>CM061142.1:352135485-352735485 GCA_030789695.1 Scilla litardierei | reverse complement strand
GCGGAGTGTGGCTCGGAGCGTAGCCAAGTGTTTGGTCTGCCAGTAGGTAAAGGCGGAGCATCAGCGTACGGCAGGGTTGCTACAACCGCTTCCGATTCTGGAGTGGAAGTGGCCACACATCACTATGGACTTCGTGACTGGACTACCTCGGAGTCCGAAGCAGAATGACGCAATTTGGGTGATCGTAGACCGATTGACCAAATCCGCGTACTTTATTCCTTTCTGAGTAGGACAGTCTACTGAGGCGCTAGCGAGGAGATATATGGAGGTAAATCTTTTACTCTTTTAATTTCCTTTTTCCTAGTGTAGATAGTGATGTAACGTGAATCGTGCAGGAGATCGTACGACTTCACGGAGTCCCTGTGAGTATCGTGTCGGACAGAGACACGAGATTCACATCTCAGTTCTGGCAGAGTCTGCAGAAGAGTTTGGGTACGAGTCTGAGTTTCAGCACGGCGTACCATCCGCAGACGGATGGCCAGTCCGAGAGGACGATCCAGATCTTGGAGGACATGCTGAGGGCGTGTATGTTGGACTTCAAGGGTTCTTGGGAGGATCATCTCCACCTTGTTGAGTTTGCCTATAATAACAGCTACCAGGTGAGTATTGGCATGTCACCATTCGCCGCGCTATACGGGAGGAAATGTCGATCGCCACTGAGCTGGGATGACGTTGGAGATCGGGAGCTGTTGGGGCCTGAGATGATCGTGGATGCTGTGGATATTGTGAGGAACATCCGGGAGAAGCTGAGGATTACGCAGGACCGTTTCAAGCATTGGGCAGATGCTAAACGGAGGCCTTTGGAGTTTCAGCCTGGAGATCACGTCTTCCTGAAGATTTCTCCGAACCGCGGAGTTATCCGATTTGGGAAGAGAGGCAAGCTGAGTCCGAGATACATTGGGCCGTTTGACGTCCTGGAGAGAGTTGGAGATGTGGCTTATCGCTTGGCGTTGCCACCGTCACTGGAGGGATTTCACGACGTATTTCACGTATCTTAGTTACGTCGATACGTCAGTGATCTGTCCCATGATGTGGATTTCTTGGAGATCACGGTTCGTCCGGATCTTACCTATGACCAACAGCCAGTTAAGATTTTGGATCGACAGCAGAAGCAGCTGAGGAATAAGACCGTCGACTTGGTTCGAGTCCAGTGGTGTCATGGTTCCCCTGGGGAGTCTACCTGGGAGCGTGAGGAAGACATGAGAGAGCGCTTCCTGCATTTGTTTCCTGAGCATTAGTAGATGTAGATTCCGAGGGCGGAATCTTTTCTTAAGGTGGGTAGGATGTAACGGCCACTTTCCGGTCATACGTATTTTTGTGCGTATGTTGATTCGTGTGCATATTTTGTATTTTATTTTATTATTGTATTTCCGTAGTTCAGACGCGCGACCAAACTCCGTATTCATGATCCTCTCGGAGGTGCGATCGCTCCGGTATCTTGTTTATAATTTTTGGATGTCGATAGGTCGACCTGCTTTAACCTCATTATTAAAAATTAAATTTTATAATTAAAAAAATTTGAATCTTGAACCTGATCGTTCCTAAGGAAATATATGTTTTTTTAAACAAATCTGTTAGTTAATGATAATAAAAATAATAATAATAAACTCTTTTTTTAAAACTAACCTATTAATCTAAACCTATCCTTTTAAAACCCAAGAGTAATTTTTACCCATTCTTCAAACATGTGAATGTGTGTTCCTTAAAGGGATCAACCCAAATCCTATTGCTTAATTAAATCAAAAATCGTTTTAAACAGAATTCCAACTGACCACACATACACGTCTCCCTCCCATGTCTCCACTCTCCCCACATGGAGCATCTCCCCTTACCAGCTCTAGAGGGTCTACAATAACCTAAACCCTAGACTTCTCCTCACTGCTATCAGCCTCTTCAAATTTTATAACCCAAAATTTTCCCCTAGGCTCACATGTGCTCTGCCGACCCTCAGCCCCGTTCGGCGCGCCTACAACCTCCCCGAAACCCAAACCATCGCCTTGACCTGACTCCGTCTCCTCCTGAATGATCTCCACTCGCCGTTGCCCTGCTCTCGGAGTCACTGCACCTCCGTCTGCATCCATCGCCGTCGGGGCCGCTGCAGTAACGCCTCCGACCATCGCCGTTTTCTCCTGCTAGGTCGACAGAACGAATCGAAACATGTAAGTAAAAATTTATATCATATACCGTCAGTTATCTCGTTGATGCCTGAATAAAATGACTTGTTTTCAAGGTCTGGAAGAGTATTTGCATGCCAAAGCATCATAATCATTGTCAACACATCCTAATGTCTGCTTTGTTGCTTAAATGTTCTGACCATTACTGTTCAGAGATTTAGTGATGAATGCTTTTTGATCTCCACCTGGAAATGCCTTAGATTGGTGAACATGGCCAACTTACATGACGTCTAAGTGCATTGCACTTACATACATTATTATTATTTAAATCCAGTCAAGTTGTAAATCTCATTTATGTGACAATGACAAGCTACAAATAATATACAAATATTGCTTAAATTGTTGTAGTCTTGTTAGGCTGTATGATATTTACCCAACCCAACTTCTTTTAGGTTCGTTGTTTGGCCTGCATAGTCTATATTTTTAATGTACGTTAGCCAGTCAATGCCGAGGAACAAAGAAAATCTTGAGGATCCTTTGACTCAACTAAATTAGATATAAGAGGAACATTTATTCTTACCGGACACCTATCTGTGATTTAGAAAATGTTCGTTTAAATGTTGGCTCTATAAGTTTTGGACTTCATTAAACATACAATTTAGTTTATGATGTAAGCTAGTACACAACTCCTAATATAAATGTTAAAATGACATTAATATTCTGTAAACTTAACAGAATGCAATGCTTCTAACATGTTGGTAGTATCACTACTAGCAGTATATTACATAATGGTTAGTTTAATTATATGGTACAAACACCACCCGATGGTAGAGAACTTAATGGTTAAAAAGATTACTATTAAATTATGTTGGGTCGAACCTAATTCATTATTATGTTTAATCAAAACAGAGAACCAGTCGCTCCATAGAGTAACGCGCGTCAAGACGAACCCACGACAACCGATATCACCGGAATCAGGCAAGTGAAACTTGCCAATCTTGCTTTAGGCCATGTTTTAGGCCATTTCTTTGCTTTTAGGGTGAAAGAGACTAGACCGTGAAATGATAGCGGTCTAGGCGTAAACCCGAATTCTAGCTTGACAACGAAGCTAGATTACCTTGTCATGTCATGACATGCATTTGCCTGTCACGTTTAATTTCTTTAACGGTACGCGAATTTAATTGAATATCTGCCATGCATTACATTCTTTCATGCCAATGACTTGTATGTTGCATCGTAACACACGCTACCAATTACATGTACATTCCGTGTTTCCGTGTTTCCGGCTAGGCACCCGTTATGCGGGCATAACCCTACGCCATCCTTGTTAAAAACACTTCCTGGCTTGTGATCCAGAAGCGAGCATTCCATGTTTGGGGGTAAAGCCCTGGCTCGATACACGTGGAGGGGTAGGGATAAACGGTCACTTGAGCGTAAGAGTTGGCCCGTACAGCCACTCTAGCCAAAGGGCGGAATCTCCGTGCACGACGTGCTTACTTTACTTGTACTAGTCCTTGTGTATGTCCCTTGCAAACTTGACATCCATGCCATGCTTGTACCTTTTTTTAACTATACTTGTTGCACTCTTACTTTTAACTGCCATGTCATGGATACTTTAGGATTGCTAGTTGCTTTTCACTTTCTTTAGTTTCCTTGCACAAGTCTTGTAGACTTGCTGACATGTGCCCCTTCTCTTTGGGTGTCGCATGTTAGTTGCTGAGCCAGAGACTGCTGTTGAGGGCGACGAGTTCGTGGAGTTCATGCCCGATCCTGTTGTTGACGCTGAGTACGGGGAAACCGGTGACCAGTCTTAGTTCCTTCGCAGTACTTATTAGTTGTTGTTGTTTATCGGTGAGTAGCACCTTTTTGCTAGTCGTTTCTTGTTGGCCATACAAGGCCCTTCTTTTTGGACTCTGCTGTAGCCTGGTGGCTTTTCTGATTGTTGGATATTTTGTTGGACCTTGAGATTGATTAAATTTTGTTAGTCTCTCTATTTTTGTTATCTTTGTTCCGTGTCACGTTACAGGGACCTGCTAATTATTATTGATTGACGCTTATCGGACTTGCGGCTTTGTAGCTTCAAGTCTGAGCGGACCTTCTCACGCTTCGCCTCCACGTTTTTGGGAAGCGGGGCGTGACAATCTTGGAGCTAGGGTTTGGTGCCTTCATCTTCCCCAAAATCATCTTTGCCCTAAATCGTAAGTTTTACTCAAGGCATAGGTATTTTGTGGTAAGCATTTCTATTTCATTTACTTCGATATTGTAAGTGTTTTACTCTCGGTCATGAGAGTTTGTTTGTGATCCCAGTTTGTGGGATTCACATTTCGATTTGTGTATGATTTGATCTTGTAGAGGTTTCTACAAGTATTTCATAGTGCAAATTTGAGTTAGAAGTTTCTAACTCAAGTATCCGGAAGGGATCTGGGTGTTTGGGACGTAGGATCACCGGGAACAAGTCGGGGAGACTTGGGTGGATCCGAACCCGTTAAATTGTCTGTTTGCGATTGCATTTCTTTGTTATCATTATTTACATTTCCGCATTTCCGCATTGTTGGTTGAGTTTGCAAGATAATTAGGAATTATCTTCTTAATTATTTTAAAGTACTATTCACCCCCCTCTAGTACTTGTGCAGTAGCTACGTAGGGCATTACATTTGGTATCAGAGCCAAGTACCCAGCTATGTCTTCCAACGACAACAAGACCGTTCGTCCACCTTCAGATTATAGCACCTTCAGGAACCGTGAAGGAGCTTCTTCAGTGATGGAAGGACACTCCTCGACTAGGCCTCCCTTCTTCAACGGTACCAATTACGGGTACTGGAAATGCTGGATGGAAACTTTCTTCCGGAGTGCTTCATTATGGAGAGCCACGTTGACGGAGTACGTCGAGCCCGAAGAAGAAGATTTCTCTAAGTGGACTCCCGCGGAGGTCGCCGCGGAGGTAAGCAATGCCAAGGCAATGAACACCTTGCAATGTGCTTTGGAGCCCGAGGACTTCAACAAGATATGCACATGTAAGAGTGCATATCAAATATGGAACTCCCTCCTCATCTTGCATGAAGGAACGAGTAAGGTAAGAGACTCTAAACTCGTTGTTGTTAATAAAGATTACGAGTTATTTCATAGGCAACAGGGTGAGAAGATGAAGGAGTATTATGCTCGCTTCGTTGACATCACCAACGAGTTGGAGGCTCTTGGGAAAACCTACACCCAAAAGGAGAAAGTCTCAAAGATCATTGACGGACTTCCTTCTTGTTGGGAGAAACGTACCTTCGCCATCGAGGAAGGTAATGATATGAGTAAATATACGGTTATTCAACTAATGGGTACCTTGATGTCTTATGAGGTACGTAAGGATATCAAGATGAAGCTGCAGGACAAGATGAAGTCCTAATTGAAGCAAGACGAGCCAAAGAAAAAGGCGATTGCGTTCAAGGCCGCTCCATCTACATCTACAACTACCGATGATGAAGACTCGGAAGACGAGTTGGACTTGGAATCCATTGCCCTCATGGCAAAGAAGTTCAACCGGTTCTTCCGGAAAGGTAACTTCAAGAAAAAATCGAAGTTTAGTTCTACTAACACCTCCACTCCTTTGTGCTTTAAATGAAATAAGCCAGGACACATGAAAGCGGATTGTCCTCAAAATAAGCAAAAGGAGAAGTTGAAGGCGCCAAAGTTCGACAAGTCAAAGAAGTACAAGAAAGGATACAAGGAAGGACTTGTCGGGACATTCACCGACTCCAAGGATTCCTCAAGTGGAGAGTCGGACGATGAGCAAGTGGAGCAAGCACACATGTGCTTCATGGCAAGAGAGGAACATGACCAAGGATCATCTTCCGATGATAGCGACGATGAAGGCGACGATGAGGTAACTATGGATGAACTTAGATTAGCTAACGAGCAAATATGGTCTAAGTATTCTAAATTAGTAAATAGATATACTAAGATAAAAGATGATTTAGCTAGCATCCAAACCTCGCCTAAACCCATCATCACCAACAACGACACTGTTGTTGAAGAATTGAGAAATGAGATTGTAAATCTCAAATCTCAACTTGAGCATGTTCATATCGAGGAATCGGATGAACATGAGATGGCGGATTTGATTTCTCAAAACTCAACTTTGAGTATCGAGAATGAGAGTCTCAAGTCTCGTGTTTGTGTACTCACATCGCAAGTGTCCACTTTGGATGCTTCTATGCTTTCTCTCACCGAGAAGTATGAGTGCACATTAGGCCAAATTAATAAATTCAATAAAGGTAAGGACCATTTGGATAATATCCTAAATGACTTACTTCCGGCCAATCACCACATTGGCTTGGGGTATAAGATGAGAAATTCATCCAAGTCGGCCACTAACTTTGTTAGGCCAACTTCCGATGCCTCAACGAGTGGGAGCAAACACTCTATTGGTAGTTCATCTACCAATGGTGCTTCCACCTCGTACACACCTTCATTTGGAAAGAAACCCAATTTGGGTGGACCTCCAAGGAAGGGTCATGCTTATATGTACACCAATACCATACCACGTAGGAACACGCATCCTACTCCACATGTTCACACATATGATGATTTTTATGCACCACATCCACAGGCACGTGCACACCATGTGAGACACCCTCACGCACGTGTTCCTCCACATGCATATGTTTATCCACATCATCGTATGTACAAGTATCATCATGCATCATTTCATCATGTGCCGTATGCCTATCCACGACATGCATCACGTAGAAATCAACAACGCATGCATGCTCCCAATAGGATTAGGGCTTCCAAAATCTTCACTATTTGGAGCCCAAAGAACACAAGCATGAATGAAAAACAAGTATACATGAATTCTTATTTTATGAATGTCGTGCATAATGATGATTTCATTGGGAAGTCTAAGTCCAATTGGACTTGGCTTCCAAAGGTCTAATCTTTTAGGACCCAACGACCTTGGGTACCATAGAATGATATGTTTATCTTTAGGTACTCAAGAAAAAGAAACGGAGCAATAAATCCAAATTTAGCTCCAATAATAATTGGATACTCGATAGCGGGTGTTCAAAACACATGACGGGTGACGCTCAATTGCTCTCCAGAGTGGTGCCCATTGCAAATGGAAACCGGGTAGTCTTTGGAGGTAACGAGAGCGGAACCATCATAGGTGTTGGAAAAGTGGGTAATCCTTCTAAACCACTTATAAGTGATGTTTACCTTGTTAAAGGATTAAACCACAATCTTATTTCAATAAGCCAACTTTGTGACAAGGGTTACAAAGTTAGCTTTGCGAAAGGAATGTGCCATATTTTAAGAAAAGATAATAATGATTTATTATTTTTCGGCACACGCCATAAGGATATATATTCTAGATCTTTCAAGATCACATGAACAATGTCTCATTGCCAACACAAGTGAACAACACTTATGGCATCGACGTTTTGGTCATGTGAACTTTGGAACACTTTTTAAGCTTTCCAAGTTAAATTCTATTAGAGGCTTCCCTAAGCTTGTCTTTCAAAAGAAAAGCTTTTGGGACTCGTGTCAACGAGGCAAGCTTCCAAAATCTTCATTTAAACCTAAGAAAAGCATTTCTTCTAAGCGGCCTCTAGAGCTTTTACATCTAGATCTTTTTGGGCCAACTAGAGTTGCTTCATTAGGTAATGCTAGATATGGACTTGTCATCGTTGATGACTTTTCTAGATTTACTTGGGTATTTTCTTAAGTAATAAAAATGATGCTTTTGAAAACTTCACAATATTTGTTAAGAAAGTACAAAATCTCATTGGAACCACCATTTTCACTATTCGTAGTGATCATGGAGGGGAATTTGAGAATGAGTCTTTCTCAACTTTTTGTGATGAAGTTGGTATTACTCACACCTTCTCTTTCTCTCGCGCACCTCCTCAAAATGGTGTTGTTGAGAGGAAGAATAGGACGCTAGTGGAATGTGCTCGCACTATGCTTGAGGATAGCCAACTTGGCCATCAATTTTGGGCGGAAGCGGTACATACCGCTTGTTATGTGTTTAATAGGATACTTTTGAGGCCCGGCACTAAAAAAACTTGTTATGAATTGTTGTTTGGTAAATTGCCTCAAGTTAAACATTTTCGAGTTTTCGGTGCAAAATGTTTTATTAAAAACACGTATGGTAGTTTGGACAAATTTGATCCAAGATCCGATGAGGGGATATTTGTTGGATATTCCTCCCGTAGCAAAGCCTACCAGATATACAACAAACGAACCTCAACGATCGAGGAATCACTTCATGTTTCATTTAATGAAGGCTTTGTCCCGACTAGAATTACTAATGATGATGACTCTATGGATGTCCTATGTGATTCAATTGGTAATTCTAATTCTATTGATTCTATAGTTACTAACCCTACTAATGAATCTTTTGAGAATGTTCCTAGTGATCAGGGAATTCCCAAACGGCTTCATACAGTTCGTGATCATCCCCATGAGCAAGTCATTGGCAATATCCTTGATAGTGTCAAGACGAGATCACAAGTCAATTACTTCGCTCATTGTGCCTTTGCCTCCTCAATAGAGCCAACGAATATTAACGAAGCGTGCGAAGATAGTGCTTGGATCCTTGCCATGGAGGAGGAACTCATTCAATTCGAGAGGAATGAAGTTTGGGAGCTTGTTCCATTGCCTTCGAAGAACCACATCGTTATAGGAACGAAGTGGATTTTCAAGAACAAGATCGACGAAAACGAAATCGTGGTCTGGAACAAAGCTCGGTTAGTAGCTTAAGGCTATCGGCAAGAGGAAGGTATTGATTTTGAAGAATCCTTTGCTCCGGTAGCTAGATTAGAATCTATTAGATTATTGTTATCTTTTGCATGCCATAAAGATTTTAAACTCTTTCAAATGGATGTAGAAAGTGCGTTTTTAAACAGAGATGTTGTTGAGGAAGTTTATGTTTCTCAACCTCCGGGTTTTATAAATGAAAAATTTCCAAATCACGTTTTCAAACTTAAGAAAGCACTTTACGGTTTGAGACAAGCTCCTCGAGCTTGGTATGACCGTCTAAAGAATTTTCTTTTGGATTTAGGTTTTAAAATGGGAGAAGTTGATTCTACCTTATTTGTTAAGTATTCGAATAATGATATTATTTTAGTTCAAATTTATGTTGTTGATATCATTTTCGGTGCTACTAACTTCACTCTTTGCGAAGAGTTTTCTAATGTGATGAAGGATCAATTTGAGATGAGCCACATGGGTGAGCTCAAATATTTCTTAGGTCTCCAAATTCGCCAAATGAACGATGCAATCTTCATCCACCAAACCAAGTACACGGTGGAGTTGCTAAAGCGATTTGGAATGGAGAATGCCTGCGGGAAGAAGACTCCAATGAGCACTACTACACATCTTGATAAAGATACGGGCAGTAAACATGTAGACATTCGTCTATATCGAGGTATGATAGGTAGTTTACTATATCTTATCGCAAGTAGGCCCGATATTATGTTTGCCGTATGTGTATGTGCTCATTATAAGTCTCAACCTAAGGAATCTCACTTAGTAGCGGTAAAACGTATTTTTCGTTATTTAAGTTACACACTTGATTTTGGATTACTTTATCCAAAGTCTAGCACATATGAGTTAATCTCATATAGTGACGCAGATTATGCGGGATGCAAATCCGACAGGAAAAGTACTAGTGGCACTTGCCATTTTATAGGAAATTCTCTTGTCTCTTGGTTTTCCAAGAAGCAGAATTCCTTATCACTTTCAACCACCGAGGCGGAATATATTGCCGCAGGTGCCGCGTGTGCTCAGGTTCTTTGGATGAGACACACTCTTAAAGACTTTGGTATAAACAGTGATACTTGCCCTATCATGGTGGACAACCAAAGTGCAGTTTGTCTCTCTAAGAATCCGGTACACCATTTCCGTTCTAAACACATAGATGTCTGTCACCATTTCTTAGATGATCATATTGCTAAAAAGGACATCATTTTAGTGTACGTTGAAACCCAGAAGTAAATTGCCGATATTTTCACGAAACCACTAAAGGAAGACTCCTTTGTGCGGATGCGTCGAGAATTGGAGATTATGGGTGAATCTGAGATTTAGGGTTCATATTTTTCAAAAATCTATGCATGCTATTAAAATTTCTTTACATATGCTCATGCTAGATTAATTGAAATTTTCTGGATTTTTGGTTGAATTTTCGGAATTTTCGCTCGATTTATTCATGAACGTCAAATTTAATATTTTCGATGTTTAATGTGGTATAATGATATATGAGAGTATTTTGATGTATCGTCCAAGTGCGATTAGGAGAGAACTCAAAATTTCAAATTCTAAAATTTTTGAACTCTGGTAGTCGGTTCATGTTCATTGACCGACCGACTAGATTGCGTTCTAGTCGGTCAGTAAATGAACACAGACATACTAACTCATGCTTAATTTTTGGCCTCAGTTACTGTTTGCACTTAGTCGGTTCAAGCTTATTGGCCGACCGACTAGATCGTCATCTAGTCGGTCAGCGCTTGAACTGTGACCGACTAAATGCAACGTGTACTGCTTTGTCTTTTCAATTTCCAGTCAATTAAATCAACCCCACACCGACTAGAATCTATTCTAGTCGATGCGAAAACTCTCCCTCTACCAAAACCCCTTCGACCTTCACTCCCTCTAAGCTTTTAGCCCTAGTTTCCTATCTATTTCTGTTCGGTTTAGGGTTTGCTCCTAGTGTTTTAGTTTTCAATTTCGTGTTTTTGTGCGTGTCTTGTCTCGATTATGGCAAAGACACGCATCCCGATCCGACCCTCGAGTCTGTCACCTATGACTGTTGAGTCGCCTCCTACGGACCCCCCGCAACCCAAACGCCGATCTAAATCAACCCATCCTTCGTCGTCTTCGCCTCCTCTTAAGAAGAAGAGGACGGCAATCGCCAAGCCTAGATCTCAGCCCAAGCCTAGGAAACAGCCCGTGTCTCCAGCTTCATTCCCTTCTCCCACTCCTCCAGCTGATTCTGATTCTGACACGGAATATATCCCTGAGACCGAGCCTACCCATAGGGATCCTACTCCTCCACCCCGATCTAGCACTCGTCAGCCTAAGGGGAAGGCTCCCATGCCAGTTGGCGGTGTCGATATTTCGCTATGTCGCGATGACCCGTTGTGTCTCGCGGCATACAACTGTATCGAGCACTGTCCTCTGTTATTGGAGTATTTCGTTCAGTTCTCCGACTTCCCTCACCTAGCCGATCTACTTTCTCATTCCGTCCTTATCGATTATCTTCGCCATGACCCGAAGCCGAATCCACATCCATACCCCCGTCTAATCAAGCTTTTCTATGCGAACCGTGTTCGCGGTCAGTACGACGAGACCCATTCCATTGCGACGACTGTCTTGGGGACAACGATAGTCCTCACGGCAGAAATATTATGGGATTTGATAGGTGTCTCCTCGTCTGGCCTTCTTCCTGTCGATATCTCAGTTGACGATATTTCTGATCTTGACCAGGCCATGCTCTCCGAGATTTTCCATGTCATCCCTCCCGCCATGATTGGCGTCCCATCCAAGTCATTTAAGCCGAATGCCTTGGTTCTAAATCTTATCTTGAAGTCGTGCCTCCTTCCGAAGTACGGCTCATCTAGCTTACCCTCCCAGCCATTCCTCAAACTCATTTACGCTATTTTCATGGGGAGCGAGATCAATTGGGCACGGATTATTCTTGACAAGATGGACTCCTTCGAATGTATTCGAAAGTCCACCAAGTCAACCCACATTCCATACATGTGCCTATTGACTCTCGTATTCCATCACTTCCGTGTCCCTCTTCCTCCCGATGATGAGCATCCTCTTGGTCCCCCTCTGAATGCGACGGCCGTCAAGAAGTCTCTTGTGGCGCTTCGTCATGTTCAGAGGATGACCCCTTCTGCTTCAGCCTCTGCTTCAGCTGCTCCCTCTCCTACTCTCGTTGAGCTTGCATGTTCGTTGAAACGTGTGGAGTCTCGTTGTGCTCACTCTGAGGAGATTCTCGCTTGCATCACATCTTACTTGGGCATAGAGGTTCCTCCGTCTGTTTCTGACGAGGAGGAGATGGATGAGGATGAGCTCCAGGAGCTTGTTCGTTCTGCTGCTACTCGTACCCCTGAGGGTATGTCTTCTGGTGCTGCTGCTACTTCTGCCGGTGACCCCGAGAGCACACCTGCTGCCACCGTCCCTCCGATGGATACTTCGTCTGGTGCTCCCGAGGCCACTCCTGCTACGACACTCCTGTCTGTGGACACTCCTGCTGACCCAGTGACCACCACCCCTCCTGCAGAGCGTGCTACTGCTGCTGACCCTGCCTCCACCTCCTGAGCCAGCTTGGAGGACTCTCCATATGCACTTTGGATGATATATGTAGTTGTGAGAGAGTGGGGTAGGATAGATGGTGGTTCTGAATTTTGATGTATTTTGATGTATCTCTTATAGAGTTTTGATATTTTTGTATGTATGTGATACTCCGATATCTTTTGTGATACATGTTGTATGATGTGACTCGATCTGAGGATCGCTTTTATGTATGTTGGCGATGTATACTTTTGATGTATCCATGTTTCATATTTATATATACATCGTGTTGACATTTACTTCCATGTGCACATTATATTTCTATCTCTGATGAATGCCTTCGTCGCTCGACGATTAAAATCTTGATTTAATAGAAATTATTTCTATGGAAACATAGAATTGTTTTCCATGCACTTAATTCATCAAGAATGTTGATATTGGAGAGTATATTCCATAACTTAATTCGTGAAATTAATTTGAGTTTTGATGATTTTATGTTTCGATTTTCGACTTTGGTCTCATTGACACGCTTTGATTTACTTCGTATTTTCCTTTGGTGTCATTTGGACCGTGGTCGTATTCTTCGACTCCCGTGCTTTTATTTTTTCTATCCATTGTTGTTGTCGTTGATCTCCTCCCACTCTTTTTGCTTATGCCAAAGGGGGATAGAATTAATAATAACGATGTGCTAATTGATAATTCAAAGCAATTTACCATGAATCTAATTTGATATGTTAGATTCAGGTGGACGTAAGATATAAAAATGGATTTCAAATCCGATATTTCAATAATTGATTCACATTTTATACTTTACTCGTCTGCTTGATGCGTATGATTAATATTTAATTTGGAATTAACGTGTCATCAATGCAGGGGGAGTAAGTAAATTTCATTTGAATCATTATTTTTTATTATTATTTATGTTGGTTTTTCATCATCAAAAAGGGGGAGAATGTTGAGTATTGATTCCTCGGATTTGGTTTTGGATGATGAATAAACATAAATATCGTGAACTAACTCTTTATGAGCGCAGTTATGGAGATCGTCGCCAAATTTATATGAACATCCAAAGCGACGTCTCGAGACTTCTCAAAGCGCGTGAACGTGTGCCTAAAGCTTCGTTGAAGCTCAAGGACCATTATTGAATTCAAGAAGATTCGATCGAAGCTTTTGAAGACGGTTCGTCAAGTTTATTTTATAGTCTTCTAGCTTCATTTCGTAGATTGTTAAGCCTTGAGTAGGTCTTACGTTTTAATCTTCATAACGCTCATATCTTAGAGCTAGGATCTTAGTAGAAGCCCATACAAACTTTCCCGAAGCTTTGCGCTTCGATTCGCGGCTTCTTGTGCATGTTAGTTGGTTCAAGAAGAAGAACCAACCGACTAGATGGCAATCTAGTCGGTCGGTAAAGCTTCTTGAACCGACTAGTTTGCCTTGTTCAATTTCAGCTCACTTACTGTTTACAGTTAGTCGGTCAAAGGAGGTTCACCGACCGACTAGTTGTGAAACTAGTTGGTTAGGAATCCTTCTTAGACCGACTAGTTTAGCTTTCCCTGTACAGCCTAAGTTATTGTTTATCGTTAGTCGGTCAAAGAACATTTGTCGACCGACTAGTTGATGAACTAGTCGGTTAGACTTTGTTCTTGGACCGACTAATTCATCTCGAGTTCAGCCTTCTCTATTTCACCTGTTAGTCGGTCAAAGTTGACTCACCGACCAACTAGTTGTGAAACTAGTCGGTTGGCAAGTCTTCTTAGACCGACTAGTTATTCATTCCCATAACTTCACCTTTTGGCTGTTCACCTCTTAGTCGGTTCATATTGTTTCACCAATCGACTAGTTGATGAACTAGTCGGTCAGTGGTTCTTCTTTGACCGACTAGTCTGCTTCAAAATAGAGCCGTTAGAGCATTAAATGCCTCGAATTTTGCTCTCTCTTTCCTCTATCCTATATATACTTGGAGTGCTGTATTCATAGCATTCAAGGCTGATATTTATTGATCTTTAGAGAATCAAAGAGAAGCATTTAATCCTCATTCAAAGCTCTTTCATTTCTCACTTGAATCTCTCCCTCACTCTTATTTCAAAAGAGAGATTCATTGATTGTGAGCCTTCCAAGCCAAGAGCTTGATTCTAGGTCACCAACATACTCCTAGGTCTCCATCGCTGATCTACATCTTGGAGCTTGGGTTTAGTGCCTTCATCTTCCCCAAAATCATCTTTGCCCTAAATCGTAAGTTTTACTCAAGGCATATGTATTTTGTGGTAAGCATTTCTATTTCATTTACTTCGATATTGTGAGTGTTTTACTCTCGGTTGTGAGAGTTTGATTTGTGATCCCGGTTGTGGGAGTCACATTTCGATTTGTGTATGATTTGATCTTGTAGAGGTTTCTACAAGTATTTCATAGTGCAAATTTGAGTTAGAAGTTTCTAACTCAAGTATCCGGAGGGGATCCGGGTGTTTAGGACGTAGGATCACCAGGAACAAGTCGGGGAGACTTGGGTGGATCCGAACCCGTTAAATTGTCTGTTTGCGATTGCATTTCTTTGTTGTCATTATTTACATTTCCGCATTTCCGCATTGTTGGTTGAGTTTGCAAGATAACTAGGAATTATCTTCTTAATTATTTTAAAGTACTATTCATCCCCCTTCTAGTACTTGTGCAGTAGCTACGTAGGGCATTACACATAGTTCTTTCTTCTCTCTTTCGATACCATGCACGACAGCAGCGGCATGGGAAGCTGCTAGGTGCGACGGTAGCGTGGGTGGGTCGGCGGCGCGGGTGACGTCGGCAAACAGCGGTGTCAGCGTCGCGGTAGCTATGGCGGTGGGAAAACATCGAACGGAGCCGTGGGGAAGAGTAGATCATGACGACGAGTTGTGGTGGAGCCGTTGGTGGCGCTGTGTGGCTCAGGGCAGAGCGAGGGATCTCCGATGATGAGGGTAGCGAGGGTGGCAAGCGAGGCAGCTGCGGAGTGGAGATGGGGGGGCTGATCGAAGTTGCTCCGTCGGAGTTCTACGGCGTCGCTGGAGGAGCCGTCGGCGGGTTTGGGTTGCCGTGATGGAAAGGTGGCAGGAGCGACGGGCTTGCGGTGGTGGGGAAAAGAATAGAACGATAGCGGGTGTTGCATTGAGCTCGAGGTGCTGTTGCATCGTAGTGGGGGCCGTGCTCACGGCGATGGCGACGGGTCAGAGGTAGTGAGGTGGAGGCCCGGCTGGGCTTGGTGGCGCCGTGGGTTGTTTGGTGCCGGTGGAGGCATGGTGGGTCCATTGGGTAGCTCGGGACAACAGAAAAAAAGGGGGGGGGGCTATTGTCGACGTGGAGGAGGGCTAAGATTAGGGGGCATTGGACACAGCGACGTCCTCGACGGTCTCGGGGAGGTGGCGGTGGAGCGTGGTTTGTGGACTAACGGAGAAGGGAGGAGTGTTTGGATGTCGACGAGGAGGATGGTGACCGGAGGTGGGAGTGAAAGGGGTGGCGGGGATGGAGTAGCTCCGGCGGTCTTGGAGCATAAAGGAGGGGGGAGCGCGATGGGTTTAAGTTTATGAGTGATGGTCTGAAGGGAGTGGGTTTCTCGTTGGCTGCAAGAGGAGAAGGAGATGGTGAGGGGTCTATCCTTGACTGAGCATGCATGAAAACGGGGAGTGAGGGGTTAATAGAAGGTTTAGAAAATAATATAAAAATCTAATATATTATTAATTAAATATTACTTAATTCAATTAGCTATAAATGAAGTTAGGTGGAGATTTTGACTAAGCGTATGACGCTTAGACTAAAACTCTCCCATCATCAAAACATTGGAGGTTGCCAACGGTTAGGGGTAGATTAAGGTAATTAGTAATAATTAAAAGTAATTAGGGAAAAGTAATTATAAATATTATTATTTTAACATTAAAATATCGATTTTTATAATCGATTCTGAAAAATTACGAAAAAAAAATCTGCGGGTTCGATCGTCGCGAGGATCACGAAATTAAAGACCTTTTTAAGATTTGAGCGACGAAAAATTTTTAAAAAAAATCATTTACTCATTTTTGAAAGCGTTTGAAATTGTCTTTGTTACGACAAACCGTGCACTATGAAAACTGGCCGTTACATTCTACACTCCTTACAAAAATTCCGTCCTCGGAATTTAGAAGACTGATCATTGCCTAAGCAATTAAACGATCAACGGGAAGGCATGATGAATGATAACGATCTAGTAAAATAAGTTGTTAATAACATGAAATATAATGTGATATCATAGCATCAAGAAAATAAGAGATGTTAATATTACCATAGCTTTCGTAACTAGTCCCTAAACCAGTCTCCTCGCAATAGGTCCCTGACTTCTCAAGTAGCCAAAATATGAGATAATGGCATTATATGAAAATGAGGGTTATTATGATGACAACATCTGTTCGAACTTGGAACTTGAGGTGATAAGCCAGTAGCAAGCTATTTAAACCACATCAAAAGGAAGATCATAAAGTTAAAGTTCTACTTGTGCTAATTGTGACTAACGGGGTCTAGCCAAGGATGCCATTCATAATATAGCATAGAATGGGGGGTATCGACTAATCCATATGCATTTGTACTGTTACACATAACCATCCAAGCACCAATGCCATCAACTCCGATAATACCCAACAACAAACCAACATCCAGGACAACACCAAAAAACAAATACAAGGCCAACTTTCAAGGACCATACTTATCGCTATTACTCTTTCCAGCATTTCCCATAACAGCCAACAACAAGTCAACAACAAGCCAACAACAAAACCATCTTCCAAAGCCAAGCACAAGGCCGACATCCAACCTCAACACCTAAGGCCAATAGCATGCCAATACTCATACCCAACGATACCCCTTGCCAACACCAAAGGTTGACATCCACAACTATCATCATTAACCCTAAACAAGTCAGCGACCAAGAACACACAGTCCAACTAACATTAAGGAAGAAACCAAAGCGGGACACCAATAGGGGCAATACCGATGCCAAGGAGCTCGAAAGAAGCCCAAGAATCACATCTTCCCAAGATCTCAACCACACGGCAACAACGAGGGTGACAGTGAGGGTCGTCGCTAAGCCCAACAATCCTCAAAATCCTAAAGCATATCGTCGGAGGGCCATCGGCATTTGTCGATCCATGTCATGCGGCAGCTGCAACTGCTCGACGTGGCGGGTGTTATCTGAATAAAGTGGGGTCTCAGAGCTCTGGGCGAGAAGGGATAGGTTGGGCTAGCAGGGGGAGAGACAGGGTGAAGGGGTGGGTGTCGACACGGTGTAGGGGAAACCATTGGATGGGTTTGTTGAGGGAAGAGATGAGGGGATTAAATGGGGTGCAGAAGTCATCAATATGGTAGGTAGGGTAGGCCGGGCCGGGGCTCGAGGAGAGAATGCGGACAAAAGGAAATAAAGAGGGGAAGATGGTGGGCAGAAAAAGGATTCAACCCATGGAAAAATCAGGTATAAGATGAAAACAGTGGATAGAAGAAGAATACGAGTTCAAGAAAGTCTAAGAAGAAGTATCTACCTATGCTTGCATGTCTCGGTTTGGTTCGTCTCAAATTGTCTTGCACCATGCTCAAATGCTTGGCATACTTCTGAGTATCCTTCGAAAATGTCGTTGAAGAGGACTACCATGAATATATTCAAGCACTCGTAGAATGATTACGAGACACGTGAATACCAGCGATGGGTTGACCATACCAATGGCATCATCAAGTATTCGTAGAGTATACACTTGTCTTGAAATCCGTCCTCGAGACGTTGACTCTCAATTGGTGACATCCTCTTCTTAGATCCAACTTTGATTGATCCGCCAAGTATAATCAATGCGAGGAAGACGATGTTCACTCTTTCACAATCACCGAACATTAGTTGATGCTCTTACGCCAAGATCCATTTTACCTAGAGCACTCCAATGTTAGGTCATATCCATTCATTTCGCAACAGATCATCCAACCGAGCCTGAAGATGAAGTAACGTTGTACGTAAAGTGCCTTCGATATTGGTTAAGCGTCTGACATCAGATCAATTGAATACTCGAGGACGTGATCCACAATAATCCTAGGAGATCATTCAGAAATACGTCCATGAGTTCTCGAATCACTTCAGGTTTCTCTTGGTTCAACTTCCATCGCATTCGCCAATGCATCTGTAGGTCTGGCCTAATCTTCACTGGTCCTTCTGATAAGCTCTCGTTGTCGGACTCGAACTTCTGGTGATCGAAAATTCGAACACTGCCCTCCTTACAAAAGGATGTAGCCAGAGTTCAAGCGAACAAAATTTCAAATAGGAAGATTCTAAGAATAAATAGGACAATTAAAAAGCCATCAAAAGAAGGATGATGGCAATGAAGTGAATGAACGGTTCAATCTATGGAAGATTGTTGTCAAAGGAGAGTACTAGAAGAAGATCCATCCAAAGAATGGAACTCGAGTTCCAAGTTGAGGGTTAAGAGTTCAAAGAAGGTAATGAGGACCAAGGAAGATGGTTAATAAGGACGCTTCACCTGTACGTCATATACATGCAAACACTCGAGACATCCCATACTCGAGGTTAATTTGAGTATTTTATACTGTACATCCTGATCTTGCTATATTTTTCACGAGGTAGTTAGCACGGACCTGCATGGGCCACCAAACTGGTAACGACCCACACTTAGGGGGACCATTACTTATTTGATTTATTTGCAGGTCTGCAGATCACCAGTAAAAACAATATAGCGACGATGCAGAGATGAACAAAAATACTCAAATAGTGTCCATTTTATTACAATCCATATAATTCAACAAGGATATATGAAAGAAAAGAAGTAGAGCTGAAAATACACAACTTAAGCCCTAGAAAATCAGCAGTCACATGGTCAAACTCTGGCTTTTCAAACTCAAGGGTCTCCTCTTAAATCTGTTCGTCGACTGCTGGTGCCATGAAACGGAATCGTAGGTAAGTCACAACAATTCAAGAAATAGTAGTTAAAGCAGTGTACAAGCATGGGAATGAATAGGCTGTGGAAACTAACTACATGTATTCATGCAAATGTGACAATTAAAGGAACATCAGTCATACATGCAAATAACGTATGAGAGAAACAACTATGACATGGCATATATAACATGGTAACAAAGCATGTAAGGTAGCAACAATAGTAAGATAAGCATGCATGTGGAGTAACAACATTAAGACAAACAGGCAGCACTGTAGTTTTGCAAGTAGTAATTAAACTATGTGACTCAAGTTGGAGAGTATGATATGTAACCATTGAGTTCATCTCTTGCCTGGGTACACTTTACCCAGAAGGGACTTACACTGTTAGTGGTAGGTGTTTGCCGACACATGCAGCATGTAAGGTTTTACCGACACATGCAGCATGTAAGGTTTTACCGACAAATGCATCTTTGTTCGCCGACACAGGCAGCAGGTAAATGAACTCCATTCACTCCCACACTCTCTCAAACTATGAGTTACCCCAAACCCCAGTGACATGTCATGTGAATCAAGTATATGTTTATTACGAGATGTTCCACAAGATATTATACAGATATACCCCAACATATACCACAAAATGTACCACAAGATATTCCACAAGATATTCCATTCGATAATTCATTAGCATTCACTGAGTTATAGATGTCATGCAGCGAGTAATGTGACTATTTAAACGTGAGCAATCATGCAACAAGTGTATGCAAAGTTCATGCATAATTTTTATGTGAAACACATCAAAACATTGTGGACAAGAGTGAACAAGAGTTATCATGGTGAATATGTGTTTACATGCGATGAAAGGTTGAATAAACTCATTTGAAGGTATTTATAATCAATGCTTGCAAAATGATGATAATTGGAATTCTAACATTGATCCATGCATACATGGTCGGTCAGGTATGGCCAAGCATGTCACTATCCACGCAAGCAGGGTGATCCAAACTTTGGCACAAATGATCCTAGACACCGGGTGGTACCAATATTAAGATTACCAATTATCACATCTGCTCCATCGATTATATTAATAACCAGTGGAGTAGTTCCTTTTTATTCACTATGATAGCTAAACAAGGACCACTGATTGACTTTCTTATTGAAAACCAGAAAGTTAAGAACCCTTTTCAAATTGACTGGGCCAAAGCAAAGCGGATGCTAAGAAATTTGAGGATATGTACAAGTCCAACAACAATGATGTTGATCCCATGCTTCAAGCATGTGCTATTTCCATTAGTATACAGTTTACCCAAGTAGATGGTTGCGTGCTACAACTACCAAAGTTGAAAGTTGGCAATGTCGTATGCTTAAGTTAATAATTGTTTTGTGACTATAAGTTTAGTTTCCTATTTAATTAGGTCTATATTCATGTGTTCAATTTAATAGCCATTCTGAGGCTATATGTAATGTCTTAATTTCATACTAGTACACTTGTTTAGCTTCTTAAAATAGAATTAGAGTGACTTACGAGTTTAAGGAGCATCGTGATAAGCCGAGGCTGGAGCTAGAGCTTCCAAGGGAATTCGTGCACGAGAAACGGTTCCAGTAAACATTAGAAACAACTGGGTTAAGGCTATACTATTTTTAATGTATTTTTATTAGCAGTTTCTATTTTCAATATATCGTAAAACGGGAAAAATGCGCGCTAATAATTTTAAGAAAATCTATATGTGAGGAAAATAATTTTATATAAAAAGAAAATATTTTTAAAAGCTCATATGTATTTTGTATAATTTGTTTGAAAGCTTAAAATCAATTTTATTGATTTAAAACTGCATTTCTAAACTAGAAAATAGATATCGCAAATGTTTGAAGATTTATTTAAAGAAATGTACCCGTCAAAATATTTCATATGACCTGTCAAAATGTTTGTCTTGATTAGTAGAATACAACTGTATTTTTTGTATTGGAAAAATACGTGCATTATTAGAAGATACAAATTTTAAAAGAAATTTAGAATTAATCACTTATATCTTGGAAAAATCATTTTTAAAAATATAAGTCCCAGATTGGGATGTTTTTAGCGTCTACACGTTCTATGCGACGTGATGGATTTTTCGGTTGTCTCTGGGTATTTTTCTGATTTGTATTTAATTTAATATCAATTTTATCTTACATATCTAGCTTACACACACGCGCGCACGCGCGCGCGCGCGCGCACACACACACACACTAATTATATAAACTCGTATATATACCAGTATACCTCTCTTAATACCATCATCGTTCTTTCTTCTCTCTTTCGATACCAGGCACGGCAGCGGCGGCGTGGGCAGCCGCTAGGGGCGGCGGCGACGCTGGTGGGTCCGCGTCGCTGGTGACATCGGCGGACAGTGGTGTCAGCATCGCAGCAGCTGTGGCAGTGGGAAAACAACGAACAGAGCCGTTGGGAATAGGAGATCATGACGCGGAGCCGTTGGTGGCGCTGTGCGGCTCAGGGCAGAGCGATGGATCTCCGGTGATGAGGGTAGCGAGGGTGGCAAGCGGGGTAGCCGCGATGGTGTGGAGATGTGGGGGCTGATCGGAGTTGCTCCGTTGGAGTTCTATGGTGTCGCTAGAGGAGCTCATCGACGGGTCTGGGTTGCTGATCGCACCCCGGATACATGTCCCGGAGCGACGGTTGTAGTTTTACCGCAAGCGCACGGTCAAGTGGCGAGCGGGTATCGAACACGCGGGAGTGGTATTGGCTCCAATCTATCCTAGGTTGGTCTGACTATGAACGTTTTATTGGTGGAGATGGTTATGGTATAATATAATGGCAATGGTGATGGATGTCGGTGTCGGAGATAGAGAAATCGGTCAAATATCGATTCAAATACAATATAATAACAGAGGGAATTTGCCTTGCGACGATTCTGTCACAATCGTCGGGCAAAGTATGGGGATAAAAAATCAAATAAAGACGTCTAGGGCTAGGGAATTCCCACTACGGACCTTCATGCATCATTGTTAATAGTGAATCTCAATATTACTAGACTTGTGTTGAGGTGAACTAGTCGCAACTTAATGTAGAACCAAGCTCACGCTCTCGCGCTATTGCCAGTCTATAGCAACACTAGGTTAGGGCCCAATCTCTTGCAAACCCTAACCTAAGCCACTAGCATGAGGATCGACATCATCGTTCAATCGCCTCTCGAGCCCACTCTCGTGCAAACTCGAGTTACGATCTAGGTTGTGATAGTTCGTATTCGTCCAATCTCTTGCAAACGAATATGTGTATATATTTACAATTAAAAATCCTAGCTTTGGTCCAATCTCTTGCAAACCAAATCTAGAGAAACCCAATTGTAAACCTAAATCGAATATCTAGGCCTTCCCATCGATTAGAATCCAATCTCTTGCAAATCCTAAATCGATGGAAATCCCTAGCTATCCGTAGGAAATCAATCACAACCTAACCTCCTAGCAATTCTAGCAATTTAGAATTCATTCTTCACAAATATGAAATTAGATCCATAGGGTTCATCCCCAAACACTAGAACAACAAATCTACTCTAGCATAGCAATAAGGATATGAGAATCAATAGAAATCATTGCTTACATACAAAATGATAGAAAAAACAAAGATTCAAATAATAAGAACAAGATACTTAGCTTGATGAAGATCTTCAATCCAAATACAAGCTTTTAGATCCAAGAGGGGGCCTAGGGCATGGCCTAACCTCTAAAATAATCCTAAGAAAAACATATGTGGGCTAAGAAAACATAATGGGGATCCTCTCTAATGGTGGCTACAAACCCCTTAAATACTCTCCCAAAACCCTAGCAAATAACCCTAGAAAACCCCTCAAATTCGTGCCCAAAAACAGCCCAAACCGCAACTTAAAATCTGGGCCCAGGCCGCACTCGGCCGAGTGGAACATGTGACCCGGCCGAGTGGAAATTCTAGCACTGCAGCATCAACTTGCAGAAATTCCCCAGATTTCATCCGACCTCCGATTTGCACGTTCTTGGCGGCGTTGGAACCGTCATGAAGTCTACTATCCATAAAAAATATGAGAAAAATAATTTGATTGCTGGAATGATAGAAGATTTCAAAAGAGTGGGAGGCTGTCTGAAAATCTGGGCGCTGCGTGTCCTCGGCATCACTCGGCCGAGTGGACTTCTCTACTCGGTCGAGTGGGCTTCTCTACTCGTCCGAGTGAAAGACCCTGTAAAATTCCAGTAACTTCGAGTTCCTCAGGGGTCTGTCTCCGGGGGTGGCTCAGCCGAGTGGCTTTACTCACTCGGCCGCGGGGCATTCGGTACTCGTCCGAGTCGGAACCCTCAATCGCCTGACAGATTCCAGTAAGTCTGAGATTTTTGCTTGCCGTCGTCGTGATGCCACTCGGGCGGGTGATGTCTCCGTGCTCGGCCGAGTGGGCTGGCGATGCTCGGCCGAGTGCACGCTGATACTCAATCTGCTGCGTGTCCGATCTGGCCGGCCGAGCGGGCTTCTTTGCTCGGCCGAGTGACTCCTTCACTCGGCCGAGTGGCATGCTAAAATGCCCAATCTTCTCCGTTTCTCCTCCTCGTCGCTCCTACGGAGTTCCTTCTTCTTCCACCTGTCTCCCATCGCCGAACAGCCCTCAAAAGAGCCTTGGGTGACGCTCCGGAGTGGGTGCAAGTCCCTAAAGCTCATTTTTGCTCCCGATCGCTCCATATTTCCTGAAATCCGACAAAAACAAGAAATAGTGAAAAGTAACACAATATCATCGAATAATCGTGAAAATCGCAATATGAGCAACCGAAATGGCATGCAAATATGTAGAAAAAAGGTGTAAAATATGGACCGATCAAAATCCCCCAAGCTTGCCTCTTACTCGTCCTCGAGGAAGAAAAGTAGAGAGACGAACTCGGGAGATGAAAACAAAGAAAATGAAATGGAAAAGAAAGAACACGAGGTGGAAGGGGTCGCTAGATTATTCTCTCAGATCTCAAGCCATAAGCTAGACATCACGATAACTTGGAAAATACTAATCACATGCTATAAGGATTTCATATCTTACATAAACATGGTACTTGCAAGCTTTTAAGAACAACAAAAGGGATCCTCTAAATTCATACAATCAATTCATATCCACGTCACGCATTTCATAGGATTTAATATACAAATGTTGGCAATGCACTTTTCAATCAAAAGTTATAAATGGAGCATATAAGAATCACACCAAACATGCAATGGAGAATGGAATAAATCATGGCATTCACACATTTATATCGATTCATAAGAAATCTCCATAACTAAAGTATTTTGCTAAGTTTCAGCATTATCAAACTTCCCCATTCGTGCACCTCTCCACTCTAATGTCGCACTCACTCATATGGTCAAATGAATTCACCCCCCCAAGCTTAGCTTGAGGCGTCGCATCCAAAGGAATATAATAGTGGAAAATGGGATTTTTGCCTTGGTTTTCCCAAGTATTTTGTGGCTCCAATAATGAGATGAGAAATATTTTTCTTTTTTTTCTTTTTTCTCTTTTTGTTTCTCATTTTTCTTTTTGGATTTTTGTAGGAGCTATATGATTTGTATTTTTGGATTTTGGCTCCTTTTTGGCTTTTTGGACTTTTGGAGCTAACTTTTCTTTTGTGGGGATTTTTTTTTGGGAAATAGATGCGATATAAGTAGCTTTAGGAGGTGAACTCAAGTGACATGTAGAGAATAAAAAGATATATGTGGAGAAAGAAATAATGTAACACTCGGTTCACTCTAAGATGTGCACGAACGGTTCAATAAGATAATACATCAACTAAAACTCATATGTAAGCATGGATATTCTCAATCATCTCAATAAAAAGTGAAGTCAAGCGGTAAAGTCTACAACCATATCAGGCATGCAACAGAAGGTGAATAAGACAATAAAACTGATGCTTCAGATATACTAATGATGCGTGAATCTTGGTGCATTTCCAACAAAAGCATATCAAACACTGATCCATACATTCAGTTTCAATGAATATCATGCGATCACTTAGAGGGGTCATCAAGAGAAATAGATTTGCAAGCACATGTGAATAGCAAGACTATGGAATACTCTAAGTAGCATGTCAAAGAATAATAAGCATCGTGATGGTTACTAAAGCAATAAGAGATATCATCATAAGGAACAAATCTAGCAAAAGAAGGAAAAGAAGTAAAAGAAAATAAAGAAAATAAAATAAAAGAGAGGAAAGAAAAGAAAAACAAGCACACAATATGATGCATGAACACACATAAAAGGAAAATAAGATGGAAAAATCAAAAAGATGATGCAAAAATTTTGAAAAATTTTAAAAATCCTAAAATAAAGTAAAAATGCAAAATTTTAAAAATCCTAAAATAAAGTAAAAATGCAACTAATGCATCTAAATGGCATGGAAATGCACTCCCCCAAGCTTAAACTTCACATTGTCCTCAATGTGATCATAATGAAAGAATATGAGGAACAACGATAATAATAAGGGGGTGAATGAAAAATGATGTTATGAATGACATGAAATCCTAATGCAACTACATGCACATACAATGATGCATGAGAGCGCTTTCCCCCAAGCTTATGCCAAACAATCCTATACAAGTAACTCGACCAAAAATGTCATGGCTTTGCAAAGCGTGATCAAGTCAAATGAATAAGAAAGTGAGTATTCGCTTGAAAGAAAAGCTCGAATGTGGTGAGCAAAAGGATGTGACACATCAAAATATGGAGAGGGCAATTAATGTATATAATGGGTTTGGGGTGTAAAAGATTTTTGTTGCCATCATATGAGGTGATATTTATTCAAGCAAATCTATACGGTCCTCTCGCTGTCGAGAGAATTCGTGTTTATTTAAAGCATAAAAATTTCTACACTACTGGATTGATATCACCTATAGCAAAAGGCGGATCCAGTATCTTTGCCGGTGCAGGCAACTGCTCCAACTTCTCTTTTCGTGGCTCCGCCAGGTGCATGCGTCCGCGAACACCAATGAACTCCAGCAATGCATCCTCCAGCATTCCCACAAGGACTCCACCTGTACCCTACAGAGAATAGGATGCATCAGTTCGCCGCAAAAATTTCACCCTCATAATAAAAGTATCCCAAAGAGAATCGTCTATAGAAATGTATGGAATAAATAATGGTGGACGATACTTCCCTGGAAATAATCCAATATCCTCATGTGCCGTGATAGCTGTCTCCACGGTGTCTTCTCTATGCTGCTCAGGTAAATCTAGATCATAGATGTGGACCCCATCAAGATGCTCCTCATCATCATCAGACTCATCCCAGTGCACCACTTGATCATATTCATATGTGTCCATGGGTGCTAACTCCTCGCCCTCCTCCTCATATACGTCCCATCGTACCTCTTGATCGTATGTACATGAATCCTGCAAAAGGCACGATGAATCATAAAAAACATCATACACTGGAGGGAAATCAAAGATAAAGGGCGAGGGAGTAAAGAGATCTCCCTGAAGGGGGGCCAAAAGCTCTGTGGGGTAGTCCTCTGCGTCAGTGGGAGGATGAGGTGGCTGCGGAAGCTCTAATGGAGGAGGATAGTGCTCGGGATCCTCATGAATGGCTGTGTCCTCGTCCCGATGCATGACCTCCTCGGTGATAAGCTCTGGCTCTGTGTGTAAGGCCTCCTCAAAAGCATGCTCTGGCTCGATAGTGTGCTCCTTTGCCTTCTCATCAACTATCAATGTAGGCTCTCTCTGGGATGGTGATGCTGGCTGCTCAGGTGTGTCAACTTGTGGGGATGTATCATGTGGAGGGGAATGCCCGCAAGCAATCCGAAAATATAGTCTATCCCCCTCAAGACTGACATGGATGTCCTCCTCTATTTTTCCTGCAGCTGAAACACGGTTCATAACAAAATCTGCAAATCGTAGCTCAAATGCATCACCTGCTGTAATGCTCTCTGAACCGGTGAACCTCACTGACTCCAAGAGACCCTCCAGTAATCTCTGAAATCCATCCTCTTCTGGCTGCGCTGGTGGCTCAATTTCTGCTTCCTCCACTGTACCTTCGTCCATCCACTCTTCATATGCAATAGCTGTATTGTAGGATGTGGGATCGGCGGCGGCACATTCTGGCTCTGGTAATATGATTGGAGATGCTTCTTGCCCATAAGATGAAGGAACAGAACTGATATCTTGGGGAATCATCGCAACCTTAAACATGAGCGCATTCATTTCAAGTTGCCTCTTCACCCGTTCCAATAGAAGGTTACCCTTTTCAAGCCCGGCTTGCATTTCAACCTGGTGTGCATTCATCTCATCAAAAAAGATCCTTTGTCTCTCATCAAGCTCGGGCCAGTGCATCTCCTCAAAAAAGTATTCTCCCATCTGAGCAGTCTGATCATAATAGTATTCTCCCATCTGAGCACTCTGATCATAATAGTATTCTCCCATCTGAGCACTCTGATCATAATAGTATTCTCCCATCTGAGCACTCTGATCAAAATCTGTGGTCCACGTAGTGTAATCCATAACACCTGATCAACAAAGATAAATACCTGTAGAAAAATATCAGTGGTACAAAAGAATATAGAAATGATAATAATGGTGGCAGGGGTGAAAAATTCCTTTTTATTTATTTATTTATTTTTTTTCGTAGTCTAATCAACCTAATTGTGACAAATTGGCACCCAACGGGAAACACCTCCCCGGCAACGGCGCCAAAAACTTGATCGCACCCCGGATACACGTCCCGGAGCGATGGTTGTAGTTTTACCGCAAGCGCACGGTCAAGTGGCGAGCGGGTATCGAACACGAGGAGGTGGTGTTGTCTCCAATCTATCCTAGGTTGGTCTGACTACGAACGTTTTATTGGTGGAGATGGTTATGGTATAATGTACTGGCAATGGTGATGGATGTCGGTGTCGGAGATAGAGAAATCGGTCAAATATCGATTCAAATACAATATAATAAAAGAGGGAATTTGCCTTGCGAAGATTCTGTCACAATCGTCGGGCAAAGTATGGGGATATAAAATCAAATAAAGACGTCTAGGGCTAGGGAATTCCCACTACGGACCGTCATGCATCATTGTTAATAGTGAATCTCAATATTGCTAGACTTGTGTTGAGGTGAACTAGTCGCAACTTAATGTAGAACCAAGCTCACGCTCTCGCGTTATTGCTGGTCTATAGCAACACTAGGTTAGGGCCCAATCTCTTGCAAACCCTAACCTAAGCCACTAGCATGAGGATCGACATCATCGTTCAATCGCCTCTCGAGCCCACTCTCGTGCAAACTCGAGTTACGATCTAGGTTGTGATAGTTCGTATTCGTCCAATCTCTTGCAAACGAATATGTGTATAGATTTACAATTAAAAATCCTAGCTTTGGTCCAATCTCTTGCAAACCAAATCTAAAGAAACCCAATTGTAAACCTAAATCGAATATCTAGGCCTTCCCATCGATTAGAATCCAATCTCTTGCAAATCCCAAATCGATGGAAATCCCTAGCTATCTGTAGGAAATCAATCACAACCTAACCTCCTAGCAATTCTAGCAATTTAGAATTCATTCTTCACAAATATGAAATTAGATCCATAGGGTTCATCCCCAAACACTAGAACAACAAATCTACTCTAGCATAGCAATAAGGATATGAGAATCAATAGAAATCATTGCTTGCATACAAAAAGATAGAAAAAACAAAGATTCAAATAATAAGAACAAGATACTTAGCTTGATGAAGATCTTCAATCCAAATACAAGCTTTTAAATCCAAGAGGGGGCCTAGGGCATGGCCTAACCTCTAAAATAATCCTAAGAAAAACATATGGGGGCTAAGAAAACATAATGGGGATCCTCTCTAATGGTGGCTACAAACCCCTTAAATACTCTCCCAAAACCCTAGCAAATAACCCTAGAAAACCCCTCAAATTCGTGCCCAAAAACAGCCCAAACCGCAACTTAAAATCTGGGCCCAGGCAGCACTCGGCCGAGTGGAACATGTGACCCGGCCGAGTGGAAATTCCAGCACTGCAGCATCAACTTGCAGAAATTCCCCAGATTTCATCCGACCTCCGATTTGCACGTTCTTGGCGGCGTTGGAACCGTCATGAAGTATACTATCCATGAAAAATATGAGAAAAATACTTTGGTTGCTGGAATGATAGAATATTTCAAAAGAGTGGGAGGCTGTCTGAAAATCTGGGCGCTGCGTGTCCTCGGCATCACTCGGCCGAGTGGACTTCTCTACTCGGTCGAGTGGGCTTCTCTACTCGTCCGAGTGATAGACCCTGTAAAATTCCAGTAACTTCGAGTTCCTCAGGGGTCTGTCTCCGGGGGTGGCTCGGCCGAGTGGCTTTACTCACTCGGCCGCGGGGCATTCGGTACTCGTCCGAGTCGGAACCCTCAATCGCCTGACGGATTCCAGTAAGTCTGAGATTTTTGCTTGCCGTCGTCGTGATGCCACTCGGGTGGGTGATGTCTCCGTGCTCGGCCGAGTGGGCTGGCGATGCTCAGCCGAGTGCACGCTGATACTCAATCTGCTGCGTGTCCGATCTGGCCGGCCGAGCGGGCTTCTTTGCTCGGCCGAGTGACTCCTTCACTCGGCCGAGTGGCATGCTAAAATGCCCAATCTTCTCTGTTTCTCCTCCTCGTCGCTCCTACGGAGTTCCTTCTTCTTCCACCTGTCCCCCATCGCCGAACAGCCCTCAAAAGAGCCTTGGGTGATGCTCCGGAGTGGGTGCAAGTCCCTAAAGCTCATTTTTGCTCCCGATCGCTCCATATTTCCTGAAATCCGACAAAAATAAGAAATAGTGAAAAGTAACACAATATCATCGAATAATCGTGAAAATCGCAATATGAGCAACCGAAATGGCATGCAAATATGTAGAAAAAAGGTGTAAAATATGGACCGATCAGTTGCCATGATGGAGAGGTGGCAGGAGTGGCGGGCTTGCGGTGGTGGGGGGAAAGAAGAGAACAGCAGCTGAAGTTGCGATGAACTTGGGGTGCCGTTGCATCGGAGTGGGGGCTGTGCTCACGGCGGTGGCGATGGTTCGGAGGTAGCGAGGCGGAGGCTCGGTTGGGCTTGGTGGCACCGTGGGTTGGTTGGAGTCGAGGCACGGTGGGTCCGACGGGGAGCTCGTGACAATGGAAAAAGGGGAGGCTGTTGTCGACATGGAGGAGGGCGCTCAAGGGGGCTTGGACACGACGACGTCCTCGACGGTCTCGGGAAGGTGGCGGTGGAGAGTGGTTTATGGACTGATGGCGAAGGGAGGGGTGTTTGGATGTCGGTGAGGAGGAGGCTGGCCAGAGGTGGGAGGGAAATGGGCGACGAGGATGGAGTAGCTCCAGCGGTCTTGGAGCACAGAGGAGGGGGAGCGCGATGGGTTTGAGTTTGTGAGTAATGGTCTGAAGGGAGTGGGCTTCTCGTTGGCTGCAAGAGGAGAAGGAGATGGTGAGGGGTCTATCCTTGACTGAGCGTGCATGAAAATAGGGAGAGGGGGTTAATAGAAGGTTTAGAAAATAATATAAAAATCTAATATATTATTTATTAAATATTACTTAATTCAATTAGCCATAAATGAAGTTAGGTGGAGATTTTGACTAAGCGTAGGAAGCTTAGACTAAAACTCTCCCATCATCAAAACGTGGAAGGTTGCCGACGGTTAGGTGTAGATTAAGGTAATTAGTAATAAGTAAAAGTAATTAGGGAAAAGTAATTAAAAATATTATTATTTTAACATTAAAATATCGATTTTTACAATCGACTCCGAAAAATTACGAAAAATATATCCACGGGTTCGTATCGTCGCAAGGATCATGAAATTGAAGTTCGTTTTTAGATTTGAGCGACAAAAAATTTAAAAAAAATTCATTTACTCCTTTTTGAAATTGTTGGAAATTTTCTTTGTTACAGAAAACTGTGCACTGTGAAAACTGGCCGTTACAGTTGAAGACCCAATATGAAAAGGACCATTCTGAAGAAGAAGAAGCAACAGAAGAGACTTGACGCTTGATTTCTTTACTTGTATCAGCATTTTCTTACGTGTCTTAGATTTGTTTTTTGCCATTGTATGAGGGGGTAAGGCTGGCCAACGTCTATCCCCCCATAAAAAATTCAATTAATAAATTTTAAAGATTCATCCTGTGACCTTCGAGAATTTCGGGATTAAAAAATTTTCTTTCCAATACTTAACATGTTACATTTACTATATATATTTTTTAATTAGTTACTTAGATTTTTACAACATATATACGAATATTTTAGATTTATTTCTTAGTTATTTCATTTTTAATTTTTTTTAAATATGTTGCTTATTTATTTTATAAGTTACTTATTTTTTCCATAACTTAACATGTTACATTTACTATATAGATTTATAAGTTATTGTTACAAACTCATAAGATGATACCAATCTCAAAGTGTCCAGTAGTCATGGCATAAGCCATGGCTCTCTATATATTCTTCCTCAATGGGGGGTAAGAAGCCCAAGGGACCCCCACTACTTAGTACTGGGGTTTCATGGAAGATAATGAGGGGAGGGAGGCCAAAGGCTTCCCTCAACTCATAACACTCCCCCATATCTCTCCATTACCTTGAGTTAATCATATGAATACTTCAGGATTCAATATGCTAATGCGGTAGATAATTCTGGATCCAGAGCCACTGTGGTTGCCTCGTTAAAACCTTAGTTGTGGAAAACCCAGTGGGAAAAACCAGCAACTTTAAGGGAAAAGAGTACAACCAACTGGTGACTCCCCCTGATCCATACAAGCCTTATGCTTGTAGGTCTTTCAGCTTTCATTAGGGGTGGACACTTCATGGTCCAGAGTTAAATGAGGTTGTCTCATTAAAAACCTTTGGCTATGGAAAACACAGTGGGAAAACCCATAGCTGAGGGAAAAGAGTATAACTCTACTATCAACTCCCCCTGATCTGTACAAGCTTCAGGCTTGTAGATCTCCTATGTATCTATACAATCATTTCCTATTCGTCGATACATCCATCATGTTCTGAAAGCAAATACAATCTTCACTCATCTATACAAGTTTCACTCATATCTAGCGGCTACTGGAAAACAGTGCCGCTCTGGAGTGGTATGCTGACGCACCTGAAACCTACACCTAGGTTCCACTTAGCGATGCCACGATCGCCAGGCGTGGTATGGCCCATAGGCTTCAATTCTAGGCTCAATCCGCAAGCGGACGATGTCGAGTTATAGTATAAAAAGTATCGAATCCCACATGGATGGTGATAGTGTCAATGGGTTCCCAGTTTATTTCTAAATCTCGAAGTGAGATAGCTATCCGAGTGAAAGATTTGGTTTGGGTGTTTTTGTTGTAATACTAATAAAAAAGGACTAGGGCATTGGGGATCACCACTAGGATTGTTGGGGGTCAACGTTAGGATAGGATCCTTGCATTGCATTAGGGCTAGGGAATTAATCCCCCAATTCGTACCACTCTCGTGTGTTAGAATTGCGGGGGTATTTCGGTGGCTCTCGTTGACGCAATGGCGGTAGCCGTCAACGTAGCAATATAGTTCGTCAATGGATCCCCTTAAGGCACGAGCCGGGCATGGTCATGAGCCTTGATTGGATCCACCGATTTCCCTATTCGAATCCCTAGATACCACTTAAGCACATCAATTCCACAGACTGTCGGCATGATCTCAGTACGGGTTATCTAAGGATTCGGTAGGATCTACCAAAATACTACAATAAGTCCCAAATTCAATGTAGAGATCCAGATCTATATTTTCCCCCTAGAATCCTAGGGCTAACCCATCAACCCTAGAATAATCTACTCACACATGGCGAAGGCAGATAAAAATGCAATTCTTATACACAAAGACACCATTGCAGATCAATGAAATGGAGATAAAAACTTACAGTGAAGAATGAAGAAAATCACAATTTATAGATCTAGAAAATAACTCAAGGTTCCCGAGCACAAAGAGAATCCAGAATAAGATTAAATAATTCTCTAAGTTTCGATCTATAATTCGCTTATAAAAATTGATCTCCAAAAATCCTACAAAAATTCGCATGAGCTCCCCTGAAAAACTCTTCAAAATTATCCCTAATGAGTCGCCCCCTCAGTGCTCGCATAGCTCCTAACTGTTGAGTATTGGTGTTTCATACCAATCTTATTTTGATGATGATCACAACATTATGTTGTTGCTAATGAATCTCATATTTTAGTCTCTCAGCTTATTTCAAGGATATCTTTCTTGGAGACTAATCACTTGGTGTAAGGATGGACATCATGTGAAGAAGAACCAAAGTTTGGACTCAAGGAGTGCCAAAGCTTGGAGTTGATGGAGAGCTTTCAAGGCATCAAGATTGAAGACTTAGACTCTTTTGAAAGAATTGTAATTCATGTAATTTACTTTATTGCTTTCTCTCTATTTTGAGTCTAGGGTTGATGTAATGCCTTGCTAGATGGTTTACTCATTCATACTCATGCATTTAACCATCTTAGTGAACCTTAGGATTATCATAGAATCCAACCCAATAGGTTCACTTCTTCTGTCAGTCGCCTGTTGAGGGAAACACAGTCGACTGGGTGATTACCAGTCGCCTGTAGATCCTTCTACAGTCGCCTGATATGCATTGCTCAAGTCAACATTTCTATTGACTCAAACTTGAGCTTTATGCACAGTCGCCTGTCAATCAGTTCCCAGTCGCCTGTACATTTGCAGTCGCCTGAGATTTGGTCAACAGTCACCTGTCTAGCGTAAGTGCAATCTCTGCATCTCTCTGTCTTCTCTCCATACTTTACAGTAGTCGACTGATGAAGAATATTCAGTTGCCTGACTATTCGACAGTCGACTGTAGTATTAACATCAGTCGCCTGTACGAAGTATTGGAGAAAGAGTGCAGCTCTCTGTTTCGATCCATCCCCTGCAGCAGTCGTCTGCTGAAGGATTTACAGGCGCCTGTCCTGTTTGCCAGTCGACTGTATTGACTTCGTCAGTCGGCTGTCCTGGCTCAGATTATAGCCGTTGGATATTTTCTAGCCGTTGATCAGTCGACTGTCTTATGATCATCAGTCGACTGTTTCTGTCGTTTTCACCCAGTTTCTAGCCGTTCCTGATTTGATTTTCTGGCTGTTTCTTTGGGTTTTTGGGCTTGATATAGGGTTCCTATATATATGAGTGTGCTGCCATTCTTGAGAACTCTTGACAACATTTGATAAACTCTTGATTCTATAGAAAATCTCAAGAGATCAATAAGCCACTCTAAAGCTCCCTCATTTTCCTATATTTGAGCATTCATCTTTCTTTATGCATTGAAGTCCAGCTCAAGGGAAATCATCCAAGTTCTCTCAAGCATATTCCAACACTTGGAGATCCTCTTACATGCCTTGCATTCATTCATGTGTAAGCATCTCAAGGCATAGGTAAGAGTATTTACTTTACAAAGTGTAAATTGTTCTCCTTTTCTCTTTGTGGGATTAGGATACTCTCTTTGTGGGATTTTCTCTCTTTGTGGGAGGTTGTCTCTTTGTGGGACTTAGGTGATTCTCTTTGTGGGAATTAACTCTCTTTGTGGGAGTTCTAGTGTCCTAGTGTAGGGCTAACCCTAATTCTCTGAGTGGGAGTTAGTGATTCTCTTGGTGGGAGTCTTGACCCTTGTGTAGGGTTGGTTGGGTCCTTGTGTAGGGCAAAATCCTCTTGGTGAGGTCTCTCTCTTTGTGGGAGTGTATCCCTTTATGGGATTTGTATTCACTTCTCTTTGTGGGATTATAGTGAATATTGGTGTGGCTGGATGTACCCATTTTTGGGGAACCAGGGTAAAACTTTGTGTTTGCGTTTAGATTGATTGTGCCATTTAATTCCTCTTGCATTTATAATTCCGCATTTGCAAGTTAAATTTTATTTGGACAATTTTATTGCCATTACACTATTCACCCCCCTCTAGTGTGTGTTGTTAGTATTGCAATGGGTAGACGATCCCTACAATTGGTATCAGAGCGAGGTTATAGCATACTGCAACGATGGCATTCAACGCCTCATCCGCGTCTCATGAAGAAGGTCACTCAAACGTTCGACCTCCGCTCTTCAACGGAACCAACTATCCTAGTTGGAAGATCAGAATGATGATCTATATGGCGGGTCAAGACCGATGGGATATCACGGAGGTGCCATTTGAGAAGCCCACTACTCATGCGGCTTCAAGGACAAAGGCGGAGAAGGACTCAATCAAGTTCAATGCGAGAGCCATGAACGCATTACATTGCGCTCTCTCTGCTAGTGAGTTCAACCGCATCTTCATGTGCAAAACGGCGAATGATATCTGGCACACCTTGGAGATTTGTCATGAAGGGACAACAAAGGTAAAGAAATCTAAACAAACTGTGTTTAGATCTAAATATGAAATGTTTAAGATGCAGGAAGGCGAAAGCATTTCAGAGATGTTCACAAGGTTCACCGATATTGTGAACGCTTTGGAGGGACTCTGGAAGACGATTTCCAAAGAGGATCATGTAGAGAAGATCTTAGACTCTCTCACACCTCGTTGGGAGTCAAAGGCCAACGGAATTTTGGAGTCTTATGACACATCCAAATATAACGTTGAGGAATGCATTGGGAATCTCATGGCATATGAAGTAAAGCTTCAACACAAGAAGGAGATTCATCCAACAAAGACCGAGAATCTAGAAAAGCAAAAGGGAGTTGCATTCCATGATAAGGAGGAGCCAATCAAGTGGAGAAGAAAATTCCATCGCGAAGCTCCTAGCGAAGAAGATGAGCAAGAAGATGCAAGTGGAGAAGAAATTGAGGAACTTGCCGAACAATTCAAAGCCTTCCTCAAATGCAAGCAAGGTAAGTCTTCGTCAAAGTTTGCCTCCAATTCTAACAAGGTTCCTACTTGCTACACTTGCAGTGGAAAAGGTCATTTGTCCACCGAATGCCCTTCCAAACCCATTAAAGAAACGTACAAGGGTAAAGGGAAGAAGCATTGGAAAGGAAGGTCCAAGTCCAAAAATCACAAAAAGGGACTTGTCGGGACCTTTGATGATTCGAGTGAGGACACTTCTTGTACCGAAGAAGAGGATACAAAGGAGGATGCTCACGCATGCTTTGTAGCCATGGATGTCCCTACTCCAATTCCCTCTGGATTACACGAAGAAGAGTTGGATGCTTGGCTTGACGCCTACAACTCCTATGAGGATTCACGCCTTGCGGCTAAGGAGGAGAAGTCGTCATCAAGCTCTTGCAAGGATGATGATGATGATGTTGAGATCAAGGAAGAAAAGATCTCATATGAGGAACTCAAGTTCAAATTTGACTTGGCCTCCAAAAAGGCTAGTAAGTGCATCAACTCTTACAATAAATTAAAAGCAAAATATAAGAATTCTAAGAGTAGAATGCATAAACTAGTTATTGCAAGTGTAGTTCATGATGAAAGGCATGTTTATGACACTTGTGGGAAAGACACACTTCTTTCTCAAGTTAAGGAATTGAGCATTTCTAATGAAAATCTCATTGCTCAAAACCTTAGCTTAGATACTCACATTCAACAACTTACGTTGAAATGTGAAGAGGAATCCCGGAAGCTCATAAGCTTTGTGTATTCTAGGGATTCACTCCACGATTTGTTGGAAAAACAACATCCGGCAAATCATAGAGGAGGTTTGGGTTATGTTCAAAATGTGGTTCCCAAACCCACCTCTAATTCTTCATTTGGTGCAAATTCAAGAAATATTGCTAAAGCACCTAAGAAGAATCACCATGCTCTCTTGTACAACAATAATACTCACAAGAAGCATGTAGATCACACGGTGATGAGGAAGAATGAAGAATCTTCATTTTTTGCTAAGAAGCAAAATCCTCATTCTTTACATGCTAAGAAACTTGTTTCTACACCTAAGCATGCCACATCCTTCCCTCTTGCTAAGGCAAAACCTTTGCCTAGGAAATCCTTGAGATTATGGATTCCCACTAAGGCTAGTGAGCAAGAGAGAGATAGTTACATCAACTCTCTAGTTAGGGATGTGATCACCTCGTGTGATTATGTTAGGAAATCAAACTCCTCTTGGGTTTGGTTGCATAATGTTTAGGTTCCTCACACATTTGCATATTGCATGGGTATTATGCTTTTATGGTTATTTTATACATACCCATTGATTGTGTGTGTTTCATGATTTTGAAAATATTTTTCAAATTTATTTCTTTTCATGAAAATTGGGACCTTGGGGTTTATTGACATACATGCATGATCCATGTGTATGTCAATAGGGGAGTTAATATAATATATGTTTAAATTATTTTAAGACATATTTTAACTCTCATTTCGGAGGTTTTTGTTTTGAGATCTTTGTTTACATTTGGTTATTTTTGGTCTCAAACCAAACCTCTTGTCTATTGCCAACTTGTTTAATGTACCTTTGTTCTTGGCAATATCCTTGTGTATCTTTGATGTTTTTTTCCACATCTTGTGCTTTGATACACTTTCGGCCCATGGCTCCAATAATTAATTGGTATTAGATCTTAGAAGTCAAGAGTTGACCATTTCTATGATCTAGGGGGAGCATGGGATAGTGAATTGATACCCACTAAATTTTATATTTGGTATCATACATATCTTTCTTTTCTTGCATAGTGTCACATCTTGGTTAAGATGATTAATGGGGATGTTTTTGATGTCCACCTTTTTGACGATGTCAAGGGGGAGAGATATATGCATTATGTGATCATATCTATAGGGGGAGAGATATATACATATGCATATGGGGAGAGATATCTCCATGGGGAAGAGATATATGGGATTAGATAAACCATTCATGTTTGCATTTTTTTTACTTTGCAATTGGTTTATGTAATCCATGCCTATTATATGTCACCATGTTGTTATTGGTTTTTGAGTATTTACCTTTGTGTAGCTCATTATTTAATTGGTGCATATAAGTAGGGGGAGATCATTAGCTTTGTGCTTTAATTCTTTATGATTAACATAATGTGTGTCATCATGAAAAGGGGGGAGATTGTTGAGTATTGGTGTTTCATACCAATCTTATTTTGATGATGATCACAACATTATGTTGTTGCTAATGAATCTCATGTTTTAGTCTCTCAGCTTATTTCAAGGATATCTTTCTTGGAGACTAATCACTTGGTGTAAGGATGGACATCATGTGAAGAAGAACCAAAGTTTGGACTCAAGGAGTGCCAAAGCTTGGAGTTGATGGAGAGCTTTCAAGGCATCTAGATTGAAGACTTAGACTCTTTTGAAAGCATTGTAATTCATGTAATTTACTTTATTGCTTTCTCTCTATTTTGAGTCTAGGGTTGATGTAATGCCTTGCTAGATGGTTTACTCATTCATGCTCATGCATTTAAACATCTTAGTGAACCTTAGGATTATCATAGAATCCAACCCAATAGGTTCACTTCTTCTGTCAGTCGCCTGTTGAGGGAAACACAGTCGACTGGGTGATTACCAGTCGCCTGTAGATCCTTCTACAGTCGCCTGATATGCACTGCTCAAGTCAACATTTCTATTGACTCAAACTTGAGTTTTACGCACAGTCGCCTGTCAATCAGTTCCCAGTCGCCTGTACATTTGCAGTCGCCTGAGATTTGGTCAACAATCACCTGTCTAGCGTAAGTGCAATCTCTGCATCTCTCTGTCTTCTCTCCATACTTTACAGTAGTCGACTGATGAAGAATATTCAGTCGCCTGACTATTCGACAGTCGACTGTAGTATTAACATCAGTCGCCTGTGCGAAGTATTGGAGAAAGAGTGCAGCTCTCTGTTTTGATCCATCCCCTGCAGCAGTCGTCTGCTGAAGGATTTACAGGCGCTTGTCCTGTTTGCCAGTCGACTGTATTGACTTTGTCAGTCGACTGTCCTGGCTCAGATTATAGCCGTTGGATATTTTCTAGCCGTTGATCATTCGACTGTCTTATGATCATCAGTCGACTGTTCCTGTCATTTTCACCCAGTTTCTAGCCATTGCTGATTTGATTTTCTGGCTGTTTCTTTGGGTTTTTGGGCTTGATATAGGATTCCTATATATATGAGTGTGCTGCCATTCTTGAGAACTCTTGACAACATTTGATAAACTCTTGATTCTATAGAAAATCTCAAGAGATCAATAAGCCACTCTCAAGCTCCCTCATTTCCCTCTATTTGAGCATTCATCTTTCTTCATGCATTGAAGTCCAGCTCAAGGGAAATCATCCAAGTGCTCTCAAGCATATTCCAACACTTGGAGATCCTCTTCCATGCCTTGCATTCATTCATGTGTAAGCATCTCAAGGCATAGGTAAGAGTATTTACTTTACAAAGTGTAAATTGTTCTCCTTTTCTCTTTGTGGGATTAGGATACTCTCTTTGTGGGAGTTTCTCTCTTTGTGGGAGGTTGTCTCTTTGTGGGACTTAGGTGATTCTCTTTGTGGGAATTAACTCTCTTTGTGGGAGTTCTAGTGTCCTAGTGTAGGGCTAACCCTAATTCTCTGAGTGGGAGTTAGTGATTCTCTTGGTGGGAGTCTTGACCCTTGTGTAGGGTTGGTTGGGTCCTTGTGTAGGGCAAAATCCTCTTGGTGAGGTCTCTCTCATTGTGGGAGTGTATCCCTTTGTGGGATTTGTATTCACTTCTCTTTGTGGGATTATAGTGAATATTGGTGTGGCTGGATGTACCCAAGTTTGGAGAACCAGGGTAAAACTTTGTGTTTGCGTTTGGATTGATTGTGCCATTTAATTCCTCTTGCATTTATAATTCTGCATTTGCAAGTTAAATTTTATTTGGACAATTTTATTGCCATTACACTATTCACCCCCCCTCTAGTGTGTGTTGTTAGTATTGCAAGGGGTAGACGATCCCTACAACTTCAGTCGCCAAAGATCGCGCGCATCGCGGCTTCAGATAACTTCCAAAAATGACCCTGGAATCACTGACCGAGTAGGTGACTCGGTCGAGCAATTCGGTCGCTCGGACAGAGCAGATGAGCTACTTGACCAAGCACTACAGGAAATGGAGAGAATTCAAAATCGCTGCTCTGCCTACCCGCACCGAGTCAGCTCTACTCGGGCCGAGTAGGGGTCGACTCGGTCAGCTGCTCAGGCCGTGCCGCTGGAGTGCTTTGGCTGTGAAGATTGAGGCTGCTCGACCGAGCAGATGACCTGCTCGGTCTGAGTCAGCCCGTATCATCTCTACTTCTTAAACTGAAGCTGCTCGGTCGAGCATCTGAACTGCTCGGACCGAGCATTTTTTGGAAAACTATCTGAGAGCTGCTGGGGCTGTCTCTCTCTCCTCTGCTCTCTCTCTCTCTCTCTCTCTCTCTCTCTCTCTCTCTCTCTCTCTCTCTCTCTTCTCCTCCAATGGCTCCAGAAGAGTGGCAAACTCCTCCAGAGCCTCGTCAATAAGCTCACGTGCACGTCGGATGTGTCCATACCCAAGTGGGGTCCCAAATAGCTCCAAAATCCCTGAAAACTGACAAAACACTACGAAACTCGAAGATATCATTAGAAATGCAATATCATAGTAAAATGAGGGATTTGGATGCGAAAATGGCATGGGATGCAATGGAATAATGATATGAAAATAGTAGAAAATATGGACACATCAAAATCCCCAAGCTTACCTCTTACTCGTCCTCGAGGAAGACGAATAATCGGTACGCCGGGAGGAAAACAAAAAGAAAATAAGACAACGAAAATAGAAAGAAAGGAAAAGAAAAAAGAGAAGCGAGAGGAGAGCGCTAAGAATGATCGGTCATATCTCAGGCCTAAATAGTATATCACGATGCTCTGAAATGATAAACATACATGCTATTGGTAATTTCTAGCTTTATGAATCATATGACTAGCATGCAGTGCAGGCAAATAATAGGGATCTACTGAAATAATGCCATCAAATCATATCAATCTCATGCAATCCCTAGAGTCTAGTATAAAGAAGTTGGCAATGCCCTTTTCAATCACAGATACACGAGGAGTATAAAGAAATCACGCAACATGCAATAGAGAATAGAAAAAATCATGCCATTCAGATATTCATTTAGATACATGAAAAATCTCCAAAAACTAAAGCAATTCGTAAAGTTTGGGTGTTATTAAATCTCCCCGTTATGCACCGTCTCCACTCTAATGTCATGCTCACTCATGTGATCAGTTGGTTTACCCTCCCAAGCTTAGCTTGAGGCGTCACATCTAAAAATACGATATGGAATTTTTATTTTTCTTCCCAGAGTAAATGATAGCTTCTAATGAAATGATATAGACAATATTTATTCATTTTCTTTCTTTTTCTTTTTTCTTTACTTTTTCTCATATGAATATATAGACATTTTTTTCATTTAGAAGCTATACTTTTTCTTTTTGGGGTTTGGAAACTGAGATGCGGTAGAGATAGCTATGGGGGTGCAACCAACTGATATGTAGATATATAAATAGATATGTGGAGAAGAAAAATAGTAAGACTCTCAGTTCACTCATAAGAGGGTGCACAACAGTTTGATAAAATAAAACCCTAACTAAACTCATAGATAGCATGGATATTTTCACTTCTCTAAATGAATACTGAAAAGGCATGCAGTAAATAGTACCATATCAGCAGGCATGCAATCAGAAGTGAATAAGATAAAAACAGATACTCCAAGTGTTCTAGTGATGCGTGAACCTAGGTGCATTTCCTAACAAGGATCATACTAGATACTAATTCATGCATTCGATTTTCAATCCATTTCAGGCATTAACTTAGATAGATCAGCAAAAGAAAATGCACGCATATAGATAGTAAAGCTGAAATTTACCCTAATAGCATGTTATCGAAAATGAGCATCGTAAAAGACTAATAAGGACATGAGAGATATCATCATGCGGACCATCCTTAGCAAATAAAGAAAAGAAGCGGAGAAAAAAGGGAAAATAAAGAAAAAGAGATGCATGCATGGTGAAAATATAAAATATGATGCAAAATGAGAAAAAAGAAAAAGACGTAAAAACGGTTGAAAAAGCGCAATAAAGACTGAAATAAGGAAAGAAAATGTAAAACAAAAAATCAAAAATAAAGTGCTAGCGCTCATCCCCCAAGCTAAACCTAGCAGTGTCCTCACTGCTAAGAAAACGCTCGTTAGCGGGTGATGATGCTAAAGGGGTGGGGTGGGTGGGGGAATACAATAAAAACTGTGCAAGAAGAAAAGCAAATAAAATCATGGAATGATGCAATGCAAAATGAGATATGATGCATGGGTGACGCCTCCCCCAAGCTATGTAAAAGTAGGGCCCCGAACAGACAGATGGGCACAAAATAAATAGGGGAGGCAAAAGCGGGTGAGGACTACATCAAGTGGAGGCACCACCCCTGGGGGTAGTGATGGGTCCCTCTGCTGTGGACCAAGGGTGGTGGGTGGAAGGTCCGGCCAGGAGTCATGAGGAGGTTTGGTGGTGGGATCGAAGGTGGCAGTAGAGGGCTCATCAGAATGTAAAACCAGGGTAGAAAGTGGATCAACTGTGACAGACGACTCAAAAGTGGTAGAAACAGGCTCTGCAGAAGCCTGAGAAAGTGAAGCACTGATTGGTGCACAACGGGTCACAGAGTCTGGCCTGGGAGGCAGAGCGTGTGCAAGTATAACAGTAGGTGGGCCACGGTGACGAAGCAGGTCTATGATAGAGGTAAGATCCGACTCGACTCTAGATATGTATTTCGCCATCGCACATACAAAGTCATCGAAATCCCGTCGTAAGCGGGAAGTCAAGTCCTCTAACACGGTCAAGCGAGCGTCGGAAGTACGAGAGTCAGGCGGAGGGCGAGGGAAGTGTTTGTGAGTCACCACTCTCGTAAATCGGCCCTGTGCAGCTGGGGCACGGTGCCTAGCGTGAAAGGTAGGAGAGGGTGAACTCGAAGGCAACGCAGAAACAGCGGAAGAAAAAGATGTAGTCGACACAGAAGAGAAGACAGACGTCAACACACTCTCGGTAAAAATGGCCGCTGATGAGGATGAATGGGTGTCTGAAAGTGGAGTCTCGTGACCTAAGGATAGAGGAAGTGAAGCTATCAGGTCGCTGAGAGGAGGAAGAGTAGGGGCAGGATCGTGCACGGGAGAGTCAATATCTATGGGGGCGTCAGGAAAAGCTAAATTGGTTCCCTCTGGCACCGATACAGTGGTCGAAGAGATCTGAGTCTCGGGGCAGGAGGTGAAGACAGTCCCCGAGGACTCGACTATGGTGGAGATGGTGGATACAATGGTGGTCGAGGAGGTGGCTCCGAAAGATGGGTCAGTAGGTGGGACTGGGAGGTCTGCAACTAACGCAGATATGTCATGCAACTAGAACACCGGAGAGCGTGGGACCGGGTCATCGGTAGATGCCTCGACCGGTGCTTCGGGGGGCTCGAGTACGTGTATGGCGGGGAGTGGCTCGACTCTAGGAAGCATCCAGTCAATCTGGATGGCTGGAATGTGCGTGAGGTGAGAGGTGGGGATCACCATATGGCGCATATGGTGGGTACCTACTAGATAAAGCCAGTGACGATCACTGTATGGTTGGATAATGTGCATATGCTCGAGCACGCCAATGGTCAAGCGTGTCGGGCCAGGGGGTGGTGAAGGTCAGCTGGAATGGGAATATCTAGCATCCTAGCAAAAATAGTGAAAAAGACACCGCAGCAAATGTCTGTGGAGTGGTAGGTAGTGGCCGTCTGGTAAAGTCGGTGACACAACCAGTGGGCTACGTCAGAGAGCCGTCAGGGTGGAATCGAAGAAGTCGGGTCATACCCATAAGATGGGTAAGCTTAGGGAGGGACATGGTCCCGACCTCTGGTCTGCAGAATAGGGTGGAAGCTGGTGCCGTTGAGTGTAGCGAAGGCATGGGTGCACAATGCACGATGCATTCACTGGGCTAGGGCGATACTGTGGAAGTCCAGAAATACGCTCCCAAAAGGCGCGAGCGTCAAAAGTGTCAATGTTAAAGATCGGGGAGAAGGCAAGTCTGGGCTCTGGGATGGCAGGGAAGTGAAAATACTCCCAGATCATGGAGAAAGTGACAGTGTAGTCGTGATCCAGGAGGCGAAAGGTGATGCCGTCACCTGCTGGGGTCAAAGCAAGGGAGCTGAGACCCTCGAGTGCTATGTGCGTGTACGTGAGAGCATGTACACCAAGGAAACGGTCGAAACCGATCGCTCAGTATAGGTGGTGAACTCCCTATAGGAGTCCCAGGGATCTGAGGGTGGGCACGTCAATGAAGACTGTAGGAACGAGACGACGCTGAGAGAGCCTGAAAAAGCGCTCCCAGTGTGCGGGGTCTCGGAACGTGATTCCATATGTCAGGGGACGTGTGGGCATGTCATCTCTGGTGGGTGCGGGTGTGGGGGTGATGAGGTGGAGGCAGTGGATGGTGCCATGGTAGGGATATGATCTGTGGTGGGGATAACGGCGGTCGTGACAGGTGTGGTGGTGGTGGGGATGGTAGTGGTGATAGCATTAGCTGTGGTGGAGGGTGTGGTAGTGGTAGTGGCGGATGTGGTGGTGTGGCGTGCATGACACTGGGGTCGGGAAGAGAAGGGGCCAGACGACTGCCTCTTCCCGCGAACGGGGAGTGTGGTGGATCCGTGTGTACGAACCATCGTGTCTACTGTATATGAGATACGGTATAAAAATAGATAGGGGAACGAGTGTACCGTATCTGCGAGGGATGCGAACGATGCGAGTGCCCAAAAGATCTCCCAAGCTAGTTCCCACAGTTGCTACTGACGTGATCGGAGAGTACCTGCAATTAGAAACAATCAAAACATCAGACAAGCAAGTAAAAATGGGAGATACACAGAATTTAGGTGACTTGACTGAGCAGTGATACTGCTCGGTCAAGTCGTGCTACTCAGTCAGAGGATGTGACTGAGCACTCAAGTGCTCGGTCTTTGCCCTAGGGCACAGATTGGGGGCGGGAAAATGGCGATCATCGGTAGAGAGAGGGGTGGTAGGAGGCGGTTATGGGGGGATTTAAAGAGGGGGGTGGGGTTATGGGGGAGGGCCGGTCGGTGGCGCCGTCGGCCGTGGTGGCACCGTCGACGGTGATGTCGACTAGGGTTTATGAGATCTGATGGGAGATGGAGAGGGGCGGTCGGTGGGTGGGGTTTAAAGTCGGGGTGGTGGTGGAGGCGGGTTGGAGGCGCCGTCGGTAGCGGTGGCACCGTCGACGGCGGGTTTGATTGTGTGGGGCGAAGGGGGGGAAGAGAGGGGAGGGGGCGGAGAGATAGAGAGAGAAAGGGAGAGATCAGGGGAAGAAGCTGACCGGACTAGGGCGGCACTGAAGGCGGCGCCGGTGGCAGTTCAGGCGGAGATGACGGAGGGAGGGGCGTTGAACGAGTAGGGGGGAGGGAGCTCGGGGGACGAGAGATAAAAAATTTTAGGTTAAAATTTTTTTAACTGCGGTTACATATAGTCGGGGTTGGATTTGAAACCCGACCCAACTCGGTCCGAGCATTAAGGCTGCTCGACAGCGTCAATGCAAAATTTTGATGCAAAATACTCCCTTGTCTGCTCGACCGAGCAGTATGATGCTCGGTGCGAGTCGATTCCTACTCGGGCCGAGCCAATAATATTCTGTCCTTATCAAAACCCTGGGGCATCCTCAGGCGGGTTAGCAGAGTGATGTTTTCTCCCCAAACTTCAAAGCATGTACCACTCGATCGAGTAATGTGTTGCTCGGACCGAGTCTAATTCTACTCGGACCGAGCAGGACGCTGCTCGGGCCGTACAGAGATGGCCTTATATCCTTCCTTATTCCATGTCTGTACTGCTCGACCGAGCTGGGAAGCTGCTCGGTCGAGTCTCATGTGTCTCTCCATCTTCTTGTTTTTCTTTGGTTTTCTCCCCAAATCTTCGAATCTGATGTTCTCCTCCGGCTTCCTTCCGTTTATAATGTCGATACGCATGCCCCCACTTGTCCGTCCTATACAAAAGACGAACTCATAAAATTTTTATAATTTTTATAGTTTTGTCTAAAAACACGAAATTAAAAAAAATAAGAAAACGAAAAGCCAAAATCTAAGAAATTGGGTTGCCTCCCAATAAGCGCTCGTTTTCAGTCATGAGATCGACTCCCTCAAATATATCAATTCTCATTTGGTACGCGCGGTGGTCGCACGTCAATCTTTGTGATGGTGCAAACCGACGGCATTTGATCTCCACCTACTTCAAGATTCTCCTCTGAGAGACATATAGTTTCCGGTTCTTGACGAATTAGAGAACAACGTAGAAATTCCTCATCCAATACTCGGATGTATGTGGAGACCGCTTTGTTGTTGGTTCGGTCGCCGTCGTCGTCGATGCTTGTCTTCATTGGGACCTTCATGACCCCCTCGGAAGTAAAATCTTCAATAGCTTCCTCTTCAAGAAGTTCCAGATAACTGGCCCCTTCTACATGGGCACGCTCCCTCATCGGCTTTTGTAGCCGGAACTCAGCTTCAATAGCCTCCATGTTGAGAGAGAGGGTCCCTTCTCGGACGTCAATCAGCACACCGGCCGTCGCCATGAAGGGACGGCCGAGTATAAGTTGGGAGCTCTCTCCCTCAGGCATATCCATGATGATGAAGTCGACTGGGACACATAGTCCTTGGGGTATTTCGAGGATGACATCCCTTGCTATTCCCACCAGATAGGTGATGGAGTGATCGAAGAGCTGGATGGACATGCTCGTCTGTTCTAGTTCACTCCCCGTCTGAAGTCTCTTGAAGATGGATAAGGGCATCAGACTGATGCTAGCCTCCAAGTGAATCAATACCCTGCTGATAGGCATCCCTCTTATGGGAGCACGACACGGTAAAGCTCCCCAGATCTGGCAGCTTTCAAGGAAGATGATATTTGATGACGGAGGTGGAATCCTCCAATAGCTCGATTTTTTCGAACTTCCTCTTTCCCGTGATGAGATCCTTCAGAAATTTGGCGTAGGTCGGGATCTTGGTGTGTATGGAGGCGTAGCCTCTGTGTGTTCAGCTGAATTCCCTTTAGTAACTCCATGAACTTAGAGTACTTCTTCTCCATCTTGGCTAGGGCTAGCCTCTGTGTGTATGGAGGGGGAGGTCGGGATACTTTACTCTTGGATGCATCGACCAGAGGTGGTGTCGTAGTAGGTATGACGGGAGGAACATCCGTTTTTTCCTCAATAATGATAGGACCTTCAGTGGCCTCTTCTCTATTGTTGTCATCAACAGCTTCTTCAACGATGACCTTTTCCTTATTCAGCGCCGGGACCATGATGGGGTCAGTCACCCGTCCTCCACGTGTGGTCACTGAAACCACGGTATTAGCTTGGGCTCTAGGGTTTGCCTCTGGCTGTATCGGTAATCTCCACTGGTTCTTCAAAAGTTGTGACATTTGCCCCCTCAGTTCATCAAGAGAAGAATTTATATTCTTAAACTGGTTCGATGTATCCTGGTCTGACCGCTCATGAAAGTCTCCAATGTGGCTTCGAGATTGGACTTGGGTGGATTTGGCGCATAATTCTGCTGAGGCGGCCGGTTGAACTAATAACCCGGCGGTCGGTAGGGCCCAGCTGGCCTGAATCCACCCTGCTGCTGGCTCTGCTGCTGCTGAGGAGGGGGTGGTCTCTGATATTACGGAGGTTGCAGCCCTCCACTTGGGTTTCCATAGGAAAACCTCGGGTGATTCCTGGCAGCTGGATGCTGCCACTGGTTCCGTCCCTCACTTTGGACGTATTGTACGGTCTCTGAAGTCTCATCACCATCATAGTGGGTCTCACTAGGGATATATCCCTGATCTATATATTCCTCACCGGGGTCATAAGAGGTGATGGGTGCTGTCGGGATGGAGTCTAGACGCTGCTCAATGCGGGCCACTTGCTTGCACAAGGTCTCAAAATGAGAATCCTAGTGGCTAGCGACCTTGACCTCAGGAGTCCGGGTCACAACGGTCCGTTCATCGTTCCACTACTGAGTGTTGGCCGCCAGATGCTCCAACAAGTCTATAGACTCCTCAGGAGACTTATCAAGTAAGGCTCCTTGCACCGCAGCATCGATAATCATCTTGGTGCTAGGTTGGAGCCGGTTGTAGAAGCTCTGCACCAAATCCTAGGGCTTGTTCCCATGGTGAGGACACTGATGTTGGAGGTCATTGAACCTCTCCCAAGCCTCGTAAAGTGACTCCTGTGGGAGCTGCTTGAAGTTAGAAATAGCCCCACGGATCCGGACCGTCTTCGATGGTGGATAAAACTTACCCACAAATGCAAGAGCAAGCTTCTCCCAGGTTATGAAATGGTTGGGAGGGTGGGCCCGGAGCCAATATGAGGCTTTATCCCTTAAGGTGAACGGAAAAAGCCACAGCTTCACAGCATCGTCACTAACGTCCTTCGCCTTGAACGTATCACACTTTGCCAGGAAGGATTCAATGTGATGGTTGGGATTTTCATGCGGATGCCCCTGGAAGGGATCCTGCTGCATCAGATTAATCAACCCTGTCTTGAGCTCGAAGCTCACTGCCGTCAGCTGCGGTCTGAGGATGGAGGAGTTGTTCCCAAACGTCGGTTTCATGTGGTCCCTGATGGACCCGATGCGAGGAGGAGGAGGAGGATTTTCTCTCATCTGAGCGGATGGAGATGAACTTCTGCTAGAGGCTCTCAATGCCCGGGCTGTCTTCTCGATCTCAGGATCGAACAATAACTCTCTGGTAGATCCCTTGTAGCGAGTGTTCATGCACCAACAAAACTCAAAAGAATACCGTCAGTAGCACCGAAATAAATAAAAGAATAAAAATGATGGAAGGGTGAGAAATGATTGGAATTCTAGCAAACTTCACAAAATAAAAACAAACTGAGACAGATCACTATTACCGTCCCAGACAATGGCGCCAAAAACATGACGCACCCGAAACCTACACCTAGGTTCCACCTGGCGGTGTCACGATCACCAGGCGTGGTATGGCCCCTAGGCTGTTGGATATTGGACTCCCCGGATTTGGTTTTGGATGATGAACAAACATAAATATAACGTGAACTAACACTTTGTGAGCGCAGTTATGGAGATCGTCGCCAAATTCATATGAATATCAATTACGACGTCTCAAGACTTCTCAAAGCACGTGATCATATGCCTAAAGCTTCGTTGAAGCTTATGGACCACTTTAGAAGTCATGAAGATTCGATTGAAGCTATTGAAGACGGTATCGTCAAGTGTTATTTATAGTCTTTAAGCTTCTTTCGTAGAATGTTAAGCCTTGAGTAGGTCTTACGGTTTAAATCTTCATAACGCTCCTATCTTAGCTCTAGGATCTTAGTAGAAGTCCATACAATCTTTCCCGAAGCTTCGCGCTTCGATTCGCGACTTCTTGTGCATGTTAGTTGGTTCAAGAAGAAGAAATGATCGACTAGATGGTGATCTAGTCGGTCGGCAAAGCTTCTTGGACCGACTAGTTTTTGTCAGTCATTTTCAAGCTCTTTACTGTTTACAGTTAGTCGGTCTAAGTTGACTCACCGACCGACTAGTTTGTGAACTAGTCGGTCAGTGATGCTTCTGTGACCGACTTGTTGAGCTTTCCCTGTACATGCACATTTGAGCCTGAGCTACTGTTTATCATTAGTCGGTCTATGCTCATTTGGTGACCGACTAGTTGATGAACTAGTCGGTCAACTTTCCTTCTTGGACCGACTAGTTTAGCTTTACTGTACATGCCAATTTTTCACCTAACTTACTGTTTATCGTTAGTCGGTCTATGCTCATTTGGCGACCGACTAGTTGGTGAATTAGTCGGTCAACATTTGTTCTTGGACCGACTAAGTCTATTTTTGCTCAGACTTCAGCTTTATCGGTTAGTCGGTCTCAGTTGAGTACCCGACCGACTAGTTATGAAACTAGTCGGTCAGCTACTCTTCTTGGACCGACTAGTTTCTTTTGTCTGTGCTTTGATCTTTTCTCTGTTCACTCATTAGTCGGTATACGTTGATTGACCGACCGACTAGTTGATGAACTAGTCGGTCGGTGGTTGTTCTTTGACCGACTAGTTGGGTTCAGAAAAGAGCCGTTGGAGCATTAATTGAAACGTTTTTCTTTCTCTCTCTCCTCTATCATATAAAAACTTGATGGGCTGCATTCATTGCAGTCAAGGCTGATATTATTGCAAGTTTAGAGATCAAGAGAAATCATTCCAAGCTCATTCAAAGCTCTTTCATTCCATTCAATAATCTCTCTTCACTCTTACTTCCAAAGAGAGATTCATTGAGTGTGAAGCCTTCCAAGCCAAGTGCATTATTCTAGGTCACCAACATCCCCATAGCTCTCCATCGCTGATCTACATCTTGGAGCTAGGGTTTGGTGCCACTTCTTCTTCCTCAAAATCATCCTTGCCCTAATTCGTAAGTATTACTCAGGGCATAGGTATTTTGTTGGTAAGAAGTTTCTTATTTCATTTCAATTTCATATTGTAAGTTTCACTCTCGGTTGTGAGAGTGTGGTTGTGATCTCGGGTTGTGGGAGTCACAAATTACTTTGTGTATGATTTGACTTGTGAAGGATTTTCACAAGTATTTCATAGTGGAAATCTTGAGTTAGGGTTTCTAACTCAAGTATCCGGAGGGGATCCGGGTGGTTGGGACGTAGGATCATCGGGAACAAGTCGGGGAGACTTGGGTGGATCCGAACCCAGTAATATCTATTGTTTGCATTGTTAATTTTGTTGTTGTCTTCAATTTAAGCTTTCGCAAATTGTTTTGGTAGTTGTTTGCACGATAATTAGGAATTATACTCCTTGTTATTTTTAAAGTACTATTCACCCCCCTTAGTACTTGTGCAGTAGCTTGTAGGGCATTACATAGGCTTCAATTTCGGGCTCAATCCACAAGCGGACGGTGTCGAGTTATAGTATAAAAAGTATCGAATCCCACAGGGACGGTGATAGTGTCAATGGGTTCTCAGTTTATTTCTAAATATCAAAGTGAGATAGCTATCGGGGTGAAAGATTTGGTTTGGGTGTTATTGTTGTAATACTAATAAAAAAGGACTAGGGCGTTGTGGATCACCACTAGGAATGTTGGGGGTCGACGTTAGGATAGGATCCGTGTATTGCATTAGGGCCAGGGAATTAATCCCCTAATTCGTACCACTCTCGTGGGTTAGAATTGCGGGGTATTTCGGTGCCTCTCGTTGACGCAATGGCGGTAGCCCTCAACATAGCAATATAGTTCGTCAATGGATCCCCTCAAGGCACGAGCTGGGCATGGTCATGAGCCTAGATTAGATCCACCGATTTCCCTATTCGAATCCCTAGATACCCCTTAAGCACATCAATTCCACAGACCGTGGGCATGATCTCAGTACGGATTATCTAAGGATTCGGTAGGATCTACCGAAATACTACCCTAAATCCCCAATTCAAGATAGAGATCCAGATCTATATTTCCCCCCAGAATCCTAGGGCTAACCCATCAACCCTAGAATAATCTACTCACACATGGCAAAGGCAGATAAAAATGTAATTCTTAGATACAAAGACACCATTGCAGATCAATGAAATGGAGATAAAAACTTACAGTGAAGAACGAAGAAAATTGCAATTTATAGATCTAGAAAATAACTCCAGGTTCCAGAGCACAAAGATAATCCAGAATAAGATTAGATAATTCTCCAAGTTTCGATCTATAATTCACTTACAAAAATTGATCTCCAAAAATCCTACAAAAAATCACCTGAGCTCCCCTGAAAAACTCATCAAAATTATCCCTAATAAGTCGCCCCCCTCAGTGCTCGCATAGCTCCTCACTTCAGTCGCCAAAGATCGTGCGTATTGCGGCTTTAGAAAACTTCCAAAAATGACCCTGGAATCGCCGACCGAGTAGGTGACTCGGTCGAGCAATACACTACTCGTTCGGTTGCTTGGACATAGCAGATGAGCTGCTCGACCGAGCACTACAGGAAATGGAGAGAATTCAAAATTGCCGCTCTGCCTACCCAGACCTAGTCAACTCTACTCGGTCCGAGTATGGGTCTACTCGGTCCGAGTAGTGGTCGACTCGGTCAGCTGCTCGGGCCGTACCGGTGGAGTGCTTCGGCTGTGGAGATTGTGGCTGCTCGACCGAGCAGATGACCTGCTCGGTCCGAGTCAGCCCGTATCAGCTCTACTTCTTAAACTGAAGCTGCTCGGTCGAACAGCTAAACTGCTCGGACCGAGCATTTTCTGGGAAACTGTCTGAGAGCTGCTGGGGCTGTCTCTCTCTCCTCTGCTCTCTCTCTCTCTCTCTCTCTCTCTCTCTCTCTCTCTCTCTCTCTCTCTCTCTCTCTCTCTCTCTCTCTCTCTTCTCCTCCAATGTCTCCAGAAGTGTGTCGAACTCCTCCAGAGCCTCGCCAATAAGCTCACGAGCACGTCGGATGTGTCCATACCCAAGTGGGGTCCCAAATCGCTCCAAAATCCTCAAAAACTGACAAAACACTACGAAACTCGAAGATATCGTCAGAAATGCGATATCGTAGTAAAATGAGTGATTTGGATGTGAAAATGGCATGAGATGCAATGGAATAATGATATGAAAATAGTAGAAAATATGGACACATCATACGCTCTTTGAAGTTGGTAGATGACTCCACGTATGTATTCTTTTACTCTGTCTTCACTGTGTCTGCAAGGTACTGCTGGACCTGGTTGAGCGTAATCTAGACTTGCTTCTTGGATGATGAGCTTCTCAGAATATGTAGACTTTGGAGGATGATGTGTAGATCTTTAGGAGGTGGCTGGACATTTGTGCTTAGTCATCGCGATGATCTGTAAACCTGCATATGCGATATATATTCCTTGGATGATGATCCTTGACCCTTGGAAGTTGTGCAGCAGTAGCTTATCCTTGGTCCAGTGGTGCTCTCCAGGGCAGTACTGTATCTGGCTAACAGCTTTACTGCAGACGTTCTATTAGAGACACGTGTAGTTGTCCAGATAAAAGAGTGTAACTAGTACACTAGAGCTAGGCTCTTCAGGACCTAGGATGTCATCCCACTCTTCCAGCAACTGGAAGGCGTTATAAATAAGCATCCATTTTAATAGATTGCAAATGGACATCTTTCTTCATAAACTCCTGGTGTATGAAGAATATGATAGGTATAAAAGGATTAAACCACGAAGGTGTTTAATCTGTAAGCCGAGACAATACCTTGGTTTGCCTAGGTATGTCATTACGAAGGTATGCTTAAGGCTATCAGATATCTCAATGGTCTCTGTAGGAGATCCTTAAGATTTAAGTCGTCCACATATGCGGCGACTATTACAAATCTTGTCCCCGTTCTTCTGATAAAGATACACGGGCAGGCTTCATTATTAGTGCATCCTTGTTCCGCAAGGAATTCGATAAATCTGTTATACCACATTTTTCTTGATTGCTTAAGATCATGTAATGATCTTTGAAGCCTTTATAGAGAAGACTTCCTACGTCTCTCTTTAATCTCTGGGGGTAGAGTATACCCTTCTGGAAGTTTCATATATATCTCTATATCTATTTTGCCGTATAGATATGCAGTCACAACGTCCATGATCTACATTTCTTGGCTTTTCCAAAGACGATTAGGCTTAGTATGAAATAGGAAAATAATCATATTTCCTTCATTTCTTTTTCTTATGAAAACCAACTTATATTCCACAGGTTTTACACTTTCAGGTGTTTGGACTACTTGTACAAAGACTTTACATTTCAAGAGTGAGTCCAGCTCTACTCTTATTGCCTCGTCCCACTTTGGCAAATCTATGCGTTTATGCTATAGAAAAGTGGGTTGACGTCATCTTCGTATTCAGCGACGTGAACAACAATAGCGAAAGAAAAATCGTTGTCGACGAATGTGCTATATCTGTCCAGTACCTATCTAGTACGTACGCAATATAATGATGTTTCTCCTATTGTTTTCTCTGCAGGGGAAATCAGGAGGGGAGAGGTCACTGGTCTGAGCTCAGCATCCTGTGGAGGGATCATTTTAATATCTCCAGGAATCTTCCTCTTTCGAGGAACTTTATCTTTTGAATCTGTCGGGCATCCTCTTTTCAACTGAGGTACAGCCAATTCTGCTACCGGTGGATTGCATCCATCTTTGAGGATGTCAATCCTAGCTGGCGTGTTGACAGCAGGGACGTGTGAACGAACAATCTTATGGTTTTTCCGTGAATTTATCTGGTAATTGATGTACTTTAGTCTGAATGTGAAGGATCTTCAGGATCTCATCTTCACACAGAAATAGTATGCGGATCATAACGAGATTAGGACTTTTGTGTCCCATGATATGTTCTCAGAAGCTTCATCCTTCTTTGTTGAGTATTGGTGTTTCATACCAATGTTATTTTGATGATGATCGCAACATTATGTTGTTGCTAATGACTCTTTTGTTTTAGTTTCTTAGTTTCATTTCAAGAATATCAGTTTTGGAGACTAAACACTTGGTGTAAGGATGGACATCAAGTGGATAAGGGCCAAAGCTTGGACTCAAGGGGTGCCAAAGCTTGGAGATGATGGGGAGCATCAAGGCATCAAGACTGAATCCATAGACTCTAAGGAAAGCAATGTAATCCATGTAATATTTCATTTACTGCTTTCTCTCTTTTTGAGTCTAGGTTTAATGTAATGCCTTGATAGATGGTCTACTCATTCATGCATATGCATTTAACCATCTTAGTGAGTCTTAGGATTATCATAGAATCCAACCCAATAGGCTCATTGTGTCCAAAGACTCATTTGGAGTCTCTGGTTCTCCTACAGTCGTCTGCTGATGGTTTTACAGTCGACTGGGTGATTTCCAGTCGCCTGTCGAGCCTTCTACAGTCCACTGTGGTACACTGCTCAATTCAACCTTTTATTGACTCTACTTGAGCTTTTCGAATCAGTCAACTGATGTTCATATTACAATCGTCTGTATATATACAGTCGCCTGTGAAATGGTCAACAGTCGTCTTAAAGGCGTAAGTGCAAAATTTGCATCTATTTGTTTTTCTCCATTCCTTGCAGCAGTCGACTGATGAAGGATAAACAGTCGCCTTTCTATTTTATAGTCGACTGTCATCTGTTCATCAGTCGCCTGTATGCATACTGGGAGAAAGACTGCATCTCTCTGTTTTATTCCATCCCCTGCAGCAGTCGCCTGATGAAGGATATACGGTCGACTGTCTGTTTTACAGTCGACTGTGTAGTCTTCTACAGTCGACTACCATGGCTCAGATTATAGCCGTTGGGATTTATTTATCCGTTGGACAGTCGACTGTAATTTGTTCATCAGTCGACTGTCAGTGACGTTTCAGCCCAGAAACTAGCCGTTAGAGATATTTGTTTTTGGCTATTTCCTTGGGTTTTGAGAGTTGATATAGTGTTCCTATATATATGAGATGGCTGAGCTCATAGGAACTTCTTGATGCTATTGAAAATCTTTAGAGATTATTTAAGGCACTCTCAAACTCTCTCATTTCCCTCTTAGAGCTCATTCTCTTCTACATGCATTGAAGTCAAGCTCAAGGGAAATCATCTAAGTGCAATTCTAACAAATCTCATCTCTTGGGGATCCTTTTCCATGCCTTGCAATCATTAATGAGTAAGTTTATCTCAAGGCATAGGTAAGAGTATTTGTTTTACTTTGTTATTTCATTAAACCCTAGCTTTTGTATGAGAGCTAGTTACTCTCTGTATAAGAGTATAACCTTCTGTGTGAGGGTTGGTTGAGATCTCTCTGTGTGAGATTTGAGTCTCTCTATGTGAGAGCAAAAGTCTTTCTGTGTGAAAGCAAGGATATCTCTTTGTGGGAATCCTAAATCCTCTGTGTGAGGTCTCTCTGTGTGAGAGCAAGGAATTCTCTGTGTGAGAATCCAAATCCTCTGTATGAGGTATCTCTGTGTGAGATTGTATTCACTTCGAGATTGTATCACTTCTCTTTGTGAGAATTATAGTGGATATTAGTGTGACTGGTCGTACCCAAGTTTGGGGAACCTGAGTAATTCTTGTGTTTGCATTTTGGTTGATTGTGTTGATTAATTCCTCTTGCACTTATTATCCCGTATTTGCAAGTTTAATTTTAGTTGCATAATTTATTGTCATTAATCTATTCACCCCCCTCTAGAGTGTTTGCTGTTAGTATTGCAAGGTATACGGTCCTTACAATTGGCATCAGAGTGAGGTTGAAGCATACAACAACGATGGCATACAACACTTCATCCATGTCTCATGAAGAAGGTCTATCAACCATTCGACCCCCGCTCTTCAACGGAACCAACTACCCAAGTTGGAAGATCAAGATGATGACCTACTTGGAGGGTCAAGACCTTTGGGACATCACAGAGTCGCCATTTGAGAAGCCTACACCCACGGCTTCGAGAACAAAAGCGGAGAAGGACTCGATCAAATTTAATGCGAGGGTTATGAATGCATTCCATTGCACCCTCACTTCAAATGAGTTCAACCGCATCTCTATGTGCAAAACGGCCAACGAAATTTGGCATACATTAGAGATTTCTCATGAAGGGACTTCGAAGGTAAAGAAATCTAAACAATGCGTATTTAGATCTAAATATGAGTTGTTTAAGTTGAAGGAAGGTGAAAACATCTCGGAAATGTTCACAAGGTTCACAGAAATCATGAACGCTTTGGAAGGACTTGGGAAGGTGATTTCTTAAGAGGATCGAGTGGAGAAGATCATTGACTCGCTTACATCTTAATGGGAGTCAAATGCCAATGGGATTTTGGAGTCAAATAATTTGTCCAAATACACCGTTGAGGAGTGCATTGGGAATATCATGGCATATGAAGTAAAGCCTCAACATAAGAAAGAGATTCAACCAACGAAGCTCGAGAAGCAAAAGGGGGTTGCATTCCATACAGAGAAGGAGCCAATCCAGTGGAGAAAGAAGTTCCATCATGAAGCTCCGAGTGAAGAAGAAGAAGATGATGATGTTAACGATGATGATTACATCGAGCTTGCCAAGCAATTCAAGCAATTCAAGGAATTTCTCAAGGACAAGCACGGTAAATCTTTGTTAAAGTTTGCCTTCAAGTCTAACAATTCTATTTGTTTCAGTTGTAGAGGAAAAGGTCATCTTTCTACCGAATGCCCTTCCAAGCCCGGCAAAGAGAATTACAAATGGAAATGGAAGAAGCATTGAAAGGCAAGTCCAAATTCAAGAATCAAAAGAAGGGACTTGTCGGCACATTTGATGATTCCGATGAGGACACATCAAGTGATGAAGAAGAGGATAACAAGGAGCGAGCTCACATGTGCTTCGCAGCTTTTGATTATTCTTCATCAATCTCCTCAAGATCTAGCGATGAAGAAGTAGAGGCGTGGCTCAACTCCAACGAAGAAATGTGCTTCATGGCTAATGGGGAAGAGTCTTCGTCAAGTTCTAGCAAGGAGGAAAGCGATGAGGAAGTTGAGGAGGAAAAGCTATCCTATGAGGAGCTCGAATACCGCTTCAATTTGGCCTCCAACTTGGTAAGTAAGTGTGTCGACTCATATGATAAATTCAAAGCTTAATTTAAGAATGCTATGAGTAGGGTGCATGCTTTAGAGTCTACTAGTGTAAATAATCATGATGCTTTGCATATTTGTGACACTAGTGAGAGAGACACACTTCTCTCTCAAGTTAGGGATTTGAGCATAACCAATAAAAAATTAGTAGCTCAAAACCTTAGCTTAGAAACTCGCATTCAACAACTTACGTTGAAATGCGAAGAGGAATCCCAAAAGCTCAAAAGCTTTGTTATTCTAGCGATTCACTCCACGGTTTGCATGAAAGACAACATCCGACAAACCATAGAGGAGGTTTGGGATACACTCCAAAGGTGGTTACCAAGCCCACCTCTAATTCTTCTTTTGGTGCAAATACAAAAAATATTGCTAAAGCACCTAAGAAGAATCACCATGCTTTCTTGTATAACAATAACACCAACAAGAAGCATGTAAATCACAAGGTGGTGAGGAAGAATGAAAATCCGTCATTTTTTGCTAAAAAGCAAAATCCTCACTTTATGCATGCCAAGAAATTTATTTATACACCTCAACATGCGACATCCACCCCCTCTTGCTAAGGCAAAACCCTTGCCTAGGAAATCTTTGAGTTTATGGATTTCCACTAAGTGTAGTGTGCAAGAGAGGGATAGCTAAATCAACTCTTTGGTTAGGGATATGATCACCTCTTGTGATTATATTAGGAAATCAAACTCCTCTTGGGTTTAGTTCCCTAATGTTTAGGTTCTTCACACATATGCATATAGCTTGGGTATTATGCTTAAATGTTTATTTTTAGTATACACATTGTTTGTGTGTGTTTCATGATTTTGAAAATTTATTCAAATTTATTGTTCATGAAAATGGGACCTTGGGGGACACATTGTTATGCATGCATTCATTTATCCATATGTATGGCAATGGGGGAGTTATATAACGGTCACTTCCGACCGTATGTATTTTAGCGCCTATCTTTGTTGTTTCGGGTGCGTGTTTCCATGTTTGATTTTTTATTATTGATTCCCGTAGCTCAAATGCCCGACCGAACCCGATTTTCACAACCCTCTCGGAGGCGCGAGCGCCCCTGTATTTTCTTTACAACGAACCCACGAAGTCCCTGTGGGCTGTCCCTCAGTCGCTCCGGCCACCCGCGCCCCTGTCCTCTCTCGACAGCCACTGTCGCAAGCCCATGATCACCGCCCAGCCCTGATCACCACCTAGCGCCTCCCCTTGTCAGCCCCGCACCACCCCAGTCCGACGGCACCTCCTACATCCTCTTCTTACCCTCCGTCAGCCACGGCGACAACCAATCCCGATATAACCCTCCCTCCTTCCAGCCACCTCCCACATCACACAGCACCGATCCACCTATCTCTCCGGCCAACGCCGCCTCCTCGTCACCGACGGACAAACCCTGCACCGACCCCACCGAAATCCCTCCACTCTCTATCTTTCCGGCCAACACCTCCCTAGACTCGCCGTCCGTTTCTCAAAGACCAGACCTCGCCCCGAGAGCCGCATGCAAAACCCAGCGACAACCTCCCCTCGCACGCGCCATCACGCACTCCTCCGACTCCACGACGGTAGACCCCCAGCCGCTGCCGCTGACCAGATCCCGCCTCCGATCTCGCCCAGCGACTTCACCCTCCGTTCAAAACTCCCGCCGGCAGCCCATACCCACCTCTATGTCGCTCCCTCTTCCTGCCACAGTTCCCCAGCGACCAGCTGCTCCACCGCAACCCTGATGACATCCACCGTCGTCTGAAACTCCCCTAGACCGCTAGGAGTCTCCGTCCGGTCACCTGCCAACGATCAACAACGATGAACCCTATGAACAAATGAAATACTATGAGTTGTTAAGGGACTAGCATGTTAGTACTGTTGCTATGATTTTATATTATTATGCCGTATAACATTCGGTTTTTAAACTGCATATGATTCATTATATGCAAGATCAGTGTATGCCCTTACGTTTGAACAGTTAGTACATGTATTAAACAGTAAGTCTTTTATGTATATGTTAATGGTAGATATATTATTATTTTAAGAGCTTATAGACTTTGTCCTAATAATGTCATAACAAAATGACCCAGAGATGGTCACGCCTTCCGTACGACCACGTCGGAGTTCTTAAGGTTGTGACAGTAAACCCCGAGGCATGTGTCGCTGTTTGAGGACGTACACATCGTCGCTTCCCACATTCGTTACATCAATGATTAGTACCCCCATCGTCATCCTACAACCCACATCGTAGTATAGAAAACCTAATTAAAACTGGCAACTTAATCATTAAATTTACTTTCTGCTCCTTTAAAACGATGTGGAACCGTAGATCAACGATCAGACTTTTGACTGTGCACATAGGATAGAATCGTCGGATAGGCTGAATTGACATCTTGACATGTGACTGTCAGGGTAGCCACGTTTAACCTAGAAATGAACCCTAATAGGATTAATGATGAGCATGATTTGACACTGTCGCTTGACTCTTTTCAGACGACTCCTTACCGGCTCTTCGCCTTGACGAGACGCTCCCGACGGACGTACCACTCGCCACCGCAGGCAAGTGTTTCTCACTTGCATACTTTCGACCACGTTTAGGTCTTCTTTCCTTAAACTGTAAAAGTACGATTAAAGAGAACCAGACGTGAAATGATAGCGCCCGGGACCCCCCTTGACAGCTTATACTTGACGACGAAGTCTAAGCACAAACAACAACTAACACCTTAGGGCTATTCTGTGTGTGCGTGTGTGGACCCCCTTGTATGAACAACTCCTTGCTACTTGTCATGGCATGGTCCCTGTGATACAAAAAGCCTCCGAGCATTTCGGATGCTCTCCACGCGAGAGTGATCCATGTTACATAAAAAGCCTCCAGGCGTTTCGGATGTTCTCCACGCGAGGGTGATCCCTGTGATACAAAAAGCCCGCGGGCATTTCAGAAGCTCTCCACGCGAGAGTGATCCATGTTACAAAAAAGCCTCCGGGCAGTTCGGATGCTCTCCCAGCGAGAGTTATCCATGTATTGTCTTTTCTTGAGCACTTGGGTTTGGGGTAGGGTTGAGCGGTCGCACGGGGAGAGGGTCTGGCCGCCCTCAAACCGTAAGGCGTGAACCCTTCGAGTCACACATGTCTTGTCTTGTCTTGTCCTGTCCCGTCTAGCTTAGTCCCGTAGCCGGTAGCACACGCTACAGATACTGTCTGTCACGTTTTACTTTCTTGCACCGCTTTACTTTCTGCATAGTATAACTGTCATGTCATAACAACAGCATGTTAATCAACAAGTAAAATGTTGCTTTTAATTATCTTACACTTGCTGTAGAGTCTAACCCTTCCTTGTAGACTTTACCTGACGTACAGTTCCTTTTCTCTTGGGTGTTGTACGTCAGGAGTTGAGCCTGAGTATGTGGATGACCCGGACATACCCGAGTACGTGGAGCCAGATGACGTCGACCCAGAGTACGTACCTGACAAGGACCAGACTTAGACGTTCCCCACCGTTGCGGACTTCCTGAGGTTACTACTTTTTAGTTTGGGTGAGTAGCACCACTTTACTTTTGTCTAGGTTTGGTTCTTTGCACCATTAGTTTCCTTTTCTGTAGTTGCAGCCATGCATAGGCTTTTTTTAGACATGTCACATGTTGGATATTGTCTCTTTTATAAAATGAATGTATCCTTTCTTTTTGTACTTTTGTTGTTCCGAATTATATATATGCAAGAACCTGAAATTTTTAAATGGTACCCCCTACAGACGCTTAATAGGTCCGAGCCTCACAGCTCCGGTCCATGCAGACCTTAGTCACATTTTGTTCCGTCGTTTTGGTAAGCGGGGCGTGACAGGTTTTAGTGGTGGCACATGTAGGTCATGCAAAAATTTCGGAACAATAAGAGTACCGCATTCATTTAATATCCATGTACAACTCTAAATTAGGTTTTCCTTGTCCTAGATGGTAGGAAGACTTAGGAAGACGTCCAGGTCTGATAGTCAGGCGCTTGGGTTAAGATTTAGTCATACTCGTCTTAGGACACCCTAGTAGCCTCTCACCCAGCTTTGACCATGTTAGATTTCTAGAGTCCTCCTTTAAGTCGTTCGCTCGGGTCCATCAACTTCGGGCCCAACAGAGCGTAATCTTGATTCTCTTAAGACCCTTCCCTGAGATCTCTATTACAGTCTCGTTCATTAGGAAGTCTTACTGCTGAGTTCTCCCGATCTTTAGATGGCCCGATAATTTGAACCTCTGATTTCTAGCATCTTCCTAATCATTACACTTCTATGTTATCGGCAGTAGAATTCCATCGTAGCTTTTCATAAATCATATCCTAGGCATATTCATCATGCGATCATATTCTTTGCCCTCGATTCACGTGAACACTTCATGACGATTATCAATAATTCTTTGAATCTTTCTCATTGCATACCCTGATCCTTTTAAAAGTAAGTTTCGATATTTCCTTATTGAATTCTTTGCCCAGTTTAATTTTTTGAAAACATTCAGTATATATTTGGATTCTCTACCCCCTCAGACGATTTAAACTCAATATTGATTATATGGCTCTCTAGACGAAATCTTGAGTTACTATCTCATAGCAAATTTCTAACCTATATCATCCATACATCTGTTTCAAATAATCTCGTAAGCTTACTCTACTTTCTGCATATAATGAATTTCGTTTCTTTAAACCTTATTTCTAATTCGCTAATTCAATGTATCATTTTCTTTTCCTACAAAACTTATTTCAAACAACTTATCGTACACACTTTTAAATATTCTTTTTCTTCTATGCTAAATAGGGCTCCAATTTTTAAATGCGACAGTTTTACATTCATCGTATTCATAGTTCAAAAATTTTGTGCAATTTGTTTCCATTTACCAAAACAATCACTGCATCACTATACTCATTATTTTCTTCGTCTGATACTTTTTCCGTATTATTAACTTATACCACCTACTCGCTATTCTTATATATTTTTAGGATATTATTACATTTTACACATATCTTTCTTTCTCTTACTAAATTATTCATAACTATTTTTATGCCACCAAACCAAGCTAACTCCTAATCCATGCTTCATCTGGAATAGTTCATCGATCACAATCATGATTAGTTGCATCATTCAACTCTATCCTACCCTATAGCTTAGTTATCGCATTCATGCTTGTCATTGCTTATGTCAACTTTAGTATAAGTATATTGGGTCCTTAGTACTAATTGTGATGTTGTTGTTGTGCAGCTATATAAGTAGTGTGTGTGGACTCGTGTGTGTGAATCCCTGTGTCCCACTCGTGTATGAGTGTGCATATACTTTAGTATATTAATAAATTATGGTTGCCTATTATATGGAATATACATTGCAGTGATATACGTGTTATATTTGTATGATCGGTAGTAAGTGTTATGTTTATATATATACTTGTGGATAGTTATATCACAATAGGGACATCCGAGTGCATTGAATTGGTGTTTGGCTATCTATTAGGGGTGTTGGGCGGTCGCACGGGGAGAGGGTCTGGCCGCCCTCAAACCGTAAGGCGTGAACCCTTCGAGTCACACATTCTTATCTTGTCATGTCATGTCCCGTCTAGCTTAGTCTCGTAGCCGGTAGCACACGCTACGGCTACTGTCTGTCACGTTTTACTTTCTTGCACCACTTTACTTTCTGCATAGTATAACTGTCATGTCATAACAACATCATGTTAAGCAACCAGTAAAATGTTGCTTTTAATTACCTTACACTTGCAGCAGAGTCTAACCCTTCCTTGTAGACTTTACCTGACGTACAGTTCCTTTTCTTTTGGGTGCTGTACATCAGGTGTTGAGCCTGAGTATATGGACGAGCCAGACATACCCGAGTACGTGGAGCCAGAGGACGTCGGCCCGGAGTACGTACCTGACGAGGACCAGACTTAGACGTTCCCCACCGTTGCGGACTTCCTGAGGCTACTACTTTTTATTTTGGATGAGTAGCACCACTTTACTTTTGTCTAGGTTTGGTGCTTTGCACCATTAGTTTCCTTTTCTGTAGTTGCAGCCATGCTTAGTTTTTTAGACTTGTCACATGCTGGATATTGTCTCTTTTATTAAATGAATGTATCCTTTCTTTCTGTAATTTTGTTGTTCCGAATTATAAATATGCAAGAACCTGAAATTTTTAAATGGTACCCCCTACAGACGCTTAATAGGTCCGAGCCTCACAGCTCCGGTCCATGCGGACCTTAGTCACGTTTTTCTTCCGTCGTTTTGGGAAGCGGGACGTGACAGGTTTTAGTGGTAGCACATGCAGGTCATGCAAAAAGTTCGGAACAATAAGAGTACCGCATTCATTTAATATCCTTGTACAAGTCTAAATTAGGTTTTCCTTGTCCTATATGGTAGGAAGACTTAGGAAGACGTCCAGGTTTGATAGTCAGGCGCTTGGGTTAAGATTTAGTCGTACTCATTCTTAGGACACCCTATTAGCCTCTGACCCGACTCTGACCATGTTAGATTTCTAGAGTCCTCCTTTTAGTCGTTCACTCGGGTCCATCAACTTCGGGCCCAACTGAGCGTAACCTTGATTCTCTTAAGACCCTTCCCTGAGATCTCTATTACAGTCTCGTTCATTAGGAAGTCTTAGTGCTGAGTTCTCCCGATCTTTAGACTGCCCGATAATTTGAACCTCTGATTTCTAGCATCTTCCTAATCATTACACTTCTATGTTATCGGCCGTAGAATTTCATCGTAGCTTTTCATAAATCATATCCTAGGCATATTCATCATGCGATCATATTCTTTGCCCTCGATTCACGTGAACACTTCATGACGATTATCATTAATTCTTTGAATCTTTCCCATTGCATACCCTGATCCTTTTAAAAGTAAGTTTCGATATTTCCTTATTGAATTCTTCGCCCAGTTTAATTTTTTGGAAACATTCAGTATATATTTGGATTCTCTACCCCTCAGACGATTTAAACTCAATATTGATTATTTGGCTCTCTAGACGAAATCTTGAGTTACTATCTCATAGCGAATTGCTAACCTATATCATCCGTATATCTGTTTCAAATAATCTCGTAAGCTTACTCTACTTTCTGCATATAATGAATTTCGTTTCTTTAAACCTTATTTCCAATTCTCTAATTAAATGTATCATTTTCTTTTCCTACAAAACTTATTTCAGACAACTTATCGTACACACTTTTAAATATTCTTTTTCTTCTATGCTAAATAGGGCTCCAACTTTTAAATGCGTCAGTTTTACATTCATCGTATTCATAGTTCTAAATTTTTGTGCAATTTGTTTCCATTTACCAAAACAATCACTGCATCATTATACTCATTATTTTCTTCGTCTGATACTTTTTCCGTATTATTAACTTATACCACCTACTCGCTATTTTTATATATATTTAGGATATTATTACATTTTACACATATCTTTCTTTTTCTTACTAAATTATTCATAACTATTTTTATGCCACCAAACCAAGCTAACTCCTTATCCATGCTTCATCTGGAATAGTTCATCGATCACAATCATGATTAGTTGCATCATTCAACTCTATCCTACCCTATAGCTTAGTTATCACATTCATGATTGTCATTGCTTATGTCAACTTTAGTATAAGTATAGTGGGTCCTTAGTACTAATTGTGATGTTGTTGTTGTGCAGCTATATAAGTAGTGTGTGTGGACTCGTGTGTGTGAATCCCTGTGTCCCACTCGTGTATGAGTGTGCATATACTTTAGTATATTAATAAATTATGGTTGCCTATTATATGGAATATACATTGCAGTGATATACGTGTTATATTTGTATGATCGGTAGTAAGTGTTATGTTTATATATATACTTGTGGATAGTTATATCACAATAGGGACATCCGAGTGCATTGAATTGGTGTTTGGCTATCTATTAGGGGTGTATGTATTTTGGATATTCTCGTCAGTACTTGTAAGTGTATGTTGGTGAGCTTATGTGCATGTCTGGTGTAATGTATGTGATGATATGAGTGCTTATAGTTGAGTGTTTATATTTTGTATGATCTATATATTAGTTCGTGTGTGCTCATACGTGGATACGTATGCGCTTAGTTATAGGTATATATACATATTGGATGAATATGTGTGATTTACGTATAGTAATATGGTTATATATTGAATGGTATTGTCTGCCGCTACGGGATGATGTTTGTGCATGTGTATACCAGGAGGTATACGCGATTGTATGTTTGTAAATTTGTACGGATGTGTGTAGGTAATAATATATTAGGTCTATGTGAGTTACTATTGTGGTGTATGCTTGTGTGAACTTATAGTACGTGCGTCTGGATATTTTTGGTGTAGGTGTAAGGTAGGTGTGTGATAGTGCAAGCATGGTTAGGTATGTTTTAGGTGTGCATATATCTATAGGTATGTGACTATATGAGGTATGTGTAAGTGTATGAATGTGAGTGTACATTGTTTTTATAGTGTATGTATGTCTGGGATAGAGTAACCTTAGTCTGCTCATTCATAAGTCGGCCATATTCAAGGGAGTCAGAGGACGGATTTGATTTTAAGGTGGATGAATCGTGATGATCTTAGCACTATACATATATTAGGACATGTATATTGTTATGTATGGCGTAGTGTATTGTGTACATCTATACGTGTAGTGATATTTATTAAGTAATTCATAAGGTATTAGGTAGTATGTAAAATGATTGTATGATTTGAGTGTTACTTGTTTGAATATGATTGTACTTATGTGTTGGTATTGATAGGGTATTTATACAACATGTAATACTATATAATTAAGGATTATGGTTGTATACGTATGGTATTATATCTTGTGTAAATTGTGTGGTGATATAGTTACGGTGTATAGGTAATACTATGATATGAATTAGGGATGTATGTAAATGTGTTATTACTACTACTAGCTTGGTTATTAATTAGTATTACCAGTGGGGGTACTACTATAGTTATTATTAATGGTGTTCATAATATAAATTGAGTGTTTACACGTGAGTGTGTGGTTGTTATTATTAGCAGTATGCGTTCATAGTAGAGGGTATAGTGTGCGTATATCGAGAGAGGGTATACATGAGTGCCATCCTCATCCTCTTTCCTGCACCCTAGTCGATAGAGATTTCGAGGACGAATTATTCTTAAGGTGGGTAGGATGTAACGGTCACTTCCGACCGTATGTATTTTAGCGCGTAGCTTTGTTGTTTCGGGTGCGTGTTTCCGTGTTTGATTTTTTTTATTGATTCCCGTAGCTCAAATGCCCGACTGAACCCAGTTTTCACAACCCTCTCGGAGGCGTGCGCGCCCCGGTATTTTCTTTGTAATTTTTGGATGTCGAGGGCCCAACCTGCTTAACTCGTTACTACTTTATAAAATTTCTTATATATATAAATTTGTTATTTTTTGGGTGATGTATGTTTCTTTTTCAAAACAATCTTAAGATATTAATACTTAAACCATTAATTACCAATCCTAACTCTTTAACCCTTATCTTAAACCAATGACCAAGTTATTTTTATGCCGAAGGTTTTGAAAATAAAAAAAATCGGTTAAGAATCAAATCTTTTTTTAATCAAAACTTTTTAGCCTATCCTACCAACCGTACCCAGTTTTTCTCCCATTATCTCCCCACGTGACCACTATCACATATACCACATTCTCTCTCTTTCCCTTTATTATGAGGCCTAACCTAGCCCTAGGTCGTTCTCATGAAAAAGCTCAGCTGCCACACACAAAATTGTGAAACCAAGTCTCATCTCTCACCCTTGTCGCTCCCAGCCATCGACCGCTGACCCCAAGCCTTCGCCATCCACGAACCCCAATTCTCGTCCGACCTCCAAACCGCCCCGCCTCGCCAGCCCCTCCGATCTCTGATCACCTCAAGTCACGCACCGCCATTAACCACGACCCGGCCTCGCCGTTCTACCGTCTGAGATCCGAACAGGCCGCCATGCACGTCGACCTCACACCCGCTCGATTGCAGCCTCGCAACGAACCCACGATATCCCTACTGGCAGTCCCTCAACCGCTCCGGCCACCCGCACCCCTGTCCTCTCTCGACAGCCACTGTCGCAAGCCCATAATCACCGCCCAGCCCTCATCAACACCTAGCGCCTCCCCTGTCAGCCCCGCACCACCCCAGTCTGATGGCATCTCCAACATCCTCTTTTCACCCTCTGTCAGCCACGGTGACAACCAATCCCGACACAACCCTCCCTCCTTCCAGCCACCTCCCACATCACACAGCGCCACTCCACCGATCTCCCTGGCCAACGCCACCTCCCCGTCACCGACGGACGAACCCTGCACCGACCCACCGAAATCCCTCCACTCTTTATCTTTCCGACCAACACCTCCCGAGACCCAACGTCTGTTTCTCAAAGCCCAGACCTCGCCTGAGAGCCGCACGCAAAACCCAGCGGCAACCTCCCCTCGCACGACCGCCAGCACGAACTCATCTGACTCCACACCGACAGACCCCCAGCCGCCGCCGCTGACCAGATCCTGCCTCCGATCTCGCCCAGCGACTTCACCCTCCGTTCAAAACTCCCGCAGGCAGCCCATACCCACCTCTCTGTCGCACCCTCTTCCTGCCACAGTTACCCAGCGACCAACTGCTCCGTCGCAACCCTGACGATGTCCACCGTTGTTTGAAGCTCCCCTAGACCACTAGGAGTCGCCGTCCGGTCACCTACTAACGATCAACAACTATGAGCCCTATGAAGAAATGAAATACTGTGAGTTGTTAAGGGAGTAGCATGTTAGTATTGTAGCTATGATTTTATATTATTATGATGTATAGCATTCGGTTTTCAAACCGCATATGATTCATTATATGCAAGATCGGTGTATGCCCATACGTTTGAACAGTTAGTACATGTATTAAACAGTAAGTCTTTTATGTATATGTTAATGGTAGATATATTATTATTTTAAGTGCTTATAGACTTTGTCCTAATAATTTCGTAACCTAATGACGCAGAGATGGTCACGCCTTCCGTACGACCACGTTGGAGTTCTTAAGGTTGTTATAGTAAACCCCGAGGCACGTATCGCTGTTTGAGGACGTACACGTCGTCGCTACCCACATTCGTTACATCAACAGTTAGTACCCTCATCATCATCCTACAACCCACATCGTAGTATAGAAAACCTAATTAAAACTTGCGACTTAATCATTAAATTTACTTTCTACTCCTTTAAAACGATGTGGAACCGTAGATCGACGATCAGACTTTTTACTGTGCATACAGGATAGAATCGTCGGATAGGCTGAATTGACATCTTGACATGTGACTGTCAGGGTAGCCACGTTTAACCTATAATTGAACCCTAATAGGATTAATGATGAGCGTGACTTGACACCGTTGCTTGACTCATTTCAGAAGACTCCTTACAGGCGCTTCGCCTCGACAAGACGCTCCCGACGGACGTACCGCTCGTCACCGCAGGCAAGTGTTTCTCACTTGCGTACTTTCAGCCACGTTTAGGCCATCTTTCCTTAAACTGTAAAAGTACGATTAAAGAGAACCGGACGTAAAATGATAGCGCCCGGGCCCCCCCCTTGACAGCTCAGACTTGACGACGAAGTCTAAGCACAAACAACAACTGACACCTTAGGGCTAGTCTGTGTGTGCGTGCGTGTGGACCCCCTAGTATGAACAACTCCTTTCTACTTGTCATGTCATGGTCCCTATGATATAAAAAGTCCCCGGGCATTTCGGATGCTCTCCACCCGAGAGTGATCCCTGTTACACAAAAAGCCTCCAGGTGTTTCGGATGCTCTCCACGCGAGAGTGATCCCTGTGAAACAAAAAGCCTACAGGCATTTCGGATGCTCTCCACGCGAGAGTGAACCCTGTTACACAAAAAGCCTCCAGACGTTTCGGATGCTCTCTAAGCGAGAGTGATCCCTGTATTTGTAGGGAAATTGGCGGTCCCTTAGGGCACAAAAATTCTAGTCCCGTCCTAAGTCGGACGGAACATAGACACAAAAAACATTTGCAGCGGAAGAAAAACTTATGTTAACTAATTAACATGCAGTTAAAAACAATTTTCTAACTTAGCCCTAAGGTCCAAGACCCTATGCCAAGATCTATACCGACTTGGGATGGATCTGACCATCCCAAGAAGGATCTAGCCTACTGCGATTAAACTAAACTAATGCTAATAATACTTTAACCACATACCCGGAATCTCAGCCCTGGAGCAGGCGAGATGTTCCGCGCCGTCTTCCGAGCTGCTCCCGTCCCACGCCGAGCCGCTCCTTGAACCGCTCCCCGAACCGCTCCTCGAACCACTCCGCATCCCGAGGCGATCAATCCCCGTGCCGCCGAGCCAACCACGCGCCGAAGAAAGTTTCACGCGAGTGAAACCTCCGCCAAGATTTCGGATCCAGAATCCGAACTCCTTCGTAGCTTTGCTAGAGCCCTCAGGAGTAAGGCAGAAATTTAGGGAGATAGAGAAATATTTATTTAAGCTTAGATCCGAGCGTGCTCCAACATTTACGAGAGCCGCTCAGATCTAGAGCTTGGGACGAGTTTTGAGGAAGGGGGGAGACCCCTATTTATATAGGCGGCGGACTCTCCCCTTTTCTCAAAATCCGATGTGGGACTAAATGATGAGTTAATTAAAATCAAGTTAGTTTGCACTTCACAAAGTGCAAACTTCCGTGAATTTTAACTCACTCACCGTTGAGCTTCAGGATTGATACAACCTATCAATACGACAATCGTTCAACGGTGAACACATAGGAAAAAACGGTTCGTCAATCGGAGTTCGTTTGACCCTCCAATTGTGTGTCCAAAGATCAGCCCTAGGCTAGTTTTTCACAAAAACTGAGCCGTCATGATGATTCTGCCTAGGGTTCACAACCCTAGGCGTGTGGGGCCCACCAGGGGCCCCACAGCCTCATTCTGCGCGTTAGCACGGCCTGGGCAGAGCCCAGGCCGCGCCTGGGCGCGCCCAGGCCTGCGCCTGGGCTAAGCCCAGGCCTGCGCCTGGCTAGCCCAGGCAGCCTGTTCTGCCTGGGCCTGACTTGGTCTGATGCTTTGGGCTGTTTTGGCTCTAACTTGAGCATTTGGCGTCCGATTTGGACGCCGTTCGAACCTGGGTTTAGACCTGGACATTCCCGTCTTACCCGTGAACTTTTCCTTGCGTTTATTTTATTAAATATTGTATTAAACAATTTAATACGCATTTAATCGCTTTTGCATCAAATGCAAAGTAGTCCCTATCTAAGCTTAAATTATCATATTGCATCAAATGCAATTATCTCTTCTTTTGCATCAAATGCAAATATTCTCCCTAACTATTTTCTACCTATTACTAGACGAAGCATTACACTCTGTGTGAGACCCTACAGCCTGACCCTTACAACAGGTTGGGCTCGAAGCCCTATACGGCAGTGACCACGAGCAGTGGTTGCCGTCCCTGCTTTAGGAATCATCATTATGTGGTTAACTCATTGGCATGAGTATTGTCGGGACCACCTGACTGTTTCCGTGATGAATTCCGCAGTTATAGTCTCTTCGTCTTAAATATGTCGTTCGGATCAAGTCTGGGGTACGGTCAAACTGTCAACCCCAATAACTTGACTCCGGTTAGTTTCTATCAATCTTTAGACAATAAATGTTGGACTTCTTCCAACATACTCTGCGCAGAGTTTTTACTAAAGACCGAACTAACTCTACGACACTAACTCCCAATGACCAGGAGAGACGAATCCTCTCTTGGTCATTACTCGCCTTGTACGTTTCAAGTGACACCCAATCAAAAGACCTTTCGACAGGCCTTGCCTCGAAGCTAGGTCAGTTGATCTAAGTGGCACCGTTCACGCACAGGTCCGTCAAAATGACCTCAAGTCAAAAGACCAACTATCCTATCATCACTCAGAGTTATCACTGACAGATTGGTCAATATAACCATATGACAACTCTAGTGGATCGTTCAGTGAACTCATTCTAATGAGCACATGTGTCTCGTCTTCGACTTCGCCAAGTCAAGCGATCATGAGATCATCGCCACCGCTAAACGGTGAAGACTAAGACACAATGGTCTATCCGATGTTCCGATATCCTTGTCTCGAAACATCTACGACCACGAACCATTTCAGACTTATGCTACAGACGGTCAAACGTTTCTCCATGATCGAGATACTCATCTCGATACCTGTTTGACCTTGCATAAAGTCTCAGGGCTTTACCTAAGTTGATATCTAATGTTAACTACATTACAATATAACTTAGATAAATTATTACCAAACATCTTACTGTTATTTCGAACAAGATGTTTGTGCTATTCACACAAGAATAAATGGCCTTGAGGGCATAATATTCCTACATCTCCCACTTGCACTCAGGCCCATTTATCTCGATATCTTATACCGTTTTTACACATGAGTTTTCCCGACTTCATGTGGTAGAGCCTTCGTGAGTGGATCTGCTAAAACCGTCTACTCTATAGACTTAAGGGGTTTCTATGTTCATGTCAGACCAACCATTTGAATCTCATTCAAATAATTCACTTGGTCTATCGGAATCTATAATACTTTATTTCCCTGGATCTTATCCAGTTCATCGTATCTTACGATAATAATTTCAAATTAGTTATTGGTCATTTCAAATGGTTCATATTCATTTCTGATAAATAATCAAACTCTTTGATTACTTAATCAAAATATATGTTCCATCTCTTTGATGTCTCACATGTAATTTACACGCTCCCACTGACCTTGAAAATTCTCTGGCCAATTCATATAAGTTGGTCCGTCTAAATCATATTTAGAAAAACGAACTTATAAGTGAATGCTCCAATTTTCACGGTCAACTTAAGCGTTTTACATCGGCTTTGGTCCGAGTAGATCTGTACACATCTGTTGGCGGAACCGGTTTCATCATAATCCGTTTTAAAGAAATTAGGATGAAAACCGTTCCCGTCCAACATTATTGTACTTCACTATTTTCTTTTCTGCACCAATCTTTCAACTTAAAGATTTACTTGCAGTAAGTGAGGAAACATTTTCCTTGGGTACGTAAACTAAATTCTCAAATTTATTTACGCACACGGACCTGCATCAAGTTTTAAATCGGAGTTACTACTCCGAATGTCATCCTAGAAGTTTACTAAGTCATCATCAGTTATGATGTCTAACTCGACATTTCGTCTTACGAAATTCGAGTAAATATACAACTTCCTTACGATTGATTTAATGAATATCTTATTGATAATATCCTCAAAGAACATTATCAAAACCTAGGCATTACTATCTGGGACTTAACCCAGAGGGAGGACTTAACTCAGAGTCACTTACAATGGATCACACTAAATCTAATTAAGTGTGATTCATACCTTTTAACACACTTTGATGTGTTAACAGACTTGACCTGAGAGAAAATCACATTTTCTTTTAATTACACAAGATTTTATGTAGCTAAGTATTTGACCATTCGATCTAATCGAATCAGTTTAAATACTTTAGCATTTCGTTCTTTATTTTATCAGACTTGTGTTTCATCAAGAACACGTTTCTTAATAAAATATACGAATAACTTATTTTGTTAAAAGTAGACTCGGGTACATCAGTATGTACGAGACTGAGTTCGACAACTCATTCTCCCACTGTCTCACAGATGGGTTTCGGCCATTGTATCTAAGAGGCTAAGACTCACAAGTGTCCGTAGACTTCATAATACGAGAGGTCAGACCCCTCTTTATGTGACTTGTGAAGCTTAATCTCTAGATACGGCCTAGTCTAATTTTACCATATAAGTTTGCTACTATCTTGTGTATTTTATATATTAACATTTAATATATATTTAGTCATTTACAAATTACTTAACGCAAAACATTACTTCAGAAGCAATGTGACGACATTCGTCAAAATGTGTTAAACGTCTTTTGTATAACAATTCATTCTGAAATCGTGACATCAAAATATGTCACATTTTCATTTCCTCCTACTTATGCCTCTGCTAATGATAAATTAAACTAACTTTCTCAATTGACTTTCCGAAGTGCCTTCTACCTTTTCTAAATCACATTTAGATATCAACATAAATAAATAGATATGCAAGCAACTTATGTATCCAAACGCTTGAGCTTTGCAATCTTGAGTGTAGCTCAAGAAGTTGCTTGTCTCAAGATCCGGTTGGGATACATAGTCTTGCATCGCCCATGCACTCGTATTCGACTCAAACGGTTTGATCGAATTTTTCGAACTTTGCGGATCAATATTGTTTGTCCATACAACCTTGAGGGTAGCTCGACAAGTTGTAGGGAGAAACATACTTTGAATGTCCTATATGTTCAAGCTGCCTCATATAGAGACGAGTGACATGTAGCTTTAATTTATTTGTTGGACCCAGAACTTAATGAAATCATATTTCTTAAGTCTGTTCTTTAGAAGGTCATTTAATGTCAATAAGAATATAGTTTAATTACATCAATTAGAATTTAACTTGATATTCAATTAATCAACTTATTGACCAGTTAACTAATTCCAATATTATCAATTGATTCTTTCGGTAAACATAGTCTTGCCCTAGTTTTAGCATATGTTCAATATTAAATATAGGTAGATTGGCTTTTATCTATCTATATCCTCCCACTAATTTTACGAACGTTTTAAAGCTTAATAACGAACGATTTAATCGAATTAAAATTAATGGGTAAGAGTTCCAATCACCTTAAGTCTAAACAACCTTGAGTGTAGCTCAACAAGTTGATTGACTCTTCAATCGGAAGATGACTCTTCATCGATCATATCGGATATGACTCTCTTAATCGATTTTTGCCCCTAGCCATTCGTGATCATGAGTGTGCTCATCCAAATCACAATGTCTAGTCTAGTCGGACCCTTGTTTTCATGTCTAGCCTGACTTGCCCCTCAGCTCGGTGTATGCACGACACGTCGGTTTGGGTCAGGTCTTAGACTTACATCAAGTCAGACTACATCGTTGACTTAACTTACGCCGGCGCTCGGGGTACGAGACGATGGTTAGGGTTAGTCAAGATTTCATCTTATGTATTTAAGGAGTTGGTTTCTACAGGGTTGCCATGTCACAGCTTGAGTGTATCTCAACAACTATAACACGGGCCCTATAGTTGCTAACCCCTAAAACAAGGAGGGCTACGGCTAATCTTGAAAAAGATCATTAACGTATTTGACTTAGATATAGTCCAGGGTGTCATACAATCATGATTCGCGACATTGCGGTCCAGCGGAACTCAGCCAGGGAATTGACTAAGCCAGGATCACTACCACTTGGACTAGCAAGGGTTGACCCAGAACTCTTAGCTAAGCACATTGACTGGATTATGGTCCATTGAATGAAGCTTGTCATTTTTGTATGTATGCCATAGACTAAACAGCTTTTATTAACAACTAATTAATCCTATCAACTAGTTGAATCCTTAAATTCAAAATTTTAGGGTTCGTTTAATAACTTTTATTAAGTCCTTATCAACTATAAGGTTCACGTGCTACCCTAATCGTTATTAGGATTTTAATAAATTTTATTAACAACGCTAGAAGCGAAGTCCTTTAATGAAAATTAATTATAACAATTAGAATTGAAAATCATTTAAAGGACTACCCTAATCAGGAATTAGGTCTTAATATTGTTGTTAATGATTTATTAAAACATAGCATGTCATTAAAATTCAAGTAATAAATTTTAATCATTTTTAATGGCTAACCTAAAAGGTTGTCTTGTGTTATCAAATAAGGGACAACATTAACAAGCCATTAAAAAACTACACTAATTTATCGCATAAAGATAGTGCACAACTATTTAACATTTAAATATACTAAGTTTATCGCATAAACAATTTTTAGCATGCATACATAAATTTAACATTTAAATTTAAAATATGATATTAAAATTATTTTATTTTTATCTCAAAAAAAAAAATTTTAAAATCACTAATTTGCATGCTACGTTAAAAATTTATCGCATAAAAATTTTTAACTTTTAAAACAGTTTTAAAATATCTCATAAATTAAAACATCATTTTAAAAACTTTCATGCTTAAAAATTTATCAAATAAATTTGAACATATAAAACATTTTTAAAATTTATCTCATAACTTTAAAAACATTTTAAAAGTATTTAAAAGCATTCTTAAGATTAAAATTAATCGCAGGCTAGATCGACTACGCAAACCTTGCTCTGATACCACTGTTGGGGATCGGCGGTCCCTTAGGGCACAAAAATTCTAGTCCCGTCCTAAGTCGGACGGAACTAGACACAAAAAACATTTGCAGCGGAAGAAAAACTTATGTTAACTAATTAACATGCAGTTAAAAACAATTTTCTAACTTAGCCCTAAGGTCCAAGACCCTATGCCAAGATCTATGCCGACTTGGGATGGATCTGACCATCCCAAGAAGGATCTAGCCTACTGCGATTAAACTAAACTAATGCTAATAATACTTTAACCACATACCCGGAATCTCAGCCCTGGAGTAGGCGAGATGTTCCGCGCCGTCTTCCGAGCTGCTCCCATCCCACGCCGAGCCGCTCCTTGAACCGCTCCCCGAACCGCTCCTCGAACCACTCCGCATCCCGAGGCGATCAATCCCCGTGCCGCCGAGCCAACCACGCGCCGAAGAAAGTTTCACGCGAGTGAAACCTCCGCCAAGATTTCGGATCCAGAATCCGAACTCCTTCGTAGCTTTGCTAGAGCCCTCAGGAGTAAGGCAGAAATTTAGGGAGATAGAGAAATATTTATTTAAGCTTAGATCCGAGCGTGCTCCAACATTTACGTGAGCCGCTCAGATCTAGAGCTTGGGACGAGTTTTGAGGAAGGGGGGAGACCCCTATTTATATAGGCGGCTGACTCTCCCCTTTTCTCAAAATCCGATGTGGGACTAAATGATGAGTTAATTAAAATCAAGTTAGTTTGCACTTCACAAAGTGCAAACTTCCGTGAATTTTAACTCACTCACCGTTGAGCTTCAGGATTGATACAACCTATCAATATGACAAGCGTTCAACGGTGAACACATAGGAAAAAACGGTTCGTCAATCGGAGTTCGTTTGACCCTCCAATTGTGTGTCCAAAGATCAGCCTTAGGCTAGTTTTTCACAAAAACTGATCCGTCATGATGATTCTGCCTAGGGTTCACAACCCTAGGCGTGTGGGGCCCACCAGGGGCCCCACAGCCTCATTCTGCGCGTTAGCACGGCCTGGGCAGAGCCCAGGCCGCGCCTGGGCTTAGCCCAGGCCTGCGCCTGGGCTTGCCCAGGCCTGCGCCTGGGCTTAGCCCAGGCTTGTGCCTGGCTAGCCCAGGCAGCCTGTTCTGCCTGGGCCTGACTTGGTCTGATGCTTTGGGCTGTTTTGGCTCTAACTTGAGCATTTGGCGTCCGATTTGGACGCCGTTCGAACCTGGGTTTAGACCTGGACATTCCCGTCTTACCCGTGAACTTTTCCTTGCGTTTATTTTATTAAATATTGTATTAAACAATTTAATACGCATTTAATCGCTTTTGCATCAAATGCAAAGTAGTCCCTATCTAAGCTTAAATTATCATATTGCATCAAATGCAATTATCTCTTCTTTTGCATCAAATGCAAATATTCTCCCTAACTATTTTCTACCTATTACTAGACGAAGCATTACACTCTGTGTGAGACCCTACAGCCTGACCCTTACAACAGGTTGGGCTCGAAGCCCTATACGGCAGTGACCACGAGCAGTGGTTGCCGTCCCTGCTTCAGGAATCATCATTATGTGGTTAACTCATTGGCATGAGTATTGCCGGGACCACCTGACTGTTTCCGTGATGAATTCCGCAGTTATAGTCTCTTCGTCTTAAATATGTCGTTCGGATCAAGTCTGGGGTACGGTCAAACTGTCAACCCCAATAACTTGACTCCGGTTAGTTTCTATCAATCTTTAGACAATAAATGTTGGACTTCTTCCAACATACTCTGCGCAGAGTTTTTACTAAAGACCGAACTAACTCTACGACACTAACTCCCAATGACCGGGAGAGACGAATCGTCTCTTGGTCATTACTCGCCTCGTACGTTTCAAGTGACACCCAATCAAAAGACCTTTCGACAGGCCTTGCCTCAAAGCTAGGTCAGTTGATCTAAGTGGCACCGTTCACGCACAGGTCCGTCAAAATGACCTCAAGTCAAAAGACCAACTATCCTATCATCACTCAGAGTTATCACTGACAGATTGGTCAATATAACCATATGACAACTCTAGTGGATCGTTCAGTGAACTCATTCTAATGAGCACATGTGTCTCGTCTTCGACTTCGCCAAGTCAAGCGATCATGAGATCATCGCCACCGCTAAACGGTGAAGACTAAGACACAATGGTCTATCCGATGTTCCGATATCCTTGTCTCGAAACATCTACGACCACGAACCATTTCAGACTTATGCTACAGACGGTCAACCGTTTCTCCATGATCGAGATACTCATCTCGATACCCGTTTGACCTTGCATAAAGTCTCAGGACTTTACCTAAGTTGATATCTAATGTTAACTACATTACAATATAACTTAGATAAATTATTACCAAACAGCTTACTGTTATTTCGAACAAGATGTTTGTGCTATTCACACAGGAATAAATGGCCTTGAGGGCATAATATTCCTACAGTATTGTCTTGTCTTGAGTACTTGGGTTTGGGGAAGGGTTGAGTGGTCATACAGGGAGAGGGTCTGGCCGCCCTCAAACCGTAAGGCGTGAACCCTTCGAGTCACACATGTCTTGTCTAGTCCTGTCCTGTCCCGTCTAGCTTAGTCCCGTAGCCGGTAGCACATGCTACGGCTACTGTCCGTCACGTTTTACTTTCTTGCACCGCTTTACTTTCTGCATAGTATAATTGTTATGTCATAACAACAGCATGTTAATCAACCAGTAAAATGTTGCTCTTAATTACCTTACACTTGCAGCAGAGTCTAACCCTTCCTTGCAGACTTTACCAGACAAACAGTTCCTTTTATCTTGGGTGATGTACGTCTGGTGTTGAGCCGGAGTACGTGGGCGAGTCGGACATACCCGAGTACGTGGAGCCAGAGGACGTCGACCCGAAGTACGTACCTGACGAAGACCAGACTTAGACGTTCCCCACCGTTGCGGACTTCATGAGGTTACTACTTTTTAGTTTGGGTGAGTAGCACCACTTTACTTTTGTCTAGGTTTGGTGCTTTGTACCATTAGTTTCTTTTTCTGTAGTTGCAGCCATGATTAGGCTTCTTTTTTTAGACTTGTCACATGCTGGATTTTGTCTCTTTTATAAAATGAATGTATCCTTTCTTTCTGTACTTTTGTTGTTCCGAATTATATATATTCAAGAACATGAAATTTTTAAATGGTACCCCCTACAGACGCTTAATGTGTCCGAGCCTCACAGCTCCGGCCCATGCGGACCTTAGTCACGTTTCGCTTCCGTCGTTTTGGGAAGCGAGGACTGACAAGTTAATATGTTGTATGTTTAAAATTATTTTAAACCGTATTTTAACTCTCATTTCGGGTTGTTCTTGGGATCATTGTTTCATTGGGTGCTATTTTACAATTGGTTATGATGGTTTAAACCTCAACCCATTGATATTGCCAACATGTTTCATGTTATATCTCTTTTTGGCAATGTCATTGTGTATCAATGAAGCTTGATTTTTCCATATCTATTGCTTTGATACACTTTAGGCCTATGGCTCCAATTAATGTTTTCAAAGTAAAGAGAATTATCTTTCAAGATTCTTTTTCTACAATTGGTACTTTCTCAATTGTTAGAGATTGTTTATCTCCTACTTTACAATTGGTATTAGATCCTAGAAGTCAAAAATTTGACCATTTCTATGATCTAGGGGGAGCATGGGATAGTGATTGATACACACTAAATTTTACAAATTTTGTATCATACATCTCCTTATATCATGCATATTGTCACATCTTTGATTAAGATGACAAAGGGGATATTTATGATGTCCACCTTTTTTGACGATGTGAAGGGGGAGAGATATATGCGTTATGTAAATGTAGATCTTGTATTTCATACATATGCATTTGGGGAGAGATATATCTATGGGGAGAGATATGTGGGATTATATAAATTACATTCATGTGTGCATGATTATTTTTTATTGCAATTGGTTTATGTAATCCATGCCTATTATATGTCACCATGATGTCTCATTATTTCATTTGGTATAATGAGTGTTTACAATTGTGTATCTCATTTTACAATTGGTGTATATAAGTAGGGGGAGCTCATTAGCATTGTGCTTTATTTCTTTATGTTTTACATAATGTGTGTCATCATCAAAAAGGGGGAGATTGTTGAAGTTTGGTGTTTCATACCAATGTTATTTTGATGATGATCACAACATTATGTTGTTGCTAATGACTCTCTTGTTTTAGTCTCTTAGTTTCATTTCAAGAATATCAGTTTTGGAGACTAAACACTTGGTGCAAGGATGGACATCAAGTGGAGAAGGGCCAAAGCTTGGACTCAAGGGGTGCAAAAGCTTGGAGATGATGGGGAGCATCAATGCATCAAGACTAAGCCATAGACTCTAAGGAAAGCAATGTAATCCATGTAATATTTCATTTACGGCTTTCTCTCTTTTTGATTCTAGGTTTAATGTAATGCCTTGATAGAAGGTCTACTCATTCATGCATATGCATTTAACCATCTTAGTAAGCCCTAGGATTATCATAGAATCCAACCCAATAGGCTCATCGTGTCCAAATACTCATTTGGAGTCTCTGGCTCTCCTACAGTTGTCTGCTGATGGTTTTACAGTCGACTGGGTGATTTCCAGTTGCCTGTCGAGCCTTCTACTGTCCACTGTGGTGCACTGCTCAAGTTAACCTTTTATTGACTCTACTTGAGCTTTTCGCATCAGTCGACTGATGTTCATATTACAGTCGTCTGTATATTTTACTTGTAGCAGTCGACTGATGAAGGATAAACGGTCTCCTGTCTATTTTACAGTCGATTATCTTCTGTTCATCAGTCGCTTGTATGCATACTAGGAGAAAGAGTGTATCTCTCTGTTTTATTCCATCCCCTACAACAGTCGCCTGATGAAGGATATACAGTCGACTGTCTATTTTATAGTCGACTGTGTAGTCTTCTACAGTCGACTGTCATGGCTCAGACTATAGCCGTTGGGATTTATTTAGCCGTTGGACAGTCGACTGTCAGTGACGTTTCAGCCAGAAACTAGCCGTTACAGCCTTTTGTTTTTGGCTATTTCCTTGGGTTTTGAGAGTTGATATAGGGTTCGTATATATATGAGAGGTCTGAGTTCATAAGAACTTCATGATGCTATTGAAAATCTTTAGAGATTATTTAAGCCACTCTAAAACTCTCTCATTTCTCTCTTAGAGCTCATTCTCTCCTTCATGCATTGAAGTCAGGCTCAAGGGAAATCATCCAAGTGCAATTCTAGCAAATCTCATCACTTGGAGATCCTCTTCTATGCCTTGCATTCATCAATGAGTAAGTTTATCTCAAGGCATAGGTAAGAGTATTTGTTTTACTTTGTTATTTCATTGAAACCCTAGCTTTCTGTGTGAGAGCTAGTTACTCTCTCTGTGAGAGTATAACCTTCTGTGTAAGGGTTGGTTGAGATCTCTCTGTGTGAGAGTTTGAGTCTCTCTGTGTGAGAGCAAAAGTCTTTCTGTGTGAAAGCAAGGATATCTCTTTGTGGGAATCCTAAATCCTCTGTGTGAGGTCTCTCTATGTGAGAGTAAGGATTTCTCTGTGTGAGAATCCAAATCCTCTGTGTGAGGTATCTCTGTGTGAGATTGTATTCACTTCTCTGTGTGAGAATTATAGTTGATATTGGTGTGGCTGGACGTACCCAAGTTTGGGGAACCAGGGTAATTCTTGTGTTTGCGTTTGGTTTGATTGTGTTGATTAATTCCTCTTGCACTTATTATTCCGCATTTGCAAGTTTAATTTTAATTGCATAATTTATTGCCATTACTCTATTCAACCCCCCTAGAGTGTTTGTTGTTAGTATTGCAAGGTAGACGGTCCTTACATTATTTAGACAGCGCGCCGATTTTAATGAGACTTTGCTCATCAAATTCACAGTTATAAAGACGTACTTTTAATGCATCGCTTGTCAGAGGTTCTAGATATCTAATAATACATGGCGAATCAAACCATATAAAGGTAACTAGTTTTGATGAGGACCCATTTTGGTCCTCTGAGGTGGTGCTATTGGGACATATATTAGCACATCCAAACACTCTCAAATGAGATATGTTTGGTAGTGAACCATAAGCAAGCGGCATCAGCAATAAGATATGGCCACAAGAGGCCCGTATCGTGATAAGCGATGCGGAATGCAGTTTGGAGTATCCCTAAACATTCACATGCAACTGGGATTTAACAATGGACGTGAAATCCTTTGGAGTCTCTTTATCAGAGACTCTGATAACCCATTCTGAGTATTAACTTGCTACAGGATGTTTAATTTCAATGCCAGTTGCTTGGCAGTAGTCTTGCAAAACATATGTAGTGAATTCACCCACATTATCAGATTTTGAGAAAGCTAGGTTGCGGATGGACAAAAAGGCTCATATAAGACCATCTAGTAGATGCATCTATCAGTACAATGAAGAACCAAAATGGACCACTTGCCAGGTGAATATCCCGCAAAGGTCACAATGTATTCTCTCAATGAAGCCAGGAGACTCTAATCCCACTTTCAGAAGGGAATGTCTCTATATAAGTTTTCCCTTATGACAAGGGGGACAAGGAAACTCAACATTTTGAAGAATCTTCATGTTCTCCCAGGGATTCATTTGATGATGCGTCTATCATCGCTGATCCAGGATGACCAAGTCAATTGTGCCAGAGTTGAAAACTCTAGCAATGAAAGGCACTTCTGGTGCTCAGTCAAGTTGGCTTTATATAGGATGAATATCTGTAATGATAGGGACTCGACGGGGATCCAACGAATCGTGCGTAGATGGTTTTCTGGCCATCCTCTTAACGAGTTACATAAAGATATTCACTATTTATTATCCATAGTTTCCAAGTTATGTTCGTTTAAACGAAATATCCTTGAAACTTGGGAGATTACTCTATGATTTAGGAGAGAAATATGCATCTTTTAGTCTTGTTGTATGGGGGAGCAATTTTAATGCGTCACCAGTACATCGATGCACTATCCACAATATATCATACTTCATCTATATATCAGAATGAATAGACTTTATAAAATAAATCTAAATATAGATTCATAAAGGTCCAAAAAGGAAATACTGATGAAGGAAACTAGAATTTAAAATGCAAAGATAAAATCAAACTAAGATAAGGCTCAGTCGAGAAATTCGTCGTGATGGAAGTCTTTTGCGGTCAGCTTGGTTGAAGAATGAGATTCAACCAGATTTGTTTCAGGACGAGGCTGCAGGCTCGCCTGATAAAGATCCTGGAGATTACGTGGAGTGCGGCAGTTCCTGGACCAATGTCCAGTCACGCCACATCTATGGCACTTGTCCACCCAGTTCTTCTTGGGAATAGACGGTTGGCCATTGTTGTTACTCTTCCATGTATTCTTTTTCTTCGACTGGTTGTAGTTATTGTTCTGTGGAGGTCCTCTAGCCGGTTTCATCACAGCTTTACCCTTGTAATTTCTGGCCTTCTTCTTGTTCTTCGTCTTCTGGGAAGAAACAAGATGGGCTACATGGAGTGGAGCAGTCCCAACAGGGTGAAGGTTGTGAGTGGCCAGTAACAAGACTCTGTTCTGCTCCGCCTTTAGGAGGCAGGAAAGTAAGTCAAAGAATTTCGCGAAATTTCTTTCACGGTACTGTTGCATGATGATTGCATCCTTTTCATGGAAAGACGTGAAAGTCTTTTCCAACATGTGTTGGCCCAAGACTTCTTCACCGCACAGCTTCAGGCGTGAGGTGATATTATGGAGTGCTGAGTTATACTCAGACACGGAATTGAAGTTCTGAAGTCGGATGTTTTCACACTCAGAACTAGCACGGGACAGTATAACATCAATATGATGTTTATAACATGCCTCCAGTATCGTCCATAACTCAAGTGGATCCTCAACTGTTAGATATTCGGCTTTTAAGGTCTGATCTATGTGCCTCATAATGTAGATAATGGCTTTCGCCTTATCTATATCAGAGACAGATGACTGCGTCGCTTCAGGGGTCGCGGTTGAAGTAGTTTAGGTCGTTGCCGGGGCCGCAGGCACAGTATTAGGAGCCAGAATCGTACTCATAAGAGCCATTGAGCGCAGATGGAACGTCAGCTTCACCCGCCAGCTGAGATAGTTCTTTCCTGCCGCATCCAGCACATCAAAATCAACGCTTGCTAATTTTGCCATTAATTTATGCAATTAAATAAGCATGAATTAATATTTGTAAAAAATAAATTCACGCAAAGTATATAAACAGTCATGAATATGAAGTACGCCAATTAACATATTAATCACAACACTTGAATTAATCTAAACATGCATTTGTATGACATAGTATAAGCGCAACATCTTGCATGAACTCGTTCATCTTAATTGGCTCTTAGTCATGCCAACAATTCTCAAGAAGGAACAAATTGAACATGTTATAAATGAAGCTATCATGCTAATAATTTTCTTACTAGCAAGTTAAGAACATATAAATGTGACAATTTCACTAATATAAAAGTGAATATTTAAACATGAATATTTTAGAACATAATTTCTACAACATGGCTGACAACATGTGTACTACAACATACATACTTCCTATAGATATGAATGACACAATTTCTTAGTATAATAATTTCATAAACTTCAACTAGAGATTTGTATGTCAAATTCATGATTCTGTTTTTGAAACTAAACTCTAATATATCGGTCTAAAACAGCTATCTAAGGCCAAAATCTGAATTTGTGCTGAACATGAAAGTTGTATATTCTTAAGTGTTGTTTCCGAATTATCTAAGATTGTGTCATTTGGAGGTCTGTAGAGGGAGATATGCTATTTTTTCTCACAATATGACAGAATCTGTCTAAAACTGACATCATAGCAAATACGTCCGATTACACCTTTCTAAAGTCAAAAATAGGTTCTGCTTCATTCTAAAGAGTTGTAGCTAACTTCATAACCTTTCCAGATCATCCTGAATCATTCCATGTGGAGTTCTATACTAGGAGATATGAATTTTTCAATCTACATGATAGAACTGAAATTTTTACAGCAAAACATTTTTTTGACTAGTTTCAAGTTTCAACCAAATTTACATTTATGGCCTTAGCTTAGTTCTACTTGAGCCTAACATATACTTGATAACAATACAATAGCATAATCCATGTTAAAAAGTTGGATTTATTACTCAATTTCTCTGCTCATATGTGACATGGTAAACATGAGTGAAACATAATAACAACTAGATTACAACATGAACATACATACTACTTTTCAACTATAACATGAACACAAATCTCCATGGCTTATTGCTACCACATTACTTGATAACATGAACTCTAATTTTCGTTTTAGCAAGAACTTTAAGGCTAGAGTATATATCCATATTTCCTACAGCAATCTAAGAATGGACCCTAACTAGTCTAGCTAGAAAATCCTACCTTCAAATAGTCCTTCTAAATTTTTCTTTGGCCCTTCTTCTCCTTAAAGAACTCCTTGCTTTTCTTCTTCTTCCCAACTTTTCTTTCTTCTTTAAAATATAGGAAGATGGTGACGGAATTTTAGTCCATGGTAGTATGTTACCTTGTGGTGGATGAGGGGGTGGTTGTATTAGTGGAGGAGGAGGAGGAGAGGGTGGTGAAATGGGAGGAGTAAAGGGAGGAGAATGGGGAGAGAGAATGAAAGCAAGAAAAATGTTTTTCTTTTTCTATTTTTCTTTTGTATTATTCCCCTTTTAATCACATCCACACATTTAGTCAAAGTTAAAGCCACGTGTTTTTCTCCATTCCTTGCAGCAGTCGACTGATGAAGGATAAACCGTCGCCTGTCTATTTTACAGTCGACTGTCATCTGTTCATGAGTAGCATGTATGCATACTGGGAGAAAGAGTGCATCTCTCTCTTTTATTCCATTCCATGCAGCAGTCGCCTGATGAAGGATATACAGTCGACTGCTATTTAACAGTCGATTGTGTAGTCTTCTACAGTCGACTGTCATGGCTCAGATTATAGCCATTGGGATTTATTTAGCCGTTGGACAGTCGACTGTCATTTGTTCATCAGTCGACTGTCAGTGATGTTTCAGCCCAGAAACTAGCTGTTACGGCCTTTTGTTTTTCGCTATTTCCTTGGGTTTTGAGAGTTGATATATGGTTCCTATATATATGAGAGGGCTGAGTTCATAGGAACTTCTTGATGCTATTGCAAATCATTAGAGATTGATTAAGTCGCTCTCAAACTCTCTCATTTCCCACTTAGAGCTCTAAATCTCCTTCATGCATTGAAGTCAAGCTCAAAGGAAATCATCCAAGTGCATTTCTAGCAAATCTCATCACTTGAAGATCCTCTTCCATGCCTTGCATTCATTAATGAGTAAGTTCATCTCAAGGCATATGTAAGAGTATTTGTTTTACTTTGTTATTTCACTGAAACCCTAGCTTTCTGTGTGAGAGCTAGTTACTCTCTGTGTGTGAGTATAACCTTCTGTGTGAGAGTTGGTTGAGATCTCTCTGTGTGAGAGCAAAAGTCTGTCTGTGTGAGAGCAAAAGTCTTTCTGTGTGAAAGCAAAGATATCTCTTTGTGTCAATCCTAAATCCTCTGTGTGAGGTCTCTCTGTGTGAGAGTAAGGATTTCTCTGTGTGAGAATCCAATTCCTATGTGTGAGGTATCTCTGTGTGAGTTTGTATTCAATTCTCTGTGTGAGAATTATAGTGGATATTGGTGTGGCTGGACGTACCCAAGTTTGGGGAACCAGGGTAATTCTTGTGTTTGCATTTGGATTGATTGTGTTGATTAATTCCTCTTACATTTATTACTCTGCATTTGCAAGTTTAATTTTAATTGTACAATTTATAGCCATTACTCTATTCACCCCCCTTAGAGTGTTTGTTGTTAGTATTGCAAGGTAGACGGTCCTTACAATTGGTAATAGAGCGAGGTTGAAGCATACAACAACGATGGCATACAACGCTTCATACATGTCTCTTGAGATAGTCTATCTACCGTTCGACCCCCGCTCTTCAATGGAACCAACTACCCAAGTTGGAAGATTAAGATGATGATCTACTTGGAGAGTCAAGACCTTTCGGACATCACAGAGTCGCCATTTAAGAAGCCTACTACACCTGCGGCTTCGAGAACAAAAGCGGAGGAGGAGTCGATCAAATTTAATGCGAGGGCTATGAATGCATTCCATGGCGCCCTCACTTGAACTGAGTTCAACCGCATCTCCATGTGCAAAACGGCCAACTAAATTTGGCATTCATTGGAGATTTCTCATGAAGGGACTTCTAAGGTATAGTATAAGCGCAACATCTTGCATGAACTCATTCATCTTAATTGGCTCTTTAGTCATGCCAACAATTCTCAAGAAGGAACAAATTGAACATGTTATAAATGAAGCTATCATGCTAATAATTTTCTTACTAGCAAGTTAAGAACATATAAATGTGACAATTTCACTAATTTAAAAGTGAATATTTAAACATGAACATTTTAGAACATAATTTCTACAACATGGCTGACAACATGTGTACTACAACATACATACTTCCTATAGATATGAATGACACAATTTCATAGTATAATAATTTCATAAACTTCAACTAGAGATTTGTATGTCAAATTCACGATTCCGTTTTTGAAACTAAACTCTAATATATCAGTCTAAAACAGCTATCTAAGGCCAAAATCTGAATTTGTGCTGAACATGAAAGTTGTATATTCTTAAGTGTTGTTTCCGAATTATCTAAGATTGTGTCATTTGGAGGTCTGTAGAGGGAGATATGCTATTTTTTTCTCACAATATGACAGAATCTGTCTAAAACTGACATCATAGCAAATACGTCCGATTACACCTTTCTAAAGTCAAAAATAGGTTCTGCTTCATTCTAAAGAGTTGTAGCTAACTTCATAACCTTTCCAGATCATCTTGAATCATTCCATGTGGAGTTCTATACTAGGAGATATGAATTTTTCAATCTACATGATAGAATTGAAATTTTTACAGCAAAACATTTTTTTGACTAGTTTCAAGTTTCAACCAAATTTACATTTATGGCCTTAGCTTAGTTCTACTTGAGCCTAACGTATACTTGATAACAATACAATAGCATAAAACATGTTAAAAAGTTGGATTTATTACTCAATTTCCTTGCTCATATGTGACATGGTAAACATGAATGAAACATAATAACAACTAGATTACAACATGAACATCCATACTACGTTTCAACTATAACATGAACACAAATCTCCATGGCTTATTGCTACCACATTACTTGATAACATGAACTCTAATTTTCGTTTTAGCAAGAACTTTAAGGCTAGAGTATATATCCATATTTCCTACAGCAATCTAAGAATGGACCCTAACTAGTCTAGCTAGAAAATCCTACCTTCAAATAATCCTTCTAAATTTTTCTTTGGCCCTTCTTCTCCTTAAAGAACTCCTTGCTTTTCTTCTTCTTCCCAACTTTTCTTTCTTCTTTAAAATATAGGAAGATGGTGAAGGAATTTTAGTCAATGGTAGTATGTGACCTTGTGGTGGATGAGGGGGTGGTTGTATTACTGGAGGAGGAGGAGGAGAGGGTGGTGAAATGGGAGGAGTAAAGGGAGGAGAATGGGGAGAGAGAATGAAAGCAAGAAAAATGTTTTTCTTTTTCTTTTTTTCTTTTGTATTATTCCCCTTTTAATCACATCCACACATTTAGTCAAAGTTAAAGCCACGTGTAATTAGGATTACATGCAAGATGACACATAACTAGGTTATATGTCATTCAAAAGATTTTTCAAATTTTTATTTTGGTTGAAAATAGAAATACATATCTAATACATCATACCATTCTAAATACAAGGCATTTAATTCAAATAATTCACTTATTATAATTCAAATGATTTTTAAAAAATAATTTAAAAATAATTTGGTCATTAGAAAATTATGAAAATTTCTTTAAAATATATATAAATTTCATACGTACAAATTGTTGAGTATTGGTGTTTCATACCAATGTTATTTTGATGATGATCACAACATTATGTTGTTGCTAATTACTCTCTTGTTTTAGTCTCTTAGTTTCATTTCAAGAATATCAGTTTTGGAGACTAAACACTTGGTGCAAGGATGGACATCAAGTGGAGGAGGGCCAAAGCTTGGACTCAAGGGGTGCCAAAGCTTGAAGATGATGGGGAGCATCAAGGCATCAAGAATGAAGCCATAGACTCTAAGGAAAGCAATGTAATCCATGTAATATTTCATTTACTGCTTTCTCTCTTTTTGAGTCTAGGTTTAATGTAATGCCTTGATAGATGGTCTATCCATTCATGAATATGCATTTAACCATCTTAGTGAGCCTTAGGATTATCATAGAATCCAACCCAATAGGCTCATCATGTCCAAAGACTCATTTGGAGTCTCTGGCTCTCCTACAGTCGTCTGCTGATTGTTTTACAGTCGACTGGGTGATTTCCAGTCGCCTGTCGAGCCTTCTACAGTCCACTGTGGTGCATTGCTCAAGTCAACCTTTTATTGACCCTACTTGAGCTTTTCGCATCAGTCGATTGATGTTCATATTACAGTCGTCTGTATATTTACAGTCGCCTGTGAAATGGTCAACAGTCGTCTGAAAGGCGTAAGTTCGAAATTTGCATCTCTCTGTTTTTCTCCATTCCTTGCAGCAGTCGACTGATGAAGGATAAACCGTCGCCTGTCTATTTTACAGTCGACTGTCATCTGTTCATGAGTAGCATGTATGCATATTGGGAGAAAGAGTGCATCTCTCTCTTTTATTCCATTCCATGCAGCAGTCGCCTGATGAAGGATATACATTCGACTGCTATTTAACAGTCGATTGTGTAGTCTTCTACAGTCGACTGTCATGGCTCAGATTATAGCCATTGGGATTTATTTAGCCGTTGGACAGTCGACTGTCATTTTTTCATCAGTCGACTGTCAGTGATGTTTCAGCCCAGAAACTAGCTGTTACGGCCTTTTGTTTTTCGCTATTTCCTTGGGTTTTGAGAGTTGCTATATGGTTCCTATATATATGAGAGGGCTGAGTTCATAGGAACTTCTTGATGCTATTGCAAATCATTAGAGATTGATTAAGCCGCTCTCAAACTCTCTCATTTCCCTCTTAGAGCTCTAAATCTCCTTCATGCATTGAAGTCAAGCTCAAAGGAAATCATCCAAGTACATTTCTAGCAAATCTCATCACTTGAAGATCCTCTTCCATGCCTTGCATTCATTAATGAGTAAGTTCATCTCAAGGCATATGTAAGAGTATTTGTTTTACTTTGTTATTTCACTGAAACCCTAGCTTTCTGTGTGAGAGCTAGTTACTCTCTGTGTGTGAGTATAACCTTCTGTGTGAGAGTTGGTTGAGATCTCTCTGTGTGAGAGCAAAAGTCTGTCTGTGTGAGAGCAAAAGTCTTTCTGTGTGAAAGCAAGGATATCTCTTTGTGTCAATCCTAAATCCTCTGTGTGAGGTCTCTCTGTGTGAGAGTAAGGATTTCTCTGTGTGAGAATCCAATTCCTATGTGTGAGGTATATCTGTGTGAGTTTGTATTCACTTCTCTGTGTGAGAATTATAGTGGATATTGGTGTGGCTGGACGTACCCCAAGTTTAGGGAACCATGGTAATTCTTGTGTTTGCATTTGGATTGATTGTGTTGATTAATTCCTCTTACATTTATTATTCTGCATTTGCAAGTTTAATTTTAATTGCAAAATTTATTGCCATTACTCTATTCACCCCCCTTAGAGTGTTTGTTGTTAGTATTGCAAGGTAGACGTTCCTTACAATTGGTATCAGAGCGAGGTTGAAGCATACAACAACGATGGCATACAACGCTTCATTCATGTCTCTTGAGATAGTCTATCAACCGTTCGACCCCCGCTCTTCAATGGAACCAACTACCCAAGTTGGAAGATCATGATGATGATCTACTTGGAGAGTCAAGACCTTTGGGACATCACAGAGTCGCCATTTAAGAAGCCTACTACACCCGCGGCTTCGAGAACAAAAGCGGAGGAGGACTCGATCAAATTTAATGCGAGGGCTATGAATGCATTCCATTGCGCCCTCACTTCAACTGAGTTCAACCGCATCTCCATGTGCAAAACGGCCAACTAAATTTGGCATTCATTGGAGATTTCTCAGGAAGGGACTTTTAAGGTATAGTATAAGCGCAACATCTTGCATGAACTCATTCATCTTAATTGGCTCTTTAGTCATGCCAACAATTCTCAAGAAGGAACAAATTGAACATGTTATAAATGAAGCTATCATGCTAATAATTTTCTTACTAGCAAGTTAAGAACATATAAATGTGACAATTTCACTAATATAAAAGTGAATATTTAAACATGAACATTTTAGAACATAATTTCTACAACATGGCTGACAACATGTGTACTACAACATACATACTTCCTATAGATATGAATGACACAATTTCTTAGTATAATAATTTCATAAACTTCAACTAGAGATTTGTATGTCAAATTCACGATTCCGTTTTTGAAACTAAACTCTAATATATCAGTCTAAAACAGCTATCTAAGGCCAAAATCTGAATTTGTGCTGAACATGAAAGTTGTATATTCTTAAGTGTTGTTTCCGAATTATCTAAGATTGTGTCATTTGGAGGTCTGTAGAGGGAGATAAGGTATTTTTTCTCACAATATGACAGAATCTGTGTAAAACTGACATCATAGCAAATACGTCCGATTACACCTTTCTAAAGTCAAAAATAGGTTCTGCTTCATTCTAAAGAGTTGTAGCTAACTTCATAACCTTTCCAGATCATCCTGAATCATTCCATGTGGAGTTCTATACTAGGAGATATGAATTTTTCAATCTACATGATAGAACTGAAATTTTTACAGCAAAACATTTTTTTGACTAGTTTCAAATTTCAACAAAATTTACATTTATCGCCTTAGCTTAGTTCTACTTGAGCCTAACATATACTTGATAACAATACAATAGCATAATCCATGTTAAAAAGTTGGATTTATTACTCAATTTCTCTGCTCATATGTGACATGGTAAACATGAATGAAACATATTAACAACTAGATTACAACATGAACATCCATACTACTTTTCAACTATAACATGAACACAAATCTCCATGGCTTATTACTACCACATTACTTGATAACATGAACTCTAATTTTCGTTTTAGCAAGAACTTTAAGGCTAGAGTATATATCCATATTTCCTACAGCAATCTAAGAATGGACCCTAACTAGTCTAGCTAGAAAATCCTACCTTCAAATAGTCCTTCTAAATTTTTCTTTGGCCCTTCTTCTCCTTAAAGAACTCCTTGCTTTTCTTCTTCTTCCCAACTTTTCTTTCTTCTTTAAAATATAGGAAGATGGTGACGGAATTTTAGTCCATGGTAGTATGTGACCTTGTGGTGGATGAGGGGGTGGTTGTATTAGTGGAGGTGGAGGAGGAGAGGGTGGTGAAATGGGAGGAACAAAGGGAGGAGAATGGGGAGAGAGAATGAAAGCAAGAAAAATGTTTTTCTTTTTCTTTTTTTCTTTTGTATTATTCCCCTTTTAATCACATCCACACATTTAGTCAAAGTGAAAGCCACGTGTAATTAGGATTACATGCAAGATGACACATAACTAGGTTCTATGTCATTCAAAAGATTTTTCAAATTTTTATTTTGGTTGAAAATAGAAATACATATCTAATACATCATACCATTCTAAATACAAGGCATTTAATTCAAATAATTCACTTATTATAATTCAAATGATTTTTAAAAAACAATTTAAAAATAATTTGGTCATTAGAAAATTATGAAAAATTCTTTAAAATATATATAAATTTCATACGTACAAATTGTTGAGTATTGGTGTTTCATACCAATGTTATTTTGATGATGATCACAACATTATGTTGTTGCTAATGACTCGCTTGTTTTAGTCTCTTAGTTTCATTTCAAGAATATCAGTTTTGGAGACTAAACACTTGGTGCAAGGATGTACATCAAGTGAAGAAGGGCCAAATCTTGGACTCAAGGGGTGCCAAAGCTTGAGGATGACGGGGAGCATCAAGGCATCAAGAATGAAGCTATAGACTCTAAGGAAAGCAATGTAATCCATGTAATATTTCATTTACTGCTTTCTCTCTTTTTGAGTCTAGGTTTAACGTAATGCCTTGATAGATGGTCTATTCATTCATGCATATGCATTTAACCATCTTAGTGAGCCTTAGGATTATTATAGAATCCAACCCAATAGGCTCATCGTGTCCAAAGACTCATTTGGAGTCTCTGGCTCTCCTACAGTCGTCTGCTGATGGTTTTACAGTCGACTGTGTGATTTACAGTCGCCTGTCGAGCCTTCTACAGTCCACTGTGGTGCATTGCTCAAGTCAACCTTTTATTAACTCTAATTGAGCTTTTCGCATCAGTCGATTGATGTTCATATTACAGTCGTCTGTATATTTACAGTCGCCTGTGAAATGGTCAACAGTCGTCTGAAAGGCGTAAGTTCGAAATTTGCATCTCTCTGTTTTTCTCCATTCCTTGCAGCAGTCGACTGATGAAGGATAAAACTACGCCTGTCTATTTTATATTCAACTGGCATCTGTTCATCAGTAGCATGTATGCATATTGGGAGAAAGAGTGCATCTCTCTGTTTTATTCCATCCCATGCAGCAGTCGCCTGATGAAGGATATACAGTTGACTGTCTGTTTTACAGTCGACTGTGTAGTCTCCTCCAGTCGACTGTCATGGCTCAGATTATAGCCGTTGGGATTTATTTAGCCGTTGGACAGTCGACTGTCATTTGTTCATCAGTCGACTGTCATTGACATTTCAGCCCAGAAACTAGCCGTTACAGCCTTTTGTTTTTCGCTATTTCCTTGGGTTTTGAGAGTTGATATAGGGTTCCTATATATATGAGAGGGCTGACTTCATAGGAACTTCTTGATGCTATTGCAAATCATTAGAGATTGATTAAGCCGCTCTCAAACTCTCTCATTTCCCTCTTAGAGCTCTAAATCTCCTTCATGCATTGAAGTCAAGCTCAAAGGAAATCATCCAAGTGCATTTCTAGCAAATCTCATCACTTGAAAATCCTCTTCCATGCCTTGCATTCATTAATGAGTAAGTTCATCTCAAGGCATATGTAAGAGTACTTGTTTTACTTTGTTATTTCATTGAAAACCTAGCTTTCTGTGTGAGAGCTAGTTACTCTCTGTGTGTGAGTATAACCTTCTGTGTGAGGGTTGGTTGAGATCTCTCTGTGTGAGAGCAAAAGTCTGTCTGTGTGAGAGCAAAAGTCTTTCTGTGTGAAAGCAAGGATATCTCTTTATGTCAATCCTAAATCCTCTGTGTGAGGTCTCTCTGTGTGAGAGTAATGTAACGACCACTTTTCGTCGTACTTTGTTCGTGCACGTGCTTTTGGCCGTGCACGTGTTTATTTTACTTTATTTGATTGCGAACACTTTTGTGTGATATGCCGTTACGAACGTCTCTGAGAGTATTAAATAGTGGCACTATCTTGGAACGACACTTCTCGAGTTGTTTTTCCACAATTTAAACTTACTCGATGAGACGTGACGATTTTCACTTTTGACGGGAGACGTTTCTATTTTTAGTTTCGTCGTCCGATTTCGAAATTGAGATCCGTCTTCTTATTTAGCTCACTTTCGTCATCATGATCACCACGATATTTATTTTATAATTTTTGGAGATCATTGGCCACTTTTATATTTTTAACAAGTTTTATATTATTTTTAATAATTAATGTTTAAATTATTTTCGGCCAAATAAAATTTATTTGAGTTTTAAACGTATTAAAGAATTTTTGAGCCAATTTCCAGCTCATTTGGACCAGGTCAAATCCTTGGGTGAGTTGGAGAAGTTGAATTTCAAATTTTAAATTATTTTAAACTTCTAATCCTATTAGATTTAGCCCTAGACCACGTCAACCCATCTACACTATATAAACAACCCCTAGGAAGACCCATTTTCGCAAGAAATTAACCCTAGCCTCTTCCAAAACCCAAATTTGACGTTGCGACGATTCGTCGCAACGTTGCGACGAACGGCTGCCGCACCGACCGAGAAAACCAAGCAAAATCTCCCGCTCCGACCGCTAGCAGCCCCGCCCCCGCTGCTGCGACCGACCCAAACGCCGCACAGCCCCGTCCTCTCGCGTCTGACCGAGCCAAGTCCCCGCATTGGCTGTGTACGACCGAGAGCCATTCGTCGCAACCCCGCATCCGTCGCACCACTTGCCTCCGTGGGCCCCCCAAGTTCTCCAGAGGTATTTTGGGTCCCCCAAAGGTCCCTAGGACTACTGTGGGCCCCACCTAGGTGCTTTCTCTCCGATGATTCGCCGTGTACGATGTTGCGACACGTCGTAGCCCGTCGTCGCACGTGCTAGCTTTGGAATCTGGAACCGTTGCTCCGGTTGATGCTCTGAACTTTCCAGCGAGGAAACTAATTTGGAATCTGGACTAGGAGCGCGTTCTCTTATTCCAACCCCTGGCGTCGTTACCCGACGCTGGTGTAGCTTTCGCGTCGTGTTGAGGTAACGCTTTGCACCCTTAGGACCCCCAACCCATTGCCTGCTAATCAAGACTAAAATCAGTATTTTTAAAGTATTTTAAATGTTTTAAATTCACTAATGAAGATTAATAATATGGACTTTAGGCCGGTGGACTTGTGCACGTAGGATAATTGTGATTTTTGGACTCATTGGACGGTGTGCTCAGACGTCGTACTTGCAGGCAACTGAAACTTGCCAACTCTTGTGTAGGGCCATGTTTTTAGGCCACTTCCTTGTTTTTAGCGTAAAAGAGACTAGTCAGTGAAATGATAGCTGGTAGACACCTACTTGATCTAGGTTGACAACGAAACTAGATCTGTCACCTAATTGATCTAGCTTGACAACGAAGCTAGATCCAACCCTTAAACTTGTTGTTCATGCATACTAAACTGTCACGTTTACTTTCCTTATCTGTACGCACTTTTAACTGTCATGCATTGCATTCTACATGTCATCCAAGTTGATTGTTGTATTTGTAGCACACGCTACAATACTTGTACTCCTTGAATACTACTTCCAGGGAAACGGGCCTCATGTGTTGGTCAAAAGCCAATGCCCGGTTTCCTGGACCGGCTAGGTGCACCCCTATGCCATACTTGTTAAAAACACTTCCTGGCTCGTGATCCAGAAGCGAGCATTCCTGTTCGGGGGTAAGGCCCTGGCTCGATACACGTGGAGGGGTAGGGATAAACGGTCACTTGAGCTTAGGAGTGGCCTGATCAGCCCTCTAGCCAAAAGACGGAATCTCTGTGCACGAGGTGCTTACTTTCCTTGTCTTGTACTTGTCTTGTGAATGATTCATGTAATACTTGTCATCCATGCCATGTTTAAATGCCATGCTCGTACTTTACTTTACTTTACCTTACCTGTTGCACTCATTACTTTAACTGCCATGTCATTGCATCATGCTAGAACTGCTAGGTTGCTTTACTTTTACCTACTTTCAGTTTCCTTGCACAAGTCTCTTGTAGACTTGCTGACATGTGCCCCTTGCTCTTTTGGGTGTCACATGTTAGACCCTGAGCCCGAGACCGTTGCTGTGTACGTGATGTGTTGCTGACGCTGAGCCTGAGTCCATGTCTGCCTAGGAGGAGTTTTGTGGATGTCTGTGATCTTTCTTGGTGATTTAGTTGAGCTTCTTTTGTTTTAGGTTCTGTTTTTAGTTGTCGGTGCGTGGCACCTTTGTTTTATACGCTGTACTTTTGTTGGCCATGTTTGGGTCTTTAAACTCTTTTTCTTTTCAGCCTGGTGGCTTTTCTGCGATGTTGGAATTTATATTTATGGATATTCTGATATTATTCTTTTGTCTCATTTCATTATTATTATGTTGTTTCGTTCGCGTTGCAAGGACCTGCAGTTTTAAATTTGATTGACGCTTATCAGACTTGCAGCTTTGCAGCTTCAAGTCTGAGCGGACCTTCTCACGCTTCGCCTCCATACTTTTGGGAAGCGGGGCGTGACAAGTAATGATTTCTCTGTGTGAGAATCCAATTCCTATGTGTGAGGTATCTCTGTGTGAGTTTGTATTCACTTCTCCGTGTGAAAATTATAGTAGATATTGGTGTGGCTGGACGTACCCAAGTTTGCGGAACCAGGGTAATTCTTGTGTTTGCATTTGGATTGATTGTGTTGATTAATTCCTCTTACACTTATTATTCTGCATTTGTAAGTTTAATTTTAATTGCACAATTTATTGCCATTACTCTATTCACCCCCTCTAGAGTGTTTGTTGTTAGTATTGCAAGGTAGACGGTCCTTACAATTGGTATCAGAGCGAGGTTGAAGCATACAACAACGATGGCATACAACGCTTCATTCATGTCTCTTGAAGATGGTCTATCAACCGTTCGACCCCCCCTCTTCAATGGAATCAACTACCAAAGTTGAAAGATCAAGATGATGATCTACTTGGAGAGTCAAGACCTTTGGGACATCACAGAGTCGCCATTTAAGAAGCCTACTACACCCGCGGCTTCGAGAACAAAAGCGGAGGAGGGATCAAATTTAATGCGAGGGCTATGAATGCATTCCATTGCGCCCTCACTTCAAATGAGTTCAACCGCATCTCCATGTGAAAAACGACCAACTAAATTTGGCATTCATTGGAGATTTCTGATGAAGGGACTTCGAAAGTTAAGAAATCTAAACAATGCGTATTTAGATCTAAATATGAGTTGTTTAAGATACAGGAAGGTGAAAACATCTCGGAGATGTTCGCAAGGTTCACAGAAATCGTGAACGCTTTGGAAGGACTTGGGAAGGTGATTTCCCAAGAGGATCGAGTGGAGAAGATCCTTCACTCGCTCACATCTCAATGGGAGTCAAAGGCCAACGGAATCTCATTGTGTATGAAGTAAAGCTTCAACATAAGAAAGAGATTCAACCAACGAAGCTCAAGAAGCAAAAGGGGGTTGCATTCCATACCAAGAAGGAGCCAATCAAGTGGAGAAAGAAGTTCCATCGGGAAGCTCCAAGTGAAGATGATGAAGAATATGATGTTAGCGATGATGATTACATCGAGCTTGCCAAGCAATTCAAGCAATTCAAGGCATTCTTCAAGGACAAGCAAGGTAAATCTTTGTCAAAGTTTGCCTCCAAGTCTAACAATTCTATTTACTTCAATTGTAGAGGAAAATGTCATCTTTCTACCGAATGCCCTTCCAAGACCGACAAAAAAAATTACAAAGGGAAAGGGAAGAAGCCTTGAAACGGCAAGTCCAAATTCAATAACCAAAAGAAGGGACTTGTCGGCACATTTGATGATTTCGATGAGGACACACCAAGCGATGGAGAAGAGGATGACAATGAGCAAACTCACATGTGCTTTGCGGCTTTTGATGATTCTTCATCAATCTCCTCTAGCTCAAGTGATGAAGAGATAGAGGCATGGCTTAACTCCAACAAAGAAATGTGCTTCATGGCTAATGGGGAAGAGTCTTCGTCAGGCTCTAGCAAGGAGGAAGGTGATGAGGAAGTCGAGGAGGAAAATCTATCCTACGAGGAGCTCGAATACCACTTCAATGTGGCCTCCAACTTGGCAAATAAGTGCGTCGACTCATATGATAAATTGAAAGCTAAATTTAAGAGTGCTATGAGTAGGGTGCATGCTTTAGAATCTACTAGTGTAAATAATCATGATGCTTTGCATGTTTGTGACACTAGTGAGAGAGACACTCTTCTCTCTCAAGTTAAGGATTTGAGCCTTTCGAATGAAAAATTATTAGATCAAAACCTTAGATTAGAAACTCGCATTCAACAACTTACGTTGAAATGCGAAGAGGAATCCCAAAAGCTCAAAAGATTTGTTTATTTTAGGGATTCACTCCACGGTTTGCTTAAAAAACAACATCCGGCAAACCATAGAGGAGGATTGGGATACACTCCAAAGGTGGTTACCAAACCCACCTCTAATTCTTCTTTTGGTGCAATTTTAAGAAATATTGCTAAAGCACCTAAGAAGAATCACCATGCTTTCTTGTATAACAATAACACCAATAAGAAGCATGTAAATCACACGGTGGTGAGGAAGAATAAAAATCCCTCATTTTTTCTAAGAAGCAAAATCCTCATTCTATGCATGCCAAGAAATTCTTTTCTACACCTAAGGATGCCACATCAACCCCTCTTGCAAAGGCAAACACCTTGCCTAGGAAATCCTTGAGTTTATGGATTCCCACTAAGTGTAGTGTGCAAGAGAGGGATAGTTACATCAACTCTCTTGTTAGGGATATGATCACCTCATTTGATTACATTAGGAAATCAAACTCCTCTTGGGTTTGGTTCCCTAATGTTTAGGTTCCTCACACATATGCATATTGCATGGGTATTGTGCATAAATGTTTATTTTTAGCATACCCATTGTTTGTGTGTGTTTCATGATTTTGAAAATGTTTTCAAATTTATTGTTCATGAAAATGGGACCTTTGGGAAGACATTGTCATGCATGCATTCATTTATCCATATGTATGACAGTGGAGGAGTTAATATGTTGTATGTTTAAAATTATTTTAAAATATATTTTGACTCTCAGTTTGGGGTGTCTTTGAGATCATTTTTTCACAATTGGTGTCTCAATTGATTAGTTTGGTCTCAAACTCAATCCCTTGGATATTGCCAACATATTTCATGTTATATTATGTTTGGCAATATCAGTGTGTATCATTGAAGCTTGGTTTTCAATATCTATTGCTTTGATATACTTTAGGCACATGGCTCCAATTAATGTTTTCAATTGGTAAAGAGGATTATCTTTCAAGATTCTTTTTCTACAATTGGTACTTTCTCAATATTTAGAGATTGTTTATCTCCTACTTTACAATTTGTATTAGATCCTAGAAGTCAAAAATTTGACCATTTCTATGATCTAGGGGGAGCATGGGATAGTGATTGATACCCACTAAATTTTACAAATTTGGTATCATACATCTCCTTATATCTTGCATATTGCCACATCTTTGATTAAGATGACAAAGGGGGATATTTATGATGTCCATCTTTTTGACGATGTCAAGGGGGAGAGATATATGCATTATGTAAATGTAATTCTTGTATTTCATACATATGCATTTGGGGAGAGATATATCTATGGGGACAGATATGTGGGTTATATAAACCATTCATGTATGCATGATTATTTTCTATTGCAATTGGTTTATGTAATCCATGCATATTATATGTCACCAAGATGTCTCATTATTTCATTCGGTATAATGAGTATTTACAATTGTGTATCTAATTTTACAATTGGAGCATATAAGTAAGGGGAGCTCATTAGCATTGTGCTTTATTTCTTTATGGTTTACATAATGTGTCATCATCAAAAAGAGGGAGATTGTTGAGTATTGGTGTTTCATACTAATGTTATTTTGATGATGATCACAACATTATGTTGTTGCTAATGACTCTCTTGTTTTAGTCTCTTAGTTTCATTTCAAGAATATCAGTTTTGGTGACTAAACACTTGGTGCAAGGAGGGACATCAAGTGGAGAAGGGCCAAAGCTTGGACTCAAGGGGTGCCAAAGCTTGGAGATGACACTACAAAGAAGGAGGGCAGTTTTAACGGTTTGAAAATTTGTTTCTGGCGGGTCGGAACCGCCAAAAACACTGTTTCACGCGGTTTTTCCAACCGCTACTATGAAGGGGGAGAGTACACGTGTTTGTAGCGGTTTCGAACCGCTACAAATAAACCGCCTGAAATGTTGTGTTTTGGCGGTTTCAAACCGCTGCTATTGAATTTTATAGCAGTTTTTTATTGAAAAAAATAAGTAAATAAAATGATGTTTTTAGCGGTTATAAACCGCCATAACAACCAGAAATAAAAAAATACATAAATAAATAAAGCATGTTACTGGCAGTTAGGAACCGCCAGTAGCACCAAATTAATTTTAAAAAAAAGAAATCTGAAAATAATCTTGCGACATCATTCCAGGTGTGTCGTCCTAATTCCCTGAGAGAGAATACAAAAGTACAACAGATTCATGTTGAATGGATCAGGCTATTCATAATTTCATCTTTTTCATCATGGCGATTTCCCCTGAAGAAGAGCATAAATTCTGAGGCATCAAAAGGAAAATATTGACTGAATGCATGCTACTGATATACAAACTTCTCACTCAACCGGAGGAAAAGAAGACCATGCTCACTTAACAGGTGGAAAAGAATTCTGTTTGCTTAACTGTAAGCTTGCTCTCAAAGAAGCATCAACTATATCATGATAAAAACATAACACTGATCACCAAACATGAGCAAAATTCTAGCAAAATTCTAGCACTTATTTTACCGATCTCTTGTGTGCGCTATTTGCAGGTAGTGCGGGAGTTTGCAGGGTTCCAGGAAATGCGGTGAGCTTGAAGGAGACTAAAAACCAGTAGAGTGACTCGATGAAGAACCAGAAGCTTTCGTTGTTGCCCTCTTTAAGGTTCTTTCACCTTTGAACAGGTGGAATTTCATCATCAGAATCATTGCCAGAGTCCTCACCCATGTCGTATGCCTGTTCTTTCCCTTCCAGATGAGAATTTTCCTCAGATCAACTAACTTTGCCCATGCCGTTTGACGTATGTCATGTGCCCGTGTCTTCGCACATTGCATATCCATGTTCTTTGCCATCAGATCAACCAACTTCTCCTCAAACTACAAATTCTCCAACCAGAGCTTCGCCCTGCTTCCTTAAGAAGTCAGCTTTGTCTGTCGACCAAAGACGACACATTTGTCAATGACATATTAATTCAACTTCTAAGAAACAAGAGGGAACTGGACCAAATAAAGGATAAGAAAGATGCAAAATGCTGCAGTAAGCCATGTCTGTTTCCAGCCACATTAAAAAATAGCATGGTAACATTTTTGTTCAAGTACAAGCCTTAATCCAACTACAAGGCAAAAAAATGAGGGATGTCAATTTTATTAATGGTTCAATGTGAAAATATTCCAATTAGTCAACAAACATTGAATTGATATGCAGGTCATTTGGTTTCTAAATGTTGTACTTACACCTTGCCTTTGTATTTCCATGAAAGGAAAGTCCATGCCAAAAATATAATTTCTAAATTTTATACATTTTTATCCCAAGAAATATTTCTTCTTTCATAAGAAACCTTATTTGTTTCTCCTTTATATTACGTTCAATATAGTCATTTTGTCATGGACATAACAAATTAACATGTGATACATAGTTATTTGTTTATTCCTTTTTTATTCATCAAGGATTTTGAATACAAGGAATTTGATGATGGCTTAGAGATTTACCCACAATGTCATCATGGAGTTGATAAGGAAGGCAGGCCCGTTTACTTTGAAAAACTTCGGTAAATCTACTCAAACAAACTAATGCAGGTTACAACCATGGATCGTTACATGAAATACCACGTGAGAGAATTCGAAAGAATTTTTGCCACAAAGTTCGCAGCTTGTTCTATTGCAGCAATGAGACGTATTGACCAGAGCACAAGCATTCTTGATGTTGCCGGAGTGGTATGTGATGACTCATCCGTTTTAATATAATAACTAATTGCTTATAGTGAATACAATTATAATAAAAAATGCTTCAAATTAAGGTATTATTAACTGTTAATATCTGATACTCAACTCTTTGGATAGCATAACAAGATAATATCATAATAGCATTTACTTGCATGTTTTTATAGTAAGTGATTCATTGTTTCTTATATGCATACATACAGAATATTTAGTAAGTTTGTTATCTTCTTTATGTACATGATTTGGTTATGTACATAGTAGTAACTGCTTCGAATATTTTCACATTTACATCTTTTTTAATATTTAGCAATCATACATTCGTTCATACTTCACTTCCCTTTACTAACATTTTTAAATTTCTTTAGACGTGAAACCTGACACTATGTCTGAAAGTCCTTCATATCCCTAGAAACTTGATCGAACATATTGTTGTTCAAGACTAGCAAGACTCCTCTAGATTAACATATTGCTCTCTTCAAAGCATCTTACTTGTAATATGTACCACGTATATCAAAGATACTGTGGTCCATTAACTAATTTAACACACTTTATCCTTAATGAAGACCAAAAATACTCTAGAAACCCTCATAATTGTTATGATACTGACACAAATAAGGACCACCCAACATCAATTTATTTTATGTCCTTTTCCATCATCCATTACTTGTAGCAGAGACTTTTCTACTCAGGCTCTTACGGGAGCGCTAAAGTTTTTGTGAGGGAAAGAAAACTATAAAAGGGGTTGCTTCATAAGGAAACATATGCATGTTAGGAGTTAAGAACAACTGAGAAGTAGAGAAGTAGGAGAGAAATAGAAGAGATCTGAGGTTATTTATACATCTTCTCCAATCTAAGAAACTTGAGAGGTTCTTCTGTAGTTTCTCTTATCTAATACACTTGAGGATTTTCTCTACCTTCTTCAGTGTAAGAAATTTGATGGTTTCTTCTAAGGGCCTCTAGTTGAGGGGCATGAGAGATAGCAATCACTCTATTTTTGTATTCTTCCATTCTGTTATAATGAAACATTGATTGCTGCTACCCATGGATATAGGTCATAGTGCCGATTCCTGTGACTATTTGTATCTTCCATGTTTTCTTTTCCTATTTTCTCTCTACTGTAATTAAGATTTGCTTCTATGTTCAAGATGATTCCATTATCTGTAACAAACTAGTACCAGTGTCTTTCATTATTTGATCTAGTACAAGCATGTCATTTGTACGTACTTAATTAAGAATTTCGATAAGAAGAACAATTTCGTTTTATGGTGTTTCAAGATATACGCGCTGTTGACATAGTTGGATATATTAGTGCACTTGTCAGGAAGGGCAAGATATATGCCAAGTTCAGTAATTGAAGCTGCGAAACTCGCTTCTGAAGCCAAGATACTCACCAACATCAAGTTGTGCTTGTCTGATAAAATTCTCATGAAGGTCATAGACGAAAAATCTATAGCTAGCTTCTAGCTCAAGTTATACAGTCATTGTCCATGATAAAATCATTGACCAGTAAGCTATATCTAAAGTAACATTTTTTCACACTTCATATGAAAGAAGGTATGTTGCTGAAAAATTATCTTAATGAATTGAATTAGATTTTGATGGATATAAAAAATGTAGATACTACAGAAAATGAAGATGTAAGATCTGCACCTTTATCTTTTGATCGTATTATTAATTTTATTATTTTTGATTGAGATGCAATGTTCTTGGAAGAAGTAAGATCTGCTCTGTACACTTGTGAATTATGACCAAAGGTTTCCAATATTATGAGGGAGGTTCAAATGTAATGTTTGGTTGCAAAGAGCTTTCAAGGAAATCAACATGATCGACCAAAGAATGGTTCAGAAGCTTCATCATCCAAAGATCACTATTGCAAGTAGAAATGGTATATGAAATATGACTGCCTAAGGAAGAAGTGAAGGATATGTCTCATCTGTTGTCGGAATTATGAAAGAAAATTTCTATGATGATATCAATGCAGTTCTCTTAATCACATGTAATTCTTGCCCAGTCAATAATTAGGTGATGGAGTTAGGGATGGTTAAGAAGTAGAGAAGTAGAGACGATCTGAGTTTATTTATTTATCTTCTTCTATCTAAGAAACTTGAGGTTTTCTTCTCTAGTTTCTATGATTGCGGGTGAATATGTTGGCCGAATTTGTTGAGTTGAAAATTGGCCTCTAAATATTTTGGTATGCCCAAAAAAACACGAAAATGCACTTTGAACACATATTAATAGCCTAACAGTAAACGCATTTTCTAAAATCATTGTGTAACATTTGTGAGAATATAAGATAGAACTGGAAGGTGAAGAGATGACAGTGAATGCATGGTTAATTTCGGGTTGATTTGTCGGTCACACTGATGTCCCCTCCTCCATCACCTCTCTTTTATGTCTTCATTGGGTGAAGGTTGGGTTCACAGTCTAGAGTTAAAGATTATTTGGTTTTTCCCTCCCATAAGAAATCAAAGCATAAAATCCCCTTCAATTCTGATACAAAGACAACAAACAAACATGATAATTCAAACATTCACGCACACGCAAACACCATACTCTATTTACATACACAACATACTAGATCTAAACCCAATTCTCGCTCTAGATATTGAAATATCAATAATCGGGCTTACGAAAAAAAGCTATGTTTGTAAGAAAACATGCTTCAAATCAATCAAGTGAAGAAACGGTTACAAATCACAATGTTAAGAATTACACTTTCACATTCAATCATTAAACCCTAAGTTTCACGAAATCATTCATGGAGCTAGTCACAAATCAACAGAACACCAATTAGACAAAGAACAGAAAAAATAAACAGTGAAAAAAGGATGTAAATCCAAAACCTTGGTGATTTTGAGCTTGTTGAACACATTCTGCAGAACCTTATAGTTCCAAATCATCTCGTACGTGCTCTTGGCGTCGAAATTAACCTTGTGCACAGGGACCATCCTAGAATGAACCACATCCATGAGCTGATAGTGGACTGCTCTCGATGCCGCCTAAGATTTGGCCAAACCGAAGAGATCAACAGTCAGAAATATTATTAGTTCAATAAAATTCAATCGGAGTAGTCAAGAATCGAAACCTTTACAAATGAACATACTTGAATGATCCTTACATATTCGACTTTGTAGAGATTGAGATGGAGAGGGGTGTTGATTCAGGCGAGGATCTCGTTACGACCGATGAAGTAGGCACCCTCCATCATCCCGATGTTCGTCGCCGCCAACAGAGATCGGGGATCGCAGGTCGTCGTCGCCATCGGGGATCGCATGTCCTCGTCGCCAACGGAGATCGAGGATCGCAGGTCGCCGCCGCCATCGGGGATCGTAGGTTGCCGCCGCCAACAGAGATTGGGGATCGCAGGTCGTCGCCGCCATCGGGTATCGCAGATCGTCGCCGTAAACGTAGATCGGGGATCGCAGGTCGCAGAGAGAGGAGAGAGAGAGAGAGAGAGAGAGAGAGAGAGAGAGAGAGAGAGATGTTAGGGTTTTCCAGGTCGGGGAAGATGAACGTGTTTTGGAGAGAAGGAGAGATAGAAGCAGCACTTAAACAGATATAGATAAAATAGAAATAATAAAAGTTTTTTCTATTGCGGTCCTAAACTGGCATAAACAAAAATTTTCACCCGCGGGCTCGAGGATTCTTCCCGCGGCTTGATTTTTTTAACGTTTTAGCTGTGTCGAACCGCTAGAAATATATGGCTTATGAAATGATTATTTTTTGCGGTTCGAAACCGCTTACACGGCATAATTAGTGGCGGTTTTTTGAACCGCCACTAAAAGAACCGCAAAAAATAAGCCCTTCTTTTGTAGTGTGATGTGGAGCATCAAGGCATCAAGACTGAAGCCATAGACACTAAGGAAAGCAATGTAATACATGTAATCTTTCATTTACTGATTTCTCTCTTTTTGAGTTTAGGTTTAATGTAAAGTGTTGATAGATGGTCTACTCATTTATGCATATGCATTTAACCATCTTAGTGAGCCTTAGGATTATCATAGAATCCAACCCATTAGGCTCATCTTGTCCAAAGACTCATTTGGAGTCTTTGGCTCTCCTACAGTCGTCTGTTGATGGTTCTACAGTCCACTGTGGTGCACTGCTCAAGTCAACCTTTTATTGACTCTACTTGAGCTTTTCGCATCAGTCGACTGATGTTCATATTACAGTCGTCTGTATATTTACAGTCGCCTGTGAAATGGTCAACAGTCGTCTGAAAGGCGTAAGTGCAAAATTTGCATCCCTCTGTTTCTCTCCATTCCTTGCAGCAGTCGACTGATGAAGGATAAACAGTCGCCTGTCTATTTTACGGTCGACTGTCATCTGTTCATCAATCGACTATATGCATACTGGGAAAAAGAGTGCATCTCTCTATTTTATTCCATCCCCTGCAGCAGTCGCCTGATGAATGATATACAGTCGACTATCTGTTTTACAGTCGACTGTGTAGTCTTCTACAGTCGACTGTCATGGCTCAGATTATAGCCATTGGGATTTACTTAGCCGTTGGACAGTCAACTGTCATTTGTTCATCAGTCGACTGTCAGTGACGTTTCAGCTCAGAAACTAGCCATTACAGCATTTTGTTTTTGGCTATTTCCTTGGGTTCTGAGAGTTGATATAGGGCCCCTATATATATGAGAGGGCTGAGTTCATAAGAACATCTTGATGCTATTGCAAATCATTAGAGACTGATTAAGCCACTCTCAAACTCTCTCATTTCTCTCTTAGAGCTCATTCTCTCCTTCATGCATTGAAGTCAAGCTCAAGGGAAATTATCCAAGTACAATTCTAGCAAATCTCATCACTTGGAGATCATCTTCTATGCCTTGCATTCATTAATGAGTAAGTTTATCTCAAGTCATAGGTAAGAGTATTTGTTTTACTTTGTTATTTCATTGAAACCTAGCTTTATTTGTGAGAGCTAGTTACTCTCTGTGTGAGAGTATAAGCTTCTGTGTGAGGGTTGGTGTAGATCTCTCTGTGTGAGAGTTTGAGTCTCTCTGTGTGAGAGCAAAAGTCTTTCTGTGTGAAAGCAAGGATATCTCTTTGTGGGAATCCTAAATCCTCTGTGTGAGGTCTCTCTATGTGAGAGTAAGGATTTCTCTGTATGAGAATCCAAATACTCTGTGTGAGGTATCTCTGTGTGAGATTGTATTAACTTCTCTGTGTGAGAATTATAGTGGATATTGGTGTGGCTGGACATACCCAAGTTTGGGGAACCAGGATAATTCTTGTGTTTGCATTTGGTTTTAATGTGTTGATTAATTCCTCTTGCACTTATTATTCCGCATTTGCAAGTTTACTTTTAATTTCATAATTTATTGACATTACTCTATTCATCCCCCCTCCAGAGTGTGTGTTGTTAGTATTGCAAGGTAGACGGTCCTTACATTATTTAGACAGCGTGCCTATTTTAACGAGATTTTGCTCATCAAATTCACAGTTATCAAGACATGCCTTTAATGCATCGCTTGTCAGAGGTTCTAGGTATCTAATAATACATGGCGAATCAAACCATATAAAGGTAACTAGTTTTGATGAGGACCCATTTTGGTCCTCTGAGGTGGTGCTATTGGGACATATATTAGCACATCCAAACACTCTCAAATGAGATATGTTTGGTAGTGAAACATAAGCAAGCGGCATCAGCAATAAGATATGGCCACAAGAGGGCCGTATCGTGATAAGCGATGCGGAATGCAGTATGGAGTATCCCTAAACATTCACATGCAACTGGGATTTAACAATGGACGTGGAATCCATTGGGGTCTCTTTATCAGAGACTCTGATAACCCATTCTGAGTATGAATTTGCTACAGGATGTTTAATTTCAATGCCAGTTGCTTGGCAGTAGTCTTGCAAGACATATGTAGTGAATTCACCCACATTATAAGATTTTGAGAAAGCTAGGTTGCGGGTGGACAAAAAAGGCTCATATAAGGCCATCTAGTAGATGAATCTATCAGTACAATGAAGTACCGAAATGGGCCATCTAGTAGATACATCTATGGCACTTGTCCACCCAGTTCTTCTTGGGAATAGACGGTTGGCCATTGTTGTTACTCTTCCACGTATTCTTTTTCTTCCACTGGTTGTAGTTATTGTTCTGTGGAGGTCCTCTAGCCGGTTTCATCACAGCTTTATCCTTGTAATTTCTGGCCTTCTTCTTGTTCTTCGTCTTCTGGGAAGAAACAAGATGGGCTTCATAGAGTGGAGCAGTCCCAGCAGGGTTAAGGTTGTGAGTGGCCAATAAGAAGACTCTGTTTTGCTCCGCCTTTAGGAGGCAGGAGAGTAAGTCAGAGAATTTCGTGGAATTTCTTTCACGGTACTTTTGCATGAGGATTGCATCCTTTTTCATGGAAAGACGTGAAAGTCTTTTCCAACATGCGTTGGTCCATGACTTCTTCACCGCACAGCTTCAGGCGTGAGGTGATATTATGGAGTGCTGAGTTATACTCAGACACAGAATTGAAGTTCTGAAGCCAGAGGTTTTCCCACTCAGAACTAGCACGAGGCAGTATAACATCAATATGATGTTTATAACATGCCTCCAGTACCGTCCATAACTCAAATGGATCCTCAACTGTTAGATATTCGGCTTTTAAGGTCCGATCTATGTGCCTCATAATGTAGATAATGGCTTTCGCCTTATCTATATCAGAGACAGATGACTGCGTCGCTTCAGGGGTCGCGGTTGAAGTAGTTTAGGCCGTTGCTGGGGCCGCAGGCACAGTAGTAGGAGCCAGAATCGTACTCATAAGAGCCATTGAACGCAGGTGGAACGTCAGGTTCACCCGCCAGCTCAGATAGTTCTTTCCTGCCGCATCCAGCACATCAAAATCAACGCTCGCTAATTTATCCATTAATTTATGCAATTAAATAAGCATGAATTAATATTTGTAAAAAATAAATTCACGCAAAGTAAATAAACAGTCATGTGGGGATCGACCAGATACCCTTAGAAACAAAATGTCCAAAATGTCCGAATACAGTCCAAAAAATGAAATAAAAAAAGAAATGAAAAATACAACTTGAAAACCCATTTTGCGTCCCAACATAATGCAGATTTCATCTCTGTCTTCAATTTGGCTCAGCTCCGGTCTTTGGCATTTTACATTATAACCTCACTACAATATCTCTTAAAACAGAAAAAGAAAGCGAGGAATATAAAAATGTGTATCTCAAAATGGTCGATCCCAAACCACAGGACTGAATTATTTACAACCTCCACGAAGTTTATATATGCTACAGGTAATATAAAAATCAACCACGCAAACACACCGGCATAAGATGTATATTCAGCATAGCAAGCATATTATATAAAAATTATGTTTAATAATTTACTTGGACCACGGGGAAACGTCATTACCCGTTAGGTTAGGTAACTAAGGACAGAGCAGTCTCAGAGTCCTTGTAATTATTAATACGTGAAGGAAAAAATTTAATTAATCCAATTTTTATATAATTTGCATGATGTTGCGATTAACATAATATGATCTAAATAATTAAAAACATGAACAAATCAACCCAATGTTGCCAAAAATAATCATTTTGATTTTTCCTAATATTTACAGAATTTACCATGATTTTTCTGGATGTTTCTGTTAAATTTAAGGAATTTAGATTGAAAAAAATGTTTATAAATCAGATTGTAAGTATTTTTAAAAACTATTGGGCTTATGTGAGGGCTTCATGCCCAAACAGCCAATAAAAATTTTAATATTGTAGTATTGGGCTGCAGGCCAATGGGCTAAATAGTTTGCCCAATTACCACTTGGAGGGGGTGGTTAAAAATACCCCTAAATAGAACCCTACCCCTTAAATTAGGGTTATGGTTCGTTTAAGAAGCTAAACACCCCCCCTCTTCAGTGATCGACCATAGGGGAGGCGGCCGGAGCAGCACCGTCCCCTCTTCGATGATCGGCCATGAGGGAGGTGGCCGGAGTAGGCCTCCCTTCTTCGGTGAATCAGGACTGGGGGTCAGAATAGAGGCTCCCCCCTTTCTTCTTTAGCGAATCAGGCCCAGGGGAGGCCGGAACAACAGCCCCCCTCCCCCTTCTTCTCCTTCGGCGAATCAGGCAGGGGGAAGCCGGAACAGTGCCCCCCCCTTTTCTTATTCGTCGGCAAATTAGGTAGGGGGGCTACCTGAGCAGCATGCCCTCCCCCCCTCCGCCCTTTGTTCGGCTTGCAGCCTTAGGAGACCCCCCTACCTGATGGGGGGGCGGTGCCGCAGCAAGGCCCCCCAGTCAAGGGGGGTTCAGACCGAGAAGACCCCCCTGGCGGGGGGTGCCGGATCAAGGCCCCCCTTCAGGGACGTGGGAAGGGGGTTTGCTTGAGGAGACCCCGACAGGGGGGATGCTGTTCTAGGCCCCCCTAGGGGGCAGAGCCGAGGAGAAACCCTCCAACGGTGGGGTGTCGTTCTGAGGAGTTGGGCTAATTTTTTTATTTTAATAAATTGTATTATGACATGCAATTTTAAGCAGATGTAATTTAAATTCTATGCTACATCTTATAGATCTAAGGGATCAAAATTTTTTTTACCTCTAGATCAAAGATCTAGGAAAGAGCGATAAAAAAATAAAGATCCGTAGAATGAATCCCCGATTCCGATGCCCCGTGAAAATCGCCGCAACGGATCACTGCAACCAAAGATTCCAAGGGATCGAGCTTCAATGCGTAGAAATCACTGCAACGGATCGCAGCAACCAAGATTCCTAAGCTCGGTGAGGGTGATTTGAGGGGATAAAAAGAGAAGCTCAAGAACGAGAGCTCACGTGCTGATAACATGTTATAAACTCATAAGATGATACTAATCTCAAAGTGTCGAGTAGTCATGGCATAAGCCATGGCTCTCTACATATTCTTCCTCAATGGGGGGTAAGAAACCTAAGGGACCCCCACTACTTAGTAGTGGGGTGTAATGGAAGATAATGAGGGGAGGGAGGCCAAAGGCCTCCCTCAACTCACAATCGTTATTTATTTAATTATAATATACTTATTTTTTAATAAGTTACTTATTTATTTTCTAAGTTATTTATATTTTTCTAACACTTAACATGTTACATTTAATATATAAATTTTTTAAGTTACTTATATTTTTTACAGCATACATATTAATTTTTTAGGTTTTTTCTTATTTATTATATATTTTTAAAAAATTTTACTCATTTTTTGAAGTTTTTATTTTTTTAAAAAAAACCTGGGCCGGCCAGGCCTAGCCTGGCCGGGCTTGGTCCCGGGGACAGGGCTGGGTAGGGGTTTCTTCCCGACCAGGTTTGGCCGCAGCCCGGGCCGGCCCGGGCGGGCTCTTTTTCACACCATGCCTTGTGGGTCCATATCACCTAGTCAGACTGGGTTTAAAATATATGTTACTGGAAGTGCCAGTCGATAATGGACAGACGTTTTGAGTTCAACATCCAGTCTAATGTGCCACTGTGCAGACGTCTGGTTGTAAAGCTTCAGATGTTTGACCTTAGCACTATATAAGGGGTTATCTCCTCTTCTCAAAGGCATCCAAGTCAAGAAAAATTAAAGGAAAAAACAACCTCAAACTTTGATGCAGAATCTCTCTTAAAGAAAAAGTTTTTTCCTTCTCTTTCTCTCAAGCGGTAGCAATGCATGTGACTAAATTTGAGTTCTTGGAGGGGTTATTGATCATGATGAGTTTCATCATCAGGATGAAACTACTATCGTTCCTTGTTAGTGAGAAGATTGGAGATCTTCACGATGATATTTAGGAGAGCCGATATCATGTAAGAATACTCGTGCAAAGGTACGATCTTTATTCTCCCGTATTTAATTTATAAATTCTGTAGTTCTATAGGATTTGCTCTAGGATTATAAATTTTTTTGAAATTCATTGCTTCCGTCTTTTCTATCGTGATTACAAAAGATCTTTGCTAGATGTAGCCTCCGATCTCAACGGAGGACGATAATCACAAAATGGAATTCCTTCACGAATCACACTGCACCGCCCACATTGACAAGAATCTTGAGCATTTGTGATCTCTCTTGGATGCTACTTTAGTGAAGTCATTGATGCTTTCATCTCTCTAACCAAGTGTGCTTTATGGTTCAAAACCCTAGCCTCTTTGTCATATTAGCTATAGGATATAAGAATAGTGGCTAGAAAATTGCATGATCCCCAATCAATTCATAACCCTAGACCTTGTGTCCAAGCTCGGTCCTACACCCGAGAAGTCCAACAAGTCACCAAATTCTCATCGTGGCACTCCCATCTCTCTTTCAAATCTCAAAGGTTGCCTATACCATTATCCAATGATATCTTCACAATGTGTGATGAGCTCCAAATTTCCCTTCATTACTCCTCCCATAGCTACTTTTGGCAAATACATAACCTCCTCAATTTACAAGAGACTACATCGCCCTTTCCCATAAATCCAGCTTCCAATGTATTTCAATTTGTTGTTGTTTACCTTAAGGTTACAATTGTTATGTTGTTCGTGTTTAAAAAACATCTAACGAAGGCTGATTACTTGCTCCATATAAACATCAGCCCTGAATTAATTCCCATTGTGTTTTTTGGTTATAGAAAATAAAAGCCTCCCCTTCTTGTTATGATAAAGAAATTAGAGTAAATTTAGTCGGACTTCTATTAAAATAAAGATGGACATCCTGTTAAATATTTTAGAATTCATGACTCAAATATGATTAATTCTTTGTGTGTTTCTTACATGTGCCACATAAATCTAAATTTAGAAACATGATTCCTTTCCGTTAGGCATACCCCACTTATAGCTATATCTATCTTCCCCATAATTGCTTTTTTACTTTCAACAACTTTCCAATGAGTGAAAAATACTTTCTATTATCAAAAGTTAACTTACCTATCCTTTATAAACATGCAGGTCCAAACGGCTCCTCGAGGGCTGAAAAGAGGAGGCTACTGCTGCGGCAGAAAGAAAGAAGGGAAGAAAGAAAAGACGACGAAAGCCTGAGGGGAGATTTACCCCATTTATCTAAAAACACACACCATTTAGTTGATTAAAGAATATTGCCAAACTCTTTGGGTATATGAGTCATGGCATCTTTGGCACCATGAAAAGATACGGGGTTGTGTTCTTTTATTCTGAGAATAACGACTAGCTAAAGTTGAATATAAGAGAAAATAATTTCATATGAAGTTTAGTTTATCTTTGCATGATTTTGTGCAGTAATTGTTTCAGGGTGTTTTCTCACCACGAGTTTTGATGACAGGAAGCCCAAAGGACGTAGCTGACAGGGCAGACGTAGCTGAACTTCAGGGATGTCGACTGAATGAACTCTGTGGAGAGAAAACGCCGAGCCAAGCAGTGTATGCTGAGTAAAGCCTCGGCTGAGTTATCTCCTGAACGTTCTGCAAGATAGGAAGCATGTCAGGGGGGACGGATCTGGGTTCCGACCAAATCCCCTCCGATACTTAAGTCAGAGCATGACTAAAGGATGCTCGGTGAGACTAATTCCGACCTATTGGGAGGTCATTCACTAGTTCTCTGACCGAGCTATGTGGCGGAAGAAAGATATTTGGTAGAGCAGCTTGAATTTGTTAAAGTACATTAGTCTCAGATCTCAGAAAGTCCCCCTTTATCCTTTTGTTCTCATGGGATACTTGTAGGTGAGCCCCATGTCCACGTTCCCTTTGCTTAACGCATGTGCATTCATGGCGTTTATTGTCTCTCAACAATGTTGTCTGTATTGATGGTGTATTAATGGTCAATCATTGACCGTTTGGTTCATGGAGGGTGCATCTTAATAGCAAGAGCCCAATGGTCAGTCTGATTATCGTCATTAATGGAGTTTGGATGTCCTGCACGTAAGGGTTCCTGGGCCAGTATGATGGGACGTATGTGGCCAATCAGTCTAAGCGGTCGGCTCAATTGCCTTTGGGCCAACATGGTTGTATCAACTACGTCCATTGCCCAAGCTTAATCGAAGTGGTGAACAAGGTCGGGGGATGTGACATGTAAAGGTCAGACTGACGAGGCAGTCGAGACGATGCATTTCATGTTCATCGCCAGAGCTCCATGCCCTAGGATTTAGGTGCCAACTAGCACGAAATTCAGGGAGTAGGTGTCACAGGATGTTGACACGTGTTCTTCATCAGATGGTTCGGCCTGTTGCCACTCGCATAGAATTGGAATCTGAAGGAAAAATGGGGTTTTTGCTCCGCATTCGAATAGTCTTGCATTCATTCTACCCGTTGCATGATTTCGTCTTCAACGGTGCAGTGTAACCCCCTTATAATGTTGGTTCTTGGTTTCAAGAACAATGTTATTTTGATGATGATCAACATTATTTTATGTGCTAATCATGTCATTTGTTTTAGTCTCAGATGTATTAATGTTTATCTTGATGAGGAGATAAAACAATTGGCGATGAGATGATGGTGGAGGTTCAAGGCTTTGGAGCATTGCTTGCATGAAGAATATTGAACTTCAATGTAATATATTTTGTAATTCTTCATGTATCTTGCTCTTTCTTACTTAGAATATTTGTAGCCTTGAATAAATGCACAACACACTCACATATGCATCATTTCCATCATAGGGTTCCTTAGAATCAATTTGAACACATCCAATTTGGTCCATTGCTCTAAACACACATGTGTGTGCATTTTGGAGCTGGACAGTGCCTGGTGAAGGGTCACCAGACTCCTGGTGTATCTACTTTCTGATCAGTAGAACACAACTTTGGATCAGTCACTTGATGATATATGACCAGGTGTATGAACAGTGGGTAAGACATCTGGGTCATGTGCTTCAGGTGCCTAGACAGTGTGAGCAAACTATCTTGTGCTCTCTATCTGTTTGGACCCATAGTTGTTAGCCGTCTGAAGAAGGATTCTCAGATGCCTGAACAGTGTCCCAGACACCTCAGTGGTGTACTCCAAGCATCGGGTTGCCTTACGTTAGAACTTTTGCAATCTGTCTCTGAATTCAAACATGTGTCGGTTTCTCTGTGGTTGGAATTTCTCATCCATTCTAATCCCATTAGATTGAATTCTATTCAATATTTCCAATACATCTTAGATCACCTCAATCGGAGTTCATTTTTGTCAGTTATGACAATTTTGGTGATCTAATGTTTTCTCGGTTGAGTCTATTGGAAATTTTGCAATCTGTTTCAGACTTCAATTGGCTATCAGTTTTCATGTGGTCGGAATTTTTCATCCATTCCATGCTCATCAGATTGCATATCTTGTTATCTTTCTAAGGCATCTTGTTTCACCTCAATTGGAGTTCATATGATGGAGTTATGATTGTTTTGGTGAACAAGTATTTTTCTGTGAAGAGTTTGTCAGACCAGACGATGCACAACATCGAACTAGATGTCTGGCCACTCTTCATCAGACGTCTGGTTCTTGTACTCCAGACCTCTGGTCGACCCCAAAAACTATCTGTTGGGACTTTCGAGCTAGCCGTTTCTAGCCCTTTTTTGTCCGTTTGTAGGCTTTTTGAGGGGCTTTTAAAGCCAGTTTGAGGGGCTATTTTTGGGATCTCTCCACACTTATAGGAAGCATTTGGGAGAGACAAAATTGAGTGTTATTCATTGAAGAGAATTATTTTCCTTCTTTCTTCTCCTTCATCCAATGCATGATCTAGTGGTGGTTTAATCCTAGCATTAAGGAGAAGTTTCCAAGTGCATCCAAGCTCATCTTCATCAAGCACTTGGTTGTTTCAATCTTCCATGCCTTCATCTTCACAATAGGTAATTTCTGCTCAAGGCATATGTAAGATTATTGTTTTCGTTCCTTTTTGTTACGAAACCTAGTACTCGGAGTGTGAATATTTTTTGGAGGGTTACTTCATTTAGAGGGTTACTCCATATCCCGGTTAAAGATTATGCCCCAGTTAGGGAGCATTGTACTCTATTAGAGTGTGCCTAGGAGGGTTACTCCTTTTGGCATTTGTACTCCTATAATGGGAGAGCGCAACCAAGCACCAAGTTATGGGGTTGGTTGTTTGGACTCGGATAGGGTTAGTGGAATCCACTGAGTGCGATTGCAATATGTGACTGAAGTAGGATTACATGTTAGGGATCCGAACCAGGATATGTCTCTTTGTTTGCGTTTGCATTGACGTATCTTTCTTTGTGGTTGTTGTTGTTGAGCACATTTTTTTTATTTCCGCTGTGTATTGTGCGTTTAATTTTAGTAACCTTTAATTACGCATATTGCTTGCCATTACACTATTTACGCTTGGTATAGTGTATGTTGTGTAACCACATGTATCTAACAAGTGGTATCAGAGCACTGGTTCGCTGGTTTTTGCAAGCATGACTCTACGTCTCAACAATCTCCACCATATTTTGATGGGGAGAACTATGCTCAATGGAGGACTAAGATGATAGATCACCTCAAGAGAAATAAACTTTGGGATGTGGTGTCTTCGGCTACTTCAAATTACGTAATGGATGCCCAAGCCAAGAGGTTTTTGTACATCTCTACCTTTAATCATGAGTTTGATGAAATTTCATGGATGGAGACGGCACAAGAGATTTCGAGCTACCTTGAAGCCAAGTACATCGACGACAAAGTTTTTGAGGATGAGTCAAGCGATACTAACGTATCTCAAACTCAATTCTCTTATGAGCATGATATTGTTAGTTTTTAAAAATCATTAGATACTCATTTGTGTGGTGCAATTTCGCATAATGATAACACACATGATTGCACTACTTTGCATGCTTCTCATATTTCTTTAATTGAAGCATTGCATGCCGAGAAAGAAGGATTTCTTTCTCAAATTTGTGAGTTGCGAGAAGAAAATTCTTCTCTCAATCGTCAATTGGACGATGCTCAAGTTTCGGATTGTGACTCTGTCACTCTTGTGAAGGATTCTCAAATTGACGCTTTGAGAAATGAGACATTGGCTCTCAAATCTCAATGTCTTGAGCTTAGCTCACGTCTATCTGCTAGGGATGACGACATTTCTTCACTTTTGAAGAAGTGTGAACTATTGTCTTCTCAACTTTTGAGTAAAGACAAGGTTGTAGGATCCTCTACTTTGAGCATGAACAAACCAAGCTCTTCATCTAGAAGCACCCAAAACAAATTTGTGGGGCAATCTTCTAAGAGGTTTGTCACATCCAACCGCTTTTTGGCCAAAAATCCACTTCGATTATTATGACAAAAAAGAATCATGCATTTATGTACACTTCATTGCATAAGAAGCTCATTCAAAAACAAGTTGTTATGAACACGTCTTCTTCGTTGCATATGCATGATGCTTCTACCAGTAGGAATGGTTTTCTTGCTATGCATGCTATAATTGAACCATCTCATTCTTTGCATGCTACTCATGTTCCTACGCATGGTAGAAATATTTTTGTGTGAATGCTTTAAATGATCAATCACATGTTTCACATACGGGGCACACCAATATTTATGTTCCACCTCACAAATGTGCACCCACACTTCCTATTCATCTACATACTCGACCACTCCTTTGGAAACCAAAATCTCTTTCGTTGTGGATTCCTAAGAATGTAACTAGGGATGATATGAACTTGTATATAGATTCGTATGTTAGAAATGTTATATTTTCATGCGCTATATACGGAAATCAAATCCACTTTTGTTTGGTTTCTCCCTTTCTAGCACTCACACACTTTATTCATTACTGGGGTACCATGCATGTATGCTTCCTTTGTGTACCCACTTATAGTATGAGATTGTTCATAGCTCCCATGTTTGCATGTTTCATAAGATTTTAGGGGAGTTTGGATTTTTTTGCTTGATAGCATGTTACTTCCTTTCATATGCCATGTTATTTCCTTTATGCTTATGCATATGAATAAGTTTATTTCAAACCCTTGGATTTTATCAATTTGGAACTTTCACATCTTTTTGATATGCCAAAGGAAGAGAAATTATGGTTATGTAAAAAATATATACCATATGCTTTTATGCATTCTTTTGTTGGTATTGTTTTTACATAAACATACCCATCAATATGTCATATGCTCTATTTGTTCACTTTGTGCACTTATGCATATTAATAGGGGGAGTTTATTAGCACACATGTTGTATTTCAAAGTTTATGTTATTTATTTTTCATAATGTTTTTTCATCATCAAAAAGGGGGAGAATGTTGGTTCTTGGTTTCAAGACCAATATTGTTTTGATGATGATCAATATTATGTTGTATGCTAATCATCTCATTTGTTTTAGTCTCAGATGTATTAATGTTTAGGAGACAAAACAATCGGTGATGGGATGATGATGGAGATGGGTTCAAGGCTTTGGAGCATTGCTTGCATGAAGAATATGTAACTTCAATGTAATATATTTTGTATTTCTTCATGTATCTTGCTCTTTCTTACATAGAACATTTTTAGCCTTGAATAGATGCACTATGCACTCACATATGCATCATTTCCATCATAGGGTAACTTAGAATCATGTTGAACCCATCCCATTTGGTCCATTGCTCTAAATACACATGTGTGTGCATTTTGGAGCTGGACAGGAACCTGGTGAAGGGTCACCAGACTCCTGGCATGTCTGCTTTCTGATCAGTAGAACACAACCTTGGGTCACTCACCTGATGATATATGACCAGGGGTCTGAACAGTGGGTCAGACGTATGGGTCATTTGCTCCATGTGCCTGGACAGTGTGAGCAAACTTTCTTGTGCTCTCTGTTTGTTTGGACCCATAGTTGTCAGCCGTCTAAAGAAAGATTCTCAGATGCCTGAACAGTGTCCCAGACGCCTGAGTGGTGTACTCCAGACGTTAGGTTGCCTTGCGTTGGAAATTTTACAATCTGTCTCTGACTTCAAACATGTGTCAGTTTCTCTATGGTTAGAATTTATCATCCTTCAAAGCACATTAGATTGCATTCTTTGTCAACTTTCCAACACATCTTATATCACTTCAATTAGAGTTCATTTGTGTCAGTTATGACCATTTTGGTGATCTAGTGTTTTTCTTAGTTGAGTCTGTTGAAAATTCTGCAATCTGTTTTTGACTTCAATCAGCTGTCAATTTTTCTGTGGTTGGAATTTTTCATTCATTCCAAGCCCATCAGATTGCATATTATGTTAGGTTTCAAACATATCTTGTTTCACCTCAATCGGAGTCCATATGAGGGAGTTATGATCGTTTTGGTGAACAAGTGTTTTTCTGTGAAGAGTCTGTCAGACAAGATGCTGCACAACGTCGGACCATATGTCTGGCTACTCTTCTTTAGCCGTTTGCTCCTTCTACTCCAGACCTCTGGTCGACCCCAAAAACTATCAGTTGGGACTTTCGAGCTAACCGTTTCTAGCCTTTTTTGTCCGTTTGTGGGCAGTTTAAGGGGCTTTTTAAGCCAGTTTGAGGGGCAGTTTTTGGGATCTCTCCACACTTATAGGAATCTTTGAGAGAGCCAAAATTGACGGTTATTCATTGACAATAATTATTTTCCATTTTTCTTCTCCTTCATCCATTGCATGATCTAGTGGTGGTTTAACCCTAGCATTAAGGAGAAGGTTCCAAGTGCATCCAAGCTCATCTTCATTACGCACTTGGTTGTTTCAATCTTCCATACCTTTATCTTCACAATAGTTAATATCTATTCAATGCATAGGTAAGATTGTTGTTTTCATTTCTCTTTGTTACGAAACCTAGTACTCGGTTTGTGAGTACATTATGGAGGGTTACTTCATTGGAGGGTTACTCCATATCCCGGTTAGGGATTTGCCCTGGTTAGGTAGCATTGTACTCTGTTAGAGTGTGCCTAGGAGGGTTACTCCGTTGGGCATTTGTACTTCTGTAATGGGATAGCGCAACCAAGCACCAAGTTGTGGTATTGGTTGTTTGGACCCGAATAGGGTTAGTGGAATCCACCGAGTGCGATTGCAACGTGGGACTGGAGTAGGATCACTGGTTAGGGATCCAAACCAGGATACGTCTCTTTGTTTGTGTTTGCATTGATGTATCTTTCTTTGTGGTTGTTGTTGTTGAGCACATTCTTTTTATTTCCGCTGCGTATTATGCGTTTAATTTTAGTAACCTTTAATTACACATATTGCTTGCCATTACACTATTTACGCTTGGTATAATGTATGTTATGTAGCCACAGGTATCCAACACTATTCATATCTTTCCTCGACATTGAGTAGGTTAACCATGTTGAGGATCAGCGAAGTGTCGACTTGCAGGAATTTTGGAGAAATACTGAGGGCTGCTTAACCCTCAGGACTTGCGGAGGCTCTTCTGAAGGAGAAAGGTTTGCTCATCGGCTCCTCATTGGATCCATTCAGGGATGATGGATCATCTGTTCCTCTCGAGATCCACGATGCAGCCTTTTCTGTCCCATATTTTGTGGTTGAGAAGATTAGGAAGGAGTACCTATTTTATCCTTATGGGGTTGGGGTCCCCTTTTATGAAGAGCAAATTTGCTTCCCTAGGAAGTGCGAAGACATGGTTTATTCGAGGATGTTCCAAATCAGGATTTTCTTTCACCTCCATACGTTTGTTCCCGAAGTCCTAGGCTTTCTAGAGCTTTCCCTCTTTCATTTAACACTCATTTCCATTTCCCCTTTTATCGGTTTCATTATGCATTGCCTACTACATGAAATTGTTCCAACCTTGTCGTAGTTCCATTTCTTCTTCCAAGTGAAGCTCGTCCCTTCACGTGCATGGTATACTATTACTACTTGGAAAGACATGAATCTTATCTTCAATCTGCATCGTGAAGTCTGTACCTGGAGGGATCATTTTGTTTTTGTCACCTTCCCTAGTGAGGCATTATTCTTCACATGTTGGGGTTGTTTCGGCACTCCAAAATCGTCAGGGTTAAATATTTCTAAGGCCGAGTCCAATGCTGCTAATTTGTTACTGTCCTTGCCATCTAAGAAGAAGTCGATCCGAGTCTCACTGGACGACCAATTTCTGAAGAGCGTTTTGTTGGATACGAGCAAGGCCAATTTTTTTGATCTATTTCCCACCTTTGTTCACTCTGATCTCTTGTCTTCTTGTAGAGATGACTGGATAAGAGTTCAACAAGCCTCCCAATATGACCATGCTCATGTGACTTGGTTTCAAGAAAGCCAGAGGCAGTACGTCCGGTCATCCACTTGGTGGTCCTGTGAGTGAGGGGGAACGGGAACAGACTCACCCGATTAGGGGGTTGAGCCCATCTAGTGATGTCGCGGCCTCAGTTATATGGAGGTCCTCTACTACCGTGGTGAAATTGGCCCCCATGGTTGAGGGGTTGATGCTAGTCGTTGAGGGCTCGGATGGGCCCGAGGGAGGCTCGGATGGGCCCGAGGGAAGCTCGGATGGGGATACCAAAGGTCAGCAAAAGTGGAAGGAGCACTCGCCGACCTGCTCTTAGATCCATGAGAAGAGAAGGAAAGAGAGCGAAGTTGAGTCTCTGACTTTGGCTCCAGAGGGGAACATCGGAGCCATGATTGATGGCTTTGAATTGATCGATTCTTGGCCTGGGGGGTCTTGTCCCTTCTAAGCTGATTGGGTTGACTTATTTTGAGAAGGAGCAGGTTCGGATCTTGCCCATGTATAAGTCCTTCCGTGCCGACTTCAACGTCATAAGGGCGAATTCATCAAGCCCATCCAAAAAGTTGGGGCCAGTGAATCAGTCTTCGTCGAGCGTGGAGTAACGGCCAGGCTGGCTGAGAATTCTATCCTCCCAAGGGACTGTTCTTTTGTGAGGAAGGTCGACTCTGAAAGTTTGGCCAGCTATTTGGTCTGGCATAGTCAACAAGTTGGTTCCCCCTTTTTATTTATCTTGCCCTTGTTGTAATATCATGTGTTCATAAATATGAGTATGATATAAGTATTATTGGACATATTCATGTGTATTACTATTGTGGGTATTTTCAATAATTTTCTTTAATTTTTATAAAGCCAAAATAATTTTCAAATAATTTTAAACATCATTGGTATTAAAAAGAATGAAGTATTGAAGTGAAATACATGGTATATGTATGTGGGTTAGGTATTAAAGAGTGTATTTCCTTTTTATCAAAAATGAGAAAACCCTAATTTTGTGAGCATGCCACCTTAGCCCTTAAGTGTCTCCCTCTTAGTCATTTGCAACCTAAACATGCCACCTAACGCCCCACTTGGCACCACCCTAATTCTTACTGTGACGATTAGGCTTTAAATGAAATTTAAAGGAGAAAAGAAAAACAAAAGAGAAAAGAAAGAAAAAGGAAAATAGAGAAAGAAAACTAAAAACTTTTTTCATCATCCTCCTCTCCCACCATGGCCAAACCAACCACCTCTTGTTCTTGGTGTTTGGAGCATGAAGGAGAAGAAGATAATGGATTGAAGGAAGCCTGGGAGAAGAGGGGCCAAAACTTAAGGATTTTAGAGGAAGGACATCTAAGGTAAGAATTCTATCACTCTATCTGGGGACCAATCTTAGAATTGGGTAGGAATGATGAAGCATGTTTAGTTCTCCATTGTGATGTTGCTGGAATCAGGACAAATTTACATGCTCATTTATTTGCTTACTGCTCCTATTATCGAGCTGAGATTTCTCTGGAATTTTTATGGCATAAGTATTAGACTTTTATCTACAACTTCCATGTTGAGAACTTTTAATAATTCGGATTGAAATTAGGGTTAAAAATTCCATCTTTGCAACATGTCTGCTTTTAATTCAGTCTGTGCACAGTTTGGGAGAATAGATCTCAGTCCCTGCACACATCATAGAAATTTGTCTTCTTGGTCTCGTTGTAAAGTTAACAATTTTTTCGAAATTTTTATCTACAACTTCATCTCAGTGCAAGTTTTTCTAAATTCTGACTACAATATGCCCTAAATTAGCAATCTCTACAGCCTTCAGAATCTGTCTCAAAAACAGATTCGACAGGTCTCACCAAATAATTCACCATAAATCATCTAGTTTATATTTATGCATGAAATTTTGTATGTGAGTCCAGGACTATCATGCCTACAACTCTTAAGAGAAGAAAAATTGATGTTTAGTACAAATATTTGGAAATTTATGCCTCTGTTTGGGACTGTCCTGTTATTTCCACAGACTCAGTTGCATGAATGTGTTGTTCTGTTATCAATTATGGATTTTCCATGCTTGTGGCTTCAATGTATGATTGTTACAAGATATAAATTAGCATGTTTCTCCAATGAATTAAAGTAGCATATTCTAGCCAAATGTTATTGCAAATAAAATGGAAATGAATGTCATGTTGAAAGTTAAATGTGTAGCATATTAATTATTGCCCATTTTTATGTTTTAAATATTCATCTCAATTGCCATGTTTTAGTGGGGTGATGCCAATTGCTAGTGTTATTATGTTAGTAATAAATTCATGTTAATTGTTAGTGTTTCCTTGATAATTGTTAGTGCCAATATGATTAAGTGAAATGCTCTTTAGATTAATCTTTCGTAAATTTTGTTAAGTACCATGTGTATAACAATCTTTTGATGCTAATATGTATATTTACCATGTTGACATTTCATTAAGTACTATTGTGTTAGTAGCCTCATTTTGTTAGTGTTAATATGCACACGTGCAATATTTGCCATGTTGACAATACATTAAGTACTATTGAGTTAGTAATCTCATTTTGTCATGTGTAAGTATGCAAAAGTCATTAGTGCAATATTGGCAATGTTATCATGTGTATAATGAATCTTTAACTTCATGCCAAAATGATCCATGTCATAATGTCATAATGTCAAATGTTATGTCTCATGTCACAATTGTTATGCTCCATGTATGCTATGTAACATCATAATGACTTTTGTTATGTTTCATGTCATATGTCAATTATTATATTTCATGTCATAATGACAACAATGCTATGTATGTATTGGAAATGATGGAATCATACGATATTGTAGTGAAATAAATGTGATGGTTTTTAAACCACAACATCGGTGGAAATGATGAGAAATGTAATGCGGTAAATGAGACCGCAAAAAGAAATGAAATGATAAATTATTCTATAAATTAAGAGTGAGGTAGAGAGATAATGTCTAGAGTGCTCGATCCATTCTAAAATGGGTGAGACTCCAGATGTTGATTTGGGGGAAACACGGGTAAACTATAGGAGTTAAGGAGCAGACAGAGGTTATATTTCTCGCCCGATGTGTCACTCCCGGAAGGAGGAGTTTGAAAGGGTTAGAGAGGCCGGTGGTGTGCCCGTGTTGCACCATGTCTGGTAACTGATGGTTTTCTCCGTTTTCCACTGAAAAATCGAGATTTGTCTCACTCCCATACCTTGCTCCGTTCGGGTAGGGGGTTAGGAGAGGCCCCTCCAGTGCCCGTGTCGCTGGTGGTGGTACCACTTTTCACCCACCCTGGGTGAAGTCCGGCTCCTTAGCGTCCTACGGTTTACTCGGGCTTTCGAATCACATTTATAACTGAAAAGTCTTTGAAGAGTAATGTTCAAAAGAAGTCCCCTTAATTTATTTTATGTGGATTGTTCATTCAGTATATGTCTGTTTCCTTTATGCATATCAGTTCTGTATTATTTTCATTTATGCTCAGTACACGCAGTATTGCCTATTTTCCGTTATGCAGTTTTTTCTTTCAGGACATGCTTATGAAGTTTTCCTTACTTATGCATTAGTCTGTAGTTATGATTATTACCAGTAGTTAGACCTTTGTAGTGTAAAGCAACTCTGAGACTGATCCATACCTAGGGTAGTTAGATTTCCTAATGGGTCACGTTGTGACGTGTCACACCTTATGGTTTCAGGTCTGATTTGATAGCAGGAGTTGTGTCAGGGAGCTAGAGCAGTAGAGCTTATGTGAAGGTTGTGTACTTGAGAATGGGGTTGGTGAGTGAGATGAGAGTGAGAGTGCATTGTACCTTCCGGGTTTTGTTTGGTTAGAGTGATAAGGTGATGTATATGAGGTTTTGTACTTAAGGATATTGTAAAGAAAGATATGATGTAATATTGATAATCTATAAATAAAATCAATAAGTTTTCATTGTTGTCTTTTGATTATTTCTCTGTTGTTCATGTGTTGTCTGTGTTTTCTTTTTGGTTGGAACGTTACGCATACTTCCCAGCATGTACGCAGTGGCCTGGTGGTTTTTTCTGTTTATTTCGTTTTCCTCTTAGTAACACTCGCCACTCTGGGATCACCTGGGATGGATTTGTCTTCCTAGGTGACGTCCCCCACTTATGCGTGTTTGATGTGTGCAATAATATGATTTGGGGGCGTGAGATTTAAATATTTGTAACCGTAAGCGCACGGTGTTGTAGTGTGGCTTGGGGGTCAAACTCAGGGAGGCGTGGATGTGCTTGTGTCAAGAAGGATCGAATTAACCCTAGGGGCGAGCTAGCCCGAATCGGATGATGGGTTGTCACAGCAAATGGAATGCAAGGGATAAAAACTATAAAGGAAAACCCCGGGACTCTAGTTTTCACCCTATCGTGCGATTCTCGCCGATACGGTCTACGGGTAGGATAGCGATCGGAATTAGGGTCTAATGGTGAGACGTTGCCTCTGAAAGTGGTACAAGCGTCCCATGGGCCCGATATTCTGGTCGGTGCCCAGGATGATACGCCGGACTTCCCGGGTTCGGTCAGTGGGCACTCCCGTGTCCATTAACACTGACCGACTCCGGGAGCACTAAGCTCGCAACGATAACTCCCAACATCTCATCCTGCTGCTCCCGCACACTAGGATTCGACGTCTACGCTAAGGGCGTGAGCTATGGCTAGGGAGTCAACCGCCAAGTTTATTCCTCCTTGGCCCGACGGTCAAAGGCGGTCTTTTTCCCGCCGATGACAATAAAATACCCCGCGTAATCGTTAAATTCCTAATCCCTAACGATTTCCTAGTCCTATGGACGCATCGGGGAGAACCCACGAAGGGGTTTCCACCAAAATCCCAGATTTGGGAACTACTCACACATATTTAATAAAAAGCGATCTAAAGCAAAATCAACTGTAAAAATCATGATCAGGCGATTGAAAAGCAGTAAGTGCAATGCTAATAACATTATATTAAAGTTTGACAAAGATCGGAAGACTTAAAAATATCTGAAAAATTACAGCCGTCAAGAGAGAGAAAAAACAGCAAAAATTAACAACTCCCGTTTCTGGAAAACCTAGGGGTCCTATATATAGAATACGATATCACCCGATCGGGTGAAAAGTCACCCGATCGGGTGACCTGCTTCGTTTCTTCGGCAACTCAGAATAGGACTCCACCCGGTCACCACGACACGGTCGGTTGAGGGTTGACGCTGATCGGTTGGATCTTCGTGCCGTTGGGTAAACCGGTCAGTTGATCTCTGCGTGTCTTGGCTTTGGAGAATTAGCTACAGGTGAACCGATCGGTTGAAAGTCACCCGATCGGTTGGCATTCAGTGTCAGAATTCCAGAGAGTTGGGGCGTTTGAACCGGTCATTGAACCGACCGGGTGACTTCTTGGCCGCTCCAACTTGTGTCCGGGTGGTGCACGCGTGCATCACCTGATCGGTTGGAAATGACCAACCGGTCGGGTGAGGGACTGAAAGATGCGATCTTCGTTGTTTGACCCCCTGGATCACGCGTGACTCGTCCCGTTGCTCCGGGGACTCATGATATCGTCGTTTTATGTCCCCTATACCAGTAAACTCTTGCAAAATACGAAAAACACGGAAAAGTGAAAGAAAACAAGAAAACACGAGAAAACGAATATAAGACGGCGGTAAATAACGGAAAAACACGGAAGAAAACATGCGCAAATATATGAAATATAAACGCACGTCAAAATCCCCCAAGCTGAACTCTTCCTCGTCCTCGAGGAAGACGCGTGAGAGTAGGAGCTCGGAGAGAGAAAATAGAGAGAAAGAGAGAAAAAGAAAACTTTATATCCTAGATCGCCCGTCGGGGCCAACAAAATCAAAAACGACACACCATGCAAGAAAATGCCAAGTCACATCACTAAACCAAGGAATACGAGTCCAGACAAGTACCGTGGGCCCACGCGGTGAAGCGCGAGTGAGTGTGGTCGTGTGCTAGCAGATGGTGTCACTATCTACGATGTGCGATAAAGCTCGATATACACAAATCCAAGAAATGACCCAAATATCGATTCGAATCGAATAAAGCGGTGAATATACAGTTCAAGCATGCATGAGAATAAAGAGAGAATCGAAACGTGTCATGCGTCAGGGACTCCACAACTAGGGTTAAGGAAATCACCACACTATAGCCTAGATAATAGCTAAAAAGTTCCTAAGCCAAGTGTTTTCGAAAACGATGGGGGTTGAGATGATGTGGAGTAGAACACTCGGTGCAAATTCTTGCCTTCCCTTTATTCTCGAAAAGTAGGAAAAATATTCACACTGGAATTTTTTTTGGGTTTTGGGTATTTGTGTTTTTTTTGTTTTTTTTGGCTATACATATTTTTTTTTCTCTCCTTTTTCTCTTTTCTCTTTTCTTTTCTTTTTTGGGTTTTTCTTTTCTCTCTTTTTTGGATTTTTGGGTTTTTGGCTATACACATGTGTACTCTTCCAAGTGAGAGAACGGTACACGACGAGGGGATTTGCACCAAGTAAAACAAAAAAGAAATCGGAATCTAAACACTTAGGCAAAGGAAACTATTCTCGCTAATTAGAGCATGTGCCAAATGGGTTATCCGAGTCCTTAATTGTGGAATCCCGACACATGCGAAATGAAGTATACGATATATATATAGAGCATGCAGAAGCAGACAGGAGAAACAAATACCGCATATTCAAATCGAAGCATGATAATCTAGGGGTCATTCCTGGACAGGTATATAAAGTAAAATCACAAAGCAGAAGCACACCAAACAGCTAGGCACGACGCACGACTAACAAAAAGCTAAGTGGACCCACGATTCATGAAATGCAAGAGGACTCGATATCCTAGAGTTAGTGAATGTGATTATCGATGCCATGCTAGGTGTGTGTGATTTTGTAGCAATTCATCATAGCGTTCATCTCTAGGAGAAAGAGATAAAAAGAAGAAAAGAAAGAGAAAAAAGAAAAAAGAAAAGCACTGAGAAAAACGACTCAAATAACAAAGAAAAAGAGACAAATGACGCACGAAGTGCGACTCCCCCAAGCTGAAACTTGCATTGCCCTCAATGCAATAGAATTAAATACGGGAGGACAATGAATATGGGGGGAAATACGCACAGAGACAAAAGGACACCAAAAAAAAGAAAATCACACAAACGAGACAGAAAATACGAATAAAAATAAAAAGCACACCACACGACATATAAACAGAAAATAAAAATAAATAAATAAAGAAAATCACACTACACGACAAATAAACAAACACACAGAGAAAAACAAAACACGACAGCACACCTAAAATTTTGACTTCTCCCAAGTTAAACGTGACAGTGCTAGAGAAAAGATGTGATCGTGAATATGCAGAGATAAGCAAGGGGGATGTCAATAAAAGAAAAGAATGGAAATAAAAAATAGAAATAAAAAAGGAAGGGACTCGACACGTGAATGGGTCCTCCCCCTAGCAGTGGTAAAGCAGGGCCCCGCAAAGACAGATGGGCACTAAAAATAGGGGGAGGCAAAGGCTGGATGGGAAAGTATCAAGTAGAGGCACCACCCTCTGGGGATGGTGATGGGGGTCTGTGCTGAGGACCAGGAGTGGTGGGGGGTGGGATGGGAAGCTCGGAGACATCGGGTGGGTCAGTGCAAATGTGGCGAATGAGGCTTTGAAGGATGTGCAGGTCACGCTCGACGGACTCCTGAGTTACCCGACCACCATCTCCAGCTAGGAGGAGCATGGCCATGAACCGATCGGCTTGGTCGTCGTCATGGAATGACACCTCGTATTCGGCATCGCCAATGTAAACAGTGTCAGGGTGCGTGGGATGGTGGATGAATTGGTGGTGGTGGTGGGTTGGGCGGTGGATTGTGTGCGACGAGCACGACGGGTGGGCCTAGGGTTGGAAGAGCCGACGTCGGTGGGCTTAGCACGGTGAGGAGGCATTGTGCAGGAGTCGTGTGTGTGTGTATGCAAAATATGATGAATACACACTAACACGGCAAACGAGCAAAATGAAATTCTAGGGCAAAATAAAAATTGAGCTAAGGAGCGAGGTTACCCAATTGAGATGAAGATCGTTGCTCGTAGACGACCCAACGCAACGCAACAGGAGCACGTGTGAAGCCGCGACGAATCCTTCTAGCAAGTTTCGAAAATGGGGGAGAATGGGTGAAAATTAGGGCTTGAAGTGGGTGAGATCGAAGAAGGAGGGGAAATCGATGGAGAGATGGAAAAGGAGAGTGGAGAGATCGATTAGGGTCGGCTGAGAGGAAGAACGAGGTCGGGTGAAGGCGGAGGAGTCGAAACGGCAATCGAAATTTCGAAATTGGGCGAGGGCGGAACGAACGGGTGGAGGGCACTATATATAGGATTTTAAGTCGAACCGATCGGGTGAAATGTCACCCGATCGGTTGACTTTTAGGTCGAAATTATAGCTGGATGTTGGCTACAGGCGACCCGATCGGGTGAATGTCACCTGATCGGTTCGTCGCTTCACAGTTTTTTTTCGAGAGTTTGGTGTTGTTCACCCGGTCTTCTACCCGGTCACGCTTAGCTTCACCCGATCGGTTGATAAACTCTGAAAATTTCCCGAGACTTCAGCCCCAGTTCACCCGGTCTGCCAACCGGTCTCGCATATCTTCACCCAATCGGTTGACCAATTCCCCAAAATTCCCGAGACTTCTGCACAGATTACACGGTCTGTCACCCGGTCTCGGCTGGCTTCACCCGTTCGGTTCGTTGAGTGACTGATACGACCGTTAGCTGATACATCCCAACCGATCGGTTGAGTTATCAACCGATCGGTTGGGGCCTTGTTTTTTGCAAAAGTGCACAAACGGCCTAAGTCCCTCAACGGAAGTTCTTGCGGTTGGATTTATTTATTAAAAATAGATAAAATAAGGCTAAAAATAGTCCTAAAATGGAAAAAAAGGTTTAGAGCATGGGTTGCCTCCCATGAAGCGCTTTTGTTTAACATTGTTAGCTCGACGCCCGTTGACGATGTTCAAGGTGGGCGATACGGGTGATGCCCAAAGTCTGGCATCGTTTCAGCTCCAGGGCTGGTAGCTTTTGGTGGCGACAAGAAAACTTGCTCGACCACCCTCCCTTTGTTGACGGGGTCCGGAGTCTTCTCCTTTATATCGACGTCCTCCGCCACTTGTTTAAGGATCCGGACCTCATCTCCGATGAGCCCCATGGGCTCTTTGCCTTTTCTCCTCGTAGGAGGAGCTTTTGGGAATCCGGGAGGGATCACATGTCGGGCGACCATCTCATCAGCAACTTCTTTCTTTGGTGAGCCAACTGATTCTTTTTAGTCCCCCAAGCTATCGGGGGGATTTCTCGAGAGAATTTCCCAGGAGCTTACCTCCTCAGCTCTCTCTTCTTTCAGCTCCAGCACATTGATACTAGGATCATCTGGAGGATCGGGGTGTTTCATCGACAACCCTAAGTCAAATTCGACTTTTTCTTGCCCGATGTTGAGGGAAAGCTTCCCGTTCTTCACGTCAATTAGCACACCGGCGATTTCCATAAAGGGCCGTCCAAGGATAATAGGGGTGTGCTTATCTTTCGGCATGTCCATCACCACAAAGAAATTTTATATCTTGTAATAAGTGATGTAATTATTATTTTTTATCTTACATATACTTAGAATGATAAAGCCTTGATGATCACCTATCTTAGTCGTTTAGGATTCATCTTCAAAAAATCAAGTCAAAATTCCAATTAGTCGATCAATCCTTAGTGCTAGTCGACGAATTTAAAAAATAATAAATTCTGAAAATTCTGAAACTTTGTCATACCCATCCTAGAGTCTCCAGGATCATTATTCCCACCATTTCCTAAAGTTTAAAATTTTTAGTCGACTAATACTTCCTATTAGTCTACTAATCTTTTATTTTAATGATTTATCATTATAATATTATATTTTATTAAGTGGAAGTTAGAACTGCCACTAACGGCTAGTTCTAGCAGTTGATAGCCGTTTACAGCAGTTTATAGCCGTTTTAAGACAGTTTCCTACCGTTTTAGGAAGTTACTTCTCTTGAAAAGACACTTTAACTTCCATTCTATCTAGTCAGCTTTAATTAGTCGACCAATACATAAAATTAGTCGACTAATTCTGACAAAAACGGCTCAGATTTTTTTGAAAATTTAGGCAGTTATACAACGGTCATAAACTATCTCTTTAGGCTATAAATAGACCCCTAGACCCTTCCCTAAAAATTACGAAAATTCTCTCACTTTCTCTTTTCTTAAGTTTTCTTTCTCTCTCTAGAAAGAGTGAGATTTTCAGATTTCCATAGGGAAAACTCTGCAGAAATTCAGTCCCTATAGGAAGTCCAATGTCCAAGAGTGTTCTACCACAATCCACTTCTTGAACCTTGGAGGTTCCATCACCAACCTGCGCAATAATTCCATCAATTATCGAGGCTATAGGTGATATTGTTTCATACTCTTTCTTTTACTTTATTTGGGGAATCTCTTGTTGAAGAGATTGTACAAGTTTGCAACACGGGGAGTGTTGGCATCTTTGAATGTTGAATACTTGCGGGGGCAAGTGTTTTAGTGGATTCAAATCTCTACGTGGTAGAGGACTGGACGTAGGATCACAATGATTCGAACCAGTATAAAAATATCTGTATTTGCGTTAGGATTATTCAGGATTGTGATCTTTTATTTCCGCACTTTCATTGCAATTTTTTATTAACTTTTAATTTTGCAATATCATCGTGATTTACACTATTCACCCCCAACCCCCCTTAGTGTATATGGTGTGCCAGGAGATCCAACAAAGTGAAATACATGGTATATGTATGTGGGTTAGGTATTAAAGAGTGTATTTCCTTTTTATCAAAAATGAGAAAACCCTAATTTTGTGAGCATGCTACCTTAGCCCTTAGGTGTCTCCCTCTTAGTCATTTGCAACCTAAACATGCCACCTAACCCCCCACTTGGCACCACCCTAATTATTACCATGTTGATTAGGCTTTAGATGAAATTTAAAGGAGAAAAGATAAACAAAAGAGAAAAGAAAGAAAAAGGGAAAAAGAGAAAGAAACATAAAAACTTTTTTCATCATCCTCCTCTCCCACCATGGCCAAACCAACCACATCTTGTTCTTGGTGTTTGGAGCATGAAGGAGAAGAAGCTAATGGATTGAAGGAAGCCTAGGAGAAGAGGGGCCAAAGCTTAAGGATTTTAGAGGAATGACATCTAAGGTAGGAATTCTATCACTCTATCTAGGTACCAATTTTAGAATTGTGTAGGAATGATGAAGCATGTTTAGTTCTCCATTTTGATGTTGCTGGAATTCAGGGCAGATTTACATGCTCATTTATTTGCTTATTGCTCCTATTATCGAGCTGAGATTTCTCTGGAATTTTTATGGCATAAGTATTAGACTTTTATCTACAACCTCCATGTTGAGAACTTTTAATAATTTGGATTGAAATTGGGGTTAAAAATTCCATTTTTGCAACATGTCTGCTTTTAATTCAGTCTGTGCACAGTTTGGGAGAATTAATCTCAGTCCCTGCACACACCATAGAAATTAGTCTTCTTGGTCTCGTTGTAAAGTTAACAGCTTTTCCTACAACTTCATCTCAGTGCAAATTTTTCGAAATTCTGACTGTAATATGCCCCAAATTAGCAATCTCTACAACCTTCAGAATCTGTCTGAAAAACAGATTCGACAGGTCTCACCAAACAATTCACCATAAATCACCTAGTTTATATTTATGCATGAAATTTTGTATGTGAGTCCAGAACTATCATGCCTACAACTCTTAATAGAAGAAAAATTGATGTTTTGTACAAATATTTGGAAATTTATGCCTCCGTTTGGGACTGTCCTGTTATTTCCAGAGACTCAGTTGCATGAATGTGTTGTTTTGTCTTCAATTATGGATTTTCCATGCTTGTTGCTTCAATGTATGATTGTTACAAGATATAAATAAGCATGTTTCTCCAATGAATTAAAGTATCATGTTCTAGCCAAATGTTATTGCAAATAAAATGCAAATGAATGTCATGTTGAAAGTTAAATGTGTAGCACATTAATTATTGCCCATGTTTATGTTTTAAATATTCATCTCAATTGCCATGTTTTAGTGGGGTGATGCCAATTGCTAGTGTTATTATGTTAGTAATAAATTCATGTTACTTGTTAGTGTTTCCTTGATAATTGTTAGAGCCAACATGATTAAGTGAAATGCACTTTAGATTAATCTTTAAGTGAAATGCTCTTTAGGTTAATCTTTTGTAAATTTTCTTAAGTACCATGTGTATAACAATCTTTTGATGTTAATATGTATATTTACCATGTTGACATTTCATTAAGTACTATTGTGTTAGTAACCTCATTTTGTTAGTGTTAATATGCACAAGTGCAATATTTGCCATGTTGACATTACATTAAGTACTATTGAGTTAGTAGTCTCATTTTGTCATGTGTAAGTATGCAAAAGTCATTAGTGCAATATTGGCAATGTTGGCATGTGTATAATGAATTTTTAACTTCATGCAAAAATGCTCCATGTCATAATGCCATAATGTCAAATGTTATGTCTCATGTAACAATTGTTATGCTCCATGTATGCTATGTAACATCATAATGTCTTTTGTTATGTTTCATGTCATATGTCAATTATTATATTTCATGTCATAATGGCAACAATGCTATGTATGTATTGGAAATGATGGAATCATACGATATTATTGTGAAATGAAGTGATGGTTGTTTAACCACAACATCGGTGGAAATGATGAGAAATGTGAATGTGGTAAATGAGACCGCAAAAAGAAATGAAATGATGAATTATTCTATAAATTAAGAGTGAGGTAAAGAGATAATGTCTGGAGTGCTCGATCCATTCTAAAATGGGTGAGACTCCAGATGTGGATTTGGAGGAAACACGGGTAAACTATAAGAGTTAAGGAGCGGACATAAGTTATATTTCTCACCCGATATGTCACTCCCGGAAGGGAGAGTTTGAGAGGGTTAGAGAGGCCGGTGGTGTGCCAGTGTTGCACCATGTCTGGTAACTGATGGTTTTCTCCGTTTTCCACTGAAAAAGCGAGATTTGTCTCACTCCCATACCTTGCTCCGTTCGGGTAGGGGGAGTTACGAGAGGCCCCTCCAGTGCCCATGTCTCTGGTGGTGATACCACTTTTCACCCACCCTGGGTGAAGTCTGGCTCCTTAGCGTCCTACGGTTTACTCGGGTTCCCGAATCACATTTATAACTGAAAAGTCTTTGAAGAGTAATGTTCAAAAGAAGTCCCCTTAATTTATTATATGTGGATTGTTCATTCAGTATATGTCTGTTTCCTTTATGCATATCAGTTCTATAGTATTTTCATTTATGCTCAGTACACGCAGTATTACTTGTTTTCAGTTATGCAGTTCTTTCTTCAGTACATGCTTATGAAGTTTTACCTTACTTATGCAATAGTTTGTAGTTATGATTATTACCAGTAGTTAGACCTTTGTAGTGTAGAGTAACTCTGAGACTGGTCCCTACATAGGGTAGTTATATTTCCTAATGGGTCACGTTGTGACGTGTCCCAGCTTATGGTTTCAGGTCTGATTTGATAGCATGAGTTATGTCAGGGAGCTGGAGAAGTAGAGCTTATGTAAAGGTTGTGTACTTGAGAATGGGGTTTGTAACGACTGCTTTTCATGTATCTGGATTTTATATATATAATATATGTTTTGGTGGATTTTTCTCCTCTTGTGTGGTTTTCGTCTCCGTAGATTTCATTTTCGATCGATTCGTCGTATTTTCTCGCTTCTTCCTTAGGATTGTCGATTTCGAAGTATGTCACTCGTGACGGACTTCATAACGGTCGTATCTAACTATTAGATCAAGCCTAGAAGTCTTAGGAATCGATCACGGGGCCTCGCGCTCCGTAACGGAACTTTTGGTGCTCATTAGCTGGTGTAAGAAGGGCCACCGACCGACTAGATGACGATCCAGTCGGTCGGCAATCCTTCTTGGATCGACTAGTTGGCTTTCTAAAATTATTCAGGAGTTACTGTTTATCGTTAGTCGGTCTAAGAACGTTGGTTGACCGACTAGGTTGCAAACTAGTCGGTCAGCAATGCTTCTTGAACCGACTAACACATCATCTTATTTTGTATCAGTTACTGTTCACTCTTAGTCGGTCTAAGATCGTTCATCGACCGACTAGATGCTAAACTAGTCGGTCAGTACTTGTTCATGGACCGACTAACTCTAAATCCTATTTTCGTTCAGGAGTTACTGTTTACACTTAGTCGGTCTGTGTTGGTCGACCGACCGACTAGTTGCCAAACTAGTCGGTCAGTGGTTGTTCTTTGACCGACTAACCAGTGTTAAAACCCTAATTTCTGGGCAGCCTCCAGCCCAACCTATTTATACCCAACCCAAACGACTTCTTCTTCTCCAACACGACCCAAAACCCTAAAAAACTTCCCCCTTCAGCCCCCATCTTCCTCCAAGCTCCATTCCTTCATTCCAAGCCCTAAATCCATCATCCAATCCATCCATTCACTCCATCTACCTCTCATCTTCCCCAAATCTCCATCAAAACCCATCAAATCCCCAAATCCTCCAAAACCCTAGTTTCCCCAAACTTCTCCAATCTTCTCCAGATCTGATCCTAGGGTTCCCCGGAGTGTTTCTTCCGTCTCCTCTTGGTAAGAAATCGATCTACCGTTGTTTTCATAACTTATTTATAATTTTTGTGAAACCCTAATAAAATTCATGTTGTTTGGTGTTGTTTCCCCCATAACAGCGATTTCCCCCGTAGATAGCATCCGTGTGACGAAGTGATCGTCAATCCCCGGTGCTAGGCAAGTGAAACTTGCCACTTAGGGTTTAGGCCATGTTTTAGGCCATTTTCTTGTTATAGGCGTAAAAGAGGCTAGGCGACAAAAATGATACTCGCCTAGGCGCAAATTGGGGGAATTAGCTTGACAACGAAGCTAATTCCGACTTTTAGCATGTTGCACAATTACCATGTCATGTTTACTTTCAATTAACGGTACTCGAATATGTTCATGTCATTGCATTTCGCCTGCCACGTTTAATTTAATTAACGGTACGCAAATAAATTGTCATGACCTCGCATTCTTTAGGTATTGCTGTGATTGTGTAGCTTCGCTACAATGTTGTGTTCCTGGCTCGTGTTCCAGAAGCGGGCCATGTGTGGGTTGATAGCCAATGCCCGAATTGCGTGTTCCGGCTAGGTGTTCCCTACGCCATACTTGTGTTCCTGGCTCGTGACCAGAAGCGAGCATAATGAGTTGGAAACCCCAACGCTCGAAATGTATTGAATTGTGAACTAAGAATGCGAGCTCAATGTGCGGGGCAACCCTAGGCTCACTAGCTGAGCTCAATGTGCAGGGACCTCAGGCTCCATATCGTGTGGGTATTGGGTAGTGTTTAGTGCCGATCGGTCTGAAATGCTATGCCATTCAGCGAAGGGCTTAAACACCTACAAAATATGAATTGATTGAATTGATAGTAGCTTGGCTACTCTTGTCTTGTCCCGATGAATTGTTCCCTTGTACAAATTGCCTTGCCATGTTTTAATTGTGCACTCATGTTATAACTGCCATGTCATGCATACTAAACTGCTAGGTTGCTAGTTGCCTTACCTTCTGTTTCCTTGCCCAAGTCTTTTTAGACTTGCTGACATGTGCCCCTTTACTCTTTTGGGTGACACATGTTAGATCCTGAGCCCGAGTACCTCGTTGAGGACGAGGTAATTGCTGACGCCGAGCCCGAGCCCATGTTTGACGGGGAGTACGTGGACACTGGGGACCAGTCCTAGTGTTTGCGTTGTGTTTTACTTTTGTTAGACAGTTGTTTTGTTATCGGTGCATGGCACCTATACTTTGTTATGTCGTTTCTTTTGTTGGCCTTGTTCTGGGCCTTGGACTCTTTTCTTTTAGCCTGGTGGCTTTTCTGGATGTTGGACTTATTTTGATGTTGGACAATTTGTGAGATGTGGAATTTTATTTCAGTCTCTCCTTGTGTTATTATTGCTATTCTGTTGTGGTTACAGGGACCTGTTTATGTATTGTGGACGCTTATCGGGTTTGGGGCTTCACAACTCCAATCTCGTGCGGACCTTTTCACGTCTCGCCTCCATTTTAGGGAAGCGGGTCGTGACAGGTTTTAGTGGTGGCCCATGCAGGTCCTTCTGTAACTGCGATTTTTGGAGTAGCGATAATAATATTAGAATGTCCAATAAATTAAGTTCGACGTCCGATGTCATAAGCTATGAGTCTAATTGATTCGTTCTCTGTGTCATTAGATGGTAGGAAGGCGTTTCACCTGTGGTGGGGGCAGTGGTGCGCTCCCTCATGATGAGGAGCCTGAGCGGGAACCCACCAGCGGTGAGATGATGCGGATGATGTTGCAGATGATGCAAGTGCAGCAGGGCGTGCTTCTGCAAGTCCAGAATGCTCCACTTGCTCAAGCTGCCCGGGCTCTTCCGGATGCCCCTCGCTCTGAGCCTGGAGTGAAGCAATTTCGGGAGCTGGGTCCCGCATATTTTGATGGTTCTGAGGGTCCTCTGGCTGCCGATGAGTGGATTCGGAACATCGAGGACAATCTGAAGATGGCCAAGATCACCCCGGCTGGATGGGTTGATTTGGCGAAGAGGCAGCTCAAGGATAACGCCAGAAATTGGTGGGATGTGGAAGAGAAGTTGTTGGTGGAGCCGATAGCTTGGGCTACCTTCAAGGCTAGATTTGATGGTGAGTTCTTCCCGAAAGCTGCCAAGGAGGAGATGCTGCAGCGTTTTATCGATCTGAAGCAGGGGAACTCGTCGGTGGACATGTATCACCAGGAGTTCATGAGGCTGAGTCGGTTTGCACCAAAGATGGTGCAGGATGCTGAGGAGAGAGCTCAGAGGTTCCTGCAGGGGCTAGCTTCGGAGCTCCAAAGTTTTGTGACCTCTTCTGACCGGGAGTCTTATCAGAAGGTTCTGGTCGCTGCCAAGTGGCAGGAGCTGCTCGAGAACCAGAGGAGAGGGTCTGTTGTTGGTGCTGGGAAGAGGCCTGTGGAGCAGGCGAGAGCCGTGGTTAGACCTGGATTCAGGCCTAATCAGTCCGCTCAGTTTAAGAGGCCAGGAGGGCCTATCCCGAAGTTTTGCCATTTCTGCGGTAAGCCTGGCCACGTCAAGGATCAGTGTCGGAAGTTTCTGGGCCAGTGTCTGGTTTGCGGTGATGCTTCTCATGTCGCGAAGGATTTTCGGCATGCGGATCCGCTGCGGAGGGCTCCTGTTGCAGCACAGCCGTTGCAGCAGCGAGCGCCTGTTCCTGCTGGACGTGGAGCAGCTCTTGTTCCGCAGAGGCAGGCTTTTCGGCAGGCTGTTCCACCGAGGAGGCAGGCTTTTCTAATGACCGCTGCGGAGAGCGAGGCTGTGGATGAGGTTATCGCAGGTAATCCTCATTCTAGCTATTACTTTCCTATTTGGTCTTGATTGCTAGATTATGTTGTTTGCTTGAACTTGCTTGTTTGCTAGACTAGGGTTTGATTGTTAATTGATTGATTAGGTGTGATTTTGGTGTGCACATTTCCTGCACGAGTCCTCTTTGACTCTGGTGCATCGATGTGCATTATTTCTCGGAGCTTCGTGGAGATGCATTCCTTGTCGACGTCCCCTCTTCTGAAGAGTTGGAATATCGTCACAGGGAATGGTGTGGTCTCGGTGCATCGTGGTTGCAAATCTTGCTCGTTGGTGGTCTGTGGACATAAGCTTTTCGCTGATTTCATTGTCCACGACATCATCAACTATGATGCAGTTCTTGGGATGGACTGGCTTGCGAGCTTCTATGCTACGATTGACTACAGGAGGAAGAAGGTGGTGTTCGAGATTCCCGGACATCCAGTGTTTGTGTTCAGTCGTGGTAGCAGTTCGCTTGGTCCTGTCAGATTTCGGGCCAGGCCGGTGGAGGCTGTGGCTATGCAGATGGAGCTGGAGTGGCCAGCTGTGGTGCGTGATTATGGCGACGTCTTCCCCGAGGAGATGTCTGGTTTACCGCCTGATCGAGCTCTGGAATTTTCTATCGATCTTGTTCCAGGTGCGCAGCCGATTTCGAAGGCGCCGTATCGTATGGCACCTGCAGAGTTGGAAGAGTTGCGGAAGCAGTTGGATGAGTTGTTGCTGAAGGGTTATATCAATCCTAGTGTGTCTCCGTGGGGAGCACCGGTGTTGTTGGTTAAGAAGAAGGATGGTTCGCGTCGCATGTGCGTGGACTATCGGGAGTTGAATGCGGTGACCATTAAGAATAAATACCCGTTGCCTCGCATCGATGATATTTTTGATCAGCTTGGAGGTTCGAGGGTGTTTTCAAAGTTGGATTTGAGGAGTGGTTACCATCAGTTGAAGGTGAAGAAGGGAGACGTTCCGAAGACATCGTTCAGGACGAAGTATGGACACTATGAGTTTGTGGTTATGCCTTTCGGCGTAACTAACTCGCCCGCAGTTTTCATGAATCTGATGAACCTGATTTTCTACGACTTTTTGGATAAGTTTGTCGTTATCTTTATTGACGACATTCTGATCTATTCGAAGTCAGAGGAAGAGCATGCCTCGCACTTAAGGACGGTGTTGGAGATTTTGAGGAAGCATCGGTTGTATGCTAAGTTTTCGAAGTGCGAGTTTTGGCTGGATCGAGTTGCTTTTCTAGGGCACGTGGTGACTAGAGATGGTATTTCAGTGGATCCCGAGAAGATTAGGGCCATCAGGGAGTGGCCTATTCCGTCGTCTGCGTCTGAGATTCGGAGTTTCCTTGGACTTGCTGGTTATTATCGGCGATTCATTAAGGACTTTTCTCGCATTGCTGAGCCGATGACCAGGTTGACGCGGAAGGATGTTGCTTATGTTTGGTCGGGTGATTGTGAGAGTGCTTTTGGTGTTCTGAAGGAGAGGTTGACGAGTGCCCCTATTCTGGTTGTGCCTGATCGCAGCGGTGGATTTGAGATCTTTTGCGATGCTTCTGGCAAGGGTCTCGGTTGTGTGTTGCATCAGCACGGGCATGTTGTGGCGTATGCGTCACGTCAGCTTAAGGTTCATGAGAAGAATTACCCGACGCATGATTTGGAGTTGGCTGCCGTTGTGTTTGCTCTTAAGATTTGGAGGCACTTCCTGCTGAGTGAGGAAGTGAAGATTTTCATCGATCACAAAAGCTTGAAGTATATTTTCACTCAGAAGGAGCTTAACATGCGACAGCGTCGATGGTTGGAGCTTATGGCGGATTATGATATTGATTTGCAGTTTCACCCTGGCAAGGTGAATGTGGTTCCAGATGCTTTGAGTAGGCTTCCAGCGGTGATGATTTTGACCTCGCAGTGGAGATTGCAGCAGGATTTTTGCGAGTCTGGCGTGGAGATTGTTCTTCCTGGAGAGGCTTCTTCGTTGATGTACATGCAGGTACAGTCGATGATCGTGGATCGGATTAAGGCCGGCCAGGCTGAGGATCCGAAGCTGGTGAGGATTCGGGAGCAGGTGGAAGCCGGTCTGCGGACTGACTTTTTGATTCATGAGGATGGCTCGCTGAGGTTCGGAGCCAGGTTGTGTGTGCCAGCTGGGGATATCAGAGAGGAGCTGATGGTGGAGGCACACAGTTCACCGTATTCTGTGCATCCTGGTGGCACCAAGATGTACCAGTATCTTCGTCTGAATTTTTGGTGGCATGGTATGAAGAGGAGCGTGGCTCGGAGTGTAGCCAAGTGCTTGGTTTGCCAGCAAGTGAAGGCGGAGCATCAGCGTACGGCCGGGTTGCTACAACCGCTTCCGATTCCGGAGTGGAAGTGGCAACACATCACTATGGATTTCGTGACTGGACTACCTCGGAGTCCGAAGCAGAATGACACGATTTGGGTGATCGTAGATCGATTGACCAAATCTGCGCACTTTATTCCGTTCCGAGTAGGACAGTCCACTGAGGCGCTAGCGAGGAGATATATGGAGGTAAAATTCTTTACTCTCCGTTTTATTTCCTTTTTCCTAGTTGGATAGTGATGTAACGTGAATCGTGCAGGAGGTTGTGCGACTTCATGGAGTCCCCGTGAGTATCGTGTCTGACAGAGACACGAGGTTCACATCTCAGTTCTGGCAGAGTTTGTAGAAGAGCTTGGGTACGCGTCTGAGTTTCAGCACGGTGTACCATCCGCAGACGGATGGCCAGTCCGAGAGGACGATTCAGATTTTGGAAGACATGCTGAGGGCGTGCATGTTGGATTTCAAGGGTTCGTGGGAGGACCATCTGCATTTGGTGGAGTTCTCTTACAACAACAGCTTCCAGGCGAGTATTGGCATGGCGCCTTTCGCCGCTCTTTATGGGAGGAAATGTCGATCGCCATTGAGTTGGGATGACGTTGGTGATCGGGAGTTGTTGGGACCTGAGATGATCGTGGAGGCCGTGGATATCGTCAGGAATATTCGGGAGAGGTTGAGGATTGCTCAGGACCGTTTTAAGCATTGGGCGGATGCTAAACGTCGTCCTTTGGAGTTTCAGCCGGGCGACCATGTGTTCTTGAAGATTTCCCCGAATCGTGGTGTGATTCGTTTCGGGAAGCGTGGGAAGTTGAGCCCGCGATACATTGGACCATTTGATGTTTTGGAGAGGGTTGGCGAGGTAGCTTATCGCTTGGCCTTGCCGCCGTCTTTGGAAGGAGTTCACAATGTTTTCCATGTGTCGCAGCTTCGTCGATACATTAGCGATCCGTCTCATGCGGTGGATTTTTCGGAGATTACCGTTCGCCCCGATATGACGTATGACCAGCATCCAGTGCAGATTCTGGACAGGCGTCAGAAATCGCTTCGGAACAAGATTGTCAATCTTGTGAGGGTGATGTGGCGACACGGCTCACCTGGAGAGTCTACTTGGGAGAATGAGGATGAGATGCGAGAGCGTTTCCCACTTTTGTTTCCGGACTCGTGAGTTTTCGGAAATTCCGAGGACGGAATTTTTCTTAAGTTGGGGAGGATGTAACGACTGCTTTTCATGTATCTGGATTATATATATATAATATATGTTTTGGTGGATTTTTCTCCTCTTGTGTGGTTTTCGTCTCCGTAGATTTCATTTTCGATCGATTCGTCGTATTTTCTCGCTTCTTCCTTAGGATTGTCGATTTCGAAGTATGTCACTCGTGACGGACTTCATAACGGTCGTATCTAACTATTAGATCAAGCCTAGAAGTCTTAGGAATCGATCACGGGGCCTCGCGCTCCGTAACGGAACTTTTGGTGCTCATTAGCCGGTGTAAGAAGGGCCACCGACCGACTAGATGACGATCCAGTCGGTCGGCAATCCTTCTTGGACCGACTAGTTGGCTTTCTAAAATTATTCAAGAGTTACTGTTTATCGTTAGTCGGTCTAAGAACGTTGGTTGACCGACTAGGTTGCAAACTAGTCGGTCAGCAATGCTTCTTGAACCGACTAACACATCATCTTATTTTGTATCAGTTACTGTTCACTCTTAGTCGGTCTAAGAACGTTCATCGACCGACTAGATGCTAAACTAGTCGGTCAGTACTTGTTCATGGACCGACTAACTCTAAATCCTATTTTCGTTCAGGAGTTACTGTTTACACTTAGTCGGTCTGCGTTGGTCGACCGACCGACTAGTTGCCAAACTAGTCGGTCAGTGGTTGTTCTTTGACCGACTAACCAGTGTTAAAACCCTAATTTCTGGGCAGCCGCCAGCCCAACCTATTTATACCCAACCCAAACGACTTCTTCTTCTCCAACATGACCCAAAACCCTAAAAAACTTCCCCCTTCAGCCCCCATCTTCCTCCAAGCTCCATTCCTTCATTCCAAGCCCTAAATCCATCATCCAATCCATCCATTCACTCCATCTACCTCTCATCTTCCCCAAATCTCCATCAAAACCCATCAAATCCCCAAATCCTCCAAAACCCTAGTTTCCCCAAACTTCTCCAATCTTCTCCAGATCTGATCCTAGGGTTCCCCGGAGTGTTTCTTCCGTCTCCTCTTGGTAAGAAATCGATCTACCGTTGTTTTCATAACTTATTTATAATTTTTGTGAAACCCTAATAAAATTCATGTTGTTTGGTGTTGTTTCCCCCATAACAGCGATTTCCCCCGTAGATAGCATCCGTGTGACGAAGTGATCGTCAATCCCCGGTGCTAGGCAAGTGAAACTTGCCACTTAGGGTTTAGGCCATGTTTTAGGCCATTTTCTTGTTATAGGCGTAAAAGAGGCTAGGCGACGAAATGATACTCGCCTAGGCGCAAATTGGGGGAATTAGCTTGACAACGAAGCTAATTCCGACTTTTAGCATGTTGCACAATTACCATGTCATGTTTACGTTCAATTAACGGTACTCGAATATGTTCATGTCATTGCATTTCGCCTGCCACGTTTAATTTAATTAACGGTACGCAAATAAATTGTCATGACCTCGCATTCTTTAGGTATTGCTGTGATTGCGTAGCTTCGCTACAATGTTGTGTTCCTGGCTCGTGTTCCAGAAGCGGGCCATGTGTTGGTTGATAGCCAGTGCCCGAATTGCGTGTTCCGGCTAGGTGTTCCCTACGCCATACTTGTGTTCCTGGCTCGTGACCAGAAGCGAGCATAATGAGTTGGAAACCCCAACGCTCGAAATGTATTGAATTGTGAACTAAGAATGCGAGCTCAATGTGCGGTGCAACCTTAGGCTCACTAGCTGAGCTCAATGTGCAGGGACCTCAGGCTCCATATCGTGTGGGTATTGGGTAGTGTTTAGTGCCGATCGATCTGAAATGCTATGCCATTCAGCGAAGGGCTTAAACACCTACAAAATGTGAATTGATTGAATTGATAGTAGCTTGGCTACTCTTGTCTTGTCCCGATGAATTGTTCCCTTGTACAAATTGCCTTGCCATGTTTTAATTGTGCACTCATGTTATAACTGCCATGTCATGCATACTAAACTGCTAGGTTGCTAGTTTCCTTACCTTCTGTTTCCTTGCCCAAGTATTTTTAGACTTGCTGACATGTGCCCCTTTACTCTTTTGGGTGACACATGTTAGATCCTGAGCCCGAGTACCTCGTTGAGGAAGAGGTAATTGCTGACGCCGAGCCTGAGCCCGTGTTTGACGGGGAGTACGTGGACACTGGGGACCAGTCCTGGTGTTTGCGTTGTGTTTTACTTTTGTTAGACAGTTGTTTTGTTATCGGTGCGTGGCACCTATACTTTGTTATGTCGTTTCTTTTGTTGGCCTTGTTCTGGGCCTTGGACTCTTTTCTTTTAGCCTGGTGGCTTTTCTGGATGTTGGACTTATTTTGATGTTGGACAATTTGTGAGATGTGGAATTTTATTTCAGTCTCTCCTTGTGTTATTATTGCTATTCTGTTGTGGTTACAGGGACCTGTTTATGTATTGTGGACGCTTATCGGGTTTGGGGCTTCACAGCTCCAATCTCGTGCGGACCTTTTCACGTCTCGCCTCCATTTTAGGGAAGCGGGTCGTGACAGGGTTGGTGAGTGAGATGAGAGTGAGAGTGCATTGTACCTTCCGGGTTTTGTTTGGTTAGAGTGGTAAGGTGATGTATATGAGGTTTTGTACTTGAGGATATTGTAAAGAAAGATATGATGTAATATTGATAATGTATAAATAAAATCAATAAGTTTTCATTGTTGTCTTTTGATTATTTCTCTTTTGTTCATGTGTTGTCTGTGTTTTCTGTTTGGTTGGAACGTTACGCGTACTTCCTAGCACGTGTGCAGTGGCCTTCTGGTTCTTTCTGTTTATTTCGTATTCCTCTTCGTAACACTCGCCACTCTGGGATCACCTAGGATGGATTTGTACTTCCTAGGTATCCTGGGGAGCGGGTTGTTACACTTGTTTCCCCCTGACTTCTCCATGTAGATGTCTTTGGTGGCCACCGAGTTATGACATCGATTGATAATGGTGGCCAAAATCGAGGCAAACCTTGACCAGGAGCACCGAGGGCCGGCGTCTGCCGGGAAGACTGCCGAGGTGGAAAAGATGGAATAAAATCATCCCTGCTCCAGGTTGAGACGTTGGAGAAGGCGTTGGCCAAAGAAAAGGAGCCTGATTAGATACTGACGTAGCTCGGGCAACCGCTGAAGAGTGTGTCAAAGTCCTATCTTCTTTGAAGAGGACAGTCGAGGAGGATCTGACCATTGGGAGGGAGAGATGGAAGAAAGAGAGCTCTGAGCTCTGAACCCAAATTGCAAGGCTGAAGGAGGTTGAGCTCAAAAGTATCGTTGTCGAAGTCATGAAGAATTATGACGAAGCTATCGCCCCCATATGTCAAGTTTATTTCGTGATGGCTTCCTCAAGTGTCAAGAGCAGATCAAGTGGAAGTTCCCACCTCCGGGGTCGACTTTGGCGAGCTTGAGATAATGCTAGTGAGTACTAACGAGGTTGGACAGGCTGAAGAAGCCCCCCTCAAAACATAGACTACAGTAGTTCTGCCCTCATAGGATGTATATGTGTTGCACTAATAAACATTAACATTCTTTATGAGAGAGAATATGTTGTTGTCATCGTTGTTGTTGTTGTTGCCCATAGCTTCTGCGTAAATCCTTAATCCTTTAGTAGGATTCTGAGTCTTGGGACAAGCTTGAGTAGGGTTTTAGTGCCATTATAGGGCCCCTCTGTAGCTCGAACTTGCCACCAAAGGCAAGAAGCATGATATGCGTGAAATTATGTTTACCATGTTAGCACCCCTATTTAGGTATTCGGTCGGCTGCGACAGAGATGTCCTTCCACCCTCCAAAGAGATTGATGGGAATGTCTAGTCGCTAAGGGAGTAGCCCCCAGCCTCATGGAAAACTGACATTTCCATTCTGCCTACTAGAGGAATGTGTAATACCCAGTGTTCATAACTACATATAATGTACGTATTTCTGGACATATTTGTGTAAGGACCGTCTACCTTGTAATACTAGCAACAAACACTTTAGAGGGGGGTGAATAGAGTAATGGCAATAAATTGAGCAATTAAAATTAAACTTGCAAATGCAGAATAATAAGTGCAAGAGGAATTAATCAACACAATCAATCCAAACGCAAACACAAGAATTGCCCTGGTTCTCCAAACTTGAGTACGTCCAGCCACACCAATATCCACTATAATTCTCACACAGAGATACCTCACACAAAGGACTTGGATTCTCACACAGAGAAATCCATACTCTCACACAGAGAGACCTCACACAGATGATTTAGGATTCCCAAAATGAGATCTCCTTGTTTTCATACAGAAAGACTTTTGCTCTCTCACAGAGAGACTCAAACTCTCACACAGAGAGATCTCAACCAACCCTCACACAGAAGGTTATACTCTCGCACAGAGTGTAACTAGCTCTCATACAGAAAGCTAAGGTTTCAATGAAATAACAAAGTAAAACAAGTACTCTTACCTAAGCCTTGAGATGAACTTACTCATTAATGAATGCAAGGTATGGAAGAGGATCTCCAAGTGATGAGATTTGCTAGAAATGCACTTGGATGATTTTCCTTGAGCTTGACTTCAATGCATGAAGGAGATTTAGAGCTCTAAGAGGGAAATGAGAAGGTTTGAGAGTGGCTTAATCAATCTCTAATGATTTGCAATAGCATCAAGAAGTTCCTATGAACTCAGCCCTCTCATATATATAGGAACCTTATATCAACTCTCAAAACCCAAGGAAATAGCCAAAAACAAAAAGCTGTAACGGCTAGTTTCTGGGTTGAAACGTCATTGACAGTCGACTGATGAACAAATGACAGTCGACTGTCCAACGACAAAATAAATCCCAACAGCTATAATCTGAGCCATGACAGTCGACTGTAGAAGACTACACAGTCGACTACAAAACAAGCAGTCGACTGTATATCCTTCATCAGGAGACTGCTACGGGAGATGGAATAAAACAGAGAGATGCACTCTTTTTCCCAGTATGCATACAGGCGACTGATGAACAGATGACAGTCGACTGTAAAATTGACAGGCGACTGTTTATCCTTCATCAGTTGACTTCTGCAAGGAATGGAGAGAAACATAGAGATGCAAATTTCGCACTTACGCCTTTCAGACGACTGTTGACCATTTCACAGGCGACTGTAAATATACAGACGACTGTAATATGAACATCAGTCAACTGATGCGAAAAGCTCAAGTAGAGTCAATAAAAGGTTGACTTGAGTAGTGCACCACAGTGGACTTTAAAAGGCTCGACAGGCGACTGGAAATCACCCAGTCGACTGTAAAACCCTCAGTAGACGATTGTAGGAGAGCCAGAGACTCCAAATGAGTCTTTGTACACGATGATCCTATTGGGTTGGATTCTATGATAATCCTAAGGCTCACTAAGATGGTTAAATGCATATGCATGAATGAGTAGACCATCTATCAAGGCAGTACATTAAACCTAGACTCAAAAAGAGAGAAAGCAGTAGATGAAATATTACATGGATTACATTGCTTTCCTTAGAGTCTATGGCTTCGGTCTTGATGCCTTGATGCTCCCCATCATCTCCAAGCTTTGGCACCCCTTGAGTCCAAGTTTTGGCCCTTCTCCACTTGATGTCCATTCTTGCAACAAGTGTTTAGTCTCAAAACTGATATTCTTGAAATGAAACTAAGAGACTAAAACAAGAGAGTCATTAGCAACAACATAATGTTGTGATCATCATCAAAATAACATTGGTATCAAACACCAATACTCAACAATCTCCCCCTTTTTGATGATGACACACATTATGTAAAACATAAAGAAATAAAGCACAATGTTAATGAGCTCCCCTACTTATATGCACCAATTTTAAAATGAGATACACAATTGTAAATACTCATTATACCAAATGAAATAATGAGACATCATGGTGACATATAATCGGCATGGATTGCATAAACCAATTGCAATAGAAAATAATCATGCACACATGAATGGTTTACATAATCCCACATATCTCTCCCCATAGATATATCTCTCCCCAAATGCATATGTATGAAATACAAGGATTACATTTACACAATGCATATATCTCTCCCCCTTGACATCGTCAAAAAGGTGGACATTATAAATATCCCCCTTTGTCATCTTAATCAAATATGTGACAATATGCAAGATATAAGGAGATGTATGATACCAAATTTGTAAAATTTAGTGGGTATCAATCACTATCCCATGCTCCCCTAGATCATAGAAATGGTCAAATTTTTGAATTCTAGGATCTAATACCAATTGTAAAGTAGGAGATAAACAATCTCTAACAATTGAAAAAGTACCAACTGTAGAAAAAGAATCTTGAAAGATAATCCTCTTTATCAATTGAAACATTAATTGGAGCCATGGGCCTAAAGTGTATCAAAGCAATAGATATTGAAAACTCAAGCTTTAATGTTACACAATGATATTGCCAAACAAAATATAACATGAAATATGTTGGCAATATCCAAGGGATTGAGTTTGAAACCAAACTAATCAATTGAGACACCAATTGTGAAACAATGATATCAAAGACACCCCAAAATGAGAGTCAAAATATATTTTAAAATAATTTTAAACATACAACATATTAACTCCTCCATTGTCATACATATGGATAAATGAATGCATGAATGACAATGTCTTCCCAAAGGTCCCATTTTCATGAACAATAAATTTGAAAACATTTTCAAAATCATGAAACACACACAAATAATGGGTATGCTAAAAATAAACATTTATGCACAATACCCATGCAATATGCATATGTGTGAGGAACCTAAACATTAGGGAACCAAACCCAAGAGGAGTTTGATTTTCTAATGTAATCACATGAGGTGATCACATCCCTAACAAGAGAGTTGATGTAACTATCCCTCTCTTGCACACTACACTTAGTGGGAATCCATAAACTCAAGGATTTCCTAGGCAAGGTTTTTGCCTTTGCAAGAGGGGTGGATGTGGCATGCTTAGGTGTAGAAAGAATTTCTTGGCATGCATAGAATGAGGATTTTGCTTCTTAGTAAAAAATGAGGGATTTTCATTCTTTCTCACCACCTTGTGATTTACATGCTTCTTGTTGGTGTTATTGTTATACAAGAAAGCATGGTGATTCTTCTTAGGTGCTTTAGCAATATTTCTTGAATTTGCACCGAAAGAAGAATTAGAGGTGGGTTTGGTAACCACCTTTGGAGTGTATCCCAATCCTCCTCTATGGTTTGCCGGATATTGTTTTTCAAGCAAACCGTGGAGTGAATCTCTAAAATAAACAAAGCTTTTGAGCTTTTGGGATTCATCTTCGCATTTCAACTTAAGTTGCTGAATGTGAGTTTCTAAGCTAAGGTTTTGAGCTAATAATTTTTCATTAGAAAGGCTCAAATCCTTAACTTGAGAGAGAAGTGTGTCTCTCTCACTAGTGTCACAAACATGCAAAGCATCATGATTATTTACACTAGTAGATTCTAAAGCATGCACCCTACTCATAGCATTCTTAAATTTAGCTTTCAATATATCATATGAGTCGACGCACTTACTTGCCAAGTTGGAGGCCACATTGAAGCGGTATTCGAGCTCCTCGTAGGATAGCTTTTCCTCCTCAACTTCCAAATCACCTTCCTCCTCGCTAGAGCCTGACGAAGACTCTTCCCCATTAGCCATGAAGCACGTTTCTTCGTTGGAGTTGAGCCACACCTCTATCTCTTCATCGCTTGAGCTAAAGGAGATTGATGAAGAATCATCAAAAGCCGCAAAGCACATGTGATCTTGCTCCTTGTCATCCTCTTCTTCATCGCTTGGTGTGTCCTCATCGGAATCATCAAATGTGCCGACAAGTCCCTTCTTATGGTTCTTGAATTTGGACTAGCCTTTCCATTGCTTCTTCCCTTTCCCTTTGTAATTTTCTTTGTCGGGCTTGGAAGGGCATTTGATAGAAAGATGACTTTTTTCTCGACAATTGAAACAAATAGAATTGTTAGACTTGCAGGCAAACTTTGACAAAGATTTACCTTAATTTTCCTTGAGGAATGCCTTGAATTGCTTGGCAAGATCGATGTAATCATCATCGCTAACATCTTCTTCTTCTTCATCTTCACTCGGAGCTTCCCGATGGAACTTCTTTCCCCTCTTGATTGGCTCCTTCTCGGCATGGAATGCAACCCTCTTTTGCTTCTCGGGCTTCATTGATTGAATCTCTTTCTTATGTTGAAGCTTTACTTCATATGCCATGAGATTCCCAATGCACTCCTCAACGGTGCATTTGGACAAGTCATTGACAACAAAATTCCGTTGGCCTTTGACTCCCATTGAGATGTGAGCGAGTCAAGAATCTTCTCTACTCGATCCTCTTGAGAAATCACCTTTCCAAGTCCTTCCAAAGCGTTCACGATTTCTGTGAACCTTGTGAACATCTTCAAGATGTTTTCACCTTCCTGCATCTTAAACAACTCATATTTAGATCTAAATACGCATTGTTTAGATTTCTTTACCTTCGAAGTCCCTGCATGAGAAATCTCCAATGTATGCCAAATTTCGTTGGCCGTTTTATACATGGAGATGCGGTTGAACTCATTTGAACTGAGGGCGCAATGGATTGCATTTATCGCCCTCGCATTAAATTTGATCGAGTCCATCTCCGCTTTTGTTCTCGAAGTCGCGGGTGTAGTAGGCTTCTCAAATGGTGACTCTGTGATGTCCCAAAGGTCTTGACCCTCCAAGTAGATCATCATCTTGATCTTCCAACTTGGGTAGTTGGTTCCATTGAAGAGCGGGGGTCAAACGGTTGATAGACCTTCTTCATGTGACATGGATGAAGTATTGTATGCCATCGTTGTTGTATGCTTCAACCTCGCTCTGATACCAATTGTAAGGACCGTCTACCTTGCAATACTAACAACAAACACACTATAGGGGGGGTGAATAGAGTAATGGCAATAAATTATGCAATTAAAATTAAACTTGCAAATACAGAATAATAAGTGCAAGAGGAATTAATCAACACAATCAATCCAAACGCAAACACAAGAATTACCCTGGTTCCCCAAACTTGGGTACGTCCAGCCACACCAATATCCACTATAATTCTCACAGAGAGAAGTGAATAAAATCTCACACAGAGATACCTCACACAGAGGATTTGGATTCTCACAAAGAGAAATCCTTACTCTCATACAGAGAGACCTCACACAGCGGATTTAGAATTCTCACAAAGAGATATCCTTGCATTCACATAGAAAGACTTTTGCTCTCACACAGAGAGACTCAAACTCTCACACAGAGAGATCTCAAACAACCCTCACACAGAAGGTTATACTTTCACACAGAAAGTAACTAGCTCTCACACAGAAAGCTAGGATTTCAATGAAATAACAAAGTAAAACAAATATTCTTACCTATGCCTTGAGATGAACTTACTCATTAATGAATGTAAGGCATGTAAGAGGATCTCTAAGTGATGAGATTTGCTAGAAATGCACTTGGATGATTTCCTTTGAGCTTGACTTCAATGCATGAAGGAGATTTAGAGCTCTATGAGGGAAATGAGAGAGTTTGTGAGTGGCTTAATCAATCTCTAATGATTTGCAATAGCATCAAGAAGTTCCTTTGAACTAAGCCCTCTCATATATATAGGAACCCTATATCAATTCTCAAAACCCAAGGAAATAGCCAAAAACAAAAAGCTGTAACGGCTAGTTTCTGAGCTGAAACGTCACTGACAGTCGACTGATGAACAAATGACAATCGACTATTTAACGACTAAATAAATCCCAACGGCTATAATCTGAGACATGACAGTTGACTGTACAACATACAGTCGACTGTAAATCCTTCATCAGGCGACTGCTGCAGGGGATGGAATAAAACAGAGAGATGCACTCTTTTTCCCAGTATGCATACAGGCGAATGATGAACAGATGACAGTCGACTGTAAAATAGACATGCGACTGTTTATTCTTCATCACTCGACTGCTGCAAGGAATGGAGAAAAACAGAGAGATGCAAATTTCGCACTTACGCCTTTCAGACGACTGTTGATCATTTCACAGTCGATTGTAAATATACAGACGACTGTAATATGAACATCAGTCGACTGATGTGGAAAGCTCAAGTAGATTAAATAAAAGGTTGACTTGAGCAGTGCACCACAGTGGACTGTACAAGGCTCGACAGGCGACTGGAAATCACCCAGTCGACTGTATAACCATCAGCAGACGACTATAGGAGAGCCAGAGACTCCAAATGAGTCTTTGTACATGATGATCCTATTGGGTTGGATTCTATGATAATCCTAAGGCTAACTAAGATGGTTAAATGCATATGCATGAAAGAGTAGACCATCTATCAAGGCATTACATTAAACCTAGACTCAAAAAGAGAGAAAGCAGTAAATGAAATATTACATGGACTACATTGCTTTCCTTAGATTTTATGGCTTCGGTCTTGATGCCTTGATGCTCCTCATCATCTCCAAGCTTTGGCACCCCTTGAGTCCAAGCTTTGGCCCTTCTCCACTTGATGTCCATCCTTGCACCAAGTGTTTAGTCTCCAAAACCGATATTCTTGAAATGAAACTAAGAGACTAAAACAAGAGAGTCATTAGCAACAACATAATGTTGTGATCATCATCATAATATCATTGGTATGAAACACCAATACTCAACAATTTATACGTATGAAATTTATGTATACTTTTATGAATTTTTCATAATTTTCTAATGACCAAATTATTTTTAAATAATTTTTTAAAAGTCATTTGGATTATAATAAGTGAAGTATTTGAATGAAATGCCTTGTATTTAGAATGGTATGATGTATTAGATATGTATTTCTATTTTCAACAAAAATAAAAATGTGAAAAATCTTTGGAATGACACATTACCTAGTTATGTGTCATCTTGCATGTAGTCCTAATTACGTGTGGCTTTAACTTTGACTAAATGTGTGGATGTGATTAAATGGGGAATAATACAAAAGAAAAAAAGGAAAAAGAAAAACATTTTTCTTGCTTTCATTCTCTCTCCCCATTCTCCTCCCTTTGCTCCTCCCATTTCACCCCCCTCTCCTCCTCCTCCACCAATACAAGCACCCCCTCATCCACCACAAGGTCACATACTACCATGGCCTAAAATTCCTTCACCATCTTCCTATATTTTGAAGAAGAAAGAAAAGTTGGAAGAAGAAGAAAAGCAAGGAGTTCTTTAAGGAGAAGAAGGGCCAAAGAAAAATTTAGAAGGACTATTTGAAGATAGGATTTTCTAGCTAGACTAGTTAGGGTCCATTCTTAGATTGGTGTAGCAAATATGGATACATACTCTAGCCTTAAAGTTCTTGCTAAAACGAAAATTAGAGTTCATGTTATCAAGTAATGTGGTAGCAATAAGCCATGGAGATTTGTGTTCATGTTATAGTTGAAAAGTAGTATGGATGTGCATGTTGTAATCTAATTGTTATTATGTTTCATTCATGTTTACCATGTCACATATGAGCAGAGAAATTGGGTAATAAATCCAACTTTTTAACATGGATTTTGCTATTGTATTGTTATCAAGTATATGTTAGGCTCAAGTAGCACTAAGCTAAGGCCATAAATGTAAATTTGGTTGAAACTTGAAACTAGTCAAAAAAAAATGTTGTGATGTAAAACTTTCAGTTCTATCATGTAGATTGAAAAAATCATATCTCCTAAAGTAGAACTCCACATGTAATGATTCAGGATGATCTGGAAAGGTTATGAAGTTAGCTACAACTCTTTAGAATAAAGCAGAACCTATTTTTGACTTTAGAATGGTGTAATCAGACGTATTTGCTATGATGCCTGTTTTAGACAGATTCTGTCACATTGTGAGAAAAAATAGCATATCTCCCTCTACAGACCTCCAAATGACACAATCTTAGATAATTGGGATTGTGTCTTAGATAATTCGGAAACAACACTTAAGAATATATAACTTTCATGTTCAACACGAATTCAGATTTTGGCCTTAGATAGCTGTTTTAGACCAATACATTAGAGTTTAGTTTCAAAAACAGAATCGTGAATTTGACATACAAATCTCTTGTTGAAGTTTATGAAATTATTATACTAAGAAATTGTGTCATTCATATTTATAGGAAGTATATATGTTGTAGTACACATGTTGTCAGCCATGTTGTAGAAATTATGTTCTAAAATGTTCATGTTTAAATATTCACTTTTATATTAGTGAAATTGTCATTTATATGTTCTTAACTTGCTAGTAAGAAAATTATTAGCATGATAGCTTCATTTATAGCATGTTCAATTTGTTCCTTATTGAGAATTGTTGGCATGACTAAAGAGCCAGTTAAGATGAATGAGTTCATGCAAGATGTTGCGCTTATACTATGTCATACAAATGCATGTTTAGATTAATTCAAGTGTAGTGATTAATATGTTAATTAGCGTACTTCATATTCATGATTATATTTACCATTACCATGCCATAAGTTGATCAAGATTCATCTTGTTAATGTCAATGCTCCATGCCATATTATGTTTCATGCAAGGTTTTATTATGCAAGATTATGCTCCACTATGTTAATGTTCCATATGCTCGTGCTTGTATGATGTAGTTGCTTGGATGAGATAGTTGGCATCATGTGTAATTAACCATGCATGTATGTGTGTTGAGATGTAATTCTTCCATGGATGATGTTTAGATTCCATCTTTATATGAGTATCATGTGTGGCGATGAAAGGAATGGGAATTCAATTGAAATTAACACCACATAGACCAAAGTGCCACATAGACCAGCGTGCCATGAAAAATGCCGGGGCCACCTCTTGAATCCATGGGGGCCACCTCTTGAATCTATGTGTGGTAAAATAAACTGCATAGACCTACGTGCTACATGGACTAGCGTGCCATGAAAATGCCAGGGGCCACCTCTAGAATCCATGGGATCCACCTCTAGAATCCATGAGTCACATTGTAGGCACATCGGCATAGAAGGGATCCCTTAGGTGTTGCATATGCAGTCATAATCATTCACGTGCATCATACGCATATGCATGGATTATCTGATTTTACTTTATGCCCTTTAACTCTGCATTTATTATTATTCAATATATGTATGTGATGTTGTTTCCTTTTTATGCACGATAAATCTGTTGTTTTACTTTCAATACTTGTCTGCTTACTTGTTTCCTTTCTATGTTTCTAGTTGACATGGTTATCATATGAGACTAGACCTTAGTAGATAGAGTGGCACTAAGACTGGTCCTACCTAGTTTAGTTAGATTATCCTACTGGGTCACACATTGACGTGTCACATTTTCTTTTCAGGATTAGGAGCTGTGCAGGCTAAGCAAGACTTGGCTTAGGAGTTACCTAGGGTTCGTGATAGAAGTGGAGCCAAAGAGGATGACTTGTACAGTTGGTCTTCCCGGGGTAGTCTAGGGAGTGAGTTGTACTGGGTGTGAACATCTTATCCTTTGTGGAATTTCTGGGATTTCTTCTGTTTTCCACTTTTGTACATGGAGTTGAATGATGTATGTAATAATGTACTCTTGTATTATAATAAAAGAACGTTGGATTTGTACATTATTGTATTTATTTCTGTGTTACAGCAATACATGTACTTTCTAGCACGTGTGTAGTGGCTTGCTGGTTTTATTTATATCTCTGTTCTCGTCCTTCTTTGTAACACTCGCTACTCTGAGAATAACTGGGACGGATTCGTACTTTCTGGGTATTGTGGGGAGCGGGGCATTACATAATGGCTCAAAACTTTGCGGTAGATCGAATGGTTGTCCTGCTGGGGGAGTATCCCCTAGCCTTAAGGCAGACGGAAGTTTTTATTCTACCCACTGGGGGTGGCCTCCCAGCCTTATGGCAGAGTGATTGGTACACCTGCTAGGGAAGTAAGCTCCAGCCTTAAAGCTGACCGAAGTTTTTGTTCTGCTCGTTGGGGGGAGTGGTCCCCAGCCTTACGGCTGAGCAATTGGTCGACCCGCTGGGGGAGTAACCCTCAACCTTATATTTGTACACTTAGATAAATTCTTAAGACTTAATGCGAGGACAAATATGTATCGAGATAAGGATCACGATCATGGAGAAGTGTTTCGACCATTTGTAGCATAAGTCTAAAATTGTTCGTAGTCATAAATGCATCGAGAAAGGACATCGATGCATCATATAGACTATTGTGTGCTTTGCCTTCACCAAGTATTGGTAGTGATGATCTCATGATCGTTCAAATTGAGAAAATTGGAGATGAGACACATGTGCTCATTAGAGAATGAGTTCACTGAACGACCCACCAAAAGCTGTTACATGGAATGCACATACTAAACTGTCAATGGTAGCTCTCAAATGATGATAGGCAAGATGGTCGTTGACTTGATGTCATTATACGAGCCTTTGTGTGAACGGTGTCACTTAGATATCTGACCTAGTTTCGAGGCAGGGCATGTCAAAATGTCTTTGGTTGGGTGACACTTGAAGCATACGAGGGTGTTGGATCCTGTGGATGACAGACAACACTAGAAGGGGGTAGAATAGTGTTGTATATAAATAATAATACTTTTCGCAAAATATAAAATCCCTTCTTCTAGTTGCCTAAGTCTCCAAGAAGATTTACATCTCTTGATTAAGAGTATATAAATAATAAAACATTTCGCATAATATAAAATCCCTTCTACCGGTTGCCTAAGTCACCAAGAAGATTTACCTCTCTTGGTACTTAATCAACACACTTAAAATTACTTGCAATAAGATTAAGATGCACATCAGAATATTAGATCACAAGTAAGTAAACAGTAATAAGCATGAGAAAATAGTCACAGTGCAGCAAGAATTTATCCTGGTTCCCCACCCAGGGTACGTCCAGTCCCCGACCTCCCTCGAGCATTAATCTACTATTGCAACACGCAATACAAGCACCTAGCTTCACTTCCTAGGAATTTCCTACACACCCAGTTATACCAAAACCAGGATTTTCAACAAACACACCAATACCCATTTCATAAAGGGAATACAACACAACATTTGCCAAATGCCTTTAAGGCTTACAAACCTTTGAATATGAATGAAGCTTACACCCTTGTTCATATGGCCAAAGATTGGAGCTTTAAGTGATTTTGTGTGGTGGTAAGAAAAATCAAATCTTTTGACCTCAAAATATATAAGTGAAGCTCAAATGATCAAAAGAAAACTTGAATTGAAATCTCTTAAAGATTTGAACTTAAGAATGGATATTTGAAACCAAGTTTTTCAGGGCCATAATATGATCAATACATATTAAAAAGAATAAGCACAGAATTTAAAACAATGACAAAAAATGAGAGCTTTGGAGCAAGTGAAAGCTTTTAAAAATAACTTAGAAAATAATAGAAATTGCTCAAATATTGATATGAAAGAATTGAACTCTCTAGTATATAAAAGGGTGAAAATAATTCAAAGCGAGTCCCTAAAACCTTCTTCCAATGGCTAGAAATGACAACATCATGTAAATCACGTTTTTGTGATTTAATAGCTGTTTGACCCAGATTGTCAGCGATCCAGATTGATAGTCAGCTATCTTATGGCCAATAGTCGCCTATCCTAAAGGGATAGTCGGCTATTACTGGGCAAGGAATTCTAGTCCAATTTCCACTTCACAATAGTCGGATATCAGGGTGTCGATAATCGACTATTTTGTGATGCATGGGTTTTTCTCTTTCAAAACACTTTGAAACTTTATCAAATATTTTATATATTATTTTAAAACATTTTAATACTATTTTAAAATCATTTTTGTCTTATTTGTGTTTGTGTGTGTTGCTCCAAAATTTAAGCTTTTACAAACTAAGACTAAACTTACACATTTTGGCATAGTCTTGAGTCTTAAGACTAGTCCACTTTGTTTTGAGCCTTTGCACTTCATTTGAGTCATCCTCTTGAGTTTTTAATCTTTAGTTCTTGCTCCAGGTCTTGACTCTAGAATGGCTCCATATTCATAGCTTTATATTAGTTCAACTGTTGAGCTACTTCACATCCTTGTTCTCCATGGCTTATCTTTTGTTCTAATGGTTTGATCATCACATTGTTCATATCCTACATACTTGATTAAGAATATTAGTCTCATATCATTTATGAAAATCATCAAAACTCTACTTGGTATGTCTCAATATCCCAAAAGAGGGTAGTAGTGGCCAAGAGAGGATTCATCTCTCCCGTATATGGGGACTTATGTGGGGAGTTAGTGTCGCGGAATTAGTAGGTGTTTAGCGTAAATACATGGCCGAGCTGTATTGGATATGAACTAATAAAGACAAGCTAAGACCAAACGATGCTGATCATATTGCGAATCTTTTATGGGTTGACATTTAACCATACCCTAGGCTTCACAACGGCATAGTGTTGATGAATGGATTAAAACTACGAAATTCATCACTTACATAGCCAAAACTAGTTCCAACAATATTTATGTCAAGGGGTAGACCAATACCAAACCAAAGACGACAACTGCTGCTTGTAGTCATTATCGTCAGGGGCTATGAGTCTCACCTGTAGTATGGTTAGGCTGTAGGGTCTCACAGAGGCTGAGATCCTCATACAAATAATAAGAGGAACATGCATATGATACATGGGAATTAAGATGTTCACAAACTAGTTGCGAAGAGAATTTTGGTCATAAATGATGTGACACAAAAATCGAGCCTTGAAAAGCATAAAAAATCCAAATCGGGGTCAGGGAATGTCCCGAACCCAGTTGCCTGAGCCCGAGCAAGGACCCAAGCCAGCCCGAGCCTCTGGGTCAGTATCTTCTGAGTAAAGCTCAGGCTAAAGCCAGAGTTCTGATCGGGCTAAAGCCCAAATACTGGGCCTGCGCACGCTCGGGCCCAAGCCCAGACATACCCATGGCACCAAACTGGGCCCAAGCCCTGCTTTGGGCTCGGTTATACCTGGGCCCAAGCCCAGGCATACCCGGGTACCACAGTGGGTGCACCCAGACATGGGCATTAACCCACTCGGGCGGGCCTGTGTTGCAGGTGCATGCCTGATCCAAGGCGCTCCTGTGTGGCAACCACAGGCCCTATTTTGGGCAAACTTTTGGCGAACTTTGATGACTCGTTTGAGGGGGCCAAACGATATCGAAATTGAGCGCCGTTTGTTTCTATGCGATCTCCATTTGAAACTATTCAAAATGATATATCTTTTTGCTTCTTGGGCTTACCAGAGAGGGAGAAAGAATTACTCAAAATTTAGCACTTAAAGGGAAAACTTTGAGTTCTCTTATTAGTACCATATCAGTTATGATACTATAACGACCGGTATTTTTGATATATACATTTTATTTCATATCCTTTCCATTGTTGTATTTTTTCTGTATCCGTAATTAAGGCGTATACGTATTACGTATTTGTACTACGTGCTTGTATTAGCTACGCACCTTAAGTACGTATTAGCTATTATTATTTTTGAAATCAATTATCCAATTATCTCATTAATACTAATATTTCAAATCTAATTTCGAATTCAAATTTCTTTCCATATTCAACATGGGAGACTTCTATCTTTTTTTAATTAGCTATAATCCTTTTAAATCTACCAGTATATCTTTTCATTAAAATGTTTATTTCAAAATTTGAAATTCAAATTTATTTCTATATCAGATATGAGACTTTTTGTATTAATCCTCACCCTAATTGCCATCACTCCCTTGTTTCTTTCCTTTGCCTCCTAACCTTAAATCTCTCTATTAAAATCAAAAATCTTTCTTTTCTTAATTTTTCTAACTGATTTTCCTCTCAGCTGCAACACTCCTTTAGGCTCTCCTTATTTTTGTAAGCTAGACCATGGGCTCACTCACACACCCATAAACCATACCCTACATATAACCAAGGGAACCGTAGCCTCCCTTTCAAAAACATCAAGAAAACTCTACTCCCCTAGTTCTTCATGCGACAAAGGAACCTAGGCCTTTCAACTTTTTCATCAGCCTTACAACTAAACCCAGACACATATAAAAGTATACCCAGCCTGCAACCCTATGGACTAGCCCTCACCTGCTCCTAAACAATACCACAAGAGAAAGCCCCCAGTTGAGAGCTGATCTCTCCTCTCCTTTCGGGCACCCACACGCAGCCCAGGCCCTTCCTCCTCCACGCAAGTTCCTAGCTCTCCGACCCACCACCCACATGCCGTCGAGCAACCCTCCTCCCCCTCCGAAACCGCATGAAGACTCTCCCCTCCTCTGCGTTCACACCCAGAATATCTCTTCCATGTGCACAGCCCCCTCTCACCTCCTGGCCCGACTCCACAGCCCCATGCCACCGCAAACATCCATCCGCCTCGTGCATCAGCAAGTTCCTCCCTCTCTTCGTTTAGCAACCCAAGAGGACGCACCTCCCTTCTTCTCCAAGCCGCAAAACCCACACCCCCGAAACCCCAGACCACCACGTGTGATCTCCGAGCAACCACCAACCCATCCAGCCTTCATCCTCTCCATGTGCACTTCTCCATCGCCTTCTCCATGCGCACACACTCCCCTAGCCCGTGGCCTACATCTTCCCCACAAAACCTTACCCGAAACCCTAAGTGCCAGCCTCACCATCTTCTCTCAGCCGCCGCCTAGTCCTCGACCACCTCCCTGTGCCCCCACATATCTCTCCTCTCCTTCCAGCTTCCGGCCACATCCTCAGCACCGGCAGCCACCTGCCGAACCCGCTGTCGCTCGAAACCCAGCAGCCGTCCTTTTGCTACCGTCGGCAGCCATCTCAGGCCTTAGTCGCTGGTAGAGCTCCATGTCGCCATCCAGAAGTCACTGCAGACTGCTAGCAGCCACTCCCCAGGCCGCTTGTTGTTGCCGATGCTGCCATTGCCATCCTCCACGGCCTGCCACCTTCTCGCGACCCCCTCAGGCCGCTGTCGTCGCTGCTGCCACCACCAGCCGTCCCCCAACTCGCTGCAGACCCCCGACGGCCCACAGTCACTGCTGTCTGCTCCTCCCCTTGCTGTCGCAATGAGTTTCCAGCCCGTAGCCGCTGTTAGACATCGTACACGTCGTCGCTACCTATCGATGCGTCTCGACCGTCGTCTGCATCACCGAGAACCGATCACACCATAGCGTAATGCTCGTCGAGACGAACCAACGACACTAAGTTCATCAAAAACAGGCAATTTTACAATTTTTTATGAATTTTTGAAGTTTAAAGTCAAAATCGTCTTTTTCACTTAAAGCTAAATAACTTGAAATCTACCTGTGAAATAACGCGCATGAAAAATACCATGATGTTCTAGGCTGAAAATGTAACACATCGATATATATTCGCATGTTTAAGTTTTACGATTGGTAATAAAAATTATTGTTTGTAGCATGTCCACTAACCCGTAAATCTCATTATCTTAAATTGTTGTATATGTTGTAAGATGAGAATTTCTGATGATTCATGTGATGGACATCTTGCTTGTAAACACGTTACCAGAACGTACATTAATGGAACTTCTAGATAATGCTTGAATTCATGAATTCGTGCGCCTCAAAGGTGAATCTTGATTTCGTGATGTCGTGTGAGTCGACAAGGCTGGCTCGTGTTCTAGCATAACTTTTGGGTGGGGTTAGGGTTGAGCGGCCACTAAGCGTATGAAGGGATCCTCTCTTCAAGAGCACCATCTACATGCGGTGGGTAGCGTCAATCACGGTTGTACCCTCGTGAGAAGAACGATTCACTCATCACGTTTTAAAGGCAAGAACCCTACGAGAGATAGAAAACAATGACACAGAACTTGAACTTTTTTATGTTATCAGTTGAACACTTGAATTTCCATGTTAACAACATCTGTAAAATGGTCATTAATGCTTGTCTTTAAATTCTATAAAACTGCCATGTTTAGAAGTATTTTACTTTACTTTGCCATGTTTATAATCATGCTGCTGTCATCTTGTGCAACAATTAATGCTTCATTATTCATTACTATTCGTACACCCTGCTTGAGATGTCTCACTTTTACTTGCAGACCCTTGCTGACATATATTCGTGTTTTTGGAATGTATGTCAGATCACAAGGCAGAGTACCAAGAGGACTTGCTGTGATAGCTGAACTAGTAGATCAGGAGTTGTTGAACCAGTGAACCATCGTTGTATTCTTTTACATTGTTGTATGGGCCATAGACCCGCTTTTCTTTTCCTTCATCGTTATAATTCAGTTTGAGACGATTGAGATTGTAATAATAATATTTATGATTATCTGTGTTGTTTCTGAGTATGCATGCAAGGACATACAAGATTTCACACAGATGCTTATTGTGTTAAGTCAAGGAGGAAAGAAAAGAAAAAGTACATCCTCCTTACTTGCATATGTGGACCCGTTCGCATCCTCGCTCCCAAGCTTAATGGGAAGCGGGGCGTGATAGGTTTTTGTGGTGGCACATGCATGTCAGTGTATCAGTTTTGTATTCATCGTATTTACACTTTAAGAATTTTTTTGCATTAATCTACCTCCATTTATAAAACAATCACTACATCCCTAAACTCATTACTCTTTCGTCTAATACTTATCTCCTGTTTTAACTTATACCATCTACTCTCTATTCTTATATACGTTATAAGGATATTATTACATTTTGCACGTATCTTCCATTCTCCTACTTGATCTTACATAACTATATTTATGCCACCTAGCCAAGCTAACTCCATATCTATGTCTCATCTGAAACCGTTCATCGCAACCTTGATTCGTTACACCATTCAACTCTGAATCCTACACTATTTCTTAGTTATCACATTAGTGCATGTCTTTATTTATTACAACTTTAGCAAGATTAGTTTTAAATTTTGCATTATAATCCTTTTAAATGCTTCCTTCTATTTTTAGTCCATCATCAGCGGTGTTAATTTTGTTGTTCGTTTGTTAGAATATTAGATATGATTATGATTATTAGGAGATTATATTTACGGATAAGTGAAGTTGAGATGATGTAAGGTGTAGTTGTATTAGTTGATTATGAACATAAAGAACTTAGATTAATCCATTTACAAGGTGATAAATAGAATGATGTGTTCAAGATTTATATTTCATATTTGGATAATACACATGCATAACGGCTTCAATAGAGTTCATTTTAAGAGCGGTACACAGGGAGAGGAGCACATTGCGGATTTGAAATTCAGATTAGTAACAGCTAAGAGTAGAAATGAAGTATAATATGAATTATGGTGATGATGATGATGAGTAGAGTATTTAACGCATCGAGACTTCATCATGCAGATAAGGTGATGACATCGGAAATGATACGATATGTCGATACGAATGGATAGTTGTGTAGATTGATCTAAAATTGCTTAGGATAAGATACAATAGGAAATGATGAGATTTGATTCAATAGTTTGTTAATTATGGTGAATAAATTTTTGATTTATCACGATGAGGAATGAATTGGGAGCAAGACAATTGTTGATTGTCAATGGTGATGTATGCTAGGTGTTTTGGTAGTTGTTGTCATATATTAGTAATTGGTATAGCCTCGTTATATCGATTGTTTCATATGAGAATAAGATCGGAGTTGGATGATGTCATAATTATAGTGCCACAAGTTGGTTACACAATGAACAATGGATGACATATCACGGATAAGACAACTTATGAGAATATAGTTTTTGGAGGACTTAGTTATAGAGGAAATTGTACATTAAAGATTTCTCAGGAAGATGTTACTACCCTAATAACTAATGATAAACGAAGAAGTGAGGAAATTTGCAAAAGGTATTGATTGAGGATAGTTGTATTTTTTCTTTCAAAGGTTGCTTTGTATAAATTATTGATTGTTTAAAGCAAGAATTACGTGGTACATATCAAATGGAAATGTTGGATCTATACTTAAGTTTTAGGATGTGCTTATAGTGGTAGCATTATTCAGTAGCGGGATGAGAAGTGATCTTTTATTTTAGGAACACTTGATTCAGGTTATGGGTCTAGCAACCAGTGTGTTAGAATATTGGGGTTGCAGTTATGAGTATATATATCCATTATTATTTACTCACCCTTGTCCGGTCCTGCACATCGTGGGTAGTCGTCACTAGCTATTTTTGCTTACCCATTGATGATTAAGGCCATCGATGGTGCATAGTCATCCGTAACCCCCCTTTTCGAAATTTAATCTTAACCTCGTCACTTGCATCACTTCCTACTTGTCCCATTTCTTCGTCTGTAGTTTTTTTAGATCATAGTTTACATCATAGGAATTCATGAGATGAATAAGTATTATCCTCATCTGGTTACCTCATAGTTCAATATTGCTTATTTACCCCTCATTAGATGGCATTTTGTGCATAATTTGTGTTCATATTGGCTCCGATACACGCATTTTGATGATATCACTTAATATTGGAGCTTATCGTTTTTATATCCAAAAACATAATTTTTACAGCTTATTCGCATCCTCATCTTGGTCTCCTATTATTTTTCAGTTGAAGTTCGTGAAGTCCCGATTCTAACGCATATTTTTTCCGAATTTTTGGAGGTCGGAGAAATTTACTGCATTTTTTGAAAGACAGTGTGACTGTGCTGAAAATTTCTGGGCTGGAAATTCTACTTTTCCCCACTTGTGCAGAATTCTGCTATCATTCCAGTGTATATTCCGGCCTAGTGATATTATTTTGTCGTAGTACACTTTGTTATGATTTCATCGTCGCATAGAACACGTCATTCTGAGATCGGATGATTTTTCTAGAATTTTTGCTAGACAGTGTGACGGTGCTGAAAATTTCTGCAGATTTGGGCATTAGTTGCAGGTTTGGGCACGGATCCAACCCGTTTGGGCTGTTTCCAGACCCGAAATTCTGAGTCTATTTCTTTGGCTTTCCTCCCCTCTATTCCCCTCATTCCTTCTTCCTCATTCTTCATCTTAAAGTTAGGGTCTTGGTGGAGCAACAAAGAAGCAAGGAGGAGCAATTGGGTTTTGGTTCGGATTTTCCTTGGAGATCTTGGTGAGTTCTTTCCCTCTCCATTTGTATTTTGATTTAGTGATTTGTAATGATAATTGATGATGTTTTTAGAAGTAAAAATCCATCTTTTCTTGTTGTAATGAGGTAGATCTTCTTCTTGTGTGGTTATATGGTGATTTGTGTTTGTTGTGCTATGGTTATTCAATCTTGCATGTTTAAATGTTTATGTGGTAGGATTTTTGTGATATACTTTGTATTAGGGAACCTAGTGGGTATCCCGAGAGTGGAGTTTTCCTAGTGGTACCACTCATGTATACTTGGTTGTTTATTATCTCAATTTTCCATACCTTACTTTCATTGCACACCAAGTATTTGATAAAATGCCACATCCACCGATTGCGCTTTCCTTAGCCCGAAAGACAATTGAGTTATCCTCGGATTGAACCCATATGCTTAGCAACCTCATTCCCACACACCACAAAAGCCTCCTCGCCTATTTGCCTCTCCGATTCTTGAACCCTAGGATGTTGGTTTGGTAGATGGTCTCACCCACATTTTCACACACTTTTCCACCGTTAGCTTAGTTGGTTGTAGCATCGACATTACCTCTCCTTTATTAATTGAATTCGTGATTGCAAAACAACTTGTCCCCATGATCCGACCCGGTCTCACCGGATATAAATTTATTACTTGACGTCCTCCTACACATGGGAATAGCGTTCAAGCATCACATACTTGAGACGTGTTCAAGCAATTGGCGCCGTTGCCGGGGACAACGGTTTTTGCATTTACATTTTTGGTTTTTTTAGGAAATTTTGGCATGATACATCCTATTATTTAGTGTGAGTCTTTTTGATTCTTTATCTTCCATTTATTATCTTTCATCTTTATTTATTTTTCACTTTTTGAGTCCTTTGCTATCTTTATTTTCATTTTCTTTTCTAAAAATTCAAAAGAAAAAAGTTATGAACTTTAACAGCATAAATTCTTTGTATGATGCACTTTCATTTTCTTCGCACATGACCACTTCTTTAAAGCTCAAAATTGCAGGCTTTGCTCAAATTGACGGTGAATCCTTCTATCAAGCTTGGAGGAGGTTCATGGATTTATTAAGCGGCTGTCCACGTCATGGATTCACGATGGCCCATCTTTTCCAGTTTTTCTGCGAGGGGGCTGCGGGAGGAGATGAAGGACTACATGGCAATGTTGGACGATGGAGCTCTATTTGACATGTCACCTACGGATGCTTGGGAGTACCTAGAGTCCATGGAGGATATGGCACGACCATTGGATGGGACTTCAGGGAGTGAGCCATTAGCGCCATATCACGATAGTATTGGAGCATCCCTTAACCAAGGAGAGCAAATCGTGGATGCACCCTTGCAACCATTGGGCGAGGAACTTCAATTGCTTATTCAACACAGGAGGCTCAATCTCGATATTTTCTGCGGAGTATGGAGACTCGGAGCCAGTATATTTATGAGATCATTTTGATTCTCGCATTACTTGCCTCTTACTTGGAAGAAAGTAATCCAACCACTCAAAAAAATTATTATTTGATTTGGATTCATCTTCTCTTACATGAGATTTGTGTGAACATGGAGAGGATAAGCGTGAAATTTTAGATGGAGTGGAGGAGGAGACTAGTAGGGCCACGAGCTCATCAATCATTTTGGTGGAGCCCGAACCATGCTCTCCCCCAATTTTGTCCCAATATCCATCATTCCTCTCCCCTGTGGTCATGCATCATATGGAGATGGATGAAATCATTTTAGGGAGTTTTCGTCAACTTGATTTAAATTCTGTATCGTATGTTGACAATTATATTTGGATAACTTTTGTTGAAAGGCAACTGTGTCGTCTTTGGATTGACACACCCTCTCTCTCGCAAGGCACGATTAAAAATTTTATGGATGGAGCACTTATTGGTGTGTTGCTAGGGTTCAAAGTGATTTGTGGAGGGAAAACGCTCGCGGAGGAGCGTAAAGATCTAATTGAGCAACTTTCCTCACCGTTATACATCCGAGATCCGCCTTTTGACCCCGGTGATCTCCTTCTAGTAGTGTAGAAATTTTAATTTAATGCACTTTCTATGCTTTTTAGAATAGTTTTATTTCAATAAACCTCTACTTTTTCAACATTAAGGGCAATGTTTGTCTTTAGTTGGGGGAGAGTAGTAGGTGGTTTTAGGATGTTTAGTTAGTTGTTTTTGTTTTAATTTTTTTTTATTTTTTTTGTTTTTGTTTGAAGACATCATTTTGACATCACCAATCATTTTGCAAGAATATCATTTACCCTCCTTGCTCTCTTGGTAGTTATTTGCTTAGTCCCTTGCATGTTTCATCTTCGTGCATGTTTACGGATTCAAATTCTATTTTCAAATCCTATATCACTACTACAAAAGGGACCTTTAACAGCGCTTAAATAAGGTCTATAATAGCGCTTCTGCATGCTGTCTATCTTGCCGCTGCTAAAGAGGGGGCTGGTTTTAATAGCGCTTTACAAGCGCTGTCTATTGGGACCTTTAACAGCGGTTCTTTAGTACAAGCGCTGTTAAAGGTGCGCCATAGACAGCGCGTGTACCAAACAAGCGCTGTTAAAGGTTCCAATAGACAGCGCTTCTTTAGTACAAACGCTGTCTATGGTGGACCTTTAACAGCGCTTGTACTAAAAAGCGATGTCTATTGGGACCTATAACAGCGCTTCTTTAGTACAAGCGCTGTTAAAGGTCCACCATAGACAGCCCTTGTACCAAACAAGCGATGTCTATTGGAACCTTTAACAGCGTTTGGTTGGTACAAGCGCTGTCTATGGTGCATCTTTAACAGCGCTTGTACTAAAGAAGCGTTGTCTATCAGCGTTGATTTAGTACAATGTTGTTAAAGGTCCACCATAGACAGCGCTTGTACTAAACAAGCACTGTCTATTGGAACCTTTAATAGCACTTGTTTAGTACAAGCGCTGTCTATGGTGGACCTTTAACAGCGCATGTACTAAATAAGCGCTCCAATAGACAGCGCTTCTTTAGAACAAGCACTGTCTATGGTAGACCTTTAACAGCGCTTGTACTAAAGAAGCGCGGTCTATTGGGACTTTAGACATCGCTTGTTTCAATTCATTTTATTATTTCTCTCTACGTTTTATATTTAAATAAATCCATTTAATATTCAAAATGCTTCAATAAACCACCAATAACATTAAATTACTCGAAACAATCATTGCAATAAACAATCAAATTAAATTGCTTTTAATATTCAACAATCACATAAAAATTAGGCCATGTGCATTGATATTGGAAGATGATCTGTAATACAAACAAGAAACATTATCGCTTATAAAACTTAATCAGTCATTATCCATTAAATCACTCCTTGAACAATACATTTTCCGACAAATTGCAAATTGTAACTTCTGATTCTAAAACAGCTCACTAATGCATTTGTTTTCATCCCAACATTGCGAAGGTTGGCCAAGGACTTAAGTATGTTGCTGGAAAGAGAATTGTCCGACTGCAGGTTCAGAGATACTGAATATTGAATAATCAACCAAGCGATTCTGGAATCCAATCTTCAAACGAGGTTTCTAAGCATCTGTTCAAGTACATTGTATCCACGGCCTTCAAGTTTCCCACCCGATGCAGTAAGTGCGTGCAGCATGAGTCCTCCAAGAATCGTGCATACCTCTCTTTGTGGCCGCGGCTATGGCTGCTTGCATCCTCCATTGCCTCGTCCAGTTTCCTTGCATCATCCAGCTCATCCTTATTGCCGCACAAAGCAAAGAAGAGAGAGGATTGAATGCAACACTTCATGCTCAGTGACATTAACCAAATTTATGACGTTCCTCAGTCTTCAGCTCGCTGATGGTTAGCTGTCTCTCAAATGAAGCATGGACGCTGGTTCTGTGTCTGACGTTTGCGTTAGTGTTTCCATGGGACTGTTCATGAAAAAAAACTCAAATCAATGATCTCCAGATATAAGAAGAAGATGCAAGATGCAATAGACACCGATTCAGTTTCTGATTACTTTGCTATCTTTGACTCTTCTTTAACTGCATTCACTGTCACAACCAAGCTCCCTAGCGAGGAAACATCTGACATAGCCGGTCGGTGTCTATTGCATCTTGTATGAGTTGCTGGACCTGCAAATGAACATGTATTTAAATTATTAATTGATAATAACTAGACATACAACTGGAAAAAGCAACTGAGTAGGGAGGAACACCGATCATATGATTATATTTGTCCACTTGCATATGTGGACATATATGCTGGCATCTAAGTGCAATATGAATATTTCTAGACACACAAATGATGCTAGTGCAATTCAAAACAGCTTGGAGATCACAGCATCAATAAAATTATGCAGATGATGTACTATATATTCCATCTTAGTTAAAAGTGAAGACTAGAATAATCTAACAAAATGTAGAATTTAATCAGCTATTGCTAGTTTTTAAATTAAGAGTTTGCCCTGCGTGATTGCTAGTACCTGTCTCTGTACACTTCTCATTTCACCATCTTCATACCCATCTAACTTCTGTTTAACGCGCAACGAAGCACGTGCTGCATCCGTGTTTCCTTCATATGCATCTTGTGAATTCTCCAGACTTGAGTCTGTATCATCATCAGTTTCCTGAAATAGAAGCATTCCCTAATTAAAGTTGCACGCGTATGAGGTAGCGGTACCATAAAATACATATATGGGTATGAAGGAGGCGTCCATGAAATATGGGTATAAGGACACATCATATCATAGAACTCCAGTATAAAGGCAAGTCTCCAAATGCGGGAAATAAAAAATTAAATTATATTTAAAATTACATATTAGCTCTCTATATTACACACGGCACATACATATAAAACATCAAAATGATGATAGCAAGCATACCATATGAAGCATCCAACAAAAAGGGACATATTACCGATTTCCATACACCAAAAATGATGACAATAAGAACGCCATATACACATGTTACGACTAATATGGACCAGCCCGAATTACAACGGTCCACGGCCCGACCTCAAAAGAGAAGCCCACTAGAAAAGACGTGCCCGCCCGAAGGGGGCCCACGGACGGGGCTGAAGGCCCAGCCACTTCGCCCTCGGGGGCACCCGACTGGCCCCCATTCGGCCGGATTAACCGCCACTCTGAATCCGCGAACCCATGATGGCCATTAACGGACCCGTTAATGGGCCACCCCTCCACTACGCGCGAGTCGGAGGAGGCGGAGGCGGATCGTGGGAACGTGAGAGGAGGCAGTACGTGGGGCAATCACGAAAGACCCTATAAGGGGAAGGCCAGGACGACGGAGAAGGGGATCGAGACTCAGGTAATCAACAGAGAGGTACTCCATCAACGACCTAAGCATTCGCCACTCCATTTCCTTCCTCCCCTAAACTCGCGCCGCCTGGGTTGACGTTCCGGCTTCCTTACAAGCCGGACCTCCCCCGCCGAGTATCCTTTCAGACCTTGATCTGACTTAGGCATCGGAGGGGATTTGGCCGGAACCTAGGTCCGGCCTCCCTGACGAGTTTCCTCATCTATTCAGGAAGAAGTTATCCAAGGCGCCGAGGCTACCCCTCAGCGTCGGTCGGCTACCCCCATCGCAATCGTCAGGTGGACGGCTGCTCAAGCACCAACCCACTTGCAAGGCGTCGAGGCTACCCCTCGGCGCGGATCCGACCGAGGCCGAGCGTGATCCAGCCGAGGCCGAGCGCAACCCATCGAGATGAGGTTTCCCCTCAGCTCTCTCACGCCGAGAACAAGTGGGCTCGGCGATCCCAAGGGACCCCCAAGTCGGCCCCTTGACCACGTTGACCACACAGCCGACGGTCAACGAACTGTGGTGAGAAAACACTCGTAAACATCTGGCGCCGTCTGTGGGAACGAACTAACACCCACGAAAACCCACCAAGATGGAACTCATCAGCAATGGCCTAGGACGCATGCCGCCCATCCCGGAGGAGGGCGTGTACCATGCCCCCATCGAGACCCCGAACGGCTGCGCTGCCGGGGAGGCCGATAACGCCCAGCTGGCCACGCAGGGGCAACTCCTAGCCTACACGCAGGAGACCAACGCCAACATCCAAACTTTAGTCGCGACGATTCAGCAGCTCTTTAGCAGCACCCCCACCCCTGAGGGTGGGGAGAGACGGGCCTCCCGCCAGGAAGAGGATTGCCGACCTCTTCGTTCCGCCGTGGTTGTCGATCACGGAAAAGGAGTGCAGAACACGGAAAGGAGGTTCACCATGCCCGGTTTTTTCCCGGAGCGATCTCCCACTCCCACCTCATTCAGAGAGGGAAATGGGGGGGACTCGGAGCGGATGGGCGACATCTCAAGGACGGCTTCGTCCGCACGTCCGGGATCGTACAAACGTAGGAGGAATGATCGCCGATCAGCGAGCGTCCGGCCTTACCAGAGCGGAGGCAGCCAACGAGCAAAGAAGAGCCGAAAAGAACGTTCGCGCCGATCAAGCCCGGCACCCAAGCTGGCAAGGACCCAAGAGGAGGTCAAGCTTCCGTCGGCCCCCTCGTTGCAGCCGAACGGCAAGGATGCGGGCGAAGGGGAGCGACCCGGTTGCATCAGCGGAGAACGATGCCCCCTGACTCGGTGTAACGGTCGCTTTCCGACCGTTCGTAGATTCTGCGTGCACGTGCCTTGACGTGCACGTATTTTAATTTGGCCATATCTGAGCTCCGGCATACGCGATGCGATATGCCATTGCGATCATTTCGGAGTGTTGGATTCTTTTGTAATTTTTGGGAACGTCGTTTCACGGCTCGTTTTCTCGCAAAACGACTTTGAACGATAGGGGCGTTTTGGTCATTTGGCTCAAAATGTCGTTTCCGATTTTACGTAAATTTTTTGTAAGCGTTACGCACGATCAGGCACCGTAGATTTGTGCGTCTCGTCTCCACGATCGCCCCGGTATTTTCGGATTATTTTTCTGACGCCCGGATTGAAAGATATCGCCCGGAATAACCTCGACCGTTGGTTTGCCCAATCAGTTTCAAATTTCGAAATCGTTAGCCAAATCTGGCTAAATCTCTTATCAAATCTATTTTAAATATTTCCTAAACTGCTTCTTCTATTCTCCCCTAGTTTTTCCCCTCTTGCTACACACTCTAACAATATATCTCCCCTCTTTTTCTAAAATCGTAGGGTTATTTAACAAATTTTATTACTATTTATAATCACCCTAACTAACCCTAACCCTAATTCTTCACAGCTGCCAGCCCCCTAAACTAAAACCCCAAATTTTCATCCCCGCATCCCTCACTTTCTCTCTCCCTCTCTCAGCCAATTCCTCTCTCTCCCCCTCACGGCAACACCCACCCCCGCTGACCGAGCGAATCGCCCACTCATAAGACTGGGGGCAACTCACCCAGCCGACGAGCACGACGCCCGGTCATAAGCCGATGGGTACTCACCCCCGCAGACCGAGCAAACCGCCCACTCATAAGGCTGGGGCAACTCCCCCAGCCGACGAGCGCGACTGCCGGTCGTCACAAGCCGAGGGGTACTCACCCCCGCAGACCGAGCAAACCGCCTGCTCGTCAGGCTGGGGGCAACTCCCCCAACCGACGAGCTCGACTGCTGGTCACAAGCCGAGGGGTACTCACCCCCGCAGACCGAGCAAACCGCCCACTCATAAGGCTGGGGGCAACTCCCCCAGCTGACGAGCGCGACTGCCGATCATAAGCCGAGGGGTACCCACCCCCGCTGACCGAGCGAATCGCTCACTCATAAGGTTGGGGGCAACTCCCCCAGCCGACGAGCTCGACGTCCGGTCATAAGCTGAGGGGTACTCACCCCCGCAGACCGAGCAAATCGCCCACTCATAAGGCTGGGGACAACTCCCCCAGCCGACGAGCGTGACTGCCGGTCACAAGCCGAGGGGTACTCACCCCCGCAGACCGAGCAAACCGCCCGCTCGTAAGGCTGGAGGCAACTCCCCCAGCCGACGAGCTCGACTGCCGGTCACAAGCCGAGGGGTACTCACCCCGGCGGACCGACCAAACCGCCCGCTCATAAGGCCCGGGGCAACTCCCCCAGCTGACGAGCGTGACTACCGGTCATAAGTCGAGGGGTACCCACCCCCGCTGACCGAGCGAATCGCCCACTCATAAGGCTGGGAGCAACTCCCCCAGCCGACGAGCACGACGCCCGGTCATAAGCCGAGGGGTACTCACCCCCGCAGACCGAGCGAATCGCCCACTCGTAAGGTTGGAGGCAACTCCCCCAACCGACGGGCACGACGACCGGTCATAAGCCAAGGAGTACTCTTCCCCGCGGACCGAGCGAGGCGTCCGCTCATGAGGCTGGGGGCAACTCCCCCCAGCCGACGAGCATGACAACCGGCCGCAAGCCAAGGGATGACCTCCCTCGCGGATCGAGTGACCCACCCGCTCGTCTGGTTGGGGACAATCACCCCGACGGATAGACTCGGCGGGAAGAACGACATCCTAAGCCAGACGAGCCCGGGACAACACCCCTAAACGAGTGCGATGACGCCCGTCCGGTCTAGGAACATTGAAGGCTATTCCAAAGGGGAGAACCCCCGAAAAAGAGACCAGTGGCGCAAGAAGAACTGACTAGAAGAAATCATTTTCATTAATGGTATGGGTTACATATCACTCAGCAACGTCCTCTCGAACACTGTTGTTGACAACAAAATTTGTCACCCAAGAAAGGGGACAGGATACAAGGGCTCTTCAGGGGTCCGGAGCGCGAGAAACAGCGTCGCCCGGGGTCCGGAGCACTGTTATTGACAACAAAATTTGTCACCCAATAAAGGGGACAGGATACAAGGGCTCTTCAGGGGTCCGGAGCGCGAGAGACAGCGTCGTCCGGGGCCTCGCCTTGCTCCGAGCAGTGGGGATTGGCGTGTCCCGGTGGAGGGAGGATCGGCTCCCGGGCGAGCTCCGCAAACTGCCGGAATGACTCCCTGACGACCTCCACTATGCGAGGGGCAAGGAGGTCCTCATAAGTCCCGAAGACCTCCCTCAGGACCGACGCAATCTTCGGCCTTATGGCCGTGTCGATGCCCCTCTCAGCATCCTCGGCAAAATGGAGCCTCCGACGCAGCTCGACGAGTTGGCCCCAGAGATCCTCCCTCTCCCGCCGGAACTTCTCTTCCGCTTCTCGGCTCAAGTCATGGACATCCACAAGATTTCGATTGAGATCATGTACTTGAGACTCGAGTTCGTCGGCACGACGGCGTTGCTGCCGAGCTTCCATGCAGGTACCTTGAAGGGCTACGTCAGCCTCCCCAGCCCGGGCGCGCTCCCGATTTAGGGAATCCTCGAGGCTTCTCAATTGGGTCACCCGGCGCTGCGCCTCAACAGCCATCGCGGTGGCATGCAAACGAAAGGGAGGTGGATTATACCAAGGAAGATCGAAGGGCAAGACAACTGTCCGAAAATGGCAGGAATTCGAACCTGTCGGAGGTGACCGACCAGAGAATCCGACAGTATGTCCACGGGGGACAACTCCAAGAAGGAACGGTCCCCCGGAAGGACGGAGTCCGCCGCCGGCCGGCTCGCCAATGCCATATCAAGGGGGACCGAACCCCCGGGGGATCAGCGAGGCCCGCTGAGGCGCACGGCAGGAGGCAGACAGCCCCCGAGACCGAAGGGGTGGCCGAGGGAGTATCGACGGCATAGGCGACAGCGTCGGCCGCGACGGTCGGCACGATTGCCTTGCCGGGATCTGTCGGCGCGACGACAGGAGCCGGAGAAGCGGCGCGCCCGCCTTTCTTCTGTGACTTCTTCCCGTTGGGGTCAGCGGTAACAGGGGGAGACCGCTTGCGACTCCCGCCCGTGGACGGCCGAGGAGCCGATCCGGAACCCTCAACAAGGAGGGGGTCGACCCCAGTGACTTCTCCTCCGGGGGGACCCGAGGCGACCCGTGGGGGAGACTTGGCATCAATCCTCCCCGAAGGAGGCTCGGACCGGTGCAACTCTTCATCTACAGAGCGGCGAGGCGCCCGTCCGGAAGAGCTCCCACGGCCCCGGCGAGATCCTAGCCGAATGAGCTCGTCAACATCGTGAGTGAATTCGCGGCCGGCCATCCCTGCGAGAGGAAGTGAAATTAGGGTGAGCCATAGGTTAAACGGAAGGGAGACAACATACCGGGGGACCACAGAGTACACTTAAGAAGCAGGTCGTCCAGCAAATCCCAGACCGACCTCTCCTCAAGAGAAAGTGACGACAGGAGGCGGACCGCGGACCGCTCGGCCTCGGATAGGGTTACCACCCTGTCGGTTTGTTGCGAACTCCCCCATCCTGTCAAGATCACCGAGACCCGGGGGAAGACAACGAAAACAAAGCTAGAGTCCCAATTCCCCGACCAAGGGGGCAGACCGAGCAGACACACCCGCCCCCGCACGGGCTCGGAGGTGCAGCCAAGATCTGGGGCCGACCGAATGGATCCGGTAAAAGTGAAAGAGGAGGGGGAGAGACGGCACCAGGCCGTGAGTGATACAAAGCGTAATGAACCCGGTCAGCACCGCGACAGAGGATGGCGTTAGCTGGCACTGGGTGACTTTCAAGGAATCCATGAATTGAATGATAAAAGGGTGGAGGGGGAAGTGGAGCCCCAGATGGAACATCTCGACGTAGACGCCGACCTCGTTACTCCGCGGGAAGCAGATCCGCTCGTCTCCAAAGGGAATCCGGACGTCATAGGGATGACATAGGTACCTCTCTCGTATTTTCCTAGTGACTAAGAAAGGGGCCATAGATGACGACCGGAGGATCAATGGAGGGATGCCTAATCGATCGGAAGACGAGGCCACATCGTCCCCAACGGGATCCGGAAAAGGTTTTCCTTTCCCTTTATCCGGGACCCCCGGAGGCGGCGAAGGAGCTTTGAGCCTCGAGGGATGGGCACTATCGGGACCAGGTGTCGGTCTGCCAGGACGTGTATCACCTATTCTAAGCATGGCCATAAGCCCGAGTTAAAGAGTGGAAGAATTACATTGATAAAGAGCTGGGAAGAAGGCAGATGTCGGGAAGAAGAAGCTGGCAGAACGGAGATCAAGAATGAATGAGCGCGAAAGAGTTGAAGCTCGAGGGATTGGAACGTATATATAGAGGACGATGGTGGGATCTGAACCGTCAAGGGAGAGCGCGTGGCGACATCAAAACGGCGGCGATGCTTCGAAAACTGCACCAACGGAAGTTCAAACGGAGCGGTAATAATGACATTCATTTAATAGCGGAACCTCGACTGACGCACCCGTCGGATCATGAAAGAGTCACATCACCCGACCGAACCGACGGAAGCCGAATGGTCCGGGTGATGGGGGCAATTGTTACGACTAATATGGACTAGCCCGAATTACAACGGCCCACGGCCCGACCTCAAAGGAGAAGCCCACTAGAGAAGACGGGCTCGCCCGAAGGGGGCCCACAGACGGGGCTGAAGGCCCAGCCACTTCGCCCTCGGGGCACCCGACTGGCCCCGATTCGGTCGGATTAACCGCCCCTCTGAATCCGCGAACCCATGATGGCCATTAACGGACCCGTTAATGGGCCACCCCTCCACTACGCGCGAGTGGGAGGAGGCGGAGGCGGATCGTGGGGATGTGAGAGGAGGCAGGACGTGGGGCAATCACGAAAGACCATATAAGGGGAAGGCCAGGACGACGGAGAAGGGGATTGAGACTCAGGTAATCAACAGAGAGGTACTCCATCAACGACCTAGGCATTCGCCACTCCATTTCCTTCCTCCCCTAAACTCGCGCCGCCTGGGTTGACGTTCCGGCTTCCTTACAAGCCGGACCTCCCCCGCCGAGTATCCTTTCAGACCTTGATCTGACTTAGGCATCGGAGGGGATTTGGCCGGAACCTAGGTCCGGCCTCCCTGACGAGTTTCCTCATCTATTCAGGAAGAAGTTATCCGAGGCGCCAAGGCTACCCCTCAGCGTCGGTCGGCTACCCCCATCGCAGTCGTCAGGTGGACGGCTGCTCAAGCACCAACCCACTTGCAAGGCGCCGAGGCTACCCCTCGACACGGATCCGGCTGAGGCCAAGCGTGATCCAGCCGAGGCCGAAAGCGACCCATCGAGCCGAGGCTTCTCCTCAGCTCTCTCACGCCGAGAACAAGTGGGCTCGGCGATCCCAAGGGACCCCCAAGTCGGCCCCTTGACCACGTTGACCACACAGACGACGGTCAACAAACTGTGGTGAGAAAACACTCGTAAACAACACCAAAAGTGAGTGCCTAGCCAACCCAAGTAGTCTAATCAGTCCTTCATATAGACCAGGCACCCACCTATTTTTAACATGTTTATAGCAAAAACTTGAATATCAAAATATTAAATGTATTATTTTATAATTTTATTACTCTTGATATAATTTTTAGAATTTTAACATATTTTCCTTAAGTTTGAACGGTCATATAGGCTTAGATTCCGGAAAAATGTCTAAAGAAAGTTTTTTATTGATTAACTTATTTATAGTTAAAAACTTGACTATTAAAATATTAAATGTGATTATTATCATATACTTTTACTGCTCGTAAAATAATTTTCATAATTTAAACATATCCTCAAGTGGTTATATATGTTTAGCTTTATAGTGAGGTTTTATATAGAAAATATGTTTAGGCCCCGACTAAACCCCTAAGCCTTAGGTCCTGGCATGGCATCTCGCCTCCGCTTTCACTTTTTAAAGCATTGTTGTAGACATAATGATACGGCTAAGAATTATCAATTGGCTATTTGCTTATCCAAGCAAATGAATCGATTGAAGATTTGGAAAACTGATCTAAATAAACAGCCATATGTCATAATCTTGATGAAAAGCTGTCAAAACAGCTTTAAAACTCGAGTGTTAAAACAGCTTTAAAACTCTGCACAAATGTCGTCGCATCGATCGTATGCATCCTTCAACAAGTCCATTGTCCCCGGAAAAGCCAACTCTGGCTCTACATACACAGATGCATCAAACTTCGGATTCTACTTCTTCACCAAAGCAGCTTGTTTAAGCACCACGTCATACACTACCTTCCGCTCTGAAGTAACGATTGCATCGTTCGCCGGATTCACTACCAATGTAGCTAACAGAGGCAAGTTGACACTGCTATTTGCGGATGCAGTCTCCATGCTCAGTTGCGCTGCAAGCTTTGAATCTGTGTAAACTGACAACACTCTCCAAATGGGTCTCCTCCTCTCAGCTCTCCTAATCAATCCAAGCCTCCCTCCACTAACGATAGCATCTAATGAAGCAACCCAATTCATTTGCATTGCCATTTCAAGAACCCAAGAGCTCTTTTGGGTAAAACCTCAAACACTTGGCTTCCTACCAAAGAGAAACAGATACGTTAGAATTAAAATCACAATACGAATGGAAAAAGGAAAAAAAATATCAAATCAAAATAGATTAATCAAAAATTCCAAGGGAGCTAACATTTAACCACCAAGCCCTTTCCTTTCATCCAGAACCATTTCTGGATACTTTAATCTTAGCCTTGTCAACTGGATCCTACATTCCAACATATATTCAGCTCCTGACTCAATCTATTCTTTCCAAATCAATCTATACAAATAAGTTAAAACCCTACTTTGTAACGCCAGTAGAGTTGAACTGTGATTGTTCTCCGCTATCCATGTATATATCAAGCTCCACACAGAACTCAAATCATGCAACGTGCCATCTCATGTCCAAAGCTTGAAGTACAACAAATAAAAACGCGTATTTTGGAAATCAAATTGGCAACGAGACCCTTAAAGATTGAATTTTTAAAGCGTGTATTCAGTTAAAGGATGAATCATTCTAGCAACGAGACCCGCTGAACAAAAATTCAAATATAAAATCAAACATATACTTCAATATTCAACACGGAGTTAAAAGTAAAAGGAGAAGCAATATGATAGACATGGATAAAGAAGGAACCTTGGAGGATGGGGCCATGGCAATGGTAGCCAAAGGACAATCGTCGAATAGGGGCGGTGGTGGAGAGACGACCAGAGGCCGCAAGGGAGATGGAGAGGCGGCGGGCGAGATGAGGAGTCGCCGGAGGAAGTAACCCACATCCACAACAAAATTTCCCAAATTCATTCTCACCAAAACCCTAACTCTGAAAATTCGGCCCCAGCTCCGACCATGGACAGCGCCCTCCCGGCGCTAATCGCAACCATCGTCACCTTTGTCATCATCTCCTCCCTCTTCATCATCTTCTTCCTTTTCGGCCGCCAATCCCCAAAACCCCCACTGCCCCAGTTCCAAACCCTCACCCTCACACAACCCCCCAAAGCTCCCCTGATCACAAAGGTATCTTCTTTCGACGAGATCTCTGACTTCGACCCCTTGCTCGACCAAATCTCCATGTCCGAGCTCGCCGTCGCCACCAAGAACTTCTACGTCGCCCGATCTGCTGTAACCTTTGACCGCACGCTTTGATGTAGTGGAGGAGCGACGACGATGAAAAGGCGGGGAGTGGGAGGTGATCGTGAGAGAGACATAGAAGGAGATTTGAGAGTGAGATAGATTCTGAAAGAGAAGAAGGGAATAAAAGGGGAGAATGAAAAAGATTGGGGAAAAATTTTGGGAACCCGCCTAAATTTTTTGAAAGCACCTTTAACAGCGCTTGTAAGAAGAAGTGTTGTCTATTATCGGACCTTTAACAGCTCTTGCAGAAAAAAGTGCTGTCTATTATCTATGCTTCTAATAAACAGCGCTGGCAGAAATAAGCGATGTCTATTATCCGACCTTTAACTGCGCTTGCAGAAAGAAGCGATGTCTATTATCTATGCGTCTAATAAGCAGCGCTTATAATTGGCAAGCTCTATTAAAGGTGTGCTATTAAAGGTCCCTTTTGTAATAGTGAATTGTGATTGGCATGCATTTGATTGCTTTTTCTTCATGAAATCAATTTTAATATGCCATTTATGATGTGAGTGCATAACTCCATGAATTTTGTCTTCAAAATGGGTCAAATTAGTTTTGAACAAGCTTTCCGATACAAGAGTATGGATTAAACTAATTGAGTAGAGTAGTTTTCAATTCGATGGGTTGTGATTATGTACCTAGTGTGGTTGGTTGGTGTGTTGAAAAAAAAAGAAAGAAAGCAAAAAGAAAGCAAAAGAAAAAGGAAGAGAGAGAGAGAGAGAGAGAGAGAGAGAGAGAGAGAGAGAGAATAAGTGCATCATTTTTCTAGTTTTGCCGAGTAGCTGGGTCCTTGTGCCTCAAGAAGCAATGTGGATTCGCGTCAAAAGATAGGATTTAGAGGAGTGCACGAGAAAAGAATAAGTGAATCTTAGGTAATTCGGGTTATTAGGTCCGCGTGGTCCTTTTTGGCCCAATGCCCTGAAATCATCTGATTTGGGAGTCATTGACCGAAAACTCATTACATGGGTCATCCTAAGGTTCATATAAAGAAAAAGAATTATAAATTCACTCATCCAACCTCCATAAATTAGAAAAGTGTTGTTTTGGCAAAACCCTGAGATTTATAAAATTATGATACACCGTTGTGTTTTAATTCTCATTCGTGCAAAACATTGCTTGTTCTCCTTTATTTGAACCAAATTGAAGTGTTGTTCATGGGTTTGTTCTCATTCATGGATTGGTATATTGAATTTGAGATTTTGTTGAAAACTTTATTTTTGCCATGAATAATTTTGAGTTTGATATGTGCTTTGATTGAGGAACCGAATTTATCGCTTGTTTTGCTAGGGACTAGCAAAAAGCTAGTTGGGGGGGGGGAAGATTAGGGTTCAATATTGCATATTTTACCCCTCATTAGTGGCATTTTGTACATAATTTGTGTTCATTTTGGCTCAGATACACGCATTTTGATGATATCACTTAATATTGGAGCTTATAATTTTATATGCATAAAACATAATTTTTGCAGCTTATTTTCATCCTCATCTTGGTCTCCTATTATTTTTCAGTTGAATTTCGTTAAGTTCCGATTCCAACGCATATTTTTCCAGAATTTTTAGAGGTCAGAGCAATTTACTGCATTTTTTGTTAGACAGGGTGACGGTGCTGAAAATTTCTGGGCTGGAAATTCTGCTTTTTCCCTCTTGTGCGGAATTCTGCTATCATTGTAGTATATATTCCGGCCTAGTGATATTTTTTATCGTATTACACTTTGTTACGGTTATATTGCCACCTGGAACACGTCATTCCGAGGTCGGATGATTTTTCTAGAATTTTTGCAAGACAGTGTGACGTTGCAGAAAATTTCAGCAGATTTGGGCATTAGTTGCAGGTTTGGGCGCGAATCCGACCCGTTTGGGATGTTTCTAGACCCGAAATTCTGAGTCTATTTCTTGGGCTTTCCTCCTCTCTATTCCCCTCATTCCTTCTTCCTCATTCTTCATCTTAGGGTTAGGGTTTTGGTGGTGCAACAAAGAAGCAAGGAGGAGCAATTGGGGTTTGGTTTGGATTTTTATTGGAGATCTTGGTGAACTCTTTTCCTCTCCATTTGTATTTTGATTTAGTGATTTGTAATGATAATTGATATGTTTTTAAAAGTAAAATTCCATCGTTTCTTGTTGTAATGAGCTAGATCTTCTTCTTGTGTGGTTATGTGGTGATTTGTATTTGTTGTGCTATGGTTATTCAATCTTGCATGTTTAAATGTTTATGTGGTAGGATTTTTTGTGATATACTTTGTATTAGGAAACCTAGTGGGTATCCCTAGAGTGGAGTTTGCCTAGTGGCACCACTCATGTATGCTTGGTTGTTTATTATCTCAATTTTCCATACCCTACTTTCATTGCACATCAAGTGTTTGATAAAATGCCACATCCACCGATTGCACTTTCTTTAGCCGGAAAGACAATTGAGTTATCCTCGGATTGAACCCATATGCTTAGCAACCTCATTCACACACACCACACAAGCCTCCTTGCCTATTTGCCTCTCCAATTCTCGAACCCTAGGATGTTGGTTTGGTAGATGGTCTCACCCACATTTTCACACACTTTTCCACCGTTAGCTTAGTTGGTTGTAGCATCATCGTTATCTCTCCTTTATTAATTGAATTCATGATTGAAAAACAACTTGTTCACGTGATCCGATCCGGTCTCATCGGATATAAATTTATTATTTGATGTCCTCATATACTTGGGAGTAGCGCTCAAGCATCACATATTTGAGACGCGTTCAAGCAATGTTTACTAAACACCCCGTAAATCTCATTATCTTAAATTATTGTAACTGTTGTAAGATGAGAGTTTCTGATGATTCATGTGATGCACATCTTGCTTGTAAACACGTTACCAGAACAGACATTAATGGAACTTCTAGATAATGCTTGAATTCGTGAATTCGTGCGCCTCAAAGGCGACTCTTGATTTCATGATGTCGTGTGAGTCGACTAGGCTGGCTCGTGTTCCAGCATAACTTTTGAGTGGGGTTAGGATTGAGCGGCCACTAAGCGTATGAAGGGATCCTCTCTTCAAGAGCCCCACCCGCATGCAGTGGGTAGCGTCAATCACGGTTGTACCCCCGTGAGATGAACGATTCACTCATCACATCTTAAAGGCGTACCCTATGAGAGATAGAAAATAGTGACACAGAACTTGAACTCTTTTATGTTATCAGTTGAACACTTGAATTTCCATGTTAACAACATCTGTAAAATGGTCATTAATGCTTGTCTTTAAATTCTCTAGAACTGCCATGTTTAGAAGTACTTTACTTTGCCATGTTTATAATCATGTTGCTGTCATCTTGTGCAACAATTAATGCTTCATTATTCATTACTATTCGTACACCTTGCCTGGGATGTCTCATTTTTACTTGCAGACCCTTGCTGACATATATTTGTGTTTTTGGAATGTATATCAGATCACGAGCCAGAGTACCAGGAGGACTTACTGTGATAGCTGAACTAGTAGATCAGGAGTTGTTGAACCAATGAACCATCATTGTATTCTTTTACATTGTTGTATGGGCCATAGACCCACTTTTCTTTTCCTTCATTGTTATAATTCAGTTTGGGACGATTGAGATTGTAATAATAATATTTATGCTCATCGGTGTTGTTTTTGAGTATGCATGCAAGGACCTGCAAGATTTCACACAGACGCATATTGTGTTAAGTCAGGTAGGAAAGAAAAGCAAAAGTATATCCTCCTTACTTGCACATGCGGACCCGTTCGCGTCCTCGCTCCCAAGCTTAATAGGAAGCGGGGCGTGATAGGTTTTAGTGGTGGCCCATGCATGACAATGCTCCTGTAAAATACCTTAGAACAGCATAGATAGTATTACAATCTTGACTCTCAACAACACCTTCCTTCAATTTCCTACCAATTGAAGGAAGTTTTAATATTTCATAAACTATATTCTCCCCCCCTCTAGTGTTCTCTTTGCCATTTCAAGATCCAACAAATATTATCAAATCATCTTTGAAATTTGATAACACATCAGACATATGCGGGGCATGCAGATATGTAAAAGGTCATCTGGCATTTACACCAATTGTCACAACTCAGTTGGGCTTGATCTTTTACTTACTACCAAATGAGAACTAAAAGGGCATATGTTGACACCCAACTTTGGCCCAACAATAAAGAATATGAAGTTGGCATAATAGCAAATAAATTTAAAAAGTATGGTGATGCAGTTAGCAGACTGCTTATAAATAACTGGTTCAAAGATGCAGAATAGACCCACTATCTTCCAATTACAACTATAATTTTATTTCCTCTATATTTTATCTTGTTTTTATAGGAGTAGAACAATTTAATTTTAATTTTATTTGCTATATGCTGCTGGAGCATTGCTTCACTTTCAATCAAAGCATTTGGTCATTGAACTTCCATTCCAACTTGTCACAGCTTAATTCAACAATCGATGACCCAGATCGATTTGCTTCAAATGCTCAAAGGTACTTGCGTTCGGCTCTTCATTTTATTGAACGCCATCATCCTCGTCTTCGTTCCAATTGTTCATAGCATCATGGTATGTTTGCTTAAGATTTTAGTTTAGAATGCATTAGTTAAGATTATGCATTCTGGGATCTCCTCCAGAATCTTGTTGTTCTCCAGGTTGTTCCCCTCGAGGACCACTTCGGTGTTTACTGCAGGATTCAAGGTCCCCCAATTTGACCACAGAGCCAAGTCCGTCGGCGTCGAGACAAAGACAAACCTCTCCTTACAGTCCCTCACTTTGCCCGGCAGACCGAGGACGAGAGGCTGACCCCTCCTCGTGTAGACGTAGTAGTACGCCCTTTTCCTCTTTGCATCATAGAAGTATTGGAACAGCGGCAGGGTCAGACTTATGTCGCTAGCGGAGCAAAGGATGAGGAAGCCGACCATGGAGCTGATGGAGTTCGACATCAATTGGAAGAGGGGTAGTTTGAGGAAGTGACGGATGAGGAGGAGGAAGGGATGGAGCGGAAAGCGAAGCCCCAGGGCGAAGGTCGGATAGTAGACGCCGACCTTTCTGTCCCTTGGGGAGCAAACCTGCTCGTTGAATTCGGAAAGGCGAACTGTGTAAGGCGGCTGGATGAATTTCGAGCGAATTTTGGGGATGTAGGAGGTCGACAACAGGGATATCTGGGTCAGGATCTCTGCGGAGACCGCCGCCGTGACTTCGCCGCCGCCCAGAACTCTGACGACTGACCTAGGCCCCTTTCATTTCTTGGGGTTCCTTTTGATCGTCGACGAAGAGGGGTAGCATGTCCAACCGCTAGGCCTACCTCCCACTCCACCGGCCAAGACATCACCAGCTCCTCCGATACCATCGGCTCTGATTTTGTGGCATCGCCTTCGTCAAGTTCGCCGAACCACCTCTCAACATAGGAATTTGAAGCGGAAGAAGGAGAGGAAGCCATGGTTGGATCGAGAGGATACCTAGAAAGAAAGGAGATGATCAGAGCTCCAACGGCATCGGACGGACGACGGTGTGATGATCGACAACGAGAGCTCTCTGCAACAATGGGGGGAAGCGAAAATTTTGAAAGTTCATGCGAAAACTCCCTCTCGCTGTCCCCTCGACTATATTTATAGAGAGTCAGGCGATCTCAGTCGTCAGAGGCGGGCCACGTGTTGAGATCTTGGCGAGGCTGGCGCCTCGACTTCCCCCCACGATCACGTCAACCACGCGTCATTCTTTGAGCGGTCGAATGCCTCAAATCCTCCCCCATCGCTGAATCGCCATCATGACCTGAGAAGATTTGGCGGTCAATTCGAATTAATTGTTGTCGACCAGCCCTCATCCAATGGGAGTGTGACACGTCATCTGAGCTGAGCCGGGCTTGCCATTTCGAACTCGAATGACGGGGGCAATTGTTACGGCCTTAGGGCCGGCCCAGATAATAAAGGCCCATATATTTGAAGCCCAAACGAATAGCCCTCCGAACATCCCGAATAAGAACAAGCCCAAACGGAAGGTCGTCGCGACCCTGGGAAGCTCGCCTTCCGAGCAACAAGCTTTTAGTCAGGGTCGATAAAAGAAGTTTGCCTACTCTCCACCCAAAAGCACAGCCAGATGGTCCAAAGACACCCAGCTCGGTCATCGAGCTTGGCTCTTACCAAGGGTGGCCTAGCACAAATATCTCTGACCGTGTGACGTAGGGCCACCTACGCCCTCATAAATGCCAGAGGTTAAGAACGAGAACTAATTATCGTACATCATGTCTCCCATTAATGCATTAATGCCTCGGACACCGCCTGACAATCATTAATGCGTAAATATCTCAGTCATCCTCGCTGACCTATCGCGTCTCCACTTGAGCTCCAGCTAAGAAGACTCGATAGGTGATTGGACGGCGAACAACCGACTCTCAACCCTATAAATACCCCCCTTCAGCCACTAAGGAGGGGGTTGGTCAGTTGAAATATTAACTCCTATCCAGTATTCAAGGTCGAATATCCCCATATATGTGCCTTCTTTATAAGCTCGCCACGCATCGTCGATCTGCCTTAAGATCATCAAGCATGTTCGACATATTCCATACAAGTCACCCACTGACTTAAGCATCGGAGAGACTATGAGTTGACAGCCAACCCAGCCTTTCTGACGAGTTGTCAATCTCACATGAAGCTTGCCATAGCTGACAGGAGTCGATGACCTTCGGCGATCATCAGGCGACCTTGGATTCTTCACCTCCAAAGCGTGCTCCAAGTCGTGCTAGCCTCGTCATCAACCCCATACTTGTAATCATTGTACCCATGATTCCAATTAAATACAAATTATATTGTACGGTGGACTTGATTCGCAACAGTATTGATCCTACAATTGGTTTTTCTTTCAGTGGGGTAGTCATAAAAGTGTTTTATGATGTTTTCTCTTCTGCTACTTCCCATGTTTGCAGAACATAGGGCTATATGATGGGAAAAATCTATATGGAAGCCTATTCAAAATCCTTCTGCTTGGGCACTCAGGGATGGCTATAGTGTTTGGCTGCATGTGTGAATTTGTTCGGGCATTGTGGATGAATGCAGAGGAGTTGCAACTGGAGTGAAGGAGTAGGTGGCTCAGACGAAGGTTGAGGAGGATGTGAGTTGGGGGCTTGGGTAGTGTGCTTGCAGGAAGAAACCGTGCTGCACTCGGTTGAAGAGGGCTGGAGGCTCCGCCGGAGCTGTGGTTGTGTTGGCAGCGATGCTCGGGTTTGAGGGTGAGAGCTGTGGGGCGGGGGCACACGAGGTGTGGGTGTGCGCTTGGAAGGAAAAGGGGACTGTTGTGGATGTATGGCTCGGGTCTGAGAAGGGACGGTGTCGGCAAGGCTCGTAGGGAAGCGAGCAACTGAGCTCGGTCAAGGGGTGTTCGACGTGGGTGTGGAGCGTGGCTTGGTCTCGGTTGAAACAGGGGACGTGGGTGGAGTTCGGGTGGCTCGGTTATTGAGGGCACAACAGAAGGAAGTGAGGGAGCTTGTGGTGTTGGGTGATGGAGACCAAACGTGCTCGTGGTTCTGCTTGGTGGCAAGGGTAGATCTTGGTCGGGGTGCTTGTTTTAGGGAGATGGTCGAGAGTAGTGTGTTGGATGTTGGGTTGCTGCCATGGATAGAAAGAAGAAGATAAAGAAGAAGAAGATGATGTGGTTGTTATTGTGGGGGAAGAAGCGGGGTGGTTGCTAGGGTGATGGGATTGGCAGTGTTTTTCCCTATGAGAGAGAGATGCTTATAGAATGAATAATGTCGGGGTTGTTCATGGAATTGGTTAGTTCAGATCTGCACAATTTGTGGATTTGAATTGAGTTGGAGGTTAGATCTCACCCACCTTCCAATGGTGGTTTTGATTAGGGGTAGATCTAGGTTTAGGTTAATTAGGGAATATGGTTATTAGTAATAGCAATTAACAAAATTACGGTTTTAACCCTCGATAGAAACAGTTCCAAAAAAATTCTGGAAAAATTATCATACATTCAAAATGATACGAAATGTATGAAATTAACTTTCGTTAAATTTTTTGGATGACGGAATAGTCAATTTCTGGTGCGAAAACAGTTATTGATCTCGAAAAGATCATGACCTCCGAAAATAATTAAAATTACGAAAAATATAAAAAACTGATCTGAATGATCTGAAAATGTTACGGACGGTTTTAGGCCGTCACAGAGTGGGTACACGTTCCATCAGATGGAGACAGGTCGAATGGCCAACTAACAAAGCTGATCATTACATGCGTGGGATGGGCCCACTAGTAACGGCTTGGAGAAGAAAGGTGGGACTCACCTGCCTGAGACCGTGCCATCCTAATTGAAGGGGTCGATTCTGCCAGTTGTGTTATTGCCTTGGTTGTAGAGCCGAGCAGGCCGACCTCGGATGGTCGTCCATAAAGGATCTGATTTAGCACTGAGCGGGCTAGCCCGACCAAGGCAATTTCGTAGGGTCACCTCGGCCAACTACGGCTGTTTGGGAGCCTTGCCGGTTTCCGTCCGGGTCTGACCAGACTCGACCTAGAAGTTCATGTGATCCTCAGAGATGCATGATGAAAGTAAAAAGTTCAACAAGGAGATTTCGCCAGCAATGGCAAAATTAACAAGAAATTTATTACTAAAAGAAAGAGAATTACAGAGCAAAGGAATTAAAAATGAAAACTAGAGAGAAATTTCTCATTGATTCCAGACGATCCTTTCAACAATTGAACCAGCTGTATTTAAAGGCTCTTCAGCTAACAAGCTTTCTAACAAACTAACAAACTTAGGTAGCTATCCACGTCAAGGCAGTTGCAAGGCTGGCGAACTCCGTCGGAATAGCAGCAGCGGAGGTGAGGAGACGAGGCGGAGCTGGAACTTCTCACCAAACATTTGAGGCGCAACCTTCGTATTTTTTTGTTCTATTGAGATTCCTTTAGTTGGTGTGCTCCACTATTAGGCATAGATCTACGGCCAGCATTTAAACTTCCATTGTAATGGACAGCTCTCATTTAAACCCCACAAGCGGTCTGATCTTCATCAGGCGTCGATCGAACAGTCCAAACTCTTTCCAGTTAATTCTTGACCGTTAGCTGCCTCCTCTTCGTAGCCTTCTTCCACTTCGTTCATTCCCGCAACTGCTTGCTTCTTCTTCTCCATCAGCACTTCAGCTAATTGGTTCTAACAATCCCTCTGTTGGGTTTTCTGGGACCCTTAGGGCACAAAAACTCTATGCCCGTCCTAAGTCGGACGGAACATAGACAGAAAAGCAGCAAAAAATAAACATGTTAATCTAATTAACATTTAACCCTAAGGTCCAAGACCCTAATCAAAGATCTATACCGACTTAGGATGGGTCTGACCATCCCAAGAAGGATCTAGCCTACTGCGATTAACTTAAACTAATGCTAATAAACACATACCCGGAATCTCAACCCTGGAGCAGGCGAGATGTTCCGCACCGTCTTCCGAGCCGCTCCTGTCCCACGCTGAGCCGCTCCTCGAACCGCTCCCCGAACCACTCTGCATCCCGAGGCGATCAATCCCATGTCGCCGAGCCAACCAACCGCCAAAGAAATTTTCACGCGAGTGAAACCTCCGCCTAGATTTCGGATCTGAATTCGAACTCCTTTACGGCTTTGCTAGAGCCCTCAGGAGCAAGGCAGAAATTTATAGGGAGATGAGAAATATTAATTTAAGCTTAGATCCGAGCGTGCTCCAACATTTACGAGAGCCGCTTAGATCTAGAGCTTGGGACGAGTTTAGAGGAAGGGGCAGACCCCTATTTATATAGGCGGCTGACCCCTCCCCTCTACTCAATTTCCGATGTTGGACTAAAGTTGGAGTTAATTAATTCAATTTAGTTTGCCTTTCGCAAAGGCTAAACTTCCGTGAATTTTAACTCCCTCACCGTTGAACTTCATGATTGATACAACCTATCAATACGAAGGGCGTTCAATGGTGAACGCATAGGAAAAAACTGTTCGTCAATCAGAGTTTGTTTGACCCTCCAATTGAGTGTCAAAGTATGCCAAAAACCCCACCCAAATGCACAATCCCAGCCGTCGCAAGAAGCACGTAGCCCTAGGGATGCGTGCGGGCCCACTGTGCCAGGCGTGTGCAGAGCACGCGCCCCGAGGCGAGTGCGATGCACGCGCCTCTGCGCGCGCATGGCGGCCCGTGCAAATGCACGGGCACGCATTGGTCCGTGCCCGGGCAAAGCCCAGGCCAGCGTAACTGCCAGGCGCCTAAGCACCTGGTTGCGGCCAACCTGGGGGCGCCATGTGGCGCCCCCCCCCTTTTCTCTTTACGGCTGTAGTGGCCTGGCCTTTGGGCCGGCCCACGGCTGCCCCAATTAATTCTACATCAAATGCAGTTTAAGTTGTGAGCTTTATTCTTTGGGTCTGTTTTGGTTCTAACTTGAGCATTTTGTGTCTGATTTGGACGTCGTTCGAACCTGGGTTTAGACAAGGACATTCCCGTCTTACCCGTGAACTTTTCCTTGCGTTTAAATCATTAAATATTGTTTAAACAATTTAAAACACATTTAATCTCTTTTGCATCAAATGCAAAATAGTCCCTATCTAGGCTTAAATTATCATTTGCATCAAATACAAATGATCTGAGGGCATATTTCCCTACATCTCCCACTTGCACTCAGGATCATTTATCCCGAATGCTGGAGATTATTGCAAACATATTTTTGCAATGTTTTATACCTTGCATCAAATGCAAATTATTCTCCATAACTAATTTCTACCTATTACTAGACGAAGATCGCACTCTGTGTGAGACCCTACAGCCTGACCCTTACAACAGGTTGGGCTCGAAGCCCTATATGGCAGTGACCACGAGCAGTGGTGGCCGTCCCTGCTTCAGGAATCATCATTATGTGGTTGACTCATTGACATGAGTATAGTCGGGACCACTCTGACTGTTTCCGTGATGAATTCCACAGTTGTAGTCTCTTCGTCTAAACTATGTCGTTTAGATCAAGTCTAGGGTACGGTCAAACTGTCAACCCCAATAACTTGACTCTGGTTAGTTTCTATCGATCTTTAGTCAAATAATGTTGGACTTCTTCCAACAAACTCTGGCCAGATATTTTACTAAAGACCGAACTAACCCTACGACACTAACTCCCATTGACCGGGAGAGACGAATCCTCTCTTGGTCATTACTCTCCTCATACGCTTCAAGTGTCATCCAATCAAAGACCTTTCAACAGGCCTTGCCTCGAAGCTAGGTCATTTGATCTAAGTGGCACCGTTCACGCACAGGTTCGTCAAAATGACCTCAAGTCAAAAGACCAACTAGCCTATCATCACTCAGAGTCATCATTGACAGATTGGTCAATATAACCATATGATAACTCTTGTGGATCGTTCAGTGAACTCATTCTCTAATGAGCACCTGTGTCTCGTCTACGACTTCGCCAAGTCAAACGATCATGAGATCATCGCCACCGCTAAACGGTGAAGACTAAGACACAATGGTCTATCCGATGTTTCGATATCCTTGTCTCGAAACATCTACGACCACGAACCCTTTTAGACTTATGCTACAGACGGTCAAACATTTCTCCATGATCGAGATACTCATCTCGATACATGTTTGACCTTGCATAAAGTCTCAGGACTTTACCTAAGTTAATATCTAATGTTAACTACATTATAACATAAATTTAGATAAATTATTACCAAACAGCTTATTGTTATTTCAAACAAGATGTTTGTGCTATTCACACATGAAGATAGATAGCCTCGAGGGTATCATCTCTCAACATCTCCCACTTGCACTCAGACCCATTTATCTCGGTATCTAATACCGTTTTTACACATAAGTTTACCCGACTTCATGTGGTAGAGCCTTCGTGAGTGGATCTGCTAAAACCGTCTACACTATAGACTTAAGGGGGTTTTATGTTCATGTTAGACCAACCATTTGAATCTCATTCAAATAATTCACTTGGTCTTTCGGAATCTATAATATTTTATTTCCTTGGATCTCATACAGTTCATCGTACCTTACGATAATCATTTAAATTAGTTAATGGTCATTTCAAATGGCTCACATTTATTTCTGATAAAGTATCAAACTCTTTTGATCACTTTGTCAAAAATATATGTTCCATCTCTTCGATGCCTCGCATGTAATTTATACGCTCCCACTGACCTTGAAAACTTTCTGGCCAATTCATATAAGTTGGTTCGTCTAAATCATATTTAGAAAAACGAACTTATAAGTGAATGCTCAAATTTTCATGGTCAACTTGAGTGTTTACATCGAGCTTGGTCCGAGTAGATCTGTACACATCTGTTGGTGAAAACAGTTTCATTATAATTCGTTTATAGGAATTAGTATGAAAACTGTTTTCGATCAACATGATTGCACTTCACTATTTTCCTTTCTGCACCAATCTTTCAACATAAAGATTTACTTACAGAAAGTTAGGAAACATTTTCCTTGGGTACGTAAACTAAATTCCCAAATTTATTTACGTACACGGACCTAATCTGATTGCATCAAATTTTTAAATCGGAGTTACTACTCCGAATTTTATCCTAGAAGTTGACTGAGTCATCATCAGTTATGATGTTTAACTCGACTCTTCGTCTCACGAAATTCGAGTAATTATACAACTTCATGATGATTGATTTAATGAATATCTTATTGGTAATGTCCTCATAGAACATTATCAAAACCTAGGCATTACTATTTGGGACTTAACCCAGAGGGAGGACTTAGCTCAGAGTCACTGGCTATGGATCGCACCAAGTCTAACTTAGTGTGATTCATACATTTTAACACACGGATGTGTAAACAGACTTGACCTGAGAGAAAATCACATTTTCTTTTTATTACGCAAGATTTTATATAGCTAAGTATTTGACCATTCGATCTAATCGAATCAGTTTAAATACTTTTGTCATTTCGTTCTTTATTTTATCAGACTTGTGTTTCATCAAGAACACGTGTCTTAATAAAATATACGAATAACTTATTTTGGTTAATATAGACTCGAGTACATCAGTATGTACTAGACTGAGTTCGACAACTCATTCTCCCACTGTCTCACAGATGGGTTTCGACCATTATATCTAAGAGGATAAGACTCACAAGTGTCCGTAAACTTCATAATACGAGAGGTCAGACCCCTCTTTATGTGACTTGTGAAGCTTAGTCTCTCGATACGGCCTAGACTATTTTACCATATAAGTTTGCTACTATCTTGTGTATTTATATATTAACATTTTATCGTTATACATATTACTCATTTGCTTCAGAAGCAATGTGACGACATTCGTCAAAATGCGTTAACCTTTTGTATAACAATAACTATGAAATCGTGACATCAAAAATGTCACATTTTTATTTCTTCCTACTTATGCCTTTACTAATGATAAATTAAACTAACTTTCTCAAATGACTTTCCGGAGTGCCTTCTTCCTTTTCTAAATCACATTTAGATATAAAATTAGCCCAACATAAATAAATAGCTATACAAGCATCTCATGTATCCAAACCCCTGAGAGTTACAATCTTGAGTGTAGCTCAAGAAGTTGCTTGTCTCAAGATCCGGTTGGGATACATAGTCTTGCACCGCTCATGCACTCGTGTTCGACTCAAACGGTTTGATCGAATTCTCGAACTTTACGGATCAGAATTGTTTGTCCATACAACCTTGAGGGTAGCTCGACAAGTTGTAAGGAGAAACATATTTCGAATATCCTATATGTTCAAGCTGCCTCATATAGAGACGAGTGACATGTAGCGTGAATTTATTTGTTGGACCCAGAACTTAATGAAATCATATTTCTTAAGTCTGTTCTTTAGAAGGTCATTTTAATGTCAACGAGAATAGAGTTTTAATTCTTTCAATTAGAATTTAACTTGATATTCAATTAATCAACCTATTTGACCGGTTAACTAATTTCATTATATATTGATTCCTTTGGTAAACATAGTCTTGCCCTAGTTTAGCATAAGTTCAATATTAAATATAGGTAGAATGGCTTTTATCTATCTATATCCTCCCACTATTTTTACGATCGTTTCAAAGCTTAATAATGAACGATTTAATCGAATTAAAATTAATGGGTAAGAGGTCCAATCACCTTGAGTCTAACAACCTTGAGTGTAGCTCAACAAGTTGCTTGACTCTATAATCGGAAGATGACTCTTCATCGATCATATCGGATATGACACTCTTATCGGTTTTTGCCCCTAGCCATTTGTGATCATGAGTGTGCTCATCCAAATCATAATGTCTAGTCTAGTCGGACCCTTGTTTTCGTGTCTAGCCTGACTTGCTCCACCGCTCGGTGTATTCACGACACGTCAGTTTGGGCCAGGTCTTATACTACATCAAGTCAGACTACATCATTGATTTAACTTATGCCAGCGCTCGGTGTATTCACGACAACATCGGTTTGGGTCAAGTCAAGATTTCATCTTATGTATTAAAGGAGTTGGTTTCTACAGGGTTGCCATGTCACAGCTTGAGTGTATCTCAACAACTGTAACAAGGGCCCTATAGTTGCTAACCCCTAAAACAAGGAGGGCTACGGCTAATCTTGAGAAAAATCATTAACGTATTTGACTTAGATATAGTCCAGGGTGTCATACAATCATGATTCGTGACATTGCGGTCCAGCGGAACACAGCCAGGGAATTGACTAAGCCAGGATCACTACCCCTTAGACTAGCTAGGGTTGATCCAGAACTCTTAGCCAAGCACATTGACTGGATCATGGTCCATTGAATGAAGCTTGTCATTTTTGTATGTGTACCATAGACTAAACAGCTTTTATTAACAACTAATTAATCCTATCAACTAGTTGAATCCTTAAATTCAAAATTTTAGGATTTGTTTAATAACTTTTATTAAGTTCTTATCAACTATAAGGTTCACGTGCTATCCTAATCGTTATTAGGATTTTAATAAATTATTAACAACGCTAAAAGCGAAGTCCTTTAATGAAAATTAATTATAACAATTAGAATTAAAAAATCATTAAAGGGACTACCCTAATCAGGAATTAGGTCTTGAAGTGTTGTTAATGTTTTATTAAAACATAGCATGTCATTAAAATTCAAGTAATAAATTTTAATCATTTTTAATGGCTAACCTAAAGGGTTGTCTTGTGTTATCAAATAATGGACACGAAGAACTAGCCATTAAAATAAAGCTACACTAATTTATCGCATAAAGATAGTGCACAACTATTTAACAATAAAATAGACTAAGTTTATCGCATAAACAATTTTAGCATGCATACATAAATTTAACATTTAAATTTAAAAAATGATTTTAAAATTATTTTATTTTTATCTCATAAAAACTTGTTTTTAAAATCACATATTTGCATGCTACTTTAAAATTTTTATCGCATAAAAATTTTAACCTTTAAAATCAGTTTTAAAATATCTCATAAAATTAAAACGACATTTTTAAAAAAAAACTTTCATGCTTAAAAATTTATCATATAAAATTTTTAGGCACTTTAGACTTATCGCATAAATTTTAAAATATTTAAAATTAGTTTTAAAAATTATCACATAAATTTTAAAACATCATTTTAAAAATTTTCATAGTCAAAAATTTATCAAATAGAATTTTTGAATATCTAAAACATTTTTAAAATTTATCTCATAGCTTTAAAAACATTTTTAAAAGTATTTAAAAGCATTCTAAAGTTTAATAATAATCGCAGGCTAGATCGATACGCAGACCTAAGCTCTGATACCACTGTTGGGTTTTCTGGGACCCTTAGGGCACAAAAACTCTATGCCCGTCCTAAGTCGGACGGAACATAGACAGAAAAGCAGCGGAAAAATAAACATGTTAATCTAATTAACATTTAACCCTAAGGTCCAAGACCCTAATCCAAGATATATGCCGACTTGGGGTGGGTCTGACCATCCCAAGAAGGATCTAGCATACTGCGATTAACTTAAACTAATGCTAATAAACACATACCCAGAATCTCAACCCTGGAGCAGGCGAGATGTTCTGCACCGTCTTCCGAGCCGCTCCCGTCCCACGCCGAGCTGCTCCTCGAACCGCTCCGCATCCCGAGGCGATCAATCCCGTGTCATCGAGCCAACCAACAGCCAAAGAAAGATTCACGCGAGTGAAACCTCCGCCTAGATTTCGGATCTGAATCCGAACTCCTTTGCGGCTTTGCTAGAGCCCTCAGGAGCAAGGCAGAAATTTATAGGGAGAGGAGAAATATTAATTTAAGCTTAGATCCGAGCATGCTCCAACATTTACGAGAGCCGCTCAGATCTAGAGCTTGGGACGAGTTTAGAGGAAGGGGGCAGACCCCTATTTATATAGGCGGCTGACCCCACCCCTCTACTCAATTTCCGATGTGGGACTAAAGTTGGAGTTAATTAATTCAATTTAGTTTGCCTTTCGCAAAGGCTAAACTTCAGTGAATTTTAACTCCCTCACTGTTGAACTTCATGATGGATACAACCTATCAATACGAAGGTCGTTCAATGGTGAACGCATAAGAAAAAAACCGTTCGTCAATCGGAGTTCGTTTGACCCTCCAATTGAGTGTCAAAGTATGCCAAAAACCCCACCCAAATGCACAATCTCAGCCGTCGCAAGAAGCATGCAGCCCTAGGGCTGCGTGCGGGCCCGCTGTGCCAGGCATGTGCAGCGCACGTGCCCCGAGGCACGTGCACTGCACGTGCCTCTGCGCGCGCATGGCGGCCCGTGCAAATGCACATGCACGCATTGGTCCGGGCCCGGGCAAAGCCCGGGCCCGCGTAACTGCTAAGCGCCTGGCTGCGGCCAACCGGGGGGCGCCACGTGGCGCCCCCCCTTTTCTCTTTACGGCTGTAGTGGCCTGGCCTGTGGGCCGGGCCCACGGTTGCCCCAATTAATTCTGCATCAAATGCAGTTTAAGTTGTGGGCTTTATTCTTTGGGTCTGTTTTGGTTCTAACTTGAGCATTTTGTGACCGATTTGGATGCCGTTCGAACCTGGGTTTAGACTGGGACATTCCCGTCTTACCCGTGAACTTTTCCTTGCGTTTAAATCATTAAATATTGTTTTAAACAATTTAAAACACATTTAATCTCTTTTTCATCAAATGCAAAATAGTCCCTATCTAGGCTTAAATTATCATTTGCATCTGTAACGACTGGTTTTCTTGTATCTGAATTTATTATAATATAATATATGTTTTGGTGGATTTTCTCCTCTTGTGTGGTTTTCGTCTCCGTAACTTTCGTTTTTCGATCGATTCGTCGTATTTTCTCGTTTCTTCCTTAGGATCGTCGATTTCGAAGTACGTCGTTTGTGACGGGCTTCATAACGGTCGTATCTAACTGTTAGATCAAGCCTAGGAGTCTTAGGATTCGATCACGGGGCCTCGTGCTCCGTATCGGAACTTTCTGTGCTCATTAGCCGGTATAAGAAGGGGCACCGACCGACTAGATGACGATCCAGTCGGTCGGCAATCCTTCATGGACCGACTAGTGAGCTTTCTAATTTTCTGAGGAAGCTACTGTTTATCGTTAGTCGGTCTAAGAAGGTTTGTTGACCGACTAGGTTGCAAACTAGTCGGTCGGCAATGCTTCTTTAACCGACTAACTCATCATCTAAATTTTAGTATCAATACTGTTCATTTCTTAGTCGGTCTAAGTTCATCTTTCGACCGACTAGTTGCTAAACTAGTCGGTTAAGTTTTGTACTCAGACCGACTAATTCTTGGTTCTACTGTGCAGTCAAGTTACTGTTTACTCTTAGTCGGTCTAAGAACGTTCATCGACCGACTAGATGATAAACTAGTCGGTCAGTATTTGTTCATGGACCAACTAACTCTAAATCCTATTTTCGTTCAGGAGTTACTGTTTACACTTAGTCGGTCAGCGTTGGTCGACCGACCGACTAGTTGCCAAACTAGTCGGTCAGTGGTTGTTCTTTGACCGACTAGTCTGTGTTAAAACCCTAATTTCTGGGCAGCCGCCAGCCCCAACCTATAAATACCCCTCCCAAACGTTTCTTCTTCCTCCAACACGATCCAAAACCCTAGAAACTTCCCCTTTGAGCCCCCATCTTCCTCAAAGCTCCATTTCTTCATTCCAAGCCCTAGAATCATCATCCAATCCATCCATTCACCCTATCTACTTCTAATCTTCCCCAAATCTCCATCAAAACCCATCAAATCCCCAAAATCCCCCTAAACCCTAGTTTCTCCAAACTTCCCCAATCATTTCCAGATCTGGTCCTAGGGTTCCCCGGAGTATTTCTTCCGCCTCCTCTCGGTAAGAAATCGATCTACCGTTGTTTTTGTAACTTAGATATATTTTTATGAAACCCTAATAATAATTCATGTTGTTTGTTGATTGGTCCCCCCAAACAGCGATTTCCCCGTAGATTGGCATCCGTGTGACGAGGTGGTCATCGTTTCCGGTGCTATGCAAGTGAAACTTGCCACTTAGGGTTTAGGCCATGTTTAGGCCGTTTGCATGTTGTAGGCGTAAAAGAGGCTAGGCGACGAAATGATACTCGCCTAGGCGCAAATTGGGGAACTAGCTTGACAACGAAGCTAGTTCCGACATTTAGCATGTTGCACAAATACCATGTCATGTTTACTTTCCCTTAACGATACGCAAGTCAAATGTCATGTCATTGCATTCTTTAAGTGTTTCGGTGATTGCGTAGCTTTGCTACGAATGCTTGTGTTTCCTGGCTCGTGACCAGAAGCGAGCATAATGAGTTGGAAACCCCAACGCTCGATATTGAATCGTGAATTAAGAAACAAGCTCCCGTGCGGGGCAACCCTGGCTCACTAGCTGGGCTCATGTACAGGGACCCTGGCTTGTTTAGTACGGGATGGGGTGAGGGTTAAGCGGCCATTCAACTGGGGTCTGTTTGATCAACAACTGCAGTTGTAAGGCGTAAACTCTTTGGGGTGGGGTAGTGTTTAGTGCCGATCGGACTGAAATGCTATGCCATTCAGCGAAGGGCGTAAACATCTACAAAACAGCCGTGAAATGTGAATTGTGTTTAGTGCCGATCGGCCTGACATGTTTTACCATTCAGCGAAGGGCGTAAACACTTGCAAAACAATGTGGATTGATTGATAGTAGCGTAGCTACTCTTGTCTTGTCTTGTCCCGATGATTGCTCTCATGTACAAATTGTCTTGCCATGTTTTAAATTGTACACTCATGTTGTAACTGCCATGTCATGCATACTAAACTTTTAGGTTGCTAGTTGCCTTACTTTCAGTTTCCTTGCCCAAGTCCTTTAGACTTGCTGACATGTGCCCCTCTCTCTTTTGGGTGACGCATGTTAGACCTTGAGCCTGAGTTGCCCGCTGAGGGTGAGGTGTTTGCGGACGCTGAGCTTGAGCCCGTATTGGACGGGGAGTACGTGGACACTGGGGACCAGTCCTAGTGTCTCCGTTGTGTTTTAAATTTTGTTAAACAGTTGTTTTGTTATCGGTGCGTGGCACCTATACTTATTTATGTCGTATCTTTTGTTTGGCCTTGTTCTGGGCCTTAGACTCTTTCTTTTTAGCCTGGTGGCTTTTCTGTGATGTTGAATATATTGTGGACAACCCTTGGGATTGGTGTTTCTTTTCCGTCTTATATTATTATTATTGTTGTTTCGATTGCATGTACAGGGACCTGCTTATACTAAATTGACGCTTATCGGGTTTGGGGCTTCAGCGCTCCACTCCCGTGCGGACCTTTCATGTCTCGCCTCCATTTTAGGGAAGCGGGTCGTGACAGGTTTTAGTGGTGGCCCATGCAGGTCCTCTGTAACTGCAATTATCGGGGTAACGATAATACTGCAAGATTGTCCAACAAATAATTTCGACATCTGAGCCCTAAGCTATGAGTCTAATTGTTTCGTTTTCTGCGTCATTAGATGGCAGGAAGACGGATCACCCGAGGTGGTGGTAGTGGTGCGCCCCCTCACGACGAGGAGCCTGAGCGGGAGCCCACTAATGGGGAGATGATGAGGATGATGTTGCAGATGATGCAGGTTCAGCAGGGTGTGCTTCTGCAGGTGCAGAATGCTCCGGTTACTCGAGCTGCTCGGGTGGTGGAGACCCCTCGCCCTGAGCCCGGGGCGAAGCAGTTCAGAGAGTTGGGTCCGGCATATTTTGATGGAACCGAAGGTCCGCTAGCTGCTGATGAATGGATGAGGAATATTGAGGACAATCTGAAGATGTCCAAAGTCAACGAAGTGAGTTGGGTTGACTTGGCGAAGCGCCAGCTGAAGGATAACGCCAGGAATTGGTGGGATGCTGAGGAAAAGATGTTGGGAGAGCCGATCGTCTGGGCCACCTTCAAGGCCAGATTTGATGGTGAGTTCTTCCCGAAGGCTGCCAGGGAAGAGATGCTGCAGCGTTTTATCGACCTGAAGCAGGGGAACTCGTCGGTGGACATGTACCACCAGGAGTTCATGAGGCTTAGTCGGTTTGCACCAAAGATGGTGCAGGACGCTGAGGAGCGAGCTCAGAGGTTTCTGCAGGGGCTTGCTTCAGAGCTCCAGAGCTTTGTGACCTCTTCTGACCGGGAATCTTATCAGAAGGTTTTGGTCGCTGCCAAGAGGCAGGAGCTGCTTGTGAACCAGAGGAAGGGGTCTGTTGTTGGTGCTGTGAGGAGGCCTATGGAACAGGCGAGAGCTGTGGTTAGACCTGGATTCAGGCCTAATCAGTCCGCTCAGTTTAAGAGGCCGGGAGGGCCTATTCTGAAGTCTTGCCATTTCTGCGGCAAGCCTGGCCATATCAAGGATCAGTGCCGGAAGTTTTTGGGCCAGTGTCTGGTTTGCGGTGATGCCTCCCACGTCGCGAGGGATTGTCGGCATGCGGGTCCGCTGCGGAGGGCTCCTGTTGCAGCTCAGCCGTTGCAGCAGCGAGCGCCTGTTCCTGCTGGACGTGGAGCGGCTCTTGTTCCACAGGGGCAGGCTTTTCGGCAGGCTGTTCCGCCGAGGAGGCAGGGTTTTCTGATGACCGAGGAGGAGGTTTTGGCCATGGATGAGGTCATTGCAGGTAAATTTCGATCTAGATTGTTCCTTTCTTAATTAATTGATTGTTAAATTACGCGAATGCTTGTGTGTGGTGTTGCTAGAATAAGATTTGATCGATTAGACTGTTTGTTAGGTGTGGTTTTGGTTTGCACGTTCCCTGCCCGAGTCCTCTTTGACTCAGGTGCGTCAATGTGCATTTTGGCCCAGAGCTTCGTGGAGAAGCATTCCTTGTCGACGTCCCCTCTCTCCAAGAGTTGGAATATCGTCACAGTGAATGGAGTAGTCACGGTGCATCGTGGGTGCAGTCCTTGCTCTGTGGTGGTTTGTGGACATGAGCTTTATGCTGATTTTATTGTCCACAACATCACCAACTACGATGCGGTCTTTGGGATGGATTGGCTTGCGAGCTTCTATGCTACGATCGACTGCAGGAGGAAGAAGGTGGTGTTCGAGATTCCCGGACATCCAGTATTTGAGTTCAGTCGTGGTAGCAGTTCGCTTGGTCCTGTCAGATTTCGGGCCAGGCCGGTGGAGGCTGTAGCTATGCAGATGGAGCTGGATTGGCCAGCTGTGGTGCGAGATTTTGGCGACGTCTTCCTCGAGGAGATGTCTGGTTTGCCGCCTGATCGATCTCTGGAATTTTCTATTGACCTCGTTCCAGGTGCGCAGCCGATTTCGAAGGCGCCGTATCGTATGGCACCTGCTGAATTGGAAGAGTTACGGAAGCAGTTGGATGAGCTGTTGCTGACGGGTTATATTAATCCTAGTGTGTCTCCGTGGGGAGCACCGGTGTTGCTGGTTAAGAAGAAGGATGGTTCGCGTCGCATGTGCGTGGACTATCGGGGATTGAATGCGGTGACCATTAAGAATAAATACCCGTTGCCTCGCATTGATGATATTTTTGATCAGCTTGGAGGTTCGAGGGTGTTTTCTAAACTGGATTTGAGGAGTGGTTACCATCAGTTGAAGGTGAAGAGGGATGATGTGCCGAAGACAGCGTTCAGGACGAAGTATGGACACTATGAGTTTGTGGTTATGCCTTTCGGCGTAACTAACGCGCCCGCAGTTTTCATGAATCTGATGAACCTGATTTTCTATGACTTTTTGGATAAGTTTGTCGTTATCTTTATTGACGACATTCTGATCTATTCGAAGTCGGAGGAAGAGCATGCCTCGCACTTAAGGACGGTGTTGGAAATTTTGAGGAAGCATCGTTTGTATGCTAAGTTTTCGAAGTGCGAGTTTTGGCTGGATCGAGTTGCTTTTCTTGGGCATGTGGTGACTGGAGATGGTATTTCTGTGGATCCCGAGAAGATTCGGGCCATCAGGGAGTGGCTTGTTCCGTCATCTGCATCTGAGATTCGGAGTTTCCTTGGTTTGGCGGGATATTATCGTCGGTTCATTAAGGACTTTTCTCGTATTGCTGAGCCGATGACCAGGTTGACGCGGAAGGATGTTGCTTATGTTTGGTCGGGTGATTGCGAGAGTGCTTTTGGTATTCTGAAGGAGAGGTTGACGAGTGCCCCTATTCTTGTCGTGCCTGATCGCAGCGGTGGATTTGAGATCTTTTGCGATGCTTCTGGCAAAGGTCTCGGTTGTGTGTTGCATCAGCACGGGCATGTTGTGGCGTATGCGTCTCGTCAGCTTAATGTTCATGAGAAGAATTATCCGACGCATGATTTGAGTTGGCTGCCGTTGTGTTTGCTCTTAAGATTTGGAGGCACTTCTTGTTGAGTGAGAAAGTGAAGATTTTCACCGATCACAAAAGCTTGAAGTATATTTTCACTCAGAAGGAGCTCAACATGCGACAGCGTCGATGGTTGGAGCTTATGGCGGATTACGAGATTGATTTGCTGTATCACCCTGGCAAGGTGAATGTGGTTCCTGATGCGCTGAGTAGGCTTCCAGCGGTGATGATTCTGACCTCGCAGTGGAGATTGCAGCAGGATTTTTGCGAGTCTGGCGTGGAGATTGTTCTTCCTGGGGAGGCTTCTTCGTTGATGTACATGCAGGTACAGTCGACGATCGTGGATCGGATTAAAGCTGGCCAGGCCGGAGATCCGAAGTTGGTAAGGATTCGGGAGCAGGTGGAAGCCGGTCTGCGGACTGACTTTTTGATTCATGAGGATGGCTCGCTGAGGTTTGGAGCTAGGTTGTGTGTGCCGGCTGGGGATATCAGAGAGGAGTTGATGGTGGAGGCACACAGTTCGCCGTATTCTGTGCATCCTGGTGGCACCAAGATGTACCAGGATCTTCGTCTGAATTATTGGTGGCATGGTATGAAGAGGAGCGTGGCTCAGAGTGTGGCCAAGTGCTTGGTTTGCCAGCAAGTGAAGGCGGTGCATCAGCGTTCGGCCGGGTTGCTACAACCGCTTCCGATTCCGGAGTGGAAGTGGCAACACATCACTATGGATTTCGTGACTGGACTACCTCGGAGTCCGAAGCAGAATGACGCGATTTGGGTGATCGTAGATCGATTGACCAAATCCGCGCACTTTATTCCGTTCCGAGTGGGACAGTCCACGGAGGTGCTAGCGAGGAGATATATGGAGGAAATCGTGCGACTTCATGGAGTCCCCGTGAGTATCGTGTCGGACAGAGACACGAGGTTCACATCTCAGTTTTGGCAGAGTTTGCAGAAGAGTTTGGGTACGCGTCTGAGTTTCAGCACGGCGTACCATCCGCAGACGGATGGCCAGTCCGAGAGGACGATTCAGATTTTGGAAGACATGCTGAGGGCGTGCATGTTGGATTTCAAGGGTTCGTGGGAGGACCATCTGCATTTGGTGGAGTTTTCCTACAACAACAGCTTCCAGGCAAGTATTGGCATGGCGCCTTTCGCCGCTCTTTATGGGAGAAAATGTCGATCGCCATTGAGTTGGGATGACGTTGGTGATCGGGAGTTGTTGGGACCTGAGATGATCGTGGAGGCCGTGGATATCGTCAGCAATATTCGGGAGAGGTTGAGGATTGCTCAGGACCGTTTTAAGCATTGGGCTGATGCTAAACGTCGTCCTTTGGAATTTCAGCCGGGCGACCATGTGTTCTTGAAGATTTCCCCGAATCGTGGTGTGATTCGTTTTGGGAAGCGTGGGAAATTGAGCCCGCGATACATTGGACCATTTGACGTTGTGGAGAGGGTTGGCGAGGTAGCTTATCGCTTGGCCTTGCCGCCATCTTTGGAAGGAGTTCACAATGTTTTCCATGTGGCGCAGCTTCGTCGATACATTAGCGATCCATCTCATGCCGTGGATTTCTCGGAGATCGCCGTTCGCTCAGATTTGACGTATGACCAGTATCCGGTGTAGATTCTGGACAGGCGTCAGAAGTCGCTTCGAAACAAGGTCGTCGATCTTGTTAGAGTGATGTGGCGGCACGGTTCGCCGGGAGAGTCTACTTGGGAGAGAGAAGATGAGATGCGAGAGCGCTACCCACTTTTGTTTCCGGACTCGTGAATATTCAGAAATTCCGAGGACGGAATTTTTCTTAAGTTGGGGAGGATGTAACGACTGGTTTTCTAGTATCTGAATTTATTATAATATAATATATGTTTTGGTGGATTTTCTCCTCTTGTGTGATTTTCGTCTCCTTAACTTTCGTTTTTCGATCGATTCGTCGTATTTTCTCGTTTCTTCCTTAGGATCGTCGATTTTGAAGTACGTCGTTTGTGACGGGCTTCATAACGGTCGTATCTAACTGTTAGATCAAGCCTAGGAGTCTTAGGATTCGATCACGGGGCCTCGTGCTCCGTATCGGAACTTTCTGTGCTCATTAGCCGGTATAAGAAGGGGCACCGACCGACTAGATGACGATCCAGTCGGTCGGCAATCCTTCATGGACCGACTAGTGAGCTTTCTAATTTTCTGAGGAAGCTACTGTTTATCGTTAGTCGGTCTAAGAAGGTTTGTTGACCGACTAGGTTGCAAACTAGTCGGTCGGCAATGCTTCTTTAACCGACTAACTTATCATCTAAATTTTAGTATCAATACTGTTCATTTCTTAGTCGGTCTAAGTTCATCTTTCGACCGACTAGTTGCTAAACTAGTCGGTTAAGTTTTGTACTCAGACCGACTAATTCTTGGTTCTACTGTGCAGTCAAGTTACTGTTTACTCTTAGTCGGTCTAAGAACGTTCATCGACCGACTAGATGATAAACTAGTCGGTCAGTATTTGTTCATGGACCGACTAACTCTAAATCCTATTTTCGTTCAGGAGTTACTGTTTACACTTAGTCGGTCAGCGTTGGTCGACCGACCGACTAGTTGCCAAACTAGTCGGTCAGTGGTTGTTCTTTGACCGACTAGTCTGTGTTAAAACCCTAATTTCTGGGCAACCGCCAGCCCCAACCTATAAATACCCCTCCCAAACGTTTCTTCTTCCTCCAACACGATCCAAAACCCTAGAAACTTCCCCTTTGAGCCCCCCATCTTCCTCCAAGCTCCATTTCTTCATTCCAAGCCCTAGAATCATCATCCAATCCATCCATTCACCCTATCTACTTCTAATCTTCCCCAAATCTCCATCAAAACCCATCAAATCCCCAAAATCCCCCTAAACCCTAGTTTCTCCAAACTTCCCCAATCATTTCCAGATCTGGTCCTAGGGTTCCCCGGAGTATTTCTTCCGCCTCCTCTCGGTAAGAAATCGATCTACCGTTGTTTTTGTAACTTAGATATATTTTTATGAAACCCTAATAATAATTCATGTTGTTTGTTGATTGGTCCCCCCCAAACAGCGATTTCCCCGTAGATTGGCATCCGTGTGACGAGGTGGTCATCGTTTCCGGTGCTATGCAAGTGAAACTTGCCACTTAGGGTTTAGGCCATGTTTAGGCCGTTTGCATGTTGTAGGCGTAAAAGAGGCTAGGCGACGAAATGATACTCGCCTAGGCGCAAATTGGGGAACTAGCTTGACAACGAAGCTAGTTCCGACATTTAGCATGTTGCACAAATACCATGTCATGTTTACTTTCCTTAACGGTACGCAAGTCAAATGTCATGTCATTGCATTCTTTAAGTGTTTCGGTGATTGCGTAGCTTTGCTACGAATGCTTGTGTTTCCTGGCTCGTGACCAGAAGCGAGCATAATGAGTTGGAAACCCCAACGCTCGATATTGAATCGTGAATTAAGAAACAAGCTCCCGTGCGGGGCAACCCTGGCTCACTAGCTGGGCTCATGTACAGGGACCCTGGCTTGTTTAGTACGGGATGGGGTGAGGGTTAAGCGGCCATTCAACTGGGGGTCTGTTTAATCAACAACTGCAGTTGTAAGGCGTAAACTCTTTGGGGTGGGGTAGTGTTTAGTGCCGATCGGACTGAAATGCTATGCCATTCAGCGAAGGGCGTAAACATCTACAAAACAGCCGTGAAATGTGAATTGTGTTTAGTGCCGATCGGCCTGACATGTTTTACCATTCAGCGAAGGGCGTAAACACTTGCAAAACAATGTGGATTGATTGATAGTAGCGTAGCTACTCTTGTCTTGTCTTGTCCCGATGATTGCTCTCATGTACAAATTGTCTTGCCATGTTTTAAATTGTGCACTTATGTTGTAACTGCCATGTCATGCATACTAAACTTTTAGGTTGCTAGTTGCCTTACTTTCAGTTTCCTTGCCCAAGTCCTTTAGACTTGCTGACATGTGCCCCTCTCTCTTTTGGGTGACGCATGTTAGACCTTGAGCCTGAGTTGACCGCTGAGGGTGAGGTGTTTGCGGACGCTGAGCTTGAGCCCGTGTTGTACGGGGAGTACGTGGACACTGGGGACCAGTCCTAGTGTCTCCGTTGTGTTTTAAATTTTGTTAAACAGTTGTTTTGTTATCGGTGTGTGGCACCTATACTTATTTATGTCGTTGCTTTTGTTTGGCCTTGTTCTGGGCCTTAGACTCTTTCTTTTTAGCCTGGTGGCTTTTCTGTGATGTTGAATATATTGTGGACAACCCTTGGGATTGGTGTTTCTTTTCTGTCTCATATTATTATTATTGTTGTTTCGATTGCATGTACAGGGACCTGCTTATACTAAATTGACGCTTATCGGGTTTGGGGCTTCAGCGCTCCACTCCCGTGCGGACCTTTCACGTCTCGCCTCCATTTTAGGGAAGCGGGTCGTGACAGCATCAAATACAAATGATATGAGGGCATATTTCCCTACACCCTCCCCCATTTTGTGACATTGCCTCATGGTCAAATGATGGAAAGCGCTGAACCAGGTCCCAATAAGACTCCCAAGTAGCTTCTTCCACGGACCGTTGCTTCCATTTGATGAGTACCTGAGATTCTAAAGCCCTTCCTTTTTGCACTACCCTCCAATCAACGATGACCTCTGGCTCATCAACTATTTCCTCAGTATACTTGGGTTGTGACTACTGAACCACCATACAAGCTCCCACCTTCCTTTTGAGCTGAGATACGTGGAAGACATGGTGAATTTGGGCAGAAGCTGGCAACTCCAACCTGTAAGCTACATTACCAATTCTCTCCAGGATATTATAGGGCCCATAATACCTAGGAGACAACTTATGAATTTTCCTCATCGCAACACTGATTTGCATATAGGGTTGTAATTCCAAATAGACCAAGTCTCCTACTTGAAAATGACGATGCGTCCGATGTTTATCTGCCTCCCTTTTCATCCTTTCCTTGGCTTTCTCCAAATTGTCCCGCAAAAGCTTCAAAGTAACCTCCCTAGAAAAAAGAGCTTCATCAATTTCATCTAATTTAGAAGTATGAGGCAAATAGGATATTAAAGTTGGTGATGCTCGTCCATAAACTGCTTCAAACTGGGTCATCTTTGTCGAGCTTCTCCAAGTAGTATTGAACCAAAACTCTGCCAGGGGTAACCACTTGACCCACTCCTTGGGCTTGTGACAACAATAACAACGCAAATAACACTCTAATCTTCTGTTAGTAACCTCCGTCTGCCCATCACTCTGGGGGTGATACGCTGAGCTATGAGCCAAAGTTGTTCCCTGCAGCCGAAAAACCTCAGTCCAAAATTTGCTGGTGAAGACATCATCTTTGTCACTCACAATAGTTGATGGAACCCCATGATGTTTGAAGACCCCTTCAAAAAAACTTCCGCTACCCCCTTAGCTGTAAACGGGTGCTTGAGAGGGAAGAAATGAGAGTACTTTGTCAATCTGTTAACCACCACGTAAATCACAGTATACCCATTGCACATAGGCAATCCCAATATGAAATCCATAGAAATACTCTCCCAAATCTGTCCTGGAACAGGCATTGGCTGCAATAGACCTGGATATGACACATTCTCTGACTTGTTCCTTTGGCATACTTCACACTCTCACACATAACTGCATACATCTGCTTTCATTCCCTTCCAATGGAATGATCTCTTCAACTTATAGAGGGTCCTGGCCGCATCAGAATGTCATGCCATTGGAGAGCTATGAAACTCTTGGAGAAGATTTTGCTGAATCTCATGAGAATTAGGGCTGATCAGAATTCTACCCCTGAAGTAATATATTCCCTCCAACTTTGTATATTTTTGACTTGACTGACCCTCTTGCTGCATCCTATCTTCAACAATCTGAAATTATGGATCATTCTCCATCATTTGCCTAACAGCTTGTTACCAATCACACATGGGTGATGACACATGATATATGAAGCAAAAATCTTCCGCAGTCCTACTACTATTGTCCACCTCCCTAGACAAACTATCTGTAGCCCTTTTGGATTTCCCGGGCTTATACTCCACACGGTAATTGTATGACTACAACTTCATCAACCACTTGCTTTGCATCCCTTGTTGCAGCTTTTGATTAAGCAGATATCTCAAGCTCTGATGATCTGTCTGTATGATGAATCTTCTTCCCAAAAGGTATTTCCCCCACTTCGTTACTGCTAGAATGATGGCAAGGAGCTCCTTTTCATAAGTTGACAACAACAAATTCCTCCCTGTCAGCTTAGTGCTTAAGTAAGCAATTGGTTGGTTCCTTAGCATAAGAACTGCTCCAATTCCCCTTCCTGGGCATCGCACTCAAAAGTAAACTCCTCCTCAAAGTTTGGCATTGCTAATACTGGAGCTGAAGTCAGGGCTTCTTTAAGTGTTTCAAAAGATTGTTGTGCTGCCTCAGTCCATATAAAACCCTCCTTCTTTAGTAGGTCAGTGAGGGGAGATGCTATTCCCCCAAACCCTTTTATGAATTTACTATAATACCCAGCTAACCCCAGGAATCCCCTTACAGCCTTGGAGTTCTTAGGTGTAGGCCAATTTCTCACTGCTTCAATTTTCTTGGGTTCAACTGATACCCCTTGATCAGATATGATATGTCCCAAATAATCCACTGACCTTTGCCCAAAAGAGCATTTTGATAATTTGACAAACAACTGCTGGGCTCTTAAAATCTGCAACACCTTGTGCAAATGCTCCAGATGAGAGTGCCAATCCTTGTTGTAGATTAATATGTCGTCAAAGAAAACAAGAACAAATTTCCTCAGAAATTCCCTAAAAATAGAATTCATTAGGGACTGAAATGTTGAAGGAGCATTTGTTAACCCAAAAGGCATTATGAGAAATTCATAGTGGCCATCATGTGTACGAGAGGCAGTTTTGAAAATGTCATGGTCACTCATCCGGATTTGGTGATACCCCGACCTCAAATCCAATTTAGAAAAGTAGTGTGCCCCAAACAATTCATCCAGCAGTTCCTCTATAATAGGAATGGGAAACTTGTCTTTAATGGTTGTTGATTGAGTGCACGGTAATCAACACACATCCTCCAACTAGAGTCTGCCTTTCTCACCATTACCACTGGAGAAGCATAGGAACTATGGCTAGGCCTGATGACACCAGACTTTAACATTTCCTCCACTTGTCTTTCTATTTCTGTTTTGAGTGTATAATCATGTTTATAGGGTCTAATGCACACAGGTTTTGATTCTGGTAGAGTAGGGATCCTGTGATCACAAGTTCTCCTGGGTGGTAGCCCCACAGGTTCTTGAAAGACAACAGGGATATTGATCAAGGATATTTCTTAAGTCTTTAGGTAAATCATCTTTTTCAAGGGCCAATAGGTGTTTATAATCTAAAAACTTCTCCAATTCCAACACATTGAGCTGTATCCAGTACCCTTCACCCTGTTGTCTGAGAGCTTTGTTGATCTCCCTCGCATCCACTAACTGGGAATTTTGTGGTACTATCCTTTGCCATAGCCAATCTTTCCCCTCCAAGTTAAATCTCATCTACATTTTCTTAAAATTGAAAATTATATCATCCAACTGCCGTAACCACTGGGTTCCCAATACAATTTGCTGACCCCCTAGTGACAAAATCAACAAATTAGTTGAAACAACTACCCCTTGACATTGGATTTGCACTTCCTTACATATACCTGACCCTTGCAGCTTCTCCCCACTTGCTACCACTACATCAAAAGCATTTGACTGCTCCACATCTAATCCCAAGGATTTAACTAGCTTAGGGTGGATAAAATTATGTGTGGACCCAGTATCAACTAGAATATTAACTGTGTGTCCTTTAATACTCCCTTTGAATCTGAGGGTTTGAGTAGCAGGGATTCCAGTCAAGGATTGGACAGAAATAGAAGGAAACTCCTCATTACTTAATTCTTGTCATTCTTGGTTCTCCTATATTTTTTTAGATTCACCCTTTACCCCAGTTTCTTCAAAATCCTCTTCAATATCCAGAATATACAGGTGCTTCCTGCACTTGCGCCATCTTTTCCACTTCTCATTGCATGTGAAACATGGATTATTCTTCCTCCTATTTTGTACCTCTTCCTGGGTCATTAACATGCCTCTAGGCACAAATGGCACCATAGCCTTAGTTGCTTCCTTATTTCTTTAGTATTTCCAGGTGGTTGTAATTGGTGGTATTTTTGGTAAGGAGTTGTTATCAAATGTAATCTGTTCTTCTTGGCTAACACCAACTTTTCTTCAAAAGTTCTAGCTAGCTGCACAACTCTCCTATAAGAGTCAGGATTCAATGCCATGACATCCAACCTGATTTCATCCCTTAACCCATTTATGAACTTATCTAACACATACTCTTCTGGCATCTTTCGCAACAACCCTACAATCTGTTCATACCTCCCTAAGTACTCCTTCACAGTTTCCGTTTGTTTGAGGTTAGAGAATACAACATATGGCTTATCTAATTCAGATGGATCAAATCTTACAACAATCTCTAACTTAAATGTTGTAACGACTGGTTTTCATGTATCTGGATTATTATATTATATATATATATGTGTTTTGGTGGATTTTCTCCTCATGTGTGGTTTTCGTCTCCGTAGCTTTCGTTTTCGATCGTTTCTTCGTGATTTTCTAGCTTCTTCCTTAGAATCGTCGATTTTGGAGTAAGTCATTCGTGACGAGCTTCATATCGGTCATATCTTATTGTTAGATCAAGCCTAGGAGTCTTAGGAATCAATCCCAGAGATTCGCGCTCCATTTCGGAACTTTTGGTGCACGTTAGTCGGTACAAGAAGGGGAACCGACCGACTAGATGACGATTTAGTCGGTCGGCAAACCTTCATGGACCGACTAGTTTGCTTTGTTAATTTCTCAGGAGTTACTGTTTATCGTTAGTCGGTCTAAGAACATTGGTCGACCGACTAGGTTGCAAACTAGTCGGTCAACAATGCTTCTTTAACCGACTAACTCATTAACTATTTTTGGTACCAGTTACTGTTCACTTTTAGTCGGTCTAAGAACGTTCATCGACCGACTAGATGTCAAACTAGTCGGTCAGTAGTTGTTCTTTGACCGACTAACTCTTAGTTCAGGTTGTCGTCAGGAGCTACTATTTACACTTAGTCGGTCTGCGTTGGTCAACCGACCGACTAGTTCTCAAACTAGTCGGTCAGCAGTTGTTCTTTGACCGACTAATCAGTGCAGTAAACCCTAATTTTGCCCTAGCCGACATCAAACCCTATAAATACCCCTCCCAAACGTTTTCTTCTACTTCTTCTTCAACTCTAAACCTAATTTCTCCCCCATTGAGCTCTCATCTTCCCCCAAACACTCAAACCTTCATTCCAAGCTCATCCTCCGTCATCCAAACCCTCACTTAACACTTTCCACCTTCCACCTTCCTCAAACCTTCATCAAACCACCAAAATCCCCAAAACCCCATTTCTCCAGATTTTCTCCATCCTTCCAGATCTGAACCCTAGGTTCCCCGGAGCGTTTCTTCCGTTGCCGTGCTTGCTCGGCATCATTCTTCCGCTTTCGATACGGTAATAATCGATCTCTTAATGTTTTCATAACCCGTTGTGTTTTTGTGAAACCCTAATGAAATGAATGTTGTTTTGATGATTGTTTCTCCATAACAGCGACCTCCCCGTAGATTAGCATCCGTGGGACGAACCCTCGTTGATCGTCATCCTCGGTGCTAGGCAAGTGAAACTTGCCACTTAGGGTTTTGGGCCATGTCTTAGGCCATTTGCTTGTTGTAGGCGTAAAAGAGACTAGGCGACGAAATGATACTCGCCTAGGCGCAAATTTAGGAACTAGCTTGACAACGAAGCTAGATCCGACATTTATCATGTTGCACAACTACCATGTCATGTTTAATTTCCATTAACGGTACGCGAATTAATTGTCATGTCATTGCATTCTTTAAGTGTTTCCGTGATTGCGTAGCTTCGCTACATCTTATGAAATGATTGAGGCTAGGTGCACCCCTATGCCAAATGAAATACGCTCCTGGTTGTGATCCAGGAAACGAGCTCTTGTGCGGGAAAACCCTGGCTCATTTACTGAGCTCATGTACAGGGACCCTGGCTCGTTCACATGTGGGTATTGGGGGTAAGGGTTAAGCGGCCAATCAACTGGGAGTCTGCCCGATCAGCAACTACAGTGGTAAGGCGTAAACTCTGGGTTCTGGGGTAGTGTTAAGCAGCCAATCAGCGTGAATGCCAAACCGTTCAGCTGTAAGGCGTAAACATCTACAAACAACTTGAAACGTGACTAGTGAAAAGATTGAGTTTGTTAGTAGCTTGGCTACTCTTGACTTGTCCCGATAATTGTTCTCTTGTACTTATTGTTTCACCATGTCTTGCTTGTGCACTCATGTTATAACTGCCATGTCATGCATACTATAACTGCTAGGTTGTTAGTTTGCCTTACTTTCAGTTTCCTTGCCCAAGTCTTTTAGACTTGCTGACATGTGCCCCTTTACTCTTTTGGGTGACACATGTTAGATCTGGAGCCTGAGTACATTGTAGAGGATGAGGTGTTTGCTGACGCCGAGCCCGATCCTGTGTTTGGCGAGGAGTACGTGGACACTGGGGACCATTCCTAGTGTCTTCGTTGAGCTTTCCCTTTTTGTTTAGACCGCTGTTTTGTTGTCAGTGCGTAGCACCTATACTTGGTTACGTTGTTCCTTTTGTTGGCCTTGTTCTGGGCCTTTAGACTCTTTCTTTTAGCCTGGTGGCTTTTCTGGATGTTGAACTTAACTTTAATGTTGGACAATTTCTGAGATTTGAGATTTTATTTCTGTCTCTCCTTGTGTTATTATTGTTGTTCCGTTTGTGGTTACGGGGACCTGCTTATGTTTTATTGACGCTTATCGGGTTTGGAGCTTCACGGCTCCACTCTCGTGCGGACCTTCTCACGTCTCGCCTCCATTTTAGGGAAGCGGGGCGTGACAGGTTTTGTTGGTGGCCCATGCAGGTCTCTTCTGTAACTGTGATTATTAGAATGACGATAATAATATTAGAATGTCCAATAAACTAAGTTCGACATCCGAGTCATAAGCTATGAGTCTAATCTGCTTCGTTTTCTGTGTCATTAGATGGCAGGAAGGCGATTCACCCGTGGTGGAGGTAGTGGTGCGCCCCCTCATGATGAGGAGCCTGAGCGGGAACCCACCAATGGAGAGATGATGCGGATGATGCTTCAGATGATGCAAGTGCAGCAGGGCGTGCTCCTGCAAGTCAAGAATGCTCCACTTGCTCGAGCTGTCCGGGCACTTCTGGATGCCCCTCGCTCCGAGCCGGGAGCGAAGCAATTTCGGGAGCTGGGTCCCGCATATTTTGATGGGTCTGAGGGTCCTCTGGCTGCCGATGAGTGGATTTGGAACATTGAGGATAACTTGAAGATGGCCAAGATCACCCCGGCTGGATGGGTTGATTTGGCGAAGAGGCAACTCAAGAATAATGCTCGGAACTGTTGGGATGCGGAAGAGAAGATGCTGGTGGAGCCGATAGCTTGGACTACCTTTAAGTCCAAGTTTGATGAGGAGTTCTTTCCGAAGGCTGCTAGGAAGGAGATGCTGAAGCGCTTTATTGATCTGAAGCAAGGGAGCTTGACGGTGTACCTGTACCACCAAGAGTTCACTAGGCTTAGTCGGGTTGTAACGGCCGCTTTCCGACCGTTCGTATTTTCTGCGTGCACGTGCTTTATCGTGCACGTATTTTATTTGACTATTTCTGATCTCCGGCATGGGCGATGTGATATGCCGTTGCGATCATTTTGGGGTGTTGAATTTTATAGTAATTTTTGGGAACGTCTTTTCACGGCTCGTTTTCTCGCGAAACGACTTTGAACGATAGGGACGTTTTAGTCATTTGACTCAAAACGTTGTTCCCAATTTTACGTAAATTCTTGGTAGGCGTTACGCACGATCGGGCTCCGTAGATCATTGCGTCTCGTCTCCACGATCGCCCCGGTATTTTCGGATTATTTTTCTGACGCCCGGATTGAGAGATATCGCACGGAATAACCTCGACCGTTGATTTGCCCAATCAGTATCCAATTTCGAATTTGTTAGCCAAATGTGGCTAAATATCTTATTTAAATCGTTTTAAATCTTTCCCTAAGCTGTATCCTATTTGTCCCTAGACTTACCCCTAATTGTATACCCCACTAACCCAATATCCTCCTCTTTTAACCTTAAACCTATAGTTATTTATCATCACCCATTATTATAATAATATCCCTAACCCTAACCTAATACCCTTTCACGTTTAACCTAGGGCTAAACCCCCCCCCCCCCCCCAATTCTCAGCCGCCGCCACCTAACACTCTCCCTCTCCCTGATCTCTCCCTCTCCCCGATCTCTCTCTCCTCCCCTTCTCCTCAGCCTCCGGCCCCCTTCTCAGCGCGTCGCCGCGGGCTGCGAGATACACTGCCCTCGAGTTCGTCATCACCGGTGCCCCCGAGATTCCGATCGCCGGCCTCCCCTCGCGGCCTCCCCGCAGCCGCTCCCTCCAGCGATCGTCATCGTGCCCCGTTTCTCCGCCCGATCGCCGCCTCTCCACGGCAATTACCCCGCCTGCGATCCCGACGCCCCCCTGCACTGCCCCGCGACTCCGACGCCACCCCCGACTGCCTCCTCGCCGTCGCACGGAGCCGTGCTGCGATTTCTCGCCACCACCGCCTGTCGCGCCGCCGCCTGGCCGCCTTGACCCGCTGCCGTCGCCGCAAACCACCGCTGGCCGTCGTGACTAGCTCCTCCGGCGTACATCCTCCCCCCTGCAAGCAAACGACACCAGTAAGCCCTTAATGTTAGTATTATTGTTCTTAATAGTATTCAAGAGCATGAGCAGAGGTATTATAATCACAATATGGGTTAGGGATGTTTATAGATGTTATTAGTCTCTGGCTATTAATCTCATGACCATTACTTAGGTTAATTAATGTTAACCGATGTTAGTTGACCATCACTTAGGTTATTTTTGTTGGGATTGATATTAGGATTAGTTGATGTTATTAATCTCATACTAGATAAGACCTACATCATGCCTTCTTCTTTTCGTGATCAGTAAATCATAGTAAATAAAATTTTAAGTTTCAGATGTTATCAGTAAGTTATATATATGTTATTAAGATGTGTCAGTTGCATGTATTAGGTTAATTTAGTTGTCATAAACTGTGTACATGAAGAGTGGACAATAATATTACTTTAAAATTTGTTAGTGTGTTAAATAAATGTATAGTTCCTGGTATTAAGACAACGTTTAGGTTGATAATGTTTCATTGAATTTAATCGTGTTTAGCTAAATATCATTTATCCGATGTCTCAGATTAATCTCGCATCTCGCTGACACCTCCTGGATATCCAAATCGTACCAATCAGATATTCTGGGAACGGAAATACTGCTCGCTTCCCGTTCCGATGCCGATTCATGCGTGACCGTCAGACCAGGTTGGGTCCCCTAACTCGTAGCACAACCTACACCATAGCAGAACTAAAAACCTAACTAAAATCAGACAACAGTAACTAAATTTATTTTCTGCAACTTTAAAACGTTGTGCAAATCTAGATTATCGACGAACGGACTTTTGACTGTGCACATAGGATAGATCGTCGATTAGGCTGTTACATAAAAAAATATGACTTTTGACTAATAGGATAGTCCCGATAACCTAGAAACGAACCCTAATAGGAATTTCTGAAATTGAGACCTGACACCGTCGCCGTGGCGCTATTTCAGACAGACTTTCGCGGACGAGACGCTTGGATGAGACGCTTCGGGAGGACGGCACACTCGCCATCGCAGGCAAGTGTATCCACTTGCACTTTTGGCCGTGCTTAGGCCCTAATTGGTTAGAATTGTTAACTGTGAACAAATAAATTCCGGACGTGAAATGATAGCGTCCGGGACGACTCCTGACGGCTCAGACTTGACGACGAAGTCTGAGCCTGACAACAACAACTTTTGTTATTGTAGGGCTATCATGTGTGTGCGTGCGTGTGGACACCCTAGAATAACAACTCCCTACACTAGTCATGTCGTGTCCTGTTACACAAAAAAAAGCCTTCGGGTGTTTCGGATGCTTTCCTTGCGGAAGTGATCACTGTTATACAAAAAGCCTTCGGGCGTTTCGGATGCTTTCCTTGCGGAAGTGATCCCTGTTATACAAAAAGCCTTCGGGTGTTTCGGATGCTTTCCTTGTGGAAGTGATCCCTGTTATACAAAAAGCCTACGGGCGTTTCGGATGCTTTCCTCCGCGGAAGTGATCCCTGTTACCAAAAAGCCTACGGGCGTTTCGGATGCTTTCCTAGCGGAAGTGATCCCTGTTACACAAAAAGCCTTCGGGCGTTTCAGATGTTTCCCTACTGGAAATGATCCCTGTAATTCTTGTCCCGAGTTTCTGGGTTTGGGGTTGGGTTGAGCGTGCGCACGGCAAGAGGGTCTGATCCCCCTCGAACCGTAAGGTGTGAACCCTTTCGTGTCTCACTTGTCCTGTCATGTCTTGTCCCGTCACGTCCCGTCTTGTCTTGACACCTGTAGGTTAGTCCCGTATTTGGTAGCACACGCTACGACTACTACTTGTCCCGTTTTACTTTCCTGCTACGTTACTTCCTGTTGTGTTACCCTGTTATAACCACAGCATGCTAATCAACCAGTAAACTGTTGTGTAAAAGAACCTCATCATGTTAATCAACCAGTAAACCGTTGTTTAAAGTTCGGTGCACTTGCAGTAAAGTCTAACCCCTCTTGTAGACTTTACCTGACGTACAGTTCCTTTTTCTTGGGTGTTGTACGTCAGGTGTCAGCCAGAGTTCGTGGACGAGGCAGACTCACTGGAGCACGAGGAGCCGAGGACGTCGACCAAGAGTACGCGCCCGACGAGGACCAGACCTAGAGGTCTTTTTAGATGACACTTACAGAGGTTACTACCTTTAGGTTTGCCTTTAAATCTTTTGTTTCCATGCTTAGGCTTTCCTTTAGATTTTGTGCTTGTTGGATATTATATCTCTTTTTAATGAATGCAACTTCCTTTCCATACTTTCTGTTGTTTCGAACTATAATAATGCAAGAACCTGAAAATCGTTTAAAATGGTACCTCTACAGACGCTTATTGGGTCCGAGCTTCTCAGCTCTGGCCTAAGCGGGCCTTGTCACGCTTCACCTCCGTCCATTTTGGGAAGCGGGGCGTGACAGGTTTTAGTGGTGGCCCATGCAGGTCATGCAAAAGTTCGGAACAATAAAAAGTACCGCATTCATCTAATATCCACGTACAAGACTGAATTAGTTTCCCAGTCTTAGATAGTAGGAAGACTTAGGTATACGTCCCAATTTGACAGTCTGACGCCTTAGTTAGGAATTAGACATCCTTGTCCTAGGATACCTTAGTAGCCACTTGACTCTGACCAAATTAGATTTCTAGAGTCCTCCTTTTAGTTTAGTCGCTTGCCCAGCTCCATTGACTTCGAGCCCAGCAGAACGTAACCTTGATCCTCTTAGGAACCTTCTCTTTAGATCCTGATTATAGTCTCGCTCCTTAGGAAATCTTAGTGTTGAGCTCTCCAAATCTGTAGACGATCCGATAATTAGAACACCTGACTTCTAGCGTCGCCATGATCTTTACAATTTTGTGTTGTCAGCCATAATGTTCCATCGTAGCCCTTCACGATTCGTATCCTAAACCTATTCTTCAAGCAATCATTTTCCTGTCTTCCGATTCACGTGATCGTTCCCTGACGATTGTCGTTGATCCTTCAAATCCCTTCCTTGACCGTTTCTGCTTCCACTAAAAGTATTTTCAAAATTTATTACTAAGATTTTTTTCGCTCAGCTAAATTTCTTTGAAAACATCTATATTATATATTTCAAAATTTCTTTTTCGGTTGAGTTAAAATTCTTTCGCTGATCTTGAAACCTCTCTGGTCGTAAAATTATTTTGCAATCTCGCACCTATTTTCAAATCAAAATCTTTCGTGTTTCAGTTTTAAACCTTGTTATCAATTCTATAATTCAATATATATATATTACTTTTCTAAACTACAAAATTTTATTGCTAATCACTTACCGCACGTACTTTTAGAATATTTTCTAAACCAAAGAGAACTTTAAATTTATTCTTGTATATGTATAAACAGCCCCATGTTCATCGTGCTCGTACTTCAAGAAATCTTTGTTTAGACTTACTTTCATTTGCAAAACAACCGCTACCTCACCCCACTTTTTCATCCAACTCTTTCTCCAAAATTATAATAATTTTTTTTCCGTCTGCTCACTTTTCCCTACATATTTCTTTTTAAGTATAAAGTATACGATATCATATTTTACCCGTAAATCTCCTTCATTTATCTAGTTATTCTGAGAAATATTTTTGTCTCATCCAACCAACTATCTCTTTACTCCGTCTTATTTGAGCTCGTTCTTTCCGATCTTATTTCGTTTCGCTTTTCGTCTAGTTTTCTTTTCCTTCTATTATTTAGACATTAGATCTCGTAGTTATCCATGCTATCTCCAGTTTAGGAGCAGACCCTTTGGTAGGTGATGTCGTTTCAGTGCCTGAGTATAGGTAGAGTGTGTAGACCTGTATGAGTGTGTCATCTTTAGAATCCTGATGTTTGTCTCCTGTGTCTTGAATGTATACTCAGCGTTAACCATGATATGCAGGAAGTTGTCTGAATGACGGTATCCATACTTGTATGAATGGCGTCATCGCAGGCAGATCCTTAGACTTAGTTTTAGATTTAATGAATGGTTTATCTTGGTTGTATGTGACCGTATCAAAACTTTGTTTTCTTTAAACCAAATCTTTAAAGTTTTCAAACTAGCTCACAAGATCGCAAAACAATTAACTTTTTCCCATCCATTACCGCAACACCACACGTTTTTCCAAAATGTTTTAAATAATTTCCTTGGCCTCAAGTCCCTCTTTCCCTCCTCTTCTTCTCCCTTAAAGAAAGTTTTCGTGTTTATGGTTGTTATATTAGTTGGGACTAGCTATTATCGTTATAGGATTGTTGTTTTCGGGTAGGCTCAGGGTGAGATGAGATTTATTATAGCAATGATTAACCGATTTTGGAACAATAGGATATTGGAATAAATATCTTTAGGATGAAAAGAATGGACTGTCCAAGACTTATTTATAAAACCGAAGTGTGGCGGACTTAATGGAGAACTCTGGTTGACTGAGATTATATGTGTGAAGATGAGAACTTATCAGATTTGAGGCTTAGACGAATGGTAGATAGGGTTGGCTACAGAGTATGGTAGGAGTCAGGGTGATCATGAGATTGGGTAGAGCTTTTACTAGCATCGAGACTTGATTGTTAAGTTGACGAGAGAAGACATTGGGAGTAACACGACGTGCTAAGATGAATAGATGGTTGGGTAGTCGGACTAACATTGGTTGACAATAATCATAATAAGTAGGAGGAGATATGATTTTGATAGTTCGATTATTTGGCGGATAAATATGACACGGAAGGTATTGAGGACACGGCGATTGTTGATTTGTGAAAGTATTTTAAGTTAGACAAAGTTTTGTCCTGGATTGGTGATCGACTAGGAAATTATTTTAGCAATTGATAAATTTTAGGAAAAGATTGAGAAATTTAAAAGATGTTATTGAGCGATGATGTATAGCGGAATGGTAGGGGATGAGAAGATGATTATTATTCTTTTGTGAGGATTTGGAGTTGGAGATTTAAACAGTAGTGATGGACCTATGGTTGAGTGTTAGGATGTGAGATTAGCCGTGGTTTTATCCAGTGAAAAGAAGGATTATGAGAGATTATTTGAGGAACGATGTTGAAGTTATAGGATTAGAGATCCTGGTATGAGAGAGGGGAGTGATAAGCTTAAGTATTTATAGATTTTATAATTAGTCTTAGTATGAGTGATTCCGAGGGCGGAATCATTTCTAAGGTGGGTAGAATGTAACGGCCGCTTTCTGACCGTTCGTATTTTCTGCGTGCACGTGCTTTATCGTGCACGTATTTTATTTGACTATTTCTGATCTCCGGCATGGGCGATGTGATATGCCGTTGCGATCATTTTGGGGTGTTGAATTTTATAGTAATTTTTGGGAACGTCTTTTCACGGCTCGTTTTCTCGCGAAACGACTTTGAACGATAGGGACGTTTTAGTCATTTGACTCAAAACATTGTTCCCAATTTTACGTAAATTCTTGGTAGGCGTTACGCACGATCGGGATCCGTATATCTGTGCGTCTCGTCTCCACGATCGCCCCAGTATTTTCGGATTATTTTTCTGACGCCCGGATTGAGAGATATCGCACGGAATAACCTCGACCGTTGATTTGCCCAATCAGTATTCAATTTCGAATTTGTTAGCCAAATGTGGCTAAATATCTTATTTAAATCGTTTTAAATCTTTCCCTAAGCTGTATCCTATTTGTCCCTAGACTTACCCCTAATTGTACACCCCCCTAACCCAATATCCTCCTCTTTTAACCTTAAACCTATAGTTATTTATCATCACCCATTATTATAATAATATCCCTAACCCTAACCTAATACCCTTTCACGTTTAACCTAGGGCTAACCCCCCCCATTCTCAGCCGCCGCCACCTAACACTCTCCCTCTCCCCGATCTCTCCCTCTCCCCGATCTCTCTCTCCTCCCCTTCTCCTCAGCCTCCGGCCCCCTTCTCAGCGCGTCGCCGCGGGCTACGAGATCCGCTGCCCTCGAGTTCGTCGTCACCGGCGCCCCTGAGATTCCGATCGCCGGCCTTCCCTCGTGGCCTCCCCGTAGCCGCTCCCTCCAGCGATCGTCACCGTGCCCCGTTTCTCCGCCCGATCGCCGCCTCTCCACGGCGATTACCCCGCCCGCGTTCCCGACGCCCCCTGCACTGCCCCGTGACTCCGACGCCACCCCCGACTGCCTCCTCGCCGTCGTACGGAGCCGTGCTACGTTTTCTCGCTACCACCGCCTGTCGCGCCGTCGCCTGGCCGCCTTGACCCGCTGCCGTCGCCGCAAACCACCGCTGGCCGCCGTGACTAGCTCCTCCGGCGTACATCCTCCCCCCTGCAAGCAAACGACACCAGTAAGCCCTTAATGTTAGTATTATTGTTCTTAATAGTATTCAAGAGCATGAGCAGAGTTATTATAATCACAATATGGGTTAGGGATGTTTATAGATGTTATTAGTCTCTGGCTATTAATCTCATGACCATTACTTAGGTTAATTAATGTTAACCGATGTTAGTTGACCATCACTTAGGTTAGTTTTGTTGGGATTGATATTAGGATTAGTTGATGTTATTAATCTCATACTAGATAAGACCTACATCATGCCTTCTTCTTTTCGTGATCAGTAAATCATAGTAAATAAAATTTTAAGTTTCAGATGTTATCAGTAAGTTATATATATGTTATTAAGATGTGTCAGTTGCATGTATTAGGTTAATTTAGTTGTCATAAACTGTGTACATGATGAGTGGACAGTAATATTACTTTAAAATTTGTTAGTGTGTTAAATAAATGTATAGTTCCTGGTATTAAGACAACGTTTAGGTTGATAATGTTTCACTGAATTTAATCGTGTTTAGCTAAATATCATTTATCCGATGTCTCAGATTAATCTCGCATCTCGCTGACACCTCCTGGATATCCAAATCGTACCGATCAGATATTCTGGGAACGGAAATGCTGCTCGCTTCCCGATCCGATGCCGATTCATGCGTGACCGTCAGACCAGGTTGGGTCCCCTAACTCGTAGCACAACCCACACCATAGCAGAACTGAAAACCTAACTAAAATCAGACAACAGTAACTAAATTTATTTTCTGCAACTTTAAAACGTTGTGCAAATCTAGAATATCGACGAACGGACTTTTGACTGTGCACATAGGATAGATCGTCGATTAGGCTGTTACATAAAAAAATATGACTTTTGACTAATAGGATAGTCCCGATAACCTAGAAACGAACCCTAATAGGAATTTCTGAAATTGAGACATGACACCGTCGCCGTGGCGCTATTTCAGACAGACTTTCGCGGACGAGACGCTTGGATGAGACGCTTCGGGAGGACGGCACACTCGCCATCGTAGGCAAGTGTATCCACTTGCACTTTTGGCCGTGCTTAGGCCCTAGTTGGTTAGAATTGTTAACTGTGAACAAATAAATTCCGGACGTGAAATGATAGCGTCCGGGACGACTCCTGACGGCTCAGACTTGACGACGAAGTCTGAGCCTGACAACAACAACTTTTGTTATTGTAGGGCTATCATGTGTGTGCGTGCGTGTGGACACCCTAGAATAACAACTCCCTACACTAGTCATGTCGTGTCCTGTTACACAAAAAAAGCCTTCGGGCGTTTCGGATGCTTTCCTTGCGGAAGTGATCACTGTTATACAAAAAGCCTTCGGGCGTTTCGGATGCTTTCCTTGCGGAAGTGATCCCTGTTATACAAAAAGCCTTCGGGTGTTTCGGATGCTTTCCTTGTGGAAGTGATCCCTGTTATACAAAAAGCCTACGGGCGTTTTGGATGCTTTCCTCCGCGGAAGTGATCCATGTTACCAAAAAGCCTACTGGCGTTTCGGATGCTTTCCTAGCGGAAGTGATCCCTGTTACACAAAAAGCCTTCGGGCGTTTCAGATGTTTCCCTAGCGGAAATGATCCCTGTAATTCTTGTCCTGAGTTTCTGGGTTTGGGGTTTGGTTGAGCGTGCGCACGTCAAGAGGGTCTGATCCCCCTCGAACCGTAAGGCGTGAACCCTTTCGTGTCTCACTTGTCCTGTCATGTCTTGTCCTGTCACGTCCCGTCTTGTCTTGACACCTGTAGGTTAGTCCTGTAGTTGGTAGCACACGATACGACTACTACTTGTCCCGTTTTACTTTCCTGCTACGTTACTTCCTGTTGTGTTACCCTGTTATAACCACAGCATGCTAATCAACCAGTAAACTGTTGTGTAAAAAAACCTCAGCATGTTAATCAACCAGTAAACCGTTGTTTAAAGTTCGGTGCACTTGCAGTAAAGTCTAACCCCTCTTGTAGACTTTACCTGACGTACAGTTCCTTTTTCTTGGGTGCTGTACGTCAGGTGTCAGCCAGAGTTCGTGGACGAGGCAGACTCACTGGAGCACGAGGAGCCGAGGACGTTGACCCAGAGTACGCGCCTGACGAGGACCAGACCTAGAGGTCTTTTTAGACGACACTTACAGAGGTTACTACCTTTAGGTTTGCCTTTAAATCTTTTGTTTCCATGCTTAGGCTTTCCTTTAGATTTTGTGCTTGTTGGATATTATATCTCTTTTTAATGAATGCAACTTCCTTTCCGTACTTTCTGTTGTTTCGAACTATAATAATGCAAGAACCTGAAAATCGTTTAAAATGGTACCTCTACAGACGCTTATTGGGTCCGAGCTTCTCAGCTCTGGCCTAAGCGGGCCTTGTCACGCTTCGCCTCCGTCCATTTTGGGAAGCGGGGCGTGACACGGTTCGCACCGAAGATGGTGCAGGATGCTGATGAGAGGGCTCAGAGGTTCCTGCAGGGACTTGCTTTGGAGCTCCAGAGTTTTGTGTCTTCCTCTGATCTGGACTCTTATCAGAAGGTTCTGGTCGCTGCAAGGAGGCAGGAGCTGAACCTGAGTCAGAGGAGAGGACATGTTTCTAGTGCTGGGAAGAGGCCTATGGAGCAGGCCAGGGCGGTGGTTAGGCCTGGTTTCAAGCCTAATCAGCCAGCTCAGTTCAAGAGGCCAGGAGGGCCTATTCAGAAGACTTACATTTTTGCGGCAAGCCTGGCCACATCAAGGATCAGTGTAGGAAGTTTCTGGGCCAGTGTTTGGTTTGTGGTGATGCTTCTCATGTCGCGAAGGATTGTCGGCATGCGAATCAGCTGCGGAGGGCACCTGTTGCAGCACAGCCGTTGTAGCAGCGAGCGTCTGTTCCTGCTGGACGTGGAGCAGCTCTTGTTCCACAGAGGCAGGCTTTTCAGCAGGCTATTCCGCCGAGGAGGCAGGCTTTTCTGATGACCGATGTGGAGAGCGAGGTTGTGGATGAGGTTATCGCAGGTAATCCTCAATCTAGCTGTTACTTTACTAGCTGGTTTTGATTGTTAGATTGTGTTCTTTGCTTGAACATGATTGTTTGCTAGACTAGGGTTTGATTGTTAATTGCTTGTTAGGTGTGGTTTTGGTGTGCACATTTCCTGCACGAGTCCTCTTTGACTCAGGTGCATCGATGTGCATTATTTCTCGGAGCTTCGTGGAGAAGCATTCCTTGTCGACGTCCCCTCTTCCCAAGAGTTGGAATATCGTTACAGGGAATGGTGTGGTCTCGATGCATCTCGGTTGCAATTCTTGCCCGTTGGTGGTTTGTGGACATGAGATTTACGCTGATTTCATTGTCCACGACATCATCAACTATGATGCGGTCCTTGGGATGGATTGGCTTGCGAGCTTCTATGCTACGATCGACTGTCAGAGGAAGAAGGTGGTGTTCGAGATTCCTGGACATCCAGTGTTTGAGTTCAGCCGAGGCAGCAGTTCGCTTGGTTCTGTCAGATTTCGGGCCAGGCCGGTGGAGATTGTGGCTATGCAGATGGAGCTAGAGAGGCCAGCTGTGGTGCGGGACTTTGATGACGTCTTCCCTGAGGAGATGCCTGGTTTTCCACCTGATCGAGCTCTAGAATTTTCTATTGATCTTGTTCCGGGAGCGCAGCCGATTTCGAAGGCGCCGTATCGTATGGCACCCGCTGAGTTGGAGGAATCGCGGAAGCAGCTGGATGAGCTTTTGCAGAAGGGTTATATCAACCCTAGTGTGTCTCTGTGGGGAGCACCGGTGCTGCTGGTGAAGAAGAAGGATGGTTTGCGTCGCATGTGCGTGGATTATCGGGAGTTGAATGCGGTGACCATCAAGAACAAATACCCGTTGCCTCGCATCGATGATATTTTTGATCAGCTTGGAGGTTCGTGGGTGTTTTCAAAGTTGGATCTAAGGAGTGGTTACCATCAGTTGAAGGTGAAGAAGGGAGATGTTTCAAAGACAGCGTTTAGGACGAAGTATGGACACTACGAGTTTGTGGTTATGCCTTTCGGTTTAACCAATGCACCCGCAGTTTTCATGAATCTGATGAACCTGATTTTCTACGAATTTTTGGATAAGTCTGTCGTTATCTTTATTGACGACATTCTGATCTATTCAAAGTCGGAGGAGGAGCATGCCTCGCACTTGAGGACGGTGTTGGAGATCTTGAGGAAGCATCGGTTGTATGCTAAGTTTTCGAAGTGCGAGTTTTGGCTGGATAAAGTTGCTTTTCTGGGGCATGTGGTGACTGGAGATGGTATTTCTGTGGATCCCGAGAAGATTAGGGCCATCAGAGAGTGGCCTGTTCCGCAGTCAGCGTCTGAGATCCGGAGTTTCCTTTGACTTGCTGGTTACTATCGGCGCTTCATTAAGGACTTTTCCTGTATTGCTGAGCCGATGACTAGATTGACGCGAAAGGATGTACCTTTTGTTTGGTCGGGTGATTGTAAGAATGCTTTTGGTGTTCTGAGGGAGAGATTGACGACTGCCCCTATTCTTGTTATGCCTGATCGCAGCGATGGATTTGAGATCTTTTGCGATGCTTCTGGCAAGGGTCTCGGTTGTGTGTTGCATCAGCACGGGCATGTTGTGGCGTATGCGTCTCGTCAGCTCAAGGTTCATGAGAAGAATTACCCGACACATGATTTGGAGTTGGCTGCTGTTGTGTTTGTTCTTAAGATTTGGAGGCACTTCCTACTGAGTGAGAAAGTGAAGATCTTCACCGATCACAAAAGATTGAAGTATATTTTTACTCAGAAGGAGCTCAACATGCGACAGCGTCGATGGTTGGAGCTCATTGCGGATTATGAGATTGATTTGTAGTATCACCCTGGCAAGGTGAATGTGGTTCCTGATGCGCTGAGTAGACTCCCAGCGGTGATGATTTTGACCTCGCAGTGGAGATTACAGCAGGATTTTTGCGAGTCTGGTGTTGAGATTGTTCTTCCTGGGGAGGCTTCTTCGTTGATGTGTATGCAGATACAGTCGACGATTGTGGATCGGATCAAGGCTGGCCAGGCTAGAGATCCGAAGCTGGTAAAGATTCGGGAGCAGGTAGAAGCCGGTCTGCGGACTGACTTTTTGATTCATGAGGATGGCTCGTTGAGGTTTGGAGCCAGGTTGTGTGTGCCAGCTGGGGATATCAGAGAGGAGTTGATGGTGGAGGCACACAGTTCGCTGTATTCTGTGCATCCTGGTGGCACCAAGATGTACCAGGATCTTCGTCTGAACTATTAGTGGCATGGCATGAAGAGGAGTGTGGCTCGGAGTGTAGCCAAGTATTTGGTTTGCCAGCAAGTGAAGGCGGAGCATCAGGGTACGACCGGGATGCTACAACCGCTTCCGATTCCGGAGTGGAAGTGGCAACACATCACTACGGATTTCGTGACTGGACTACCTCGGAGTCCGAAGCAGAATGACGCGATTTGGGTGATCGTAGATCGATTGACCAAATCCACGCACTTTATTCCATTCCGAGTGGGACAGTCCACTGAGGCGCTAGCGAGGAGATATATGGAGGTAAATTCTTTTACTCTCCGTTTTTATTTCCTTTTCCTAGTTTGGATAGTGATGTAACGTGAATCGTGCAGGAGGTCGTACGACTTCACGGAGTCCCCGTGAGTATCGTGTCGGACAGAGACACGAGGTTCACATCTCAGTTCTGGCAGAGTTTGCAGAAGAGTTTGGGTACGCGTCTGAGTTTCAGCACGGCGTACCATCCGCAGACGGATGGCCAGTCCGAGAGGACGATTCAGATCTTGGAGGACATGCTGAGGGTGTGCATGTTGGATTTCAAGGGTTCGTGGGAGGACCATCTACATCTGGTAGAGTTTTCCTACAATAACATCTTCCAGGCGAGTATTGGCATGGCGGCTTTCGCCGCTCTTTATGGGAGGAAATGTCGATCGCCGTTGAGTTGGGATGACGTTGGTGATCGGGAGCTGTTGGGACCTGAGATGATCGTGGAGGCCGTGGATGTTGTCAGGAACATTCGGGAGAGGTTGAGGATTGCTCAGGACCGTTTTAAGCATTGGGCGGATGCTAAACGTCGTCCTTTGGAGTTTCAGCCGGGCGACCATGTGTTTCTGAGGATTTCCCCGAATTGTGGAGTGATTCGTTTTGGGAAGCGAGGGAAGTTGAGCCCGTGATACATTGGACCGTTTGACATTCTGGAGAAAGTTGGCGAGGTAGCCTACCGCTTAGCCTTGCCGCCATCTTTGGAGGGAGTTCACAATGTTTTCCATGTGTCGCAGCTTCGTCGATACATTAGCGATCCATCTCATGCTGTGGATTTCTCGGAGATTACCGTTCGCCCTGATATGACGTATGATCAGCAGCCAGTGCAGATTCTGGACAGGCGTCAGAAGTCACTTCGGAACAAGGTTGTCAATCTTGTGAGGGTGATGTGGTGACACAGCTCGCCTGGAGAGTCTACTTGGGAGAATGAGGATGAGATGCGAGAGCGCTACCCACTTTTGTTTCTGGACACGTGAGTGTTGGGAAATTCCGAGAACGGAATTTTTCTTAAGTTGGGGAGGATGTAATGACTGGTTTTCATGTATCCGGATTATTATATTTTATATATATGTGTTTCGGTGGATTTTCTCCTCATGTGTGGTTTTTGTCTCCGTAGCTTTTGTTTTCGATCGTTTCGTCGTGATTTTCTAGCTTCTTCCTTAGAATCGTCGATTTTGGAGTAAGTCATTCGTGACGAGGTTTATATCGGTCATATCTTATTGTTAGATCAAGCCTAGGAGTCTTAGGAATCGATCTCGGAGCTTCGCGCTCCATTTCGGAACTTTTGGTGCACGTTAGTCGGTACAAGAAGGGGAACCGACCGACTAGATGACGATTTAGTCGGTCGGCAAACCTTCATGGACCGACTAGTTTGCTTTGTTAATTTCTCAGGAGTTACTGTTTATCGTTAGTCGGTCTAAGAACATTGGTCGACTGACTAGGTTACAAACTAGTCGGTCAGCAATGCTTCTTTAACCGACTAACTCATTAACTATTTTTGGTACCAGTTACTGTTCACTTTTAGTCTGTCTAAGAATGTTCATCGACCGACTAGATGTCAAACTAGTCGGTCAGTAGTTGTTCTTTGACCGACTAACTCTTAGTTCAGGTTTTCGTCAGGAGCTACTGTTTACACTTAGTCGGTCTGCGTTGGTCAACCGACCGACTAGTTCTCAAACTAGTCGGTCAGCAGTTGTTCTTTGACCGACTAATCAGTGCAGTAAACACAAATTTTGCCCTAGCCGACATCAAACCCTATAAATACCCCTCCCAAACGTTTTCTTCTTCTTCTTCTTCAAATCTAAACCTAATTTCTCCCCCATTGAGCTCTCATCTTCCCCAAACCCTCAAACCTTCATTCCAAGCTCATCCTCCATCATCCAAACCCTCACTTAACACTTTCCACCTTCCACCTTCCTCAAACCTTCATCAAACCCCCAAAAATCCCCAAAACCCCATTTCTCCAGATTTTCCCCATCCTTCCAGATCTGAACCCTAGGTTCCCTGGAGCGTTTCTTCCGTTGCCGTGCTTGCTCGGCATCATTCTTCCGCTTCCGATACGGTAATAATCGATCTTTTAATGTTTTCATAACCCGTTGTGTTTTTGTGAAACCCTAATGAAATGAATGCTGTTTTGATGATTGTTTCTCCATAACAGCGACCTCCCCGTAGATTAGCGTCCGTGGGACGAACCCTCGTTGATCGTCATCCTCGGTGCTAGGCAAGTGAAACTTGCCACTTAGGGTTTTGGGCCATGTCTTAGGCCATTTGCTTGTTGTAGGCGTAAAAGAGACTAGGCGACGAAATGATACTCGCCTAGGCGCAAATTTAGGAACTAGCTTGGCAACGAAGCTAGATCCGACATTTATCATGTTGCACAACTACCATGTCATGTTTAATTTTCATTAACGGTACGCGAATTAATTGTCATGTCATTGCATTCTTTAAGTGTTTCCGTGATTGCGTAGCTTCGCTACATCTTATGAAATGATTGAGGCTAGGTGCACCCCTATGCCAAATGAAATACGCTCCTGGTTGTGATCCAGGAAACGAGCTCTTGTGCGGGAAAACCCTGGCTCATTTACTGAGCTCATGTACAGGGACCCTGGCTCGTTCACATGTGGGTATTGGGGTAAGGGTTAAGCGGCCAATCAACTGGGAGTCTGCCCGATCAGTAACTGTAGTGGTAAGGCGTAAACTCTGGGTTCTGGGGTAGTGTTAAGCGGCCAATCAGTGTGAATGCCAAACCGTTCAGCTGTAAGGCGAAAACATCTACAAACAACTTGAAACGTGACTAGTGAAAAGATTGAGATTGTTAGTAGCTTGGCTATTCTTGACTTGTCCCGATAATTGTTCTCTTGTACTTATTGTTTCACCATGTCTTGCTTGTGCACTCATGTTATAACTGCCATGTCATGCATACTATAACGGCTAGGTTGTTAGTTTGCCTTACTTTCAGTTTCCTTGCCCAAGTCTTTTAGACTTGCTGACATGTGCCCCTTTACTCTTTTGGGTGACACATGTTAGATCCGGAGCCTGAGTACATTGTAGAGGACGAGGTGTTTGCTGACGCCGAGCCCGAGCTTGTGTTTGGCTAGGAGTACTTGGACATTGGGGACCAGTCCTAGTGTCTTCGTTGAGCTTTCCCTTTTTGTTTAGACCGTTGTTTTGTTGTCGGTGCGTAGCACCTATACTTGGTTACGTTGTTCCTTTTGTTGGCCTTGTTCTGGGCCTTTAGACTCTTACTTTTAGCCTGGTGGCTTTTCTGGATGTTGAACTTAACTTTAATGTTGGACAATTTCTGAGATTTGAGATTTTATTTCTGTCTCTCCTTGTGTTATTAATGTTGTTCCGTTTGTGGTTACGGGGACCTGCTTATGTTTTATTGACGCTTATCGGGTTTGGAGCTTCACAGCTCCACTCTCGTGCGGACCTTCTCACGTCTCGCCTCCATTTTAGGGAAGCGGGGCATGACAAATGTCTCCCAGTACATGAAATTAGCTACGTTAACATTTCCCCATTTAAACCAATGCAACGTATCCCCCCTCAAATAAAATGAACAAGTATTCACCCAAGTAGCGTAAGGAGTTGAATGATAGCCAAAGAGTTGTTGTACCTGGCTCAACCACAGCAAGACCTCTTCATCACCCTTGAAAGTATGAAACTCTGGCTTAAGCACCCTTGGCTGTACATGAGATAAGGTTTCCCCTTGTACTCCCCTCCTATCTGAGCCTCTCTCTCCATTGTTATTAAGATCTCCACCCCTTTCATCACCTTGGTTGCGTGAACCAAACTCCTGATTGCTCATGCATGCATCATTTCTGATCTGACTATTCCGCAACACTTGCATTTGAACCTCTTGATGGTTGAACCTCTCCTCATTTTTGCTTTGATTGTTTAACATTATCTGGATTTGGGCCGTCATGTGCTCATTTGATTGTCTTTGTGAATCCACCAGAGTGCCTGTAGTTGAGACTGGATGTGATAGAGTCTATCTTCTTGTCATAATCGCCACGCATTAGCATCATCCTCATAATCGTCGTAGAGTGGTGGATCAGGGTTAGAACTCTGTCCTTGTCCTCGTTCAGCCCTAAGGATTGCTTTGGCATTCGTTTTCTTCTTTCCTCCCATAGTAGCGTAGCTGAGCTCTGATACCAAATTGATGCAAGCCAAAAGTTCACCAAGGAGATTTCGCCAACAATGGCGAAATTAACAAGAAATTTATTACTAAAAGAAAGAGAATTACATAGCAAATGAATTAAAAACGAAAACTAGAGAGAAATTTCTCATTGATTCCATACAATCCTTTCAACAATAGAACCAGTTGTATTTAAAGACTCTTCAGCTAACAAACTTTCTAACAAACTAACAAACTTAGGTAGCTGTCCACGTCAAGGCAGTTGCAAGGCTGGCGAACTCTGTCGGAATAGCAGCAGCGGAGGTGAGGAGACGAGGCGGTGCTTGAACTTCTCGCCGAACATTTGAGGTACAACCTTCGTATTTATTTGTTCCGTTGAGATTCCTTTAGCTGGTGGGCTCCACTATTAGGTATAGATCTACGACCAGCATTTAAACTTCCATTGTAATGGACGACTCTCATTTAAACCCCACAAGCGGTCCGATCTTCATTAGGCGTCGATCAAACGGTCCAAACTCTTTCCAGTTAATTCTTGACTGTTAGCTGCCTCCTCTTCGTAGCCTTCTTCTCCTTCTTTCAGTCCCACAGCTGCTTGCTTCTTCTTCTCCATCAGCACTTCATCTAATCGGGTTCTAACAGTGCACGTGGTGTCTTACAGGTCCCGTCTGTCCAGCTCAACTGGGCCGTGACCCTGATGGGCACCCTATTGATCTACATCTACATTTACATTAAAAAGACATGATATAAAACTTATTTATGTGGACCTCTTCCTTCCCTTCCCCTTCTCTAATGGAGCATCAAACAAGTTTATTAATATGTTTCTTAACAGTGTGAAACAATGCAAAATCCTTTACCCAATGCTAGCTGTTCCCTTCTCATCTGCCACTTTTTTAATTTTTTAATTTTAAAAAATACAGCACAACCCCAGAAGACAAACAAGCGAAGACACCCTCCAAAATTGGCATCCGGCACACCCGTTGCTTGATTATTGGATCAAGAACCCTCAATTTCTGTTCAAAACCATTTTAAACTTTTTATCTTTATGATGGACGGTGAAGATTTACTTAACGGCCGACTTCTAAACATCGCGGCACCGACGTGTTCTTTCTGCGTGCTTGGCGTGTGCTTATCAGGCCACCGGGGGGGGGGGGGGGGGGGGGGGGGGGGGGGGGCCAACTAGCAGTACACAAAACCCGTTGCGGGCCCCACGAAGCGAACATTCGTCTCCCCCGTTGGATGTACACGTGTCGGTCGCGGTGGCCAGGATGTAACGAAAACGGGTGCTATAGGGGGTGGTTGGATTTGTTCGGTTCGCTAACCAATTCCCTGCTCTCATCCCCCTCACGCAACTCCCTTGCTCAAAACCCCAAATTTGTCCTCGACCCATTCCCCAATTTCAACTTATTCCGTGGCTATCGGAGGGGTATTTTCGTCATCCAGCCCAACATGTTCAAAAGAGATATAGATTAAAAAAGGGTAGGCCGAGGGCAATTCGTTTCGAGTGGCGAGGACCTCGCCAACGTCGCCTCCACTTTCCAAATATTTGAAACCAGTTGGAATAGCTGACGGGATTTGCTTGCTGCCTTCTACGACCGCCAAGTGTAGGTCGCTGCTACCGGCAACAGCCTGTTGTCGATACAGGCGGAAGGCAACGATTGGACGCAGCGCATGTACCAAGTCGACAGGGAGGAACAAATCAAGAAAGAAACCTTTCCACCTTCTTCTCTCCCTTCGTTATTATACTAATTATCTGAAATAATTTAATGCGAAAATTAGAAAGAGAAGAGAGAGGAAGTCGAAAAACAACTTACTAAAAAAATGAGAAAAAGTGGTCGCCTTTTATTGCGGGGTTCGGCGGAATAGATCGTAAATAGAAAACCCTCCCATTTCTCTTTGCAGAAGAAAGAAGAGAGACGAGAGAAGGTGAGAGACATTATTGAGTTCTTTGAATTTAGATTCGGATTCCAATTGATCTGAGCAGTGAGGGTTTAAAAAATCTACTTGGAAAAGAGAGAGAGAATTTTGAACTTGCAATGGCTGCCGGTTACCCCGGCCGCGATCTGCGCGGCTCGTACGGTTACGGCGTCAGATCCTCCTTCCAGTTCCCTGACCAGCAGCGATCTGACGGAGGAAACGGCCTCCTGAAGCGGTCGTTAACGGAGCTCGAGCGGCAGCAGCAGATACAGCACACGCTGTATCTACGATCGGTGAAGCAGCGGACGATGGCGACGCATCTCAACTCGCCGATGTCTCCTATTTCTCCGATTGATCTTGCATCCTCGTCTTCCTCCTCGCTCTCCTCCTCCAACTCTGGAGTCAATTTCAATTTCCTTAGAGGCCTTCAGCTGCAGCATCAGCAGCATCAACAACAACATCAAATTTTGAAGCCTGGTGCAGATTTCTTTTTCGTCGCTCCGCCTGTTGAATTCAAGAAGAAGCCCTGTGCGATCAAGAGCCAGCTCCAAGAATTAGAGAGGCAGCTCCTTTTGGACGACGCTGACGACGACGCTGACGTCAGCGTCACCGGCTCTGCGGTAACCACGAGCGAGTGGGGCGAGGCGATGCAGCAGCTAATCTCCCCGTCGCCGTCTCCACCACCGCCTCAGAATCCTCTTTCCTCTTCTCCGACGACGTCAACGTCGTCCTCCACCTCTTCTTCGGCATCTTGCACCCCAACTGCTCCCTCAGCTCCGACGAAGCAGCTGCTTCTCCACACCGCGGCCGCCATCTCCGAAGGAAATCTCGACGCCGCCGCGGCCAACATCGCAGTCCTCAAGCGGACGACGAATCCGCGAGGCGATCCAGATCAGAGGCTAGCGGCGATCATGGTATCCGCTCTCGTCACGCGCATCAACCCACCTCGAGTGACGGGAACCTCACCTATCACCGATCTATGCAGCCCTGAGCACCAGAACTCTACGCAGATGCTGTACGAGATCTCTCCTTGCTTCAAGCTCGGCCTCATGGCCGCCAATTTCGCCATTATTGACGCCACAAGAGATCAATCGATGATCCACATCGTTGATTTCGATTTGGGCCAGGGATGGCAATACGCTTCTTTGATCAACGCCGTCGCCGAGTGGTCCCGTCAAAGTTCATCCCTGATCCAGTCGTCTCCATTCATTAAAATCACAGCGGTATGCGACCCAAGTTTCCCTTTCAACACGCTCAGCACCGTCAACAACCTTAAAATCATCGGCGACAAGATCACCCGGCTCGCCGAGCGGTTTGGCGTCACTGTCCGGTTCAACATCGTGAACAGGAGGACGACGGAGCTGGACCGTGCAGCGCTCGGCTGCGAGCCTGGTGAAGCATTGGCGGTCAATTTCGCCTTCGTCCTTTCGAGAATCGCCGACGAGAGCGTCTCTCCGGCGAACCCACGAGATGAATTGCTACGGCGAGTGAAGTCTCTGGAGCCAAACGTTGTCACGATGGTCGAGCAAGAGATGAACGCCAACACCGCACCGTTCGCCGCCCGGTTCACCGAGGCCTGCAGCTATTACGGTTCCATCCTCGACTCGCTCGACGTGACGATGAACCGGGATCACTCGGACCGGCTCCAGATCGAGTCGGGCCTCGCGCGCAAGGCCGCGAACTCCGTCGCCCGCGAAGGAGCGGACCGGGTCGAGAGGCCGGAAGTCCTGGGCAAGTGGCGGGCCCGCATGAGCATGGCCGGGTTCAAGCCGGTTCATTTCGGACCGGAAGTATCCGAACCGGTGAAGTTGCGGTTTGGTTCGATGAAAGCGAACCCAGGGTTCACATACAGAGAAGAATCCGTCGGGCTCGGGTTCGGTTGGATGGGTCGCGTGTTAACTGTGGCATCTGCGTGGCGTTAGGCTGAGGCTATCATTAACATTATCATTAGTCATTACCAGCTTTTCTTTTTTGTAATTTTGTTGGTTTTAATTTTTTCCCTTTTTACATTTCTTTATAATTATTAATCTTTTCTCATGATTAGAGCGTAATAATATTGACATTAATTCAAAATTAATTTTGGTATTATTCGACACTTATTAGCTCCATGTTGGGTCAAGATCCGAGCCATGTTGTATTATTCAATGCCATTATTATTAATTGTTAATTATTTAATGTGGAAATTAAAGCAGAGATTTATTATTATCTGTGGCGAGCGATGAGAGAAGCCACTGCGGTTGTTACTTGGGACCATGAAGAAAAGTTCTGGCATTCGTGTGCCAGCTTATAAGTTAATAGGAAATCCGCGTGTTATTATGCAATGACTTGGGTTTAAATTCTTGTTGCATTAGAAGAAATATTCAGGACATGATTGCATCTAACAATGACATGTTGTGCATGAGAAATGGATACATGTTGCACAATGATAAGAATTGAGATATGTTATACGTGGAAAATGCAGGATGAATCATGTTGAAAACTCATGATTTGTATTGTCACAAGAAGTAAGACACGCATGACATTTGGGGTGGGGTAATTCATTGCCACATGACATTTGGGGTGGGGTAATTCATTGCCACGAGGGTGCATGAGCAACCATGTCTTTATCATTTCACCACCCTCCAGAGATGAGGGTGCGGTTATTGACGTGCGTTTATATTTTATATATTCACGCACGTCTTCTTCGTGATTTTCCGTTGTTTTTCGTTGTTTTGTATCTAGTCTTTTGTGGTTATTTGTATCTTCTCACTTTCCTTGTGTTTTTGTGTCGTTGCAGGAGATTGCCAGCATTGGGGACATATTAAGCAGATATCATGAGTCCCCAGAGCAACGCGAGGTGCCACACACGATCCTGAGGGCCAAACGTCGAAGAATACCATATTTCAGCCCTCAACCGATCGGGTGGACAGACCCACCCGATCGGTTCGTGCACGCGTATCCAACCCGGACAGGAGAAGCAGTGAAGAAGAGCTCACCCGATTGGTTCAGTGATCGGGTAAAAATGACAGTGATCTATGTCTTTTGGAGCTGAATTCCAACCGATCGGGTGACATCTCACCCGATCGGTTCATCTGTAGCAGAATTCTCCCAGCTCACGACCCGACGACATCACCCGATCGGTTCAGCGACCGGGTGATGTATCTCCAAAGCTGAAGACCAAGTCGACATCCGTCTCACCCGATCAGTTGATGCTTCAACCGATCGGGTGGACGCTTATCTATATATATGCCCTAGGTTTTCCCAAAAACGGATCCCCATTTTTCAGACTGTCTTTTTGGGATTTTGGCGGCTGCAATTTTATTTTGTTTTGTAAGTTCTCTGATTGTCTCGATACTCTAACATTTCGTTCTTAATACTATTTGCTCCGTGTTTTTATTGCTTGATTGATTCCAATGGTTAAATTCTGTTGTGTAGCTATTTTTGCAATGAATCATGAGTAGTTCCCCGATCTAGGGCATTGGTGGAAGCCCCTTCGTGGGTTCTCCCTAGAACGACTATAGGATTAGGATTTTGATAGGATTTGGGAATTTAGATGGTTACGCGGGGCGTTTTATTGTCATTGGCGGGAGAAAGACAGCCACTGACCGTCGGGCCAAGGGGAAATAAAACTGGCGTTTGATCCCCTAGCCACAGCTCACACCCCTAGCATAGACATTGAATCCTAGCGCGTGGGAACGACAGGATAAAATGTTGGGAGTAATCGTTGAGAGCTTAGTGCTCCCAGAGTCGGTCGGTGTTAATGGACATGGGAATGCCCACCGTCCGAACCCAGGTAGACCTAGCGTATCATCCTGGGCATCGACCGGAATATCGGGCCCATGGGACGCTAGGTATCACTCCTAGAGGCAACGTCTCACCACTAAACCCTAGAATCCGATCGCATTCTTATCCGTCGGTCGTAATAGAGAGGACACATGATAGGGTGGAAACCAAAGTCCTAGGTTCCCTTTTATATCTTACATCCTTCGTAATTCTATTTCGTGACAACCCACCTCGTTATAGGGCTAGCTCACCCCCCAGGTGATCCGGTTCCTTCTTGAAAACAAGCACAACACACGCCTCCCTAAGTTCGACCCCCAAGCCACACTACAACATCGTGCGCTTTGCGGTTACAAATATTTAAATCTGGTATCCCTGATCTTACTGCACATAGTGCCAAATCTAGGGGACGTCAGTTATCATGCATTTCATCATCTTCAGACGTGGGTACGGGGTAGTGGTTGGTTATTAATTATCATTTCACTACATTCTTTTAATGGGTGGGGTTTATCATTTCATACCCCTCTAGATATATGGTGGGGTTCATCATTTCACTGTCTTCAGACATGGAGACGGGGTTGGGGATACTTGGGTGAGCGGCACTGGTTATGCCAACAATTAGACATCATACCCTCGGAAAATGAGTTAAGCATTAGCCTAGGACCATTGCATTGAACTGACACAATACATCTTTTGATGCTGGAATATGTTAAAATTATCTGCAGGATTGCTATGACCATTTGGACATTGATTGATCATAGTTAGTTTACCAATGTTCATGATTAGTTTACCACTGTCCATGATAGTTACTTTAGTTCCTTCATGTCATGTTTATTAACATATTAAAGCGTTCACATGATTTCCATTTTCATTGGACTTGGGTTTGCTCATAATTTGTTTACATATGCGTATGTGTTAGAAATTATTTATTTTCTTATGTATCATGTTTATATTCTGATAATAGACTAGATGGTTGCATAGTTACTTCTATACACATGTTAGTATTATTAATTTTCCTTTATATCATGTTGTTAGAGTTATATCCTGTTAGTAGACAATGTTATTGCACTACTAGATTCCTTTTAATAATTGTTTAAATGAAATTGATGCTTGGGAACCTACATGAGTGCCCCTTACTGACAGACACTGTATTTATGTTTATAATGCAATGTCTGTCAGGTCCTAAGGGTAGTTTCACAGCTCCTGATCCAGTGCTGCATGATTCCGTTAGTGGCAGGATTCTTTAGAAGACCAGTTTCAAGTTGTTGCTCCATGTCCCGTCCTTTATATTACCACATGTTTAGACCCAATGTTGCATGGTCTATAAGGCCCCCTCTATTTTCATTCATTGTAATACATTCTGAGACATTTGGGATTGCAATAATAATGATTATCGGTGTTGATTTTATGTATGCATGTAAGAACCTGTGAGCATCCATAGACGCTTAGTGTGCTTAGGTGAATGAGGAAGGAAAAGAAAAAAAGTACTCCCTCATTGTCTTAAGCACACCATAGCCCTGCTCACATCCTTGCTCTTATGCAGAATGGGAAGCGGGGCATGACAAAGGTTTTGAAGCACGAACCCATGATCATAGGTATATTCTACCACAAAGTTGGCCATAGCTTGTCCCTTAATGGTGGTTGATAGGCTCATATTTTACACTTTATTTCTGCATTTTTGCATGCCATTTCGATTGCTCGTATCGCGATTTTCGCGATTATTTGACGACATTTCGACACTTTTCACTATTTCTTGTTTTCGTCTGATTTCAGGAGATATGGAGAAATCGGGAGCAATTTGGAGCCTAGAGGTCTTGCACGCATGCCGGAGCGTTGCCCATGATCATATCGAAGAGGTAACGACGCTGGAGGATGAGTGGGAGAAGAAGAACATCGAAGGAATCGACGAGGAAGCGAGGAGGAGAAGATAAGAGCTCTGAAACAGGCCACTTGGCCGAGTGAAGCAGCTCACTCGCCCGAGTGAAGCAGCTCACTCGCCCGAGTGAAGCAGCTTACTTGGTCGAGCATAGCTGACATGATGACATCTGCCAGCTTGAGTACCACATTGTACTCAGCCAAGTGGTGACTTCCACTCGGCCGAGTAAGAACTCCACTCGCCCGAGTGGAGGGCAAGATTTTGCAGAAAGCCAGGCCAACTTCTCTATTTTTTGGGATGATCTACAGATTGTCATACTTGGCCGAGTAGAATTCTCACACGGACGAGTAAGATTCCCACTCGGCCGAGTAGCGCAGACGCCCAGTCGGAAAACTAGGGTTTCTGGCGGCGCATGGGCAGTTTGGTCTGTATTTTTTGGTTCTTTTGGGCATGTATTTAAGCCCAGTTTTATCTTCAGCCCTAGGGAGACCAGATAGACTTCTTAGAATAATTTTTCTTGAGTTTTTAGCTCCAGTTAAGCTTTTGTATTGGCGAGAGATTGAACATTGGATCTTATTTTTCTATTTTGAAGCTTCGTGGCGACATTCGTTTGTCTTGATCTCTTGCAAATTTTGATTTTTATGCCATATCTCTTGTTGAATCTTGCTTACATGATGAATTCTATTGTTGATCTTGTATCTCTATCGATTTTTAATATGATTTGCGAGTAGTTCCTTTGCTCTAGGGCAAAGGGATGAACCCTATGGATTTAATGTTTGAATTGTAAGATCTATTGAATTGCCATGATATTAGACTTGTTAGAAAGGTTAGATCTTGATTAATTTACTATGGATAGATATGGATTTGTCTTGGATCTCATGAGCTCGACAGAGGATCTTGATCCAAGGAAAGCACTAGATATTCGATTTAGGATTACAATCGAAATTTCCTAGATTTGGTGTGCAACATCGACCAAAGCTAGCATTTTTATTGTTCTCTTATACTCATACTCGTTGCACGACAGTGAACGAGTACGTACTATCACGATGTAGATCTGAACTCAAGTTGCGCGACAGCGAGCTTTGAGTTGGGATTGGACATAATTGTCGATCTTAATGCTAGTGGTTTGAGTTAGGCTTGTGCGACAGCGAGGCTCTAATTTTGATTGCAATAGATATACAAAAGCGTACAACATGAGTCGGTTCTCCATAGAGTTGCGGTAAGTTCACCTTTAACCAAGTTTGATTGCATGGTTGTTCATAACTCACTTTCATAACTTGAAAATCCATAGTGGGGATTCCATAGCCCTAGACGACCTTATTAAATTGAATTTGCATTAATACTCTAACGATCGTTACACCATCCATTCTAAAACGATTTTTCCACCCAATAGCTTAGTAATTGAAATATAGTACCGTCATTCGTCCTCCCTGTGATTCGATACTCACTTGCCACTTAACCGTGCAATTGCGGTAAAGCTACATTGTTTTCTGGGTGTATATTCGGGAGCGACCAAGTTTTTGGCGCCGTTGCCGAGAAGGCGACGATATTTTATTTTTCTTTACTTAGCTATTTTTCTTTCTTTATTTCATCTTTATTTTATTTTATTCCTTTATTACGCTAACGAATCTTTCTAGTTTCTCTTATTCTGTGCATGAACACGAGGTTGAAGGCATCCGAAGAAGACATACTATTTGATCCTGAGATCGAGCACACGGCAAGGAAACTGAGAGAAGAAAAGAGATCAATTCTAGAGGAGAACCAAATGGCGGAGGAAACTAGTAATGAGTGATTGCAGCAGACCACTAGGCTTATCTCCATCCGGGACATGCTTGTAATGCCCTACAAGCTACTGCACAAGTACTAGAGGGGGGGGAATAGTACTTTAAAAATAACAAGGAGTATAATTCCTAATTATCGTGCAAACAACTACCAAAACAATTTGCGGAAGCTTAAATTGAAGACAACAACAAAATTAACAATGCTAACAATAGATATTACTGGGTTCGGATCCATCCAAGTCTCCCCGACTTGTTCCCGGTGATCCTACGTCCCAACCACCCGGATCCCCTCCGGATACTTGAGTTAGAAATCCTAACTCAAGATTTCCACTATGAAATACTTGTGAAAAACCTTCACAAGTCAAATCATACACAAAGTAATTTGTGACTCCCACAACCCGGGATCACAATCACACTCTCACAACCGAGAGTGAAACTTACAATATGAAATTGAAATGAAATAAGAAACTTCTTACCGACAAAATACCTATGCCTTGAGTAATGCTTACGAATTAGGGCAAAGATGATTTTGAGGAAGAAGAGGTGGCACCAAACCCTAACTCCAAGATGTAGATCAGCGGTGGAGAGCTATGGGGATGTTGGTGACCTAGAATCAAGCACTTGGCTTGGAAGGCTTCACACTCAATGAATCTCTCTTTGGAAGTAAGAGTGAGGAGAGATTATTGAATAGAATGAAAGAGCTTTGAATGAGCTTGGAATGATTTCTCTTGATCTCTAAACTTGCAATAATATCAGCCTTGACTGCAATGAATGCAGCCCATCAAGTATTTATAGGATAGAGGAGAGAGAGAAAGAAAAACGTTTCAATTAATGCTCCAACGGCTCTTTTCTGAACCCAACTAGTCGGTAAAAGAACAACCACCGACCGACTAGTTCATCAACTAGTCGGTCGGTCAATTAACGTATACCGACTAAAAGAGGAACAACCAAAAGATTGAAGCACAGACAAAAGGAACTAGTCGGTCCAAGAAGAGTAGCTGACCGACTAGTTTCACAACTAGTCGGTCGGTTACTCAACTGAGACCGACTAACAGATAAAACTGAAGTCTGAGCACGAATTGACTTAGTCGGTCCAAGAACAAATGTTGACCGACTAATTCACCAACTAGTCGGTCGTCAAATGAGCATAGACCGACTAACGATAAACAGTAAGTTAGGTGAAAAATGGCATGAACAGTAAAGCTAAACTAGTCGGTCCAAGAAGGAAAGTTGACCGACTAGTTCATCAACTAGTCGGTCACCAAATGAGCATAGACCGACTAATGATAAACAGTAGCTTAGGCTCAAATGTGCATGTACAGGGAAAGCTCAACTAGTCGGTCACAGAAGCATCACTGACCGACTAGTTCACAAACTAGTCGGTCGGTGAGTCAACTTAGACCGACTAACTGTAAACAGTAAAGAGCTTGGAAATGACTGACAAAAACTAGTCGGTCCAAGAAGCTTTGCCGACCGACTAGATCACCATCTAGTCGGTCAGTTCTTCTTCTTGAACCAACTAACATGCACAAGAAGTCGCGAATCGAAGCGCGAAGCTTCGGGAAAGATTGTATGGACTTCTACTAAGATCATAGAGCTAAGATATGAGCGTCATGAAGATTTAAACCGTAGGACCTACTCAAGGCTTAACATTCTACGAAAGAAGCTTAAAGACTATAAATAAAACTTGATGATACCGTCTTTAATAGCTTCAATCGAATCTTTATGACTTCTAAATTGGTCCATAAGCTTCAACGAAGCTTTAGGCATACGATCACGTGCTTTGAGAAGTCTTGAGACGTCGTAATTGATATTCATATGAATTTGGCGACGATCTCCATAACTGCGCTCACAAAGTGTTAGTTCACGATATATTTATGTTTGTTCATCATCCAAAACCAAATCCGGGGAGTCCAATATCCAACATTCTCCCCCTTTTTGGTGATGACAAACCAACATAAATAATAATCAAAAATAATAATTCAAATGAAATTTACTTACTCCCCCTGCATTGATGACACGTTAATTCCAATTTAAACAATAATAATACGCATCAAGCAGACGAGTGAAGTATATAAAATGAAAATCGATTATTGAAATATCGAATACCAAATGTAGGTTATTGAAATATCGGATTTGAAAATCCATTTATATATCTTAACTCCCCCTGAATCTAACATATCAAGTTAGATTCTTGGAATACTGCTTTAAAGTATCATTTAACACATCGTTATTATTATATCTCTCCCCCTTTGACATAAGCAAAAAGAGCGGGAGGAGAACAACGAAAACAACAATGGCCTCAAATAAAAGCACGGGAGTCGTAGAATACGACGACGGATCAAGTGACACCGAAGAAAAAAATACGAATAAAATCAAGGCGTGTCAATGAAACCATGGTCGAAAATCGTAAAACGAACTCATCAAAACTCAAATCATTTTTACAGATTGAGTTATGGAATATACTCTCCAATATCAACATTCTTGGTTAATTTAGTGCATGGAAAACAATTCTATGTTTCCATAGAAGAAATTTCTATTAAACCAAGTTAATATCGTCGAGCGACGAAATCAAACATCAGAGACATAAAAGAAATTATAAATTGTGCACAATAGAATGAAATGTCAACGTCGATGTATATATATAAAAAATATGAACCAGAGTACATCAAAAATAAACATCACTGACATACAAAACATCGATCCACCGATCGTGGCATAAAATACATCATCATATCAAACAGATATCCGAGTGTCACATAACATACAACATCATCAAAGTACATCAAAATACATCATCAAAATGATCCAAAAATCATAGCCACCCACACTATCCTAACCAAACACTCTCACATTAGATGTATCATCCAAGGAGCATCGGAGAGTCCTCACGGAAGCTCAAGAGGAAGCGGCAGGATCTGCAGCAGTAGAAGGCTCTACAGGAGAAGTGGTGGTCACAGGAACATCTGGAATGTTAGCGGGAGCGACGACAGAAGTGGCAATCTCTGGAGCAGCAACAGTAGTGGCCTCGGGAGCACCAGTCGGAGCATCCACCGCAGGAGCGGTGGCAACAGGTGTGCTCTCGGGGGCACCAGCAGACGAAGCAGCAGCAGCAGCACCAGAAGTGCCCTCGGGGGCACGAGTGGAAATACGACAAAGCTCCTCAATGTCCTCCTCATCCAACTCATCCTCGTCAGAGAAAGACGGAGGGACCTCAATATCAAGGTGTCGAGCGATACGGCAGAGAATCTCCTCAGAATGAGCCTGACGAGACTCCAAACGACGGATCGAATGAACGACATCTGCAAGAGTGGTAGAGGGAGCAGCTGAGGCAGAGGCAGAGGCAGACGCTGAAGGTGTCGTCCTCTTAACGTGACGGAGCGCCGCAAGAGACTTCTTGACGGCCGTCGCGTTCAGGGAAGGACTGATCACTCCTTATTTTACACTTTTTTCCCGCATGTTTGCATGCCATTTAGATCACTCAAATCATGTTTTTCACGATATATCGACGATATTGCGATGCTTTTCACGATTTGTTGTTTTTGTCGCATTTCAGGTGATTTGGAGCGATTTGGAGTGATCTCGAGATACGCCTACTCCAGAGTGTCACCGACAACCTCCCCGAGGGGTATTTTGCCATTGGAGAGGAGATGAAGAAGAAAGAACGTCGCAGGAGCGACGAGGAGGCCAAAACAAGCTGTTTGGGCATTTTTGGTGTCTCACTCGGCCGAGTGAAGGAGTCACTCGGCCGACCAGCGAGACACCGCTCGGCCGACCGGATCGGACACGTTTTATGTGTGCATTCGGCCGAGCGACGGAAGCCACATCGGCCGAGTGACGAGACCCCGTCCGCCTGAGTGGCACTCAGACGACGCATGTCAAAAATCGCCAACTTACTGTTTTTCGTCTGCCTGAGCTTCAGAAGACCCACTCGGCTGAGTGACAAATGCCGACCGCCCGAGTACTAAGAAGCCATCGGCCGAGTGACGACAACTCACTCGACCGAAAGACTCCCGAAGTGAAGACCCCCGAAGACCCAGACTTACTGGAAATTTACAGGGTTTCTCACTCGGCCGAGCGACTTTTGTCACTCGGCCGAGTGCGACGCGCTGCCTGTAGCGAAAATTTCAGATTTCAAGCTGCGCAGGGGCATTTTGGTCACAGTTTTTTGGACGATTTTGGGGGGTATTTAACCCCTCTTTTTACCCTAGGTTAGAGAGCCTTTTCTCTTGAATTTTTGCAGCTTTTTAGATTAACTTTTTAGCTTTTATTCTTGTGATTGGAGAGGAGACAAAAGTGGATTTTTGTTGGATTATTGGAAGAACTCCATTGGTTTGTGTCTCTCCCCTCTAAAAATACTATTTCTATTGCTTATCTCAATATTGTGATGAATTCTCTTGTGATTCTCATTGATTATTTTTGTATTTGTGCTATGAATTGTGAGTAGTCTACACGCCTTGGGGCGTGTGGATGAACCCTACGAGCCCAATTTCAGATTTGTAATGAATTGGTGAAAATATTGCTAGAATTGCTATTAGGGTTAGATTGGGATCGATTTACTACGGATAGCTAGGTATTCATACTGATTGGGATTTGCAAGAGATTGGATCCCAACTCGATAGGAAACCCTAGAAATCCGAATTGGGGTGGAATCGAATTTCCGTAGTATCGGTTTGCAAGAGATTGGACCGATACTAGGGTTTCCGGTTGCAATTCCGTGCCGATACCCGTTTGCAAGAGATTGGACAGGTAGGAACTATCCCAACCTAGGTCGTGGCCCGAGTTTGCACGAGAGTGGGCTCGGGGCGCGATTGAACGATGATGTTGATCCTAATGCTAGCTTCCCTAGGCTAGGGTTTGCAAGAGATTGGACCCGAACCTAGGATAGCTATAGACCGGCAACAGCGAGAGAGCGTGAGCTAGGTATTACATTCAGTTGCAACTAGTTCATCCAAAATTTTATTCTAGCAATTTTGATACCAATGAACCACATTGACAAAATACGGTGAGTGGCGGGAATTCCCCATTCCCTAGGCGTCTTTATTTGATTTGATATCTTCGTACTTTGTCTGACGATTGTGACAGGATCGCCAAAGGCAAATTCTCTCTTTTCCGTTCTTAATAGCCAGGTTGTTCAGAGCAAGCACTTTCATTCGTCCTCCCTGTGTTCGATAACCCGCTCGCCGCTACACCGTGCGCTTGCGGTAAAACTACACGGTCGCGAGTGTGACAGGTAAGTAGACAATTTCGATGATTTGATGACAATTTAGCAACATTTTCTTTTGCCGTTTACATTCCGGAGCGATCAAGTTTTTGGCGCCGTTGCCGGGGAGGCGATTGCGTTTGATCTTACCACCCTAGCTATTTCTTTCTTTTTGTTTTTATTCCATTATTTTTTACCTAACCCTTCCATTGTGCTAATCACTTCTTTGAAACTTTGTTTTCCCGTTGTTTCAGAGTGTTTTCTCACTACAAAAGCGTTGACCGTGGGCAACCCGGTCAACATGGTCAAGGGGCCCGCTTGGGTCCCTCGGGTGTGTCGAGTCGGTGCAGACGAGGCGCGAGTCGGAGTTGCAGACTGCGTGGAGCGCGTCGGCTGGGTCGAATCGGGGTCCTCGGTCGTCGGTTGGGCGAGGGGAAGCCTCGGCCCGGGTTGAGACGCTCGGCCTCGGTCGGACGTGCTCGGCCTCGGCGGTCGGACGACGAGGGGTAGCCTCATTCGTCCAGCTGGTTACGTGGTCGGCGTGGGGCGGAGAGGAAGCCTCGGCCCGTGGATCTGATGTCCTCCTGCGTAGACGAGAACGCTCGTTAGGGGGCCGGACCTTGGTTCCGGCCAAATCCCCTCCGATGCCTAAGTCAGACAGTGATCTGAAAGAGGAGGCCCGGCGGAGACGGTTCGACTCGAGAGGAGATCGGAACGGCGTCTCACGGCGCGAGTGGGGGAGGAAGGAGATGAAATGGGGGAACAAGGTCGTTGATGGAGTACCTTAGGTTTTAGATACCTGAGATGCGGTCCCTTGTCCAGTCGTCCTTCTAACCCTTTTATAGACCTCCCGCCTGATTGCCCCCGACCCACGTCGCTCGTCTGCCCTCGATCGTGCCCCCTCAATCCGCCCCCGCCCCCCCCGTCACCGCTCCCTGCGCCATACCAGCACCTCCCCATAACAGCCATTAAGTGGCAACAGGATCGGGGGAACGGTTATCGCTGGAGTGGGTGAGTGACTCGTGCGTTATCGGGGCCGGGTCGGTTCGATATTTGGGGGCTCCCTACGGGGCTTTGCCGGGCGGGCCTGACCGCGCAGATGGGCTTCCGATCGGCGGTCTGGCATCCAGGCTCGTATCTTTCGGGCTTCTTTCGGTGGGCTGTGCTTCTGGGCCTATGTTGTTGGGCCTTTGCAAAATAGACGTATCAATTGCCCCCATCGGTGGGGCCGATCGGCCTTGGCCGGTTCGGTTCGACCGATGTGACTCCTGGGGTTCCGAGTGGCGCGTCAGTCGAGGCGCGGTTATAAATGAAGGTAATGATGAGGCGGATCGATTGGACTTCCTTTGGCGCCGATTTCGAAACGCCGCCGGTTCTTCGAGGCCTGCCACGCGTCCCTGTCAGGCGCTTTGAATTCGCTCCTGAGTCTGGTATATAAGATCCCCAGCTGCGTGGATCCCACTTCTTCCTCGCTCTTCCCTCTGTCCTAGGCTTTCCGCAACTTGGAGTCTCCCGCCGCCTTCGTTTCCTTGTCTTCTCCAAATTAATCAAAAAAGGTAACTCCTTTCTTACTCCCATATTATGGCTGCTCTTAGGATAGGTGGTTTAGGCCAAGGGGCGAGGGATCCTCCTGAGTTGAGGCGGGGCGAGACCCGGCTTGTGGGATCAGGTTCCTCCTCTGGGAGTCGTCCCCCTCGAGATAAGAGAAAGGGGAAGCTCTTCCCGGATTTCGTCGACGTCGATGTGGCATCGGCTGCCGTGCGGCTTAATGTACCCCCGATTATCCTCCGAACGCCGTCGGGGACCCTTCCTTCAGTGTCCACGGAGAGTCGGGAAGGGTATCTCTGCTATCCGTATGATGTTCGAGTTCCATTCGTCGATGAGCGGATCTGCCTTCCGAGGAACAATGAGGTCGGCGTCTATGTCGAGATGTTCCGCCTGGGTCTTCGTTTCCCGCTCAATCCCTTCCTCATCCAGGTCATGGAGTATCTCATGGTGCCCCTTTGCCAGTTCACCCCCTGTTCGATTGCAGTTCTGACGGGCTTCGCGATGCTCTGCCATACCCGTGGTCTGGAGCCGTCTCTCCCCCTTCTCTTCTACTTTTATCATATCCAGACGGTCGGCCCGGGGTCATGGTTGCAAATTCGAGCCCGCTCGAGGAGGGAATGCCTGATCGGGCTACCCCGCTGGTCGGGGAATTGGAGCTCGAATTATGTCTTCGTGATCTTCCTGGAGGGTGCCCAAATTCTGACAGGCTGGGGCGGGTCGGTCCGGCCCGACTCAGCGCTACCCCTCTATGAGGCGGATCAGGCGGCCGCCGAGCTGCTGTCGACCCTCCCCCTGGAGGCGAAATCCATCTGGTCTTTGTTGGACGACCTACTCTTAAAGGCCGTCTTGTGGTCTCCGGGTAGGTCGCTTTTTCAGTCCTGGGTTGCCCCGTAGCTTACCCTGATTTCGGTTTCCCTTGCAGGAATGGCTGGTCACGAGTTCACCCGTGATGTTGATGAGCTGATCCGTCGCAGAGTCGCTCGGAACCGGTGCAGTACCTCCGGAAGGGCGCCTCGGCGAACAGTTGAGGAGGAGGTGCGCCGAGCCGAGCCCCCCGTGGGCAGGGTGGTGGCCGTGCCTCCCGCCTCTTCTTCTGGCGATCTCCTCCCCGGGGGGGTCGCGAGGGCCGTATCCATCCCTCCAGCCCAAGTGGCGGGGGGTAACGACGGGACCGGTGCAATCCCTCCTGCACTTGGCGTCTCCCCTCTCGTCCCCGAGGGTGGAGATGGTGCGGGGCGGAAACGTTCCCCTTCGGTGCCTGCCGAGCCTCGCGGAGGGAAAAGGAGGAAGGGAGATGTGGATCCCTCCAGTCCGGTGTGCTCCGCGCCCCCGGCGGCGACCACTGGGGATCTTCTGGTGGCCCTGACAACCACCCCCGTCGCAGCGTCCTTGCCTATATCACCGGGGATCGGAACCCTGTTGGCGAGCAATATGGCTTCCCTCGATGTCACCCCCGGGAGTTCGGTGTTTGTCGACCGAGCCTTGGCCCAGCAGGTTGCTGAGGGCTCCGTCCTTCCCCGGGACCGCAGTCTCCTCGAGAAGATCCCCGCCGACAAGGTGTCGGACTCCTTGGTCTGGGCCCTCCAACAGGTTCGGCTATTCTACAGTCCTTCCCTTCCTTTCACTCTCTTCCTGGCTCATGTCTCGTCTTTCAGGGTTCAACGCTCGCTGTTGAGTTGCAACGTCGAGCCGTCCGTTTGAGGGAGCTGGAGGAGTCCTCTGTGAGGGCCCACGAGTGGGCCGGGGCGGCGGAGGTAGCTATGACGGAGGCTCAGATGGAGTCTCGGCATCTTAAGCTTCGTGTTGCCGAGCTGGAGGGACGAGTGGGTGACCTCCAGGGAAAGTTGGAGGACGCTCGGCAGTCAGCCGAGGAGGCGGCGGAGTCGTTCCGCCTAGAGAGGGAGGAGCTTCAGAGGGAACTGTCGGATCGGCGTCAGGTGGCACGGCTTGCGGAGGAGGTGGAGAGGGGTGTCGTCGGGACCCTGGGGAGAAGATCTTCAAGGTTTTCAGGGAGGCCTTCGGTACGTATGAAGACCTCATCGCCCCTCGGATTGTCGAAGTCGTCCAGTCTTCCTTCCGGGATTGTGCGGAGCGCGTTCGGCAAGCTCCCCCGTTTGTCGATCCCCCTCGCTCCGAGCAGGGCGAAGCGCCCGAGGATGTGTCCTCTCGAGCCCGGGCTCCCTAAGTCGTCCCCTCTGGCCTTATCCTCCAATTTTTTAGCATCCGCTTCGGTTTGGGCCAGTCTACTTGAAATGGACCCCTGCCCCGGCCATCTCCTTCGGCTTCGCTATCGACTCCCTGCTTCAGAGCCAATAATTGCTGGTTGCATGGATGTTCGCTGAGGCCGGCAACTTTGGGTCCTTAGCCAACAAATTTCGCTCTGTCGGTGTCGCCCTAGTTTCTGTTGGTGACGAACTTTGTTGTCCGTCGAGAGTGGATTATTTGCTGAGAGGTTCCCTCAGTCTTCGATTCCCTGTAGATAAGACATACTTTTGTACCTTGGTTAACTGTTATAAATGAAATTGACTTACTCGGACTTTTCGCGTATTTTGCTTTGTTGCCTCGTCCTCGGCCTAGGACTGGTTGACGCCCGAGCTGGCTGGGGGAATTGCCTCCAAATTCCCGAGCGGTGGAGTCGGTCGGCGAGGGTGAAGCTCCTCGGCTTAGGACCGGTCGGCGTCCGTGCTGGCTGGGGAGTTGCCCCAGACTTACGAGCGCAGGAGTCGGTCGACGAGGGCAAAGCTCCTCGGCTTAGGACCGGTCGGCGTCTGCGCTGGCCGGGAGGAATTGCCCCCAGACCTTCGAGCGCAGGAGTTGGTCGGCGAGGGCAAAGCTCCTCGGCTTAGGACCGGTCGGTGTCCTCGCTGGCTGGGGGAATTGCCCCCAGACTTATGAGCGCAGGAGTTGGTCGGTGATGGCAAAGCTCCTCGGCTTAGGACCAGTCAGCGTCCGCGCCGGCTGGGGGAATTGCCCCCAGACTCATGAGCGCAGGAGTCGGTCGACGAGGGCAAAGCTCCTTGACTTAGGACCGGTCGGCGTCCGCGCTGGCTGGGGGAATTGCCCCCAGACTTGTGAGCGCAGGAGTTGGTCGGCGAGGGCAAAGCTCCTCGGCTTAGGACCAGTCGGCGTCCGCGCCGGCTGGGGGAATTGCCCCCAGACTCATGAGCGCAGGAGTCGGTCGGCGAGGGCAAAGCTCCTCGAATTAGGACCGGTCGGCGTCCGCGCTGGCTGGGGGAATTGCCCCCAGACTTGTGAGCGCAGGAGTTGGTCGGCGAGGGCGAAGCTCTTCGGCTCAAGACCGGTCGGCGTCCGCGCTGGTGGGGGGAATTGCCCCCAGACTTATGAGCGCAGGAGTTGGTCGGCGAGGGCGAAGCTCCCCCTCCCCTTCCAGTGAGGCGGCGGTCTTCATCCTTTTGCACCCTTAGTGAAACGTTGATTCCGTCGAAGATTAAGCAAAGACAAAAGGGAATGCAATTGTACTCTTAAGAGTCCTGTCGGACTAGTACATTTGGAGGAAAGGAAAAAGGAAATAAGGCTAGACAGAGGGATGTAAACCTAGATAATCCCCTCGGACTAGGCTACGACTGGGGGGAGAGTCCTCGCCCGCTCACTCTATGATGCGGAGGGGTCCTTGGACGGTGTTGATCTTCTTCCCCTTGTCCGGCTGCATGGAGGTCCCTTCTCCGTGGGCCGGCTCGTCGGCTAAACTCCTGGCGTGCCCCCGGCTCATCAGCTTCTCAATGTCCTTCTTTAAGTGCCAGCAGTCTTCAGTGTCGTGGCCATTGTCCTTGTGGTACTTGCAGTACTTCTACCCATTCTTCCCACCTCTTTTTGCTTTCGGTGGGGGGCGATCGACGCGCTCTTCCTTCTGTACTTGAGCGAGGACGGCGTCTGGGGTGGCGTCCCTCGTACCCTCTCCTCGCTGCCTGTTTCTCGGCCTCTTCTCGGTCCGGTACCCCTCGGGGCTGCCTCGCCCGCTGTCGCCGCGCTTGGTCCCCCGAGGGGCCTTTCCTGCCTCAATGGCCAAGGTCTCCTCGGTCAACATGAAGCGCTCGGCCCTCGCCATGATCCCTGGGAGGTCCTTCGGGGGATCGTTGTGAAGAGATTTCTTAAGGCCTCTATGGCGTAGCCCTTTCTTAAGGGCCGTTTGGACAACCAGGTCGGGGGGGCTGTTCACGTTCAGCCTTTCCGCGTTGAAGCGGCACATGAACTGTCGGAGCGGCTCGGCTGGGCCCTGCACTATGTTAAACAGATGTTCAGCATCAGGCTTTACCTGTCTCCCTGCCATGAACTGTTTACAGAACAGCTGGGTGAGTTCCTCGAAGCTGTTGATGGAGCGGCTGGGTAGGCTGCGGTACCAGGTCCTCGCCGCTCCCCTGAGAGTAGAATAGAAGCCTCGGCAGAGCAGGTCATCGTCGGCTCCTTGGAAGGACATGTCCCCCACGTAGTCCATCACGTGGTTTCCCGGGTCCCCTATCCCGTCGTACTTCCCCAGCGCCGGGAGCTTGAATTGAGAGGGGACCCGCGTGTCGGTTATCCTCCGTGATAGGGGGCACCGGTCTCCGTGGATGCCTCCGGGGGTTCGACACCCGTCTGCCTCCGGTTCGTTCGGTGGTGGAGGGGGCACAGGCGCCGGCGGGGCTGGCTCCACGGCCCTCGCCACACTGGGGGACGGGCAGACCCGGCGTTCCCGGCTCCTCCGGCGGGAGCTCCCGCTCCGCCGCGATCGGTCTCTCGAGTGGTGTTGATTGCTTCTCCTGCGGTGGGGTGACCGTGGTCGACGAGACGACGCGGTCACCGATTCGTCCCCCATGCCTTCAGTTTCTCTTCGGCTCCTCTCACGATGAGGGGAGGAGGCGTGTGATCTCGCCTGGCGGGAGCCGGACAACGTGAACCGACGCTCCGCGTTCGGTCTTTGGTTCCCGTGGTCGTCGACCACAGCGGATCGTAAGAGCGGGGGACCCCCCGCCCAACGATGGTCGTCGCCCAATGCGCCCCCGTTAGCTGGCGCAGTGCTGACGAGCTGCTGTACTGCCGCGACCAGCGTCTGGATGTTCGCGTTGGTGTCCTGGGCCAGGGCACGGAGTTGTCCCTGTGTGGCCAGTTCTGACCCGCCAATCTCTTCAGTTGTGGGGGCGGGGTGATTGTTGACGGGCGTGCCTTCGAGGTTGCCGTTGGAAGCGCCATTCCCCTCCTCCGGGATGGGGGGCATGCGTTTCCTTTCGTTGCTGGCTCGTGCCATTACGGGTGTGGTTTGCTTCTTCGTGGGACAATTTGTCGTTCCCACAGACGGCGCCAGATGTTTCAGAGTGTTTTCTTACTACAAAAGCGTTGACCGTGGGCAACCCGGTCAACGTGGTCAAGGGGTCCGCTTGGGTCCCTCGGGTGTGTCGAGTCGGTGCAGACGAGGCGCGAGTCGGAGTTGCAGACTGCGTGGAGCGCGTCGGCTGGGTCGAATCGGGGTCCTCGGTCGTCGGTTGGGCGAGGGGAAGCCTCGGCCCGGGTTGAGACGCTCGGCCTCGGTCAGACGTGCTCGGCCTCGGCGGTCGGACGACGAGGGGTAGCCTCGTTCGTCCAGCTGGTTACGTGGTCGGCATGGGGCGGAGAGGAAGCCTCGGCCCGTGGATCTGATGTCCTCCTGCGTAGACGAGAACGCTCGTTAGGGGGCCGGACCTTGGTTCCGGCCAAATCCCCTCCGATGCCTAAGTCAGACAGTGATCTGAAAGAGGAGGCCCGGCGGAGATGGTTCGACTCGAGAGGAGATCGGAACGGCGTCTCACGGCGCGATCGGGGGAGGAAGGAGATGAAATGGGGGAACAAGGTCGTTGATGGAGTACCTTAGGTTTTAGATACCTGAGATGCGGTCCCTTGTCCAGTCGTCCTTCTAACCCTTTTATAGACCTCCCGCCGTGATTGCCCCCGACCCACGTCGCTTGTCTGCCCTCGATCGTGCCCCCTCAATCCGCCCCCCCGTCGCCGCTCCCTGCGCCATACCAGCACCTCCCCATAATAGCCATTAAGTGGCAACGGGATCGGGGGAACGGTTATCGCTGGAGTGGGTGAGTGACTCGTGCGTTATTGGGGCCGGGTCGGATCGATATTTGGGGGCTCCCTACGGGGCTTTGCCGGGCGGGCCTGACCGCGCAGATGGGCTTCCGATCGGCGGTCGGGCATCCGGGCTCGTATCTTTCGGGCTTCTTTCGGTGGTCTGTGCTTCTGGGCCTATGTTGTTGGGCCTTTGCAAAATAGACGTATCACCCGTGCATGAACATGAGATCAACGGCGGACCCTGAAGCTATATTATTTGATCCCGAGATTGAGCGTACTGCGTGGAGAATCAGAGCGGAGAGAAGAAAAGATCCGGAAGGGAGGTTTATGACCAACCCGGAAACTGCGGAACAATTAGCGGCAAGAATGGCGAGGATTATTTCTATTCGAGATAGGCTCCGGCCTAAGACCTCTTCTACGACTTCATCTATTGCCATACCGGAGTTGGCGGCTGACAAGAACTTTGAGCTGAAGACTGGACTAGTGGTTCTGATGCAGCAGGATCCATTTCATGGGAATGCCCATGAAAATCCCGACTACCACATCCAGCTATTTTTGTCGAAGTGCGCCACATTTCAGATGACGGGGGTCTCCATCGATGCCATCAGACTGCGTCTCTTCCCCTTCACACTAAAGGACAAGGCACTTTATTGGTTGAGGACGCAAGCTGAGGGAGTCTTTACCACATGGGACGAGTTGGCGAGTGCATTCATTGACAAGTTCTATCCGCCCTCCAAGACTGTAAAGATTCGGAGCGCTCTTATGTCCTTCAAGAAAGGACCCCAAGAGACGCTCTATGAGGCTTGGGAGCGTTTCAAAGATCTGCAGCACCAGTGCCCGCACCATAGCATTGAAGATTGGGAGCTAGTTCATAGCTTCTACAATGGTCTCCAACCGGGGACCAAGCAAATTATTGATGCCGCGGCGAATGGTGCCATCTTATCAAAGACTCCCGAAGAAGCTACGGCCCTAATTGAGGAGATGGCCTCAAACAATCAACAATGGGGCGATGAGCGAGGACACTCTACGTCCTCCTTGAAGCCAACTAGCATCTACGAGGCGAAGGCCGTAGCGGAGCTGACAAGCAAGTTTGATTCTCTCCACAAGGTAGTGGAGAGACTGGAGAAGTTTATCACGGAGCCCCAAGGAACCCCTTCCACATCCGCACCAACGAATCAAATGTGTGATTGGCAAGACCAATCTCAAGCTATGTATTTGGGAGGAGAGCAAGGAGAGGGATCCTTTGAGCAAGTTCAATATGTCGCGGGGAACCAAGGATATTGGGCCAATCCGGCCACAAGAAACCATCCCAGTTTCTCTTATGCCAACAATGAAGGAGCTTTAAACCCGCCGCAACAACCACCTCAACAAGCTCGACCACCACCACCACCCCAACAACAACACTATCCACCGAGGGGGCCTTCACAACAAAATTTCCAACCAAAGCAACAAGTTCCACCCTATAGGCCGCCCGGATACAATCAAGGGTGGAGAAATCAAAACCCTCCACAAGCTCAACAACGATCCGACTTCGAAGCTAGAGTGGAGGAGTTCATGGTCGAGCAAAAGAAGGTCAATGCTTCCTTGAAGGCGGGCCAAGACTCCCTTACAACCATTGTGGCACAAATCTCGGAGCAATTGGCAATGCTCAATCGAAATACTCAACAATTGCCGGCTTAACCCGAGCAAAACCCACAGGGCAACACCGGCCACATCAATGCCGTGGTTGCCGTTACAACTAGAGGCAGGAAGGACACCACCCCCGCCATGATTCCTACTGAGGAGCCCGTGGAGGAGAATGTAGAGCCAATTGAGCCGGTAGTTGAAGTTGAGAGGGAGAAAGAGCCTCAAGAAAAGGAGAAATCTAGGGCGGAGCAATTGATTGAGGAGAGGCGCTTCATGCCACCGGTCCCATTCCCCCAGAGGCTTGCTAGAGCAAAAATGGAGAAAAGGCTAGCAAAATTTCTCGAGTATCTGAGAGGGGTTAGCCTCAACATTCCCTTCCTCGACGCCATCGTGGAAATCCCCACATATGCTAAATTTTTAAAGGATTTGATTTCGGGGAGAAAGAGGAAGGAGAAAATTATGCTCGCCGAGGAGGGCTCTTGGTTCACCAAGAGAGAGAAGGAGCCGGCTAAATTCAAAGACCCGGGGAGTTTTCTAATTCCTTGCACCTTGGGCGGCGTCCCTCTACAAAAGGCGTTGGTGGATTTAGGGGCTAGTGTTAGCCTCATGCCTCTCTCCATGTTCCTAAGGCTAAACACCGGGACGAAATTGAAGCCCACCGACATGCGTATACAATTAGCCGATGGACAGATCACAAGGCCAGTAGGGATCGCAGAGGACATCCCGCTACAAGTCCCGGGGGGCATATGTTTGCCATGTGACTTCGTGATCATGGATGTTAAAGAGGAGGGAGATACGTCATTGATACTTGGACGCCCGTTCCTCGCCACCGCCGGAGTCATTGTCGACGTGCGAGAAGGTACCCTAACATTGAACGTCGGCAACATCGAGGTGGATCTTCACATTCCTAAGGCAATGAAACACATGCCTTATCACGAGGAGCTAGACTATATGGACCTCCTTGACGAGGTAATTGAGGAGGCGATCCCCCATTCGATCGGCGCTCTATTCAAGGAGGATTTCGAGGAAGGGTCGGATTTAGGCCAAGATGAGAAGATAAATGATTCCCCCGACTTCTCCGCTGAAATTGATGAAGGCGACGCTGATGTCGCAAGGATTCGAGAGCTCTGCAAGCTCTCGAAATTAAAGTCTCCGAAGAAAGCCCCGCCGGCACGGAAATCGGCGTCACCGGTGAAGCCGAGGACCGGAGCAAACGCTAGCTTGGGGGAGCCACCCCCCAACACTATTTGAGACGAGAGACCACCGAGGGAGAACACGTCGCCGCAACTTTCGAATCCAAGCGTTCTCCCCGGAAAATTTGACGGGTGCATCTCATATGCACCAAACATCCCGCATTAATTGAAAATCAAAGGGGGTCGAGCTCACGACCTTAAACGAGCGCTTTTCGGGAGGCAACCCGACGGTTATAGCTTTATTTTTACTTTTCTTTTTTTTTGTTTTAGAAATTTTTAGTGTTTTGAGTCGTTCGCCCAAAAATCTTGTGATAACGGGTCCTATTTTCCATGACAGGATTGGAGAACGAGGTACGCATCATTAAGAGGATGAACGAGGCGACGAGGAGCGCCCCAGGAAGGCGCTCGATGCTTAGGAGGAAGATGAAATCGACTGGAGGAAGAAAAACAGAGTTTAGAGCCCAAACGAAGACAAACAGCAGAAAACAAGGCTCACTCGGCCGAGCATACTAGTCACTCGGCCGAGCACACAAGTTCATCCGGCCGAGCCGCTCACGAACGAGGGAAGTCTGCTGTACCCAACTCTATGTTTATTTTCCTGATTTCAGTATAACTGCTACTCGACCGAGTATATATGTTCACTCGGCCGAGTAAAACTGATACGCTCCTAGGGCGAGTCTTGCCAAGTAGCTTGAGCCACTCGGCCGAATGGACTTACTCCACTCGGCCGAGGGTGGCAAGGCCACTCGGCCGAAGCGTAGCGGGGAGGAATTTTTCCTTAAAGATCACTCGGTCGAGCGACCCAGTCACTCGGCCGAGTCGTAACTTTTACTATAAATAGGGGCGAGGGTCGGGCTCGTTTTTCGAAACGAAACAAATCGCAACGGCCCGACTCTTAGACTTCCCAGCGCCCGAACCTCCCCCTCGCTCGCCTGATCCCTCACGCTGCGCTGCCACTCGGCCACCCACCGCCGGTCGAGCCGCCGCCACACCTCGCCCGAGTCGCCGCCGGCGGCCACTGCTCCGGCCGACTCCGGTAACCCCATTTTAGCCTATTTTCTCCTCTTTTGTGTATTTTTCGAGGATCCATGTATCTAACGAACCCCAAACCCAAATTAATTTCCATTTCTATCTATTATACCCCTAATGCCCCATACGTTTTGAATATTACTCGTTGATATCTCCGTTTCATGCGCAGGTTATATTTGGGAGCTTAGGGGAGCCCAAGGGAGCTTCCAGGGACTGATTTGGGCTACGTGGAGGCGTCGTCTTCGCACGCTTCCATAGCTTTGCACTCGCGGCATGTCATGGTATATTCTTTCCTTTATTTTACGCACGCCGCTTTTTTATTGGTTTTGGTGAGCGCTCGGGGCCCAAATGCCGCCCCGAACATGGCCGGGGTCGAGGAGAGCTTCCGCCAAGCGGAAGCGGTCGGATGATGCCGGCCCCTCCCACGAGGTGGAGGACTCTCCTCCGCCTTCTCCACCACACCCCGTTCACCCAGCACGGCCTACAGGCCCCACACACCCCGCACAGCCTGTAGAGCCCGCACAGCCCATACACCTCGCACAGCCACTCCCTACCGCTCCACAGCCACCACCTCCGGCTCCACTTATCGGGCCGCTGGGGATCACGTTCCGGAACGACGCACACCGCGTCGCTTTCGAGCGTATCTCCCAGCGCTCGATCGTACCCTCCAGGTTCGCACACCTTGCAGACCTAGGACGCCTGGGGGTACTCGAGGGGATGCTCACGTTGTACGACAAAGTGGGCTGGCGAGATTTCTTCCAGGTGTCGGCGGACACGTTTATCCGTCCGACACTTGAGGTTCTTAGTTCGATTTCCCAGACCGACGAGGGATGCTCGTTTCGGTTCATGGACCGAGAGTGCCAGGTCACTCTCGGTATGATGAGAGCTTTCTTCTCATGGCCCGATGTCCCCGGGGCCGACCGTGGTTACGCCCCCACCCATATCCCCCCGCCTTCCTTCGACGCCGGCGCCTTCTGGGCCCGGATTACGGGTCTTCATGCTGCCTTCGACCCTAGTAGGGCCAAGGCCTCGGCCATCGTCCACCCTTACCTCCGTATAGCACATCGCCTCATGGCGACTACCTTTTTGGCCAGCTATGAGCCGGGTACGATGTCCACGCCGGAGCTCTATATGCTCTATGCAATGACACGGCCCAGAGCTCTATCTAGGGAGGGCGATGAGTTGGTCCCCGCCGTCGTGATTGATGTCACGGCTTGGTTTTTGGATCGCATCATCGTATCGGTGGGCACTCGCTCACCGATATTCTGCGACAGCCTGATCACCTTGCTCGCCCTTATGACCGGCGAGGATTTTCCAGATGACCTGCGACGAGCACCGGGCCCCACTTCACTGTCCATTGATGTTATGGCCCGGATGAAGATGCTGCGTCCGCACGGTGAGCGACACTAGGTCTGGCTGCACTGCCCCTTCGGTGCCGATTACATGATTCTTCCGAGCCCAACTCGGACTCAGATTGCACCGGCCCAAGTGGACTGGCTCCCTGCGATGGATGTTCTGATCCCAGCCGCATACGTGCTCGAGGCCAAGGAGGCCGAGCAGGCTCACGCTGCCCACGCTGCTCCCGCAGACCCTGTTGCACCTGCTGAGCCTGCTGCCCCTGTTGACCCCGTGGCCCCTCAGCCTATCCCTGATATTTCTGCTGCTCCAGACACCTCTGTCCACACTTCTGTCGGTGTCGGGAGTACCCTAGCTGAGCCCACCTCCACTGCTTCCACGCCTGCCACCACCACCACTGGCCCTCTGTCTGCCGAGCCCGTTTCCTCTGCCCCACCCGAGCGCCCGCCGACTATAGTTGAGTGCGGAGAGCCCTCTTTTACCACCGCCGTTGAGACCGTGGTCTCCACCTCTGTCTCCACCGCTGCTGTATTCTCTGAGAGTGTCGTGGCGTCTGTCCACACTTCTGTGTCACCGACCTCTCTGGCCGCCTCGTTGCCACTTTTGTATTCTTCCTTCGTTGCTGCTGCCTCCACTTCTTACCAGCCGGTGCCCCGGCCTCACACTGAGGCCAGGCCCACACTTGCGAGCGCAGCACCTTTCGTACACCTACCAGCTGAGCCCATCACCTACGCCACCCGAGTACGCCAGCCCCGCCCTACACAGCACAGACCGGTGCGTCCCTCTGCACCACCTCCCCCTGACACTGTACTTCAGAGCATTCGTGCTCTCGAGGGGGCGGTGAGTGGCCTCAGAGGCGACCTTAGGACCCTGTCTGCCACCGTCACCGCGATGGCTGGCCGCTTCGACCTGCTCCCGCACATTCACTACTGCCTTACCCAGGTCCTAGAGCGTCTCTCCCGCGTATCCCCACCCACCCAGCAGGTCACCACCCCCACTCCTACCCATACCCAGCCTGCTTCCACTTCCACCCCAACACCCACTCCCGCTCAGCAGCCTGTCCCACCACCACCACCACCACCTCCGCCTCAGGACGGAGACGGCGCAGCCCCACCTTCTTAGGCACTCTTGATGCCATCGATTCTTTTTGCCGTTGTGCTGCCCGTCTCTGTTGGGTCCTGATTTATTTTGCGCACCCCCCTCCCCTCACTGTTTTTGGGTACACATCTTCTTTACATATCTTTATATATCTTTTTTGGGAGAGAGGGCGAGTTTTTGGTGTCACACCTTTATATCTATATCACTCCTATATCTGCATGCATCATGTCCGCATCATATTTTTCGTTTCCTTATTTTCTTATCTTTCCTCATGCATGCATCCTCCCTTACCCCTCACATTACTTGTCTCTCGGTGTGCCACACTTTGCACATTGAGGACATTGTGCCATTTAGGTTGGGGGAGTGAGTTCTCACATTCTTTTTCGATTTACCACCTTTGTTTTTAGTTTTTTCACGCCATTTTCCGCTTTTGCACTTATTTTCATCATTTTTTCTTTTATTTTACCATGCATCACGTTTTTCTTATTTTCTTTGCGTGCCGCATTGTGAATAGTTTTATTTTCCCCTTTATCTTTATTTCTTTTTCATCTCATGCTAGAGATGACTTTTCTGTGATGATGACGACGTGGAGTTAGCTTTCTCTATATGCATGCTATATTTGTCATGTCTTAGATTCTATTTCTGATATCATATGCTGTGATTTGCCTTGCATTTAGAGATAGTAACCCACACTTTTCCCACATGAAAATGGATGAAATTTTATTATTAGCTGAGTCTGAATATTCATATGTATGCTATCGCAGAAAACACACCAAGATTCACGCATTGAATGCTTATATCTGGAGTACCGATTTCTTTTCCTATATCACTTCTATATGCATGATTTGTACATTTCACTTCAGGATGATTGAATGATGTTAGCTATGATAAATCTGGATTAGTTTAGCTTTTTTGTGATCGAAACTGAGTAGATTAGATTACCCTGCTGAAGTTGTCGTGCACGTCCTATAGAGTGAACCGAGAGATATATTTATTTCTTTCTCCACAAATCTTGAACATCATTTCTCTATTTTAAAATCATTGGTGAATCTCCCCTTACCGATTCTATTATATGGCATTTCCCCCGCTATTAATTCCTAGCTCCAAATTTCCCAAAACCAAAGAAAGAAAAAGAAAAATTCTTGTATATCCTTATTTCTCTTTGATTCGGGATCATTGTGTATATATGCTTTTGAAAAAAAAAGAGAAAAGAAAAAGAAAAAGAAAAGAGGAAAGAACCTCAATAAAAGATACCATCTCATGTTCTCTCTTTCTTTCCCTCATTTTTTGTTTTTTTTTGCATTTGGAGCTTTATAAAAATGGGGATGTAAATATTTTTTATGCCACCACGCTTATAGATAAGCTTGGGGGAGGGAATCCAATGATGTGTGAGAGAGTGACTACTTGACGTTGCACGACAACCTAGGCTAAGTAATATTCTATACTCGGTGAGATTATTTTTAGCTTTACGAAGTCCAGAAATCCATGCCTAGCACTCATTTCATGAAATCCATGCTTATCTATTCTTTCTATTCTACGGCGTGATATTCTTATACTCCTCATAGAAAGCGTTCAATTGAAAAGTGTGTGATCTGCGATTTGTATACCGCTTTAGATGATTCAGACAATGTTAATTCTAAAATTTTTCCGTTTTTCATGATTATATCATTGTTCGTGGGTTTTCTATTTCTATTTGCACTATTATACTATAATATCGAAATAAAATTCTTTGACATGTGTTTTTCATTCGGTGCATGCTATATGAGCAAGCAAAACCCACGTCCTGAGAAAATGATCTAGTAGCTTCCCTCTTCGCTTCTTTCTTTCTTCTTTGTTTTTATTTCGTTATTCGTTTTTATTCGTTTTTCATTTTTTCGTTCTTCGCCGTTTTCGTTTTAGTTTTCTGAATCCACCGGGTTCGCCTTTTACTTATCTTCCTCGAGGACGAGTAAGAGGTAAGCTTGGGGGATTTTGATCACTCCTTATTTTACACTTTTTTCCCCGCATGTTTGCATGCCATTTAGATCGCTCAAATCATGTTTTTCACGATATATCGACGATATTGCGATGCTTTTCACGATTTGTTGTTTTTGTCCCATTTCAGGTGATTTGGAGCGATTTGGAGTGATCTCGAGATACGCCTACTCCAGAGTGTCACCGACAACCTCCCCGAGGGGTATTTTGCCATTGGAGAGGAGAGGAAGAAGAAAGAACGTCGCAGGAGCGACGAGGAGGCCAAAACAAGCTGTTTGGGCATTTTTGGTGTCTCACTCGGCCGAGTGAAGGAGTCACTCGGCCGACCAGCGAGACACCGCTCGGCCGACCGGATCGGACACGTTTTATGTGTGCATTCGGCCGAGCGACGGAAGCCACATCGGCCGAGTGACGAGACCCCGTCCGCCTGAGTGGCACTCAGACGACGCATGTCAAAAATCGCCAACTTACTGTTTTTCGTCTGCCTGATCTTCAGAAGACCCACTCGGCCGAGTGACAAATGCCGACCGCCCGAGTACTAAGAAGCCATCGGCCGAGTGACGACACCTCACTCGGCCGAGTGACTCCCGAAGTGAAGACCCCCGAAGACCCAGACTTACTGGAAATTTACAGGGTTTCTCACTCGGCCGAGCGACTTTTGTCACTCGGCCGAGTGCGACGCGCTGCCTGTAGCGAAAATTTCGGATTTCAGGCTGCGCAGGGGCATTTTGGTCACAGTTTTTTGGACGATTTTGGGGGGTATTTAACCCCTGTTTTTACCCTAGGTTAGAGAGCCTTTCTCTTGAATTTTTGCAGCTTTTTAGATTAACTTTTTAACTTTTATTCTTGTGATTGGAGAGGAGACAAAAGTGGATTTTTGTTGGATTATTGGAACAACTCCATTGGTTTGTGTCTCTCCCCTCTAAAAATACTATTTTTATTGCTTATCTCAATATTGTGATGAATTCTCTTGTGATTTTCATTGATTATTTTTGTATTAGTGCTATGAATTGTGAGTAGTCTACACGCCTTGGGGCGTGGGGATGAACCCTACGAGCCCAATTTCAGATTTGTAATGAATTGGTGGAAATATTGCTAGAATTGCTATTAGGTTTAGATTGGGATCGATTTACTACGGATAGCTAGGTATTCATACTGATTGGGATTTGCAAGAGATTGGATCCCAACTCGATAGGAAACCCTAGAAATCCGAATTGGGTTGGAATCGAATTTCCGTAGTATCGGTTTACAAGAGATTGGACCGATACTAGGGTTTCCGGTTGCAATTCCGTGCCGATACCCGTTTGCAAGAGATTGGACGGGTAGGAACTATCCCAACCTAGGTCGTGGCCCGAGTTTGCACGAAAGTGGGCTCAGGGCGCGATTGAACGATGATGTTGATCCTAATGCTAGCTTCCCTAGGCTAGGGTTTGCAAGAGATTGGACCCGAACCTAGGATAGCTATAGACCGGCAACAGCGCGAGAGCGTGAGCTAGGTATTACATTCAGTTGCAACTAGTTCATCCAAAATTTTATTCTAGCAATTTTGATACCAATGAACCACATTGACGAAATACGGTGAGTGGCGGGAATTCCCCATTCCCTAGACGTCTTTATTTGATTTGATATCTTCGTACTTTGTCTGACGATTGTGACAGGAACGCCAAAGGCAAATTCTCTCTTTTCCGTTCTTAATAGCCAGGTTGTTCGGAGCAAGCACTTTCATTCGTCCTCCCTGTGTTCGATAACCCGCTCGCCGCTACACCGTGCGCTTGCGGTAAAACTACACGGTTGCACTTTTGGGTTACATTCCGGAGCGATCAAGGACCAAGTGGACGCTCATCGTCACGAGGAAGTGTGACACGGAAGTGACGAAAAACAAGGGTCAACAATCACAGGAAGGAGATATGAGCCGATTTCGTGGACTTGCGAATACACTCGAAAGAGTCCATCTTATCGAGTATAATGCGAGCTCAGTTAATCGAGCTCCCCATGAAAATAGCATAGATCAACTTCAAGAAGGGCTGGGATGGTAGAGATGAGGAGCCGTACTTGGGAAGCAAGCACGACTTCAGAATCAAATTCAGGACCCATGCATTAGGCTTAAAGGATTTGGAGGGAACGCCAATCATGGTGGGAGGAATCTGATGGAAAATCTCAGAAAGGATGGTCTGATCTAGGGAAGAAATATCATCAACAGAAATGTCTGAGGGGAGGAGGCCAGACGAGGAGATACCCAAAATCTCTCCTAAGATTTCTGCTGTGAGGACTATAGGAGTCCCCAAAACAGTCGTCTCAACAGAGTGGGTCGCATCGTACTGACCCCGGATCCTATTGGCATAGAATAGTTTTACTAAACGAGGGTAGGGGTGAGGATTCACCTTAGGATCATATCGAAGGTAATCGATAAGACCCGAAGACGACAGAAGATCTGCTAGCCCTATGAAGTCACTAATCTGGACGAAATGCTCCAGAAGCAGCAGGCAATGTTCGATACAGTTGTAAGCCGCGAGACACAAAGGGTCGTCGCGACACAACGAGATATCGACACCGCCTACCGGCATCGGAGCCTTTCCCTTAGGCTTACGGGTAGACGTACGTGGTCGGGAGCTAGACACAGGATGGGTATGAGGAGTGGGTTCCCTATGAGTCTCATGCTCGGGAAAATACTCGGTGTCAGAATCCGAAGCACCGGGTGGAGTGGGAGCACGAAAAATTACTGGCTTGGGCTTGGGCTAAGATCGGGCACGGGGTTTCGCAGTCGCCGTCCTCTTATGCTTAAGAGGAGGCGAAGACGAAGAGGGTTGGGTGGTTTTCGAACGACGTCTAGGAGGGGTTCGCGTAGGTTGATCGGGAACCATAGGGGTAGGTTCTATGGTCATCGGCGAGGGGCTAGAGGGAGTGATCGGAATTCGTGTTCTTGCCATAATCGAAGCAAGACACGACGCAAGAGATCGGAAAAACCCTAGATAGCCGGAACCCTAGCAAACCCTAGGAATCGAAATCAATAGAAACCCTAACTGAAATGATCTAACCCTAAACAGGAGATGGGAGCGGGGGGGGGGGGGGGGGGTTTACCCTAGGAGGAGGTCGACGGAAAACGGCCGGAGATGTGGTCGGAAAACGGCGATGGGAGAGGGAGGAAGACGAAGGGTCGGGGGGGGGGGGGGTTTTGAGCTGAGACGGGGTTTTCGATCGACTAAAAGAGAAAATAGTCGGTCGAGATGACTAAATAAGTCGATTAGAAGCCAAAAGACGCAATTGCCACCGTCACAACTAGTCGGTCTCAGTTCAAGCACTGACCGACTAGATCACGATCTAGTCGGTCGGTCAATAAGCTTGAACCGACTAGTTGTAAACAGTGACAGAACCCAAGTTAACTGACAAGAATTAGTCGGTCTGTGTTCATTTACTGACCGACTAGATCTCAATCTATTCAGTCGGTCACTGAACATGAACCGACTAAAGAGGTCCAAAAATTGAAAATCTACGAACTTTGATTTCTCTCCAAATCACTCTTGGATGAAACATCAAAATACTCTCATTAATCATTATACTACCCCATTAAACATCGAAAATCTGAAATTTGACGATTACGCACAAATCGAGCGAAAATTCCGAAAATTCAACAAAAATCCAGAAAATTTCAATACTTCAAGCATGAGCAAATATAACGAATAGAATAGCAATCAAGAATATTGAATAAAAATGAATCCTATATCTCGGATTAGCCCATAATCCCCAATTCTCGACCAACCGCACAAAGGAGTCCTCCTTTAGGGGTTTCGTGAAAATATCGGCGATTTGCTTCTGGGTTTCAACGTACACTAATATGATGTCCTTTTTAGCAACATGATCATCTAAGAAATGGTGTCGAACATCTATGTGTTTCGAACGGGAATGGTGTACCGGGTTCTTGGAAAGACATATTGCACTTTAGTTGTCAACCATGATAGGACAAGTATCACAGTTTATACCAAAGTCTTTAAGTGTGTGTCTCATCCAAAGAACTTGAGCACACGCGGCATCGGCGGCAATGTATTCCGCCTCGGTGGTTGAAAGTGATACAGAATTTTGCTTCTTGGAAAACCAAGAGACAAGGGAATTTCCTATAAAATGGCAAGTGCCACTAGTACTTTTTCTGTCGGATTTGCATCCTGCATAATCGGCATCACTATATGAGATTAACTCATACGTGCTAGATTTTGGATAAAGTAATCCAAAATCAAGTGTATAACTTAGATAACAGAAAATACGTTTTACCGCTACTAAGTGAGACTCCTTAGGTTGAGACTGATAACGAGCACATACGCATACGACAAACATAATATCGGGCCTACTTGCGGTACGATAAAGTAAACTACCTATCATAACTCGATATTGACGAATGTCTACATCCTTACCGCCAGTATCATTATCAAGATGCGTAGCCGTGCTCATTGGAGTCTTCTTTCCGGAGGCATTCTCCATTCCAAATCGCTTTAGCAACTCCACCGTGTACTTCGTTTGGTGGATGAAGATTGCATCGTCCATTTGGCGAATTTGGAGACCTAAGAAATATTTGAGCTCACCCATGTGGCTCATCTCAAATTGTTCCTTCATCACATTAGAAAACTCTTCGCAAAGAGCAAAGTTAGTAGCACCGAAAAGATATCATCAACATATATTTGAACTAAAATTATATCATTATTCGAATGCTTAACAAAAAGTGTAGAATCAACTTCTCCCATTTTAAACTTCAAATCCAAAAGAAAATTCTTTAGGCGATCATACCAAGCTCGAGGAGCTTGTCTCAAGCCGTAAAACGCTTTCTTTAGTTTAAAAACATGATTTGGAAATTTTTCATTAATAAAACCCGGAGGTTGAGAAACGTAAACTTCCTCAACAACATCTCCATTTAAAAATGCACTTTTAACATCCATTTGAAATAATTTAAAATCCTTATGGCATGCAAAAGACAATAATAATCTAATTGATTCTAATCTAGCTACCGGAGCGAAGGATTCTTCGAAATCAATACCTTCCTCTTGACGGTAGCCTTGAGCAACTAACCGAGCTTTGTTCTGGACGACGACTTGGTTTTCGTCGGTTTTGTTCTTGAATATCCACTTTGTCCCTATGACGGTGTGGTTCTTCGATGGAAATGGAACAAGCTCCCAAACTTCATTCCTCTCGAATTGAATGAGTTCCTCCTCCATGGCTAAGATCCAATCGCTATCTTCGCATGCTTCATTAACATTCTTTGGCTCTATCGAGGAGGCAAAGGCACAATGAGCGAAGTAGTTCACTTGCGATCTCGTCTTGACACTATCATGGATATTTCCAATGACTTGCTCATGAGGATGGTCACGAACGGTATGAAGCCGTTTGGGAATACCTTGATCACTATGAACATTCTCAACAACTTCATTAGACGGGTTAGTCTCAATAGAATCAATAGAATCATTAGAGTTAGAATTACCAATTGAATCACATAAGACATCCATAGAGTCATCATCATTAGTAATTCTAGTTGGAACAAATCCTTCATTAAATGACGCATGAAGCGATTCCTCGATCGTTGAGGTTCGTTTGTTGAATATCCGGTATGCTTTGCTACGCGAAGAATATCCAACAAAAATCCCCTCATCGGATCTTGGATCGAATTTGTCCAAACTACCATACGTGTTCTTAATAAAACATTTTGAACCAAAAACACGAAAATGTTTAACTTGAGGCAACCTACCAAACAACAATTCATAACAAGTTTGTTTAGTGCCGGGCCTCAAAAGTATTCTATTAAACACATAGCAAGCGGTGTGTACCGCTTCCGCCCAAAATTGATGGCCAAGTTGGCTATCATCAAGCATAGTACGAGCACATTCCACTAACGTCCTATTCTTTCTCTCAACAACACCATTTTGAGGAGGTGCGCGAGGGAATGAAAAGGTGTGTGTAATACCAACTTCATCACAAAATGTCTCAAAAGACTCATTCTCAAATTCACCTCCATGATCACTACGAATAGTGACAATGGTGGTTCCTAAGAGATTTTGTAATTTCTTAACAAAAATTGTGAAGTTTTCAAAAGCTTCATTTTTATTACACAATGAAAATACCCAAGTAAACCTAGAAAAGTCATCAATGATGACAAGTCCATATCTAGCATTACCTAATGAAACAACTCTAGTTGGCCCAAATAAATCTAGAAGTAATAGCTCTAGAGGCCGCTTAGAAGAAATGCTTTTCTTAGGTTTAAATGAAGATTTTGGAAGCTTGCCTCGTTGACACGAGTCACAAAAGCTTTTCTTTTGAAAGACAAGCTTAGGGATGCCTCTAATAGAATTTAACTTGGAAAGCTTAAAAAGTGTTCCAAAGTTCACATGACCAAAACGTCGATGCCATAAGTGTTGTTCACTTGTGTTGGCAATAAGACATTGTTCATGTGATCTTGGAAGATCTAGGATATATATATCATTATGGCGTGTGCCGGAAAATAATAATTCATTATTATCTTTTCTTAAAATATGGCACATTCCTTTCGCAAAGTTAACTTTGTAACCTTTGTCACAAAGTTGACTTATTGAAATGAGATTGTGGTTTAATCCTTTAACAAGGTAAACATCACATATAATGGGTTTAGAAGGATTACCCACTTTACCAACACCTATTATGGTTCCGCTCTCGTCGCCTCCAAATACGACGCGGTTTCCATTTGCAATGGGAACCACTCCGTAGAGCAATTGAGCGTCACCCGTCATGTGTTTTGAACACCCGCTATCGAGTATCCAATTCCCCTTGGAGCTAAATTTAAATTCGTTGCTCCTTTTCTTTTTCTTTTCCTTGAGTACCTAAACATAGAAAATTTCATATCATGGTACCCAAGGTCATTGGGTCCAAAAGATTAGACCTTTGGAAGCCAAGTCCAATTGGACTTAGACTTCCCCACATAATTTCTACTATGCACAACATCCGAAAAATAAGCATTCATGTAAACTTGTTTTTCATCCATGCTTGTGTCCTTTGGGCTCCAAATAGTGAAAATCTTGGGAGCCCTCATCCTATTGGGTGCATGCATGCGACGTTGATTTCTACGTGATGCATGTTGTGGATAGGCATAAGGAACATGATGGAATGGTGCATGTGGATAGTTATTCATACGATGATGTGGGTGAACATATGCATGTGTGGGAACACGTGTGTGAGGGTGTCTCACATGGTGTGCACGTGCCCGTGAATGTGTTGCATAAAAATCATCATATGTGTGAGCCGGTGGAGTAGGACGTGTGTTCCTACGTGGCATAGTATTGGTGTACATATAAGCATACCCCTTCTTTGGAGGTCCACCCAAAGTGTGTTTCTTTCCGAAAGAGGGTGTGGACGAGGTGGAAGCACCATTGGTAGAAGAACTACCAATAGAGTGTTTGCTACCACTCGTTGAGTCACCAGAAGTTGGACTAACAAAAGTAGTGGCCGATTTGGATGAACTTCCCATCGTATACCCCAAGCCAATGTGGTGATTGGCCGGAAGTAAGTCACTTAGGATTTTATCCAAATGGTCCTTACCCTTATTGAATTTATTAATTCGGCCTAATGTGTTCTCATATTTCTCGGTGAGAGAACACATAGAAGTATCCAAATTGGATACTTGCGATGTGAGCACATAAACATGAGATTTAAGATTCTCATTCTCAATACTCAAAGTCGAGTTTTGAGAACAAATCCGCTATCTTGTGCTCCTCCGGATCTTCAATGCTAACATGTTCAAGTTGAGTCTTGAGATTAAAAATCTCATTCCTCAACCCTTCAACAACGGTGTCGTTGTTGGTGATGATAGTTTTAGGCGAGGTTTGAATGCTAGCTAGGTCATCTTTTACTTTAGTATACCTATTTACTAATTTAGTATACTTAGACCATAATTGAGAATTAGCATTCCTAAGGTCATCCATAGTTACCTCATCGCCTTCGTTGTCGCTATCATCGGAAGAGGAAGATCCTTGATCATTCTCCTCTCTTGTCATGAAGCACATGTGTGCTTGCTCCACTTGCTCATCGTCCGACTCTCCGCTTGAGGAATCCTCGGAGTCGGTGAATGTTGCCCCGACAAGCCCCTTTTTGTTCCCTTTCTTGTACTTCTTGGACTTATCGAATTTCGGCGCCTTCCACTTCTCCTTTTGCTTATTTAGAGGACACTCCGCTTTCATGTGTCCTGGCTTATTGCACTTGAAACACAAAGTAGAGGAGGAGGCATTAGAAGAACCAAATTTAGCTTTGTTCTTATAGTTACCTTTTCGGAAGAAACGGTTGAACTTCATGGCCATGGGTGCCTTGGACTCCAGTCCAACTCGTTTTCCAAGTCTTCATCATCGGTTGATGTGGATGTGGATGGAGCGGCCTTGAAAGCAATAGCCTTCTTCTTTGGCTCGTCTTGCTTTAGGTAGGACTTCATCTTTTCCTGCAATTTTAACTTGCTATCCTTGCGTACCTCGTATGACATTAAAGTACCCATTAGTTGAACTACGGTGTACTTATTCATATCATTACCTTCCTCGATGGCGAAGGTACGCTTTTCCCAAGAAGAAGGAAGTCCTTCGATAAGCTTCGAACACTTCTCTTTTTGGGTGTAGGTTTTGCCAAGAGCCTCCAACTCGTTTATGATGTCGAAGAAGCGAGCATAATACTCCTTCATCTTCTCACCCTGTTGCATATGAAACATTTCGTAATCTTTGTTAACAACTACGAGGTTAGAGTCTCTTACCCTACTCGTCCCTTCATATAGTATGAGGAGGGAGTTCCAAATTTGATATGCACTCTTACATGTGCATATCTTATTGAAGTCCTAGGGCTCCAATGCGCATTGCAAGGCATTCATTACCTTGGCATTGCTTACCTCCGCGGTGACCTCCGCGGTTGTCCATTTCTCAAAGTCTTCTTCGGCGGGCTCGACGTATTACTTCATCGTGGTCCTCCATAGAGATGCACTCCGGAGAAAAGTTTCCATCCGGGATTTCCAATACCCGTAGTTGGTACCGTTGAATCTTGGATCGAATTTGTCCAAACTACCATACGTGTTCTTAATAAAACATTTCGAACCAAAAACACGAAAATGTTTAACTTGAGGCAACCTACCAAACAACAATTCATAACAAGTTTGTTTAGTGCCGGGCCTCAAAAGTATTCTATTAAACACATAGCAAGCGGTGTGTACCCTTCCACCCAAAATTGATGGCCAAGTTGGCTATCATCAAGCATAGTGCGAGCACACTCCACTAGCGTCCTATTCTTTCTCTCAACTACACCATTTTGAGGAGGTGCACGAGGGAAAGAGAAGGTGTGAGTAATACCAACTTCATCACAAAATGTCTCAAAAGACTCATTCTCAAATTCACCTCCATGATCACTACGAATAGTGACAATGGTGGTTCCTAAGAGATTTTGTACTTTCTTAACAAAAATTGTGAAGTTTTCAAAAGCTTCATTTTTATTACATAATGAGAATACCCATGTAAATCTCGAATAGTCATCTACGATGACAAGTCCATATCTTGCATTTCCTAAGGAAGCAACTCTAGTTGGCCCAAATAAGTCTAGATGTAATAGCTCTAGTGGCCGTTTAGTAGAAATACTTTTCTTAGGTTTAAATGAAGATTTAGGAAGCTTGCCACGTTGACAACAATCACAAAAACTTTTCTTTTCAAAAACAAGCTTCGGAAAACCTTTAATGGAATTTAATTTTGAAAGCTTATAAAGTGTTCCAAAGTTCACATGTCCAAAGCGTCGATGCCATAAGTGTTGTTAACTTGTGTTGGCAACGAGACATTGTTCATAAGACTTAGGAAGATCCAAAATATAAATATCTTTATGACGAGTGCCGGAAAATAATAATTTATCATTATATTTTCTTAAAATATGACATAATCCTTTCGCAAAGCTAACTTTGTAACCTTTGTCACAAAGTTGGCTTATTGAAATAAGATTATGATTTAAACCATTAACAAGATAAACATCACTAATTAAGAGTTTAGATGGGTTACCCACTTTACCAACACCTATGATGGTTCCGCTCTCGTTGCCTCCAAATACGACGTGGTTTCCATTTGCTATGGGAACCACTCCGGAGAGCAAACTAGCGTCACCCGTCATGTGTTTTGAACACCCGCTATCGAGTATCCAATTTCCCTTGGAGCTAAATTTAAATTTGTTGCTCCTTTTCTTTTTCTTTTCCTTGAGTACCTAAAGATAGAGAATTTCATATCATGGTACCCAAGGTCATTGGGTCCAAATGATTAGACCTTTGGAAGCCAAGTCCAATTGGACTTAGACTTCCCCATATAATTTCTACTATGCACAACATCCGAAAAATAAGCATTCATATACATTTGTTTTTCGTCCATGCTTGTGTCCTTTGGGCTCCAAATTGTGAAAATCTTGGGAGCCCTCATCCTATTGGGTGCATGCATTCAACGTTGATTTCTACGTGATGCATGTTGTGGATAGGCATAAGGAACATGATGGAATGGTGCACGACGAGAATTATTCATATGATGTTGTGGGTGAACATATGCATGTGTGGGAACACGTGCGTGAGGGTGTCTCACATGGTGTGCACGTGCTCGAGAATGTGTTGCATAAAAATCATCATATGTGTGAGCCGGTGGAGTAGGACGTGTGTTCCTACGTGGCATGGTATTGGTGTACATATAAGAATGCCCCTTCTTTGGAGGTCCACCCAAAGTGGGTTTCTTTCCGAAAGAGGGTGTGAACGAGGTGGAAGCACCATTGGTAGATGAACTACCAATAGAGTGTTTGCTACCACTCGTAGAGTCACCGGAAGTTGGCCTAACAAAAGTAGTGACCGACTTGGATGACTTTCCCAAAGTATACCCCAAACCAACATGGTGTTTGGCTGGGAGTAAGACACTTAGGATATTATCCAAATGACCCTTACCCTTATTGAATTCATTGATTCGGCCTAATGTGTTCTCATATTTCTCGGTGAGAGAACGAAAAGAAGTATCTAAAGTGGATACTTGCGATGTGAGCACATAAACACAAGATTTAAGATTCTCGTTCTCAATACTCAAAGTCGAGTTTTGAGAAGTTAAATCCGCTATCCTATGTTCTTCCAAATCATCAATGCTAATATGTTCAAGTTTAGATTTGAGATTGACAATCTCATTTCTTAACTCTTCAACAACGGTGTCGTTGTTGGTGATGATAGTCTTAGGCGAGGTTTGAATGCTAGCTAGGTCATCTTTTACCTTAGTATATCTATTTACTAATTTAGTGTATTTTGACCATAATTGAGAGTTAGCATTCCTAAGATCATCCATAGTTATCTCATCGTTGCCTTCGTCATCACTATCATCGGAAGAGGAGGATCCTTGATCATGCTCCTCTCTTGCCATGAAGCACATGTGCGCTTGCTCCACTTGCTCATCGTCCGACTCTCCGCTTGAAGAATCCTCGGAGTCGGTGAATGTTGCTCCGACAAGTCCCTTCTTGTACCCCTTTTTGTACTTCTTGGACTTATCGAATTTTGGCGCCTTCCACTTCTCCTTTTGCTTGTTGAGAGGACACTCCGCTTTCATGTGTCCTGGCTTATTACACTTGAAACACAAAGGAGAGGAAGAGGCGTTAGAAGAACCAAATTTAGCTTTGTTCTTATAGTTACCTTTTCGGAAGAAACGGTTGAACTTCTTGGCCATGAGTGCCATGGACTCCAAGTCCAACTCGTTTTCCGAGTCTTCATCATCGGTTGATGTGGATGTGGATGGAGCGGCCTTGAAAGCAATGGCCTTCTTCTTTGGCTCGTCTTGCTTTAGGTATGACTTCATCTTTTCCTGCAATTTGAACTTGCTATCCTTGCGTACATCGTATGACATTAAAGTACCCATTAGTTGAACTACGGTGTACTTATTCATGTCATTACCTTCCTCGATGGCGAAGGTACGTTTCTCCCAAGAAGAAGGAAGTCCTTCGATAAGCTTCGAGCACTTCTCCTTTTGGGTGTAGGATTTGCCGAGAGCCTCTAACTCGTTTATGATGTCGACGAAGCGAGCGTAATACTCCTTCATCTTCTCGCCCTGTTGCATATGAAACATTTCGTAATCTTTGTTTACAACTACGAGTTTAGAGTCTCTTACCCTACTCGTCCCTTCATGATGAATGAGGAGGGAGTTCCAAATTTGATATGCACTCTTACATGTGCATATCTTATTGAAGTCCTTGGGCTCCAACGCGCATTGCAAGGCGTTCATTGCCTTGGCATTGCTTACCTCCGCGGCGACCTCCGCAGTTGTCCATTTCTCAAAGTCTTCTTCGTCGGGCTCGATGTATTCCTTCATTGTGGTCCTCCATAAGGATGCACTCCAGAGGAAGGTTTCCATCCGGCATTTCCAGTACCCGTAATTGGTACCGTTGAAGAATGGAGGCCTCGTAGAGGAATGTCCTTCCATCACCGAAGATGCTCCTTCACGGTTCCTGAAGGTGTCATAGTTGGAAGGTGGACGCACGGTCTTGTTGTCGTTGGCAGACATAGCTAAGTATCTGGCTCTGATACCAAATGTAATGCCCTACAAACTACTGCACAAGTACTAGAGGAGGGGTGAATAGTACTTTAAAAATAACAAGGAGTATAATTCCTAATTATAATGCAAACAACTACCAAATCAATTTGCGGAAGCTTAAATTGAATGACAACAACAAAATTAACAATGCTAACAAGAGATGTTACTGGGTTCGGATCCACCCAAGTCTCCCCGACTTGTTCCCGGTGATCCTATGTCCCAACCACCCGGATCCCCTCCGGATACTTGAGTTAGAAACCCTAACTCAAGATTTCCACTATGAAATACTTGTGAAAATCCTTCACAAGTCAAATCATACAAAATGTAATTTGTGACTCCCACAACCCGGGATCACAACCACACTCTCACAACCGAGAGTGAAACTTACAAATCAAATATGAAATGAAATAAGAAACCTTCTTACCGAACAAAATACCTATGACTTGAGTATTGCTTACGAATTAGGGCAAGGATGATTTTGGGGAAGAAGTGGCACCAAACCCTAGCTCCAAGATGTAGATCAGCGATGGAGAGCTTTGGGGATGTTGGTGACCTAGAATCAAGCACTTGGCTTGGAAGGCTTCACACTCAATGAATCTCTCTTTGGAAGTAAGAGTGAGGAGAGATTATTGAATGGAAAGAATGAGCTTTGAATGAGCTTGGAATGATTTCTATTGATATCTAAACTTGCAATAATATCAGCCTTTTTAGTAATGAATGCAGCCCATCAAGTATATATAGGATAGAGGAGAGAGAGAGAGAAAAATGTTTCAATTAAAGCTCCAACGGCTCTTTTCTGAACCCAACTAGTCGGTCAAAGAACAACCACCGACCGACTAGTTCATCAACTAGTCGGTCGGTCAATTAACGTAAACCGACTAATGAGTAAACTGAGAAAAGATCAAAGTACAGACTAACGAACTAGTCGGTCTAAGAAGAGTAGCTGACAGACTAGTTTCACAACTAGTCGGTCAGTTACTCAACGTGGACCGACTAACAGATAAAACTGTAGTCTGAGAAGAATAAGACTTAGTCGGTCCAATAACAAATGTTGACCGACTAATTCACCAACTAGTCGGTCACCAAATGAACATAGACCGACTAACAATAAACAGTAAGTATGGTGAAAAATTTGGCATGTACAGTAAACTAAACTAGTCGGTCTAAGAAGGAAAGTTGACCGACTAGTTCATCAACTAGTCGGTCGATCAAAGAGCACAGACCGACTAATGATAAACAATAGCTCAAGCTCAAATGTGCATGTTCAGGGAAAGCTCAACTAGTCGGTCACAGAAGCATCACTGACCGACTAGTTCATAAACTAGTCGGTCGGTGAGTCAACTTAGACCGACTAACTGTAAACAGTAAAGAGCTATGAATTAACTGACAAGAACTAGTCGGTCCAAGAAGCTTGGCTGACCGACTAGATCACCATCTAGTCGGTCAGTTCTTCTTCTTGAACCAACTAACATGCACAAGAAGTCCCGAATCGAAGCGCGAAGCTTCGGGAAGAATTGTATGGACTTCTACAAAGATCCTAGAGCTAAGATATGAGCGTTATGAAGAATTAAAACGTAAGACCTACTCAAGGCTTAACATTCTACGAAAGAAGCTTAAAGACTATAAATTAAACTTGACGATATCGTCTTCAATAGCTTCAATTGAATCTTCATGACTTCTAAATAGGTCCATAAGCTTCAACGAAGCTTTAGGCATTCGATCACGTGCTTTGAGAAGTCTTGAGACGTCGTAATAGATATTCATGTGAATTTGGCGACGATCTCCATAACTGCGCTCACAAAGTGTTAGTTCTTATTATATTTATGTTTGTTCATCATCCAAAACCAAATCCGGGGAGTCCAATATCCAACAGTTCCCAAATCTGGGACATTGGTGGAGCCCCTTCGTGGGTTCTCCCTAGAACGGCCATAGGATTAGGGATTCGATAGGATATAGGGATTTAGATGGTTATGCGGGGGCATTTTATTGTCACTGGCGGGAGAAAGACCGCATTTGACCGTCGGGTCAAGGGGAAATAAAACGGGAGTTTGATCCCCTAGCCATAGCTCACACCCCTAGCGTAGACATTGATTCCTCGCAGGTGGAAATCGCTTGGATGAGATGTCGGGAGCAATAGTTGCGAGCTTAGTGCTCCCGGAGTCGATCGGTGCTGGACATGGGAATGCCCACTGTCCGAACCCGGGTAGACCTAGAGTATCATCCTGGATATCGACCGGAATATCGGGCATATTGGACACTAGGTACCACTATTAGAGGCAACGTCTCATCGCTAAACCCTAGAATCCAATCACATTCCTATCCTTGGGTTGTAATTGTGAGAACTCATGATAGGGCGGAAGCCAAAGTCTTAGGTTACCCTTTTTATCTCTTACACCTTTATCATTAATTTTCTATCGTGACATCCAACACGCAATTAAGCTAGCTCACCCACCGGGTGATCGGGATCCCAATTGTTCACTAGCACAACACACGCCTCCCTGTGTTCGACCCCCAAGCCACACTTTGATACCGTGCGCTTGCGGTTACAAATATTAATCCTAGTATCCCCGTCCCGATTTGAGTGTCAAATAGGCGGGAAGTCAAGCTCTATGGCGCCGTTGCTGGGGAGGCAACGTGCTTGTTACATTTAGGACCCTGTAATCTCTGAGACTAGCTTACATCCTTACCCCGTGATAATTTTCACATTCTTCACCCTTTTTAATTTTACATGGACATATTGTACATATCCGTTGTAGAGGGTTGGTAGACCATTACCGGGGAATTTTCACCCTCGCCACCATTACTATCATTTATATATTCTTTTATGCCATTGATATTTTTCTCTAGGTATGTATCTTTGTTGATCAGGTATTATGGATTATACTATATGGACCACAGATTTTGATCAGAGTGCTCAGACGGGAGAATACCCTTTTGATGGGATGCATGCTTCCATGTGGACCACATATTTTGATCAGAATGCTCAGACAGGAGATCGCCTTCTTGATGAGATGTTTGCACATCAGGTTGAAATGCAAGCCAAGATTGAAAGGGGTGATTTTCAATTGGAATTGGTGAAGAGAGATCCTGAATTCAATGCACTCATGCTTAAGGCTGCAATGATTTCCAAAAATATCAGTTCTGCTTCTTCATCTTACGGGCAAGAATCATCGCCCATCATATTACCAGAGCCAGAATGTGCCATCGTCGATCCCACATCCTACGATACAACTATTGCATATGAAGGGTGGATGGACAAAGAGGCAGTGGGGGAAGAAGAAATTGAATCATATGCGCCGCCAGAGGAGGACACATTTCAGAACTTATTGGAGGGCCTCTTGGAGTCAGTAAGGTTCATGGTTCAGTTAGCGTTACAATAGGCGATGCATTTAAGCTACGCTTTGCAGATTTTGTTATGAACCATGTTTTGGCTGCAGGAACAATTGAGGAAGACATCCATGTCAGTCTTGATTTTTTGGGGGATAGACTACATTTTTGGATTGATTGCGGGCATTCTCATCCACACGATACATCCCCATAAGTTGACACACATAAGCAGCCAGCATCACCATTCCAGAGAGAGCCTACATTGATAGTTAATGAGGAGGCAAAAGAGCACTATGTGGAGCCAGAGCATGTTTTTGAGGAGGCCTTACACACGGAGCCAGAGTGTATTGACGAGGAGGTCGTGCATCGAGACGAGGACACAGCCATTCATGAGGATCCCGAGCACTGCCCTCCTCCATTAGAGCTTCCGCAGCCACCTCATCCTTCCACTGACGCCGATGACTATCCCACAGAGCTTACTGCTCCCACCCAGGGAGATATTTCTACCCATTCCATTTCTGAATCATGTATTCCATTTGATATTTATTTTGATTCAGGTATTCTTGACACGTCGCACCTTTTGCAGCACACATACAATTATATATCGAAGGTATGCTTGGACGTGTCATATCTAAACGAACCCGTCGAGGAAGTCCACACCTATGATCCAGATTTACCTGAGCAACTGAGAGAGGACACCACGGAGATATCTATCACAGCACATGATGATATTGAATTATTTCCAGGAAAGTATCGTCCACCACTATTTATTTCATATATTTCTTTAAATGATCCTCTTTGGAATACTTTTATTATGAGGGCGAAATTTTTGCAGCAAACTGATGCATCCTATTCTCTGCAGGGTACATGTGGAGTCCTTGTGGGAATGCTGGAGGATGCATTGCTAGAGTTCGTAGGTGTTTGTGGACACACGTGCCTGGCGAAGCCACGGAAGGAGCAATTGGAGCAGTTGCATGTACCGGCAAAGATACTGGATCCGCCTTTGCTATAGGTGATATCAATCCAGTAGTGTAGCAATAGTGTAAAATTTTATGCTTTCAATAAACATGAATCCTCTTAACAGCAAGAGATCCGTCTTTTTGTTTATTTTTCTTGATTTTTTTATTTCTTTGCCTGACGCGAGAATCATGATTTTTCCATTTCAATAAACCAAGCCAACCCAAGTTTGTTCTTCCTGACGCTCCTAGACCACCTTCCCCTGTCGTCCACTTGGGCATGCAGGATATCCCTGAGTTTAGAGGAGACCCCGGGGTGGGACCCGGTGTCAATACCCCGGCTGCTGCTATCGTTTCTTCCGAGGCACTGATCATGGCCCTGCTTGGCCTGGCCTCTCATGTCGACACGCCCACTACCGGCACACACTCTGCCGTGCGCCGTTCTACTTCAGCTTGCCTCGCTCTCGAGGCCGAGATGGCCGCCTTGTGTGCTGGTGCATCTTCCTCCACCTCCTCGGATCCATCCACTTCTTTCCTATCACATCCCCATTTCCTCGCTCTCGAGTGAAATGTCACCGCCATTCTCTGCCTTCTTACCCATGTCCACGGTCTTCCACCTCTATCTCCACTCCACCCCCATCACCACCCCCATCACCTCCTCGACGATCTTCCCCTCCCACCACCCTTCACCTCCATCACCATGGCCTACTCGCGTCGCAAGAAACAGATTGCTATGCGCGCGAGATCACTACCCACACCATCCTCATCATTCGTCGTATCCTTACCACCTTCCATTACCACCGACACTCCACCCATCATTCACATTCCCACCGTGCCCATCGGTCCACCATCTCCACTCCTTTCTCCACTTCTTCGCACACCTGTCACTTCTCCCGACCGCACCCCTCCACTCTCTTCCGAGGAGGATGAGGAGTCTTCCGCTCCTGCACCTTGATTTACCTTTTTTTTTCTGATTTTCCCCCTAGCCTTTTATCTGATTCACCATGTTCACATCTTTTTTCTGACATTATTGAGATCATCTTGGGGGAAATCAATTTTTTGTGATTGTCGTCATGTCTCTTGTTTGCTGTGAGTTTTTTGTGTGTGTTCGTGTGTATGTCTTTTGTACAGTTTGTATCGGTATTTATTTTTTATATTTTTCTATGTCTCTTTTTGTGTGTTTTCATCTTTTTCCCGTTTCTTTGTCGGCACGTACTTCCCTCCCATCTTTCATTGCCCTCCCACATTTACTCCTATTGCATTAGGGCAATGCAATGTTCAGTTTGGGGGTGTCGCACTTTGTGCGTCAGTCGTGTCTTTTTCACCGTTTTGAGTCGTTTTCGTCGTGTTTTTCTTTTTCTTCCCATTCTTTTATTCTCCCTCTCCTAGAGATGACCCCGCATGATGAAACTGCCACGGGACCACACACACACACTTAGCTTAGCTACGATAATCATTCTCACTAACCCTAGGAAGCCGAGTTCTATTGCATTTTATGCTCCGTGGGTTCACTTGCCTTTTGTGTGAGTTGTGTGTTGTGACTAGCTAGTTGGTGTGATTCTACGTTGTGATTTTGTTTTATGTGCCTGTCCTTGGATGACCCCAAGACTATCATACTTCAATTTCGAATATGCTGTATATTGCCTCCACCGTCTGCTTCTTTATGCATGAATCATCTATATGTTTACGCTTCAAATCGTATGTGTCAGGACTCTACCAATAAGACTAGGATAACCCATTTTGCTTACGCTCTGATCCGCGAAATTTTTCCTTTTGCCCAAGTGTTTAGAATCCGAATTCTTTTTTGTTTTACTTGGTGCAAATCCCCTAGTCGTATAGTGTTCTTCCACTTGGGTATATTACCAAAAAAGGGGAAAAATGGAGAAAAGAAAGAAAAAAGAAAATATGTATTGCCAAAATCCAAAAAAATACAAATACCCAAAACCCAAAAAAAAAATTTCCCGTTGTGAATATCACTCCTATCCGCCGAGAATAAAGGGAAGGTGAGAATTTGCACCAAGTGCTCTCCTCCACACCTACTCAACCCCTTTCGTGTTCATACACACTTGGCATAGGTGCTTTCTAGCGATCATCTAGGCAATCGTGCGGTGATTCCCTAGTTCCTAGGAGTAGAGTCCCTGACATATGATATGTTTCTATTCTTACTCTATTCTCATGCATGCTTGAACCATTATTCACCGCTTACTCGAATTGATTCGATATTTGGGTCATTCCATGGGTATGTGTATATGGAGCTTGATTGCACAATTTAGATAGTTACACCGTCTGCTAGCTCACGACCTCACTCACTTGCGCTTCACCGCGTGGACCCACGACACTAGTAGGGACTCATATTCATGGGTTTAGTGCGATGCTTATCGCATACTTGCTTAGTGTGGCGTGTTAGTTTTCGTTGGCTCTGACGGGTGATCTAGGATTTCCTTTTCTTATTCTGTTTCTCTCTTTCTATTTTTCCCTCGGAGCTCCTATTCTCACTCGTCTTCCTCGAGGACGAGAAAGGGTTCAGCTTGGGGGATTTTGACGTATGTTTATATTTTATATATTCACGCACATCTTCTCCGTGATTTCCCGTTGTTTTTCGTTATTTTGAGTCCGTATTTTTGTGATTTTTAGTTCCTTTTCACTTTTGTTTTGTTTGTGTGCTTTTGCAGGATATTGTTGGTGCAGGGGACATACAAAGCTAACATCATGAGTCCCCGGAGCAACGGGAGGTGTCGCACGAGATCCTGAGAGCAAATCATCAAGAGAAACCACGTATCAGCTCTCAACCGATCGGGTGGATAGATCCACCCGATCGGTTCATGCGGCCGTATCAGTCCAGAGGAAGAGACGATTCCACCCGATCGGTTTAGTGATCGGGTAGATGCGACACAGATCTCTGTTTTTAGAGCCAAAGTTCACCCGATCGGTTGACTTGTCAACCGATCGGGTCACCTGTAGCAGCTGATTCCATGCTCAAGAATTCAAGGACTCACCCGATCGGTTCAGCGATCGGGTGATATTTATCAGAGCCGAAGACTAAGTCCAACGATCATCTCGCCTGATTGGTTGATGTTTCAACCGATCGGGTGGACGTCTATTTTTGTCTTTTAGTGGGAATATTCCCTGACACCTTGCCAAAATGTATAAATAGGGCTAGGTTTCCCAGAAAACGTAATCCCCATTTTTCTTAAGCTGTTTTTAGGGGTTTGGCTGCTGTGAATTTATTTTCATTTGTAAGTTTCTTGATCGTTTCAATACTTTAATATAACGTTTATATTACTAATTGCTACAGTAATCTATTGCTTGATTTTAATTTCTATGGCTGAAATATGTTTTCTTGCTTCTAATGCCATGATTAGTGAGTAGTTCCCAAAGCTGGGACATTGGTGGAAGACCCTTCGTGGGTTCTCCCTAGAACGGCCATAGGATTAGGGATTCGATAGGATATAGGGATTTAGATGGTTACACGGGGGCATTTTATTGTCACTGGCGGGAGAAAGACCGCTTTTGACCATCGGACCAAGGGGAAATACAACGGGAGTTTGATCCCCTAGCCACAGCTCACACCCCTAGCGTAGACATTGATTCCTCGCGGGTGGGAACGGCTTGGATGAGATGTCGAGAGCAATCGTTGTGAGCTTAGTGCTCCCGGAGTCGATCGGTGCTGGACATGGGAATGCCCACCATTCGAACCCGGGTAGACCTAGTGTATCATCCTGGGTATCGACCGGAATATCGGGCCTATGGGACGCTAGGTACCACTATTAGAGGCAATGTCTCACCGCTAAACCCTAGAATCTGATCACATTCCTATCCTTGGGTCGTAATTTTGAGAACTCATGATAGGGTGGAATCCAAAGTCCTAGGTTGCCCTTTTTATCTCTTACACATTTATCATTAATTTTCTATCGTGACATCCAACAAGCGATTAAGCTAGCTCACCCACCCGGGTGATCGGGATCCTAATTGTTCACTAGCACAACACACGCCTCCCTATTTTTGACCCCTAAGCCACACTTCTACACCGTGCGCTTGCGGTTTCAAATTTTAATCCTAGTATCCCCGTCCCGATTTGAGTGCCAAAAGGGCGAGCGGTCAAGTGACCAACACGCCAACATCCGGAGGGAACATGAGTGATTGGCAAGACCAAGGCCCAGTTATGTTTGTTGAAAGTGAGCAAAATGAAGGAGCCATGGAGCAAGTGCAATACATTTTCGGTGTGGGTAACAACGGTTATTGGGTGAACCTGGCTACCAATGGTCACCCCGGATTTTCTTATACCAACAATGAGGGAGCCTTGACTAACCCTCATCAACAACCACCACCTCATCAACAACAAGCCCGCCCCCCTCAACAACAACAATTGTATCAACAAAGACCGCCACAACAACAACAATATCAACAAAGGCAACAAGCGGGGCCTTATAGACCCCACGGATATAATCAAGGATGGAGACTACAAAACCCACCGTCGGTACCACCAAGATCCGAGCATGAAGATAGAGTTGAGGAGTTCATAGCCGAGCAAAAGAAGATCATTGCAAAATTGACGGCGAGCCAAGATTCTCTCAATACTATTGTGGCACAATTGGCGGAGCAAATCACTTTGCTCAACAAGGCTCAACAACAATTATCGGCTCAACCGAACAAAACCCGAGGAGTAACACCGACCGCATCAACGCGGTAGTGACGGTAACTATGAGAGGCGGGAAGGATACCAATCCCGCTATGGTTCAAGCTAAAGACCCAAGGGAGGAAATTCCGGTTGAAAAGGAGCAAATTAATGAAGAAGAGAGCCCCAAGACTGCAAATAACGAAGAAAAATCTGAAGCGGATGAACCTTAAAAAGGAGCGAACCTACTTGCCACACATACCGTTTCTGCAACGCTTGGTGAAGGCCAAGATGGAAAAGAAGTTCACCAAATTTTTGGAGTACTTGCGATGGATTAGCCTAAACATCCCGTTCTTGGATGCGATAATTGAAATCCCGACGTACGCTAAGTTCCTCAAGGATTTAATCACGGGGAAGAAACAAACGGAGAAGATCATGCTAGCCGAGTAAGGAACTTAGTTCGTCAACAAGGAGAAGATGCCAAAGAAAATGAAAGACCCCAGAAGTTTTCGGATTCCATGCACCCTTGGTGGAGTCCCCCTTCAAAAAGTTTTGGTAGACTTGGGAGCGAGCGTAAGCCTCAAGCTGTTCACTATGTTTAAGAAGCTCAACACATGGACCGACCTCAAAGCCACTGATATGAAGATCTAACTCACCGATGGGCGAATTACTGGGTCGATGGGTATTGCCAAGAATGTGCCACTTCAAATACCGGAAGGTCTTTGTGTACCATGCGACTTCATCGTCATGGACATAAAAGAGGAGGGAGATACGCCGCTTATACTTGGACGCCTCCTCTTAGCCACCGCCAAAGTCATAGTGGATATGAGAGAAGGAACGTTCTCTCTCAACGTTGGCAACATTGCGGTTGAATTTCATCTTCCCAAGACAATGAAGCAAAGACCTAGGCTGGAATAAGCGAACTACGAGGACCTTCTTGATGAGGTAATAGATGATGCCATGCCTTAAGCCGTTGGAGCCTTACACACGGAGAGCCTTGATGGATCCCCAAATACCGAGGACGGCATCCCAAATGGAGAACCACCGGCTCCTCTAATTGAGGAAGTGATCATGCTCACCGATGAAGAGAAGGACGACGCTGATGTCGTGAGGATTAGAGAGCTCTGCAAGCTCTCTACGGTGAAGCATAGGGAGAAAGTGTCACCAACGAATACATCTCCAACGCCAGGAAAGAAGAAGGATATTAAGAACGCAAGCTTGGGGGAGTCATCCCTCAACACCTTTAGAGATGAGACACACACTAGGGATGCCAAAGAAGAGCTAACGCTACATCTGAACCCTCACGGTCTTCCTTGGAAATTTGACATGCGCATCTCCTATACGCCAAACATTATGCGTTAAATGCTAAATCTTAAGGGGTCGAGCTCAAGACCTTAAACAAGCGCTTGTCGGGAGGCAACCCGATGGTTCTATTTTAGCTTTCAGTTGAATTTTACTTTCATTTTTTAGATCTTTATTAGTCTATAGAGTCAAGAGTCTAGGAAGAATCTGACGATAGGCTACGTTTTTTATTTCAGGAAGAAGATGATATGAGTCCATATGAATGGTAGACAGCCATGGCGATGGAGAGCATTCCAGGGATGCGCTTAACTGCCAAAGGAAGGAAGAAACTGACGGGACAGCAAGAAACAGAAATCATCGCAAAACAGAGAGTTTGGAGCTGAAAAGAGCAGCCCACTTGGTCGCGTGCCTTTGTTCAATCTGCCGATTGAAGACCCTACTCGGTCGAGTAGGATATTGTACATGGAAGTCTTGAAAACCCCTTCTCTGGAAATTATATGCCACTCGAACGAGTGACTTCGTCACTCAACCGAGTGAATTTGACACCATAAGCTCTTAAATTGCTATGTGAGGACTGTTTACTCGGCAGAGCAGCTTAGATCACTCGACTGAGTGACTATTCCTACTCGACCAAGTAGGAGCATGTAACAGCTAATTCAAAAAAACCCTGACTCTAATTTTTAATTGCGACTCGACCGAGTGATGATCGTCACTCGGCCAAGTGACTCAAACCGACTTAACCGTATAAAATCAAATCGACAGCTCGGGATTAAAATCCCCACAACACCAAATTCCCCTCTCTCCCTCCCCTGACTCGCCCGAACCGTTCCTCCACTCACCCGAGCTGTCGTCGACTCGCCCGAGCTGCGTGACCACCCCTGTCGCCGAGCACCCTCCGCCACCGCCCATTTGCCGCAAGCTGGCGATCGCCAGACCTCCAAGCCGAAAATTGCCCTTTTTCTCCTTCTTACCATTTCGTAAGCCCAATTCAACCCAAATTCCAAATTGAACCCTATTTATGTCTATTTCCTTGATCAACCCCTTGATGTTACGATTCTCATTACAAATCTTTGGTTTTTGTGCTTCAGGATAGCTTGGGGAGATCCTGCGCTGATTTGGAGCTACATGGGAGGCGTCTCTCGTTCAGGTTACTGACGAGGAGTTGCATTGTGCTTGGTACACTCATTCCCTGATTTATTTTAAGCACATTGTGATTATCTGTGTGTTTCACGGAACCAAGATGCCCCACGCACTAGTTCTCATGTGCGGCAGCCCGCTTCTAAGCGAAAGAGGTCCAACGACCCTGGTCCCTCTTCCTCTAGAGCGGACTCCCTGCCTCCTAGCGATCCACCTCCCGCACTCCAGGCATCCACTTCACCCATTCCACTCCCACCGACACAGCCCGTGGTGATCAACACATTTGTGATTACCTTCAGAGATGACACACACCGCGTCAAATTTGAAAGGCTCTCCCAGAGTTTGATCCTACCCTCTAGGTTCGTACACATAGATGACCTTGAGCGCCTAGGGGTACTTCAGGGGCTACTCCAGTTGTACGATAATGTGGGGTGGCATGATTTTCTTTCGGTGTCAGTGGACACCTCGTCCGTCTGACCCTCGATGTCTTGAGTCTATTCGTTGGACTCCGAGGGGCTGCACCTTTTGCTTGATGGATCGAGTGTGTGAGATCACTCTCGATCTACTCCGTGCCTACTTCTATTGGGCCCCTGTCCCTGACCCCGACCGAGCCTATGGTCCCACACATCACACCCCTGCTTCCTTTGATTCCCACACATTCTATACCTTGATCACTGGATCCCCACTTCTCTTTGACCCTAGCCGGGCCACGGCCTCATCTATCGTCCACCCTTGCCTACGGATTGCTCAGTGCCTTTTGGTGACCACCATTCTTGCGACGTATAAGCCTGGGATGATGTCTACGCCTGTGCTCTACATGCTCTACACGATGACGAGAGAGAGCGCCTTCGAGGGCAACAGGGACATCTTAGTCCCTGCCATTCTGATTGATATAGCTAGCTGGTATCTCGACCGCATTGTTTCCTCTGTCACTTCCATGACGACGATATGTTGTGGTGGTCTGATCACCTTGCTAGCTCCCATGTGTGGGATTGAGCTTCCTACTTGCTTGCTTCGTCCTACAGGCCCCACTTCATTATCCATAGATGTTATGGCCCGTATGAGGATGCTGCGTCCTCATAGACATCGCCAATGGGTTTGGCTATAGGGTCCATTCTCAGTTGATTACATGGTGCTTTCGAGCCCTGCTCGGACCCACATTGGACCCACAGGTGGGGTGTGGAGACCAGAGATGTACCTCCTCATCCCAGCTGCCTATGTACTCGAGCCCGATGGTGCCCAGTAGGAGCCCCTTCTCGGCCCTCTAGCCTCAGAGATCCCCATCCCACAGCCTGCACCTGATCTGATTCCCGAGCCCGGCACATCTGTCCACACCTCTGCTCGTGTCAAGAGCTCGTATGATGCTATTTCTGTCCCCATCACCACCTCTGTGCCACTGAGTGTTGATCCCATTTCCTACATAAGCCTTAAGAGCACCACCCATGTAGCCTTTGAGAGAGGCGCGCCTTCCTCCTTTGCGACTGTCGAGACACTGTCCTCAACCAATTTTTCGACCCCTGGGGAGTCATTCCCTACTGCTTTCATGACCTACCCAGCCATTGACATGTCTGTCTCCGCAGCCACCATTTTCACCGAGAGCGTCGTGACATTTGTCACCATTTCTGTGTCCATGACCTTTCTACCTGCCTCTTCCTCCCACGCTGCCTCATCTGCCGCTGCTCACACTTCGGAGAGCATTCCTGTTTCTCAGCCTCCCATTGAGGCTGAGTGTCTTTTAGTAAGCACTGCCCTGCACAGCCCTGTCCTCCTCCTGTGTGACCCTATGCTCCCGCTCCTGACGCCCTTTCCAGCATCTTCGTGCTGTTGAGGGGGCAATGAGTGGGCTCAGAGCGGATTTTAGGGCTCTCGTCGCCACCGTTAGCTCTGCGCAGGCACGCATTGCCATGCTTCTTGGTATTCAGCACACGCTGAACCAGATCCTTGAGCACCTGTCGCAGCTTCCACCACCAGCACCTCAGCCCATCCCTCAGGAGCCTGCACCTCCGCCACCAACACCCCCACCACAGGGAGGTGCTGGCGTTTCACCACCAGTCTAGGCACGTACACTTGATGCCTGCCATTTTATTTCTGCTCCACCTCTCGCCCCATCATTTTGCCATTATTTTGCTTGCCCACATGTTTTGATCACCTTTTGCAGGACACTATTATATATATCATTCTGGGGGAGTTTGCACTTCTGGTCCACATCTTGTCTCCATTTTGCACTATCCATCCATCATTTGCTTGCATGCTGCATTCATCATTTGCATATATCATGCCATACTTTACTTTCTTTATTTTCCCTTTTATTTTGCATCATGCATGCATCCACACCCACCCTCCCCTATCTTACACGTCCTAGTGCCACACTTAGCACATTGAGGACAATGTGATGTTTAGCTTATGGGAATGAGTGCACACACGTACTTTTTTATTTTTTTTCATTTTACCTTTATTTTTCACCTTTCTTTGTTTTTCACTCATTTTCACTCAATTTTTCATTTTCTTGCCATGCATCACGTTTTTTACTTTTGGAGTGACTTGCATTTGTATAGTTCGTTTTTATTTTCGTCCTTGTTTCTTTTACTTTCTTTGCTAGAGATGAATTCCCTATGATGACTATATCTTGGAGTTTGCTTTACTCTTATGCACGTATTTTCTTGACATGCTATCGTTTTCATATCTGATATCATATGCGATACATTGATATGCATTTGAGAAAAAGGACTTCCATCGTCTGCTATATGAATTTGAATGAAATTGTAGCGTTAACTGAGTTTGGGAACTATTATTGTATACTCTTCGTAGAAAACACACCAAGCTTTACGCATTGATTGCCTATACTTGGAGTACTGCTTTGCCTTTCTATTATCACTTCTTTTTGCATGAAATGTGCTTTGAGCTTCCAGGTTGAATGAATGTTTACCATTTGATATGATTGGATTAGTTTACTTTTTGTTGTCAAACTGAGTAGATTAAATTATGCTGCTGAAGTTGTTGTGCACATACAAAGAGTGAACCGAGTATTATGTATCTTTCTTTCTCCACATATCTTGAACATCATTTCTATACTTATAGTCATTGGTGAATCTCCCAAGGTGAATCCTATATTGGCATCTTCCCCATGCTGAAAAGAATAAGCTCCATGAATCACAAAATCTCAAAAGTAAAAATAATATATCTTTCTATCTTATTTAGGATCGTTCTTGTATATATGGAAAAAAACAAAAAAAAACAAAAAAAAGTGAAAAGAGAAAAAAAAGGAGTTCCATTGTATATACACGATTCCTTCTTTCCTTCTTTCTTTCTTTCTTATTTTTTTGGAGCTACGAAAATTTGGGAAAAAGACGTATTTATATATTTGATGCCACCACGCTTATAGATAAGCTTGGGGGAGGGGATCCAATGACGTGTGAGAGAGTGACTACCTATATGTGCATGACAACTTAAGCTAGGTAATTTTTGATACTTAGGGAGATTACATAGAGTGTAACGACGTCTACAAATTGAATATTGGCATGAAATTCATGAAAACCATCTTTTTCTATTCTTATTGATTTGAAATGTGTGTTATCTCTTATACTCTGAGGAGAAAGCGGTCAATTGAAAAGTGTGTGATCTACGATTATGTATATCATTTTGCATGTCCTTGACGATGTTGATTCTAAAATGATTTCATATTCATATGATATTCGATGTTCTTAGTTTTTCTATCAAAAGCACCTATATGAAATGGTATCGAAGTGAAAAGCTTTAGCATGTTTATATTCATTGTTCGTGCTATTTGAGTATGCTACCCTGAGTTCTGAGAGAACAATCTAGCATCTTCGCCACTTCACCTTCCCTTTCTTTCATTCCTTTTTCCTTATTTTTATTCGCCAAGTTCGTCTCTTTACTCATCTTCCTCGAAGATGAGTAAGAGGTATGCTTGAGGATTTTGATAGGCTCATATTTTACACTTTATTTCTGCATTTTTGCATGCCATTTCGATTGCTCATATCACGATTTTCACAATTATTTGACGACATTTTGACACTTTTCACTATTTCTTGTTTTCGTCTGATTTCAGGAGATATGGAGCAATCGGGAGCAATTTGGAGCCTAAAGAACTTGCACGCGTGTCGGAGCATCGCCCATGATCATATCGAAGAGTTAATGGCGTTGGAGGATGAATGGGAGAAGAAGGATATCGAAGGAATCGACGAGGAAGCGAGGAGGAGAAGATATGAGCTCTGAAACAGGCCACTCGACTGAGTGAAGCAGCTCAGTCACCTGAGTGAAGCAGCTTACTCGGCCGAGCAAAGCTGACACGATGACATCTACCATCCTGAGTACCACAATGTACTTGGCCGAGTGGCTACTTCAACTCGGCAGAGTGATAACTCCACTCGCCCGAGTGGAGGCCAAGATTTTGCAGAAAGCCAGGCCGACTTCTCTGTTTTATGGGATGATCTGTAGACTGTCATACTCGGTCGAGTAGAATTCTCACTCGGCCAAGTAAGATTCCCACTCGACCGAGTAGAACAGATGCCCAGTCGGGAAAACTATGGTTTCTGGCGGTGCAGGGGCAGTTTGGTCTATATTTTTTGGTTCTTTTGGGCATGTATTTAAGCCCAGTTTTGTCTCCAGTGCTAGGGAGACCAGATAGACTTCTTAGAATAATTTTTCTTGAGTTTTTAGCTCCAGTTAAGATTTTGTATTGGCTAGAGATTAAAGATTAGATCTTAATTGTCTATTTTGAAGCTTCGTGGAGACATTGGTTTGTCTTGATCTCTTGCAAATTTTGATTTTTATGCCATATCTCTTGTTGAATCTTGATTACATGATGAATTCTATTGTTGATCTTGTATCTCTATCGATTTTTAATATGATTTGCGAGTAGTTTCTTTGCTCTAGGGCAAAGGGATGAACCCTATGGATTTAATGTTTGAATTGTAAGATCTATTGAATTGCCATGATATTAGACTTGTTAGAAAGGTTAGATCTTGATTAATTTACTATGGATAGATATGGATTTGTCTTGGATCTCATGAGCTCGACAGAGGATCTTGATCCGAGGAAAGCACTAGAAATTCGATTTATGATTACAATCGAAATTTCCTAGATTTGGTGTGCAACATCGACCAAAGCTAGCATTTTTATTGTTCTCCTATACTCATACTCGTTGCACGACAGTGAACGAGTACGTACTATCACGATGTAGATCTGAACTCAAGTTGCGCGACAGCGAGCTTTGAGTTGGGATTGGACATAATTGTCGATCTTAATGCTAGTGGTTTGAGTTAGGCTTGTGCGACAGCGAGCCTCTAATTTAGATTGCTATAGACCTACAAAAGCGCGACAGCGTGAGTCGGTTCTCCATAGAGTTGCGGTAAGTTCACCTTTAACCAAGTTTGATTGCATGGTTGTTCATAACTCACATTGATAACTTGAAAATCCATTGCGGGGATTCCCTAGCCCTAGACGACCTTATTATATTGAATTTTCATTAATACTCGAATGATCGTTACACCATCCATTCTCAAACGATTTTTCCACCCAATAGCTTAGTAATTGAAATAGAGTATAGTTATTCGTCCTCCTTATGATTCGATACCTGCTTGCCACTTAACCATGCACTTGTGATAAAGCTACATTGTTTTTCGGGTGTATATCTGGGAGCGACTAGTGGTTCAAGGGTTTTAATGAATGTCGAATCCTTGAGCCCAACTGCCCACTAGGTGATTCGCCTTGTTATGTCTAGTCTCTGAAGCACATGGTGTTATGGGTAGGTCATCGAGACTGTGACCGTATATGCATGGAGGTACGACCTGAGCTTTTAGGCCGACATTACCAGGGCAATAAATCGCTTCTTAATTTCTGGGTACCTGGTCTCAGCTTCCAGAAGAGATCGGCAGACATAATAAATCATCCACTGTTCCCCGTCTTCTTGTCAGATGAGGATCGAGCTGATGATGTTAGTATAAATTGTAAGGTAGATGAGAAGAGTCTCGCCTTCATCGGGATTTGATAAAAGAGGAGGTTGAACGAGATATTCCTTGAGTTGGGCGAAGGCCTGCTCGAATGCCTCTGTCCATTGAAAATCATTCCACTTCTTGAGTGCATTGAAGAAGGATAGACACTTATCTGTGGCCCGGGAGATAAACAGATTAAGTGCAGCCACCCGTCAGGCACTGGATGTCCCTCAGTCTTATAGGGGAGCACATGTAACTAGGACACAAATCTTCTATGGGTTGGCCTCAACCCCCCTGTGATGGACCATGAATCCCAGGAATTTACCGGAAGATAATCTGAAGACACATTTACTCGGGTTGAGTTTCAGGTGAAATTTTGGCAAGATTATGACGCTCTCCTCCAGATTAGCAACATGCTTATCAGCTTCAATGGATTTGACCAGCATGTCATTGACATATACCTCGATTGTATTCCCAATCTGATCTACGAACATCTAATTGACAAGACAATGGTAGGTGGCCCCAGTGTTCTTAAGACCAAATGGCATCAATTTGTAGCAATATAGGCCTCGGTCAGTGAGGAAGGAAATGTGTTCCTGATCTGGCTCGTACATCCAGATCTGATTGTACCCAAGGTACACATCCATGAAGCTGAGGAGCTCATGCTCGGTGGTGGCATCTATGAGCTGATTGATCCATAGAAGCAAGAAGTTATCTTTGGGACATGCCTTGTTTTGGTCTATGAAATCATTGCACGACTACCACTTCTCGTTCGCCTTTGTCACCAGAACGACGTTTACGAGTCATTCTGGGTTGGTGACATTCTTGATGAAGCCATTACGGAGAAGCTTTTCAACCTCTTCTTTGATGACCTGGCTTATTTCTGTGTTGAGGGGCCTCCACCTTTGGCAAACTGGTGGTGTAGTTGGGTTGATATTCAGCCGATGGACTGCCACCTCGGGATTTATGCTCAGCATGTCATCATGCGACCATGCAAAGATGTCCGTGTTCTACTACAAGAAGAGAATGAGGAGGTTCCTAAGAGTAGGCTGTAGGGCAGTCCTAATTTGAACCGTCTGAGTAGGGTCAAGTTCTGTGAGCGGGATGGCCTTTACGTCCTCAACTAGCGTTTCTCTTTCGTGTTCTAGCGTGCTTTGAGGGTCGAGCTTATCCACTGATGATGGGGTTGGGATTCTTCCTGGAGGCTCAAAAGAAGGTGCTGCAGCCTGAATCACTTCCCGTCCAAGCTATCCCTAAAGATCGAGCTCATTAACCGATGGGACCTGGTCCTAGTCTAGCGGATGAATATCACATGCTAGTGTGAAGCCCGGGTCACTGATGATGTGCACCTGGCGTGTTGTTACTTCCTTGTTGACCTGGACCATGCATGTCTGAGCCTCTAATTGGACTCTATTGATGACACCTACCCTATGAATGGTGAGGAAATTCATCATAAGATGATAGATGGAAGTTACTGCCCTCATGGCATTGAGCGTTAACTTCTGATGATTACGTTGAAAGCCCATAGTTAGTTGGCAACCATGAAATTCACATTCCATACCTGGCGACAAGGTGGGGCACCAAACTTCACCTGGAGGGAGACCACTCCTTCCGTGACCACCTGGGCTCCGGTGAATCTAGAGAGGCTAGCATGCATAGGTTGGAGGGAGTCACCGAGGATCCCTAGCTTCTGGACGCATCAAAGTAGATAATTTCTACTGAGCTCCTGTTGTCAATCAGGACACTGTGGACTGTGCATGTGGAAATCTGCATGGCAACCACAATCGGGTTATTGTGAGGATGATGAAGATGCCTTGTGTCGTCTTTGGTGAAGAAAAAATTGTTCCTTGGTGAGCCTAAGCTGCTTCGAGGCCTGATCTTCCATGGTGACCTCTAAGTCGATCAGGGTGTTCAACGCCTACCAAGCATAGCTCTTTAGTACCCAGTTTGAAGTTTGGGCAGAGTTGCACCCGACCATGATGACAAGCCCAACGATTACATCAATGTCATCTAGCTCTATGGCTATCCATTTTCCTTTGTCCAGGGGTCTGCTGGGACGGGCCTCCGGCTCTAAAGCTTTGAACTCCTGAAGTCTCCCAGCTTTCATGTGGCACTCAATATGCTCCCTGAGAATCCTACACTCATCGGTGTCATGGCCATGCCCCTTGTAGAACTTGTAGTACTTGGTTCTATCAGTTCTGGATGTTTTCAGCAGAGGCCATGGTGTTTCGAATTTCATATGTGCTTTATGCAAGATCTCGGATGGTGCGGTTGCCAATTTGGTAGGGTTCTATGCCTCTAGGAACCTGGGCCATCATTCTCTTGTCTAAGGATGCTCAGGTAGATCGAAGCACTTTTTGGATTTGGGATCCTTGCTGGGTAGAGTGCGTTCGGCCTCCAGCCTTTTGCTAGAGGGCTCGTAGTGAGCAGGTATGCAGCAGATGGCCTCGTCTACCTCGATGTGTGCCCTGATCTAGGTTACTAGATCAGTATATCTTAGAGACCGTTGTTTGTAGACCTCGAAGTTCAGCTCGGTTCCTTTCCGAAGGTCGTCTTGGAGTGCCGTCTTGGCAAGGGCCTTCGGACAGACCTCAACTACTGTGTGGGCCTTTATAAAGTGGGCTAAGAATTCTCGATGGGATCCTCGGGCCCTTACACTATAGAGTCTAGGTACTCATGTTGCTTTTTTTCCACTCTCTAGGCTTTGAAGTGTGAGAGGAACTTCTTTCAGATGTCATCGTAAAACTGAACAATTCCTAGGAAAGGTTTTGAATCACTGTCAGGCATTCCCGACGAGGCAGCCTGAGAAGGCTCAACACATGATGTTTTGGGAACATCCTTTTATCTACATACACTCACTGTAGGTGTTCAGGTGGTCTAATGGGTCGCCGATCCTAGTGTATCTCGGGACGCCATCCATGGGAGGTAGTTTAAACATCAGTGGGTAGGGGATACTGAGGATATCAGAGGTGAAGGTCAAGGTAGAAAAGGGGCCCATGCCTATTGGGAAGTTTGTTTCTCGCCATTTGAGACGGTCGATCTACAGCTGCAATTCGACAAGTTGGCCCTACGTCGTTGGGACTCCTGCTGCTTGCCTCACCTCGGGGCCTTGCCCAGGGCCGTTCGTGTCATGGTCGACCGTGTATCCCTTGCTTACTCAGAGTGGTGCCGAGGGTTCTTGTCGGGCGTGGGTGAAAGATTCTGGGAGTGTTGGATGTTAACGGCTCCCATTCTATCAGCTTGGCATGACCTGCTGTCACTCTGAGACCTTCTGGTGCTATTGGAGACCTCGGTCTCCTAGTCATCTTGGTCTACTATGAGCTCGCTGTTAGAGGTGGGAGCGACATGATTGGAGATCATCAGATGGATGTTGGATATGGAATGTGCATCCCCTAGAGTATGTCGTTTCTCTGGATATCATGAGCGAGTGCTTTATGTTCCTCTGCAAGATCTGTCATGAGTGCCTGGGCATTGAGAACCACCTAGACGTATAGAGGCATGCTATTATAGGGAAGTCGATCTCTAGATCCCAGGTTTCATGTGCGTCGCTGGATTCACCCATGGTGGATTTGTTGGTTTTTACCATCGGGGAGGAAGTTGATGGAAAAGACACCGAAGAAGGCGATGGTAAAAAATGGATTTGTGGAGGTTGTTATTGTGAGAACCTTTGCAATAGAGGTTATCACAAAGGTCCTTCCTCTAGCACAAACAGTTGTTGTATAGAATCTCACAGGGCCTGGGTCTGGCCGCGATAACGAGTATTCAGGCAACAGGTTGAGCCCCAGTCAGGCTAGTTTCACCAGGCGTGAGGGTGGAAATCCTTTGCTAGTGAGTAAAATAGAAAAAAGCTCGTTAGCCTCACCAGAGAGAGTGACCATCCGATCAGACTTTGTCACTCAAGTTAAGTTCAAGCAGGAAGGAGGGAGCATGGTTGGAAGTAGCCGTCGCTAGGATTGTTTTTTCGAGACAGTCTGTCACGACCTGCTTCCCTAAAATGGAGGCGAGGCGTGAGAAGTCCGCCCAGACTTGGAGCTGTGAGGCTCAAGTATGTAAAGCGTCTGGAATAACCAAGTATATGTCCTTACAAATGTGAAGAAGAACAAAAATAATAATAAAGAAAAGGAACATATAAAATTATTTCAATCTCAGAAAGTCCACAATAAATTCCAACATCACAGAAAAGCCACCAGGCTAAAAAGAAGAGTCTAAAAGGAAAGTACAAGAGTCTGAAAAGAGGCTTAAGGCATGGCCGACATAATACATAAAATCAACAAGAAAAGAGAGGTGCTACAACGACTAAGCAGAAAACAACAACAGTAAGAAGGAGCTCTAGGACTGGTCTATAATTTCCTCGAACTCAACACATGTAACCTGTTCGTCCTCGACGACCAACTCTGGCCCATAATCTAACACGTGACACCCAAAAGAGAACATGGGCACATGTCAGCAAGTCTACTAGAGACTTGTGCAAGGAAACTAAAAGAAGGAAAGCAACCTAGAAGTTCTAAAATGTGCGATGACATGGCAATTTAATGCATGGATGCAACAAGTGAGACAATGCAATAAGTATGACATGGCAACAAGTATAACATGGCAACACGTATAACATGACAGCAAGCATGACATGGCAGCAAGTATAACATTCACACGGATTTTTACAAGTCAAGTAACATCTCGTGCTCAGAGTTTACGCCTTATAGCAGAAGTGGCTGCACGGGCACACTTCTACGCTGAGTGGTCGATTAACCCTACCCCTTCACATGTAATCGGGCATTGGCTTTTGACCAACACATGTAGCCTGCTTCTGGATCACGAGCCAGAAAATACATTTGGCATAGGGTTGTGCCTGTAACGCAGGTGCCTAGCCTCAACAAGTCGGACATTGGCTTTTGACCAACACATGTAGCCCGCTTCTGGATCACGAGCCAGGAAATACATTTGGCATAGGGTTGTGCCTGTAACGCAGGTGCCTAGCCTCAACAAGTCGGGCATTGACTTTTGACCAACACATGTAGCCCGCTTCTGGATCACGAGCCAGGAAGTGTATTTGGCATAGGGTTGTGCCTGCAACGCAGGTGTCTAGCCTAGACAAGAAAGTACGTAGCGTGTGCTACGAATGAAACACTTAAGCATGGATGACATGACATGGCAAATTATAATTTAAGTGCGTACAGATAAGGAATTTAAACGTGACAGGCAGAGCACAAGTAAGGAGCATGCAGTTATGAAAATTTAAACGTGACAGGCATAAATGCATGAATGACATGGCAGGGTGACAGATCTAGCTTCGTTGTCAAGCTAGATCTTAAAATTGCTTCTAGGCGAGTATCATTTCATCGCCTAGTCTCTTTTACGCCAAAAACAAGAAATGGCCTAAAGCATGGCCTAAACAAAGAACTGGCAAGTTTCACTTGCCTGAAATCAACCGTTCTGCAAATATCGTCCAACCAGTCCAATCTACCTATGTGCTCGGATCACCAGCCTACAGTCCCAAATTAAATTATCTTTATTAGTGAATTACCAGACAATAAAATTACCGATTTTTATCTTGTTTAACATGGGTGGGTTGGGGGTCCTAAGTGTACAGAAATTTACCCTTACACGACGCGAGAGCTACACTGGCGTCGGGTAGCGACGCCAGGGATTGGAATAATAGAAAACGCTCCATGTCCAGATTCCAATATTAGATTCCTCGATCGCCAATTCTCGGGCAGCGTCCAAAACAACGAACAAGATTTCAAACAGCGAGTAGGAGGTCAGTAGACGTTTTTATGGCTTCTGGGAAGCCGTAACAACGAACCGAGGCGAACGGTTCGACGTACACAAAGTCTACGATGTTGAGCGTCGTTGGAGATGTTCGTGACGTCGAAAAACACCCCTAGGAGAAGTAGGGGGCTTTCGGAAGGACCCAACGGCAAGAGGGGACGACGAGATCTCAACGACGCGTCGATATGTCGTTATAAACGCAAAACAGCGAGTAGGTTCGCTGTTTCAGAGCTCGTACAGCAGAGGGGGTCTGTCATGGCAGTACAGAGGTCGAAGGGGGTCGACGCACTGTGGTGGTTGCGCAGGCGGCGGCTACAGCGGCCGGCAGCGGATGTTACGGCCGCTACAGCTGCTGCTTTGTGCTGCTGCAGAGAGACCACGGCCTGAGGCCTTTACCTGGCGGTGCAACGATGAACTCCGCCGGCCCACGGCGACGTAGGAGGGAGGAGAAAGGTCGGGCAGTGGTTGTGGGATGAGAAACGAAGAAGTAGCGGGGGTTTTGTGTTGATGCGTGAAAAAGATTAGGGCCGGCGGCTAGTTGTGTGTGCTGTCAAAGTTTTGATAGCCTAGGTTATTATTATTAATAGGCTAAGGGTCACGTGAGGGACAACTAGGTTAATAGCTAGGGTTACATTTGTCATTAGAATTGTTTAAAGAGTTGCAATTAAAAGGAATATCAAATAGTCTTAACTCTCTCTCTCTCCTACCTGTGTATGGGTGCGGCCAGGGGTTGACTCGGGCTAGGTCAATGAATATTATTATAATAATAATATTAGGGAAAGAAACCAAGGAACTTAGGGCTAAACCGATATCAAATTGGGGAGAAAGTGAAAGTGGGTCAAACCAAGTCCAAAAATTGTGAAATAAATACTGGGGTGACTGTACCGTCGAGAAAAACAAAACTAAGAAGACAGATCACCAATACGACGACAAGAAACGAAACTAAAAATAGAAAGGCCTCACGACAAAAGTGAAAATCGTGATGTCTCGTCAAACAAAGTCAAATTGTGGGAGAACGACCCGTGAAATGACGTTCCAAATTAGTGCCACAATTTAATACTCTCCGAGAGGGTCACAACGACATATCACGCTACAGGATTCGGATACAGACAAAGTCTAAAATAAATACGTGCACGAACAAGAATACGTGCACGTAAAGCGTATAAAGGATACGGGGTCCAAAGGCGACAATAATTCCAAGTTGGGCATACGTCGGGGGTCGGCTTGCTAAGGATGCAACCAAGGTGCTATGGCCCTATCGACTCAACTACACGACTCACACACAAAGCAACAAAACCAATCAGGTAGCCGAAATTGCTATACGCACAGCCGTATTATGAATAGTGAAAACCGACCGTTACATCCTACTCACCTGAAAACAAAGTCTGTCCTCGGACTTTCTAACATGCCTAGTCCCTCTAGTAACTACCCCAATCATATCATATTATATTTCAAACCATATATAGTCACTGCAAGTGCTTATATATGCACTAAGTAGTCAAGTAGTAACACTACTAACATGTATATATTTATGCCCATTCTAAACTTACTCCTATCATAGTCAGTCAAATTATACACGTACTTCAATCATTCATATAATCACCTACATCCCTATATAACTATTAAACAAATATTACATACCATGGTTCACATACTCACAACAATTACATAGTTCACATTAGCAAATACAATCGTAGTACTTCACGTATAGATAACTACCTATGCACAAAACGAACATGGGTATACTACTCCCTAATAGTTCCTAGTTTACATCCAATACCAAACACATCAACACATGTAATCACATCATACCATTATTAAATCAAGTCTACTATATCTAAAATACATTCACCATATATTCACATCGTATATAGTCCTATAACTATATTCACGACACGCCACACATACCATAGTCACCAATACCTATAACTAAGCACATACTTACCCGTGCAGGGTGCACACCCACACACGCTAACATTTCATTCATATATACCAATCATACCACTATGTAATCAGCACATTTACGCACCTAGTTTAGCTAGCACACATACGTTCACACAGGCAAGTCCTTAGTAAATAACTATACCACAAGACCAACACCTATAACTATATACTGGTATAGCGACTCACAATCATGTGCGTAACACAACCAGGCACAAACAATCCTATCACTATACATACACCATCCAACCCTATATTCATGGTACTACACGCAAACCACAAACATATGTAACAATATACCTAGAGTATACCCACTTAAGCTTGAGTAAGACTCAAAACACATATCAGAATACTCTATATACGTAACACGGTATCTATACATATACCAATACCACTCCAATGTATACACATCTACCAACATAACCATACACATACCATAATGTCAATCACACTTAACATCTAGTCAGGTAACACCCACATAGATCAATCACCTTGTATACCATAATAATATTACAGATATCAACAAATGTATAATTATAATACCCTCCCTAATATATGCATTCATCGTATAGTCACACGCATGTAACATATATATATATACTAGTCATTACCCGTGCCCATATGGCACGGTTTATTTAATGGATGAGTTTTTCTCCCCCACAAATTTCAAGTTCCCCCAAATTTCAAGTTCTCCGACAAAATTTCAAGTTTCCCCCCAAATTTAAGTTTTCCCCCAAAATTTAAGTCCCCCCAAAATTGTCATTACCACCAAGGACAAACTTGCCACGTAGGACAAAGATTTGTCCTAGAAGGATAAGATTCAAAATCTTCATAGAACTGGAAAAAACATGGCCGGAAGGGGTAAGAATAAAAAGTGTGGGTGTGTGTGTGGCGAGCGTCCAAAGGCAAAAATACAAAAACCGGGGTTGTATGTGCAAAATTCACCACCACCTCTTTTATCCCTCAAAATCTCATCTCTTATATTTTCTCTTATTCAATTTCCCTGTTTTATATAATAGATATCCAAATTCACTTATCCAATTTCTCATGTCCAAATTCTCTTATCAATTTCTCTTGATAACATCCGTCTTTTATATAATAGATATCCCTTATCCAATTTCTCTTGTCCAATATCTCTTATCCAATTTCTCTTGTTAACATCTCTCGTTTGTAATATAGATATCTCTTATCCAATTTCTCTTGATAACATCACTCTTATCCAATTTTTATTGTCCAATATCTCTTATTCAATTTCTCTTGATAACATCTCTCTTTTATAATATAGATATCTCTTATCCAATTTATCGTGTCCAATATCTCTAATCCAATTCCTCTTGATAACATCCCTCTTTTATAATATAGATATCTCTTATCCAATTTCTCATGTCCAATATCTCTTATCCAATTTCTCTTGATAACATCCCTCTTTTATAATATAGATATCTCTTTTCCAATTTCTCTTTTCCAATATCTCTTATCCAATTTCTCTTGATAACATCCCTCTTTTATAATATAGATATCTCTTATCCAATCTCTCTTGATAACATCCCTCTCTTATAATATAGATTTCTCTTATCCAATTTCTCATGTCCAATATCTCTTATCCAATTTCTCTTGATAACATCCCTCTTTTATAATATAGATATCTCTTATCCAATTTCTCTTTTCCAATATCGCTTATCCAATTTCTCTTGATAACATCCCACTTTTATAATATAGATATCTCTTATCCAATCTCTCTTGATAACATCCCTCTCTTATAATATAGATATCTCGTATCCAATTTCTCTTGTCCAATATATCTTATCCAATTTCTCTTGATAACAACCCTCTTTTATAATATAGATATCTCGTATCCAATTTCTCTTTTCCAATATCTCTTATCCAATTTCTCTTGATAACATCCCTCTTTTATAATATAGATATCTCTTTTCCAATTTCTCTTTTCCAATTTCTCTTATCCAATTTCTCTTGATAACATCCCTCTTTTATAATATAGATATCTCTTATCCAATTTCTTTTGTCCAATATACCTTATCCAATTTCTCTTGATAACATCCCTCTTTTATAATATAGATATCTCTTATCCAATTTCTCATGTCCAATATCTCTTATCCAATTTCTCTTGATAACATCCCTCTTTTATAATATAGATATCTCTTATCCAATTTCTCTTGATAACATCCCTCTTTTATAATATAGATATCTCTTATCCAATTTCTCTTGATAACATCCCTCTCTTATAATCTAGATATCTCTTATCCAATTTCTCTTATCCAATATCTCTTATCCAATTTCTCTTGATAACATCCCTCTTTTATAATATAGATATCTCTTATCCAATTTCTCATGTCCAATATCTCTTATCCAATTTCTCTTGATAACATCCCTCTATTATAATATAGATATCTCGTATCCAATTTCTCTTGATAACATTCCTCTCTTATAATATAGATATTTCTTAGAGTGCTGTTAGTTGCACCGCGTTTCTTTATAAATTCACCGTAATTGTTAATTTTTTCGAAATTACATATTTAACCTTAATTTGATTTTAACTATTACTCTTAAAATTGTTAATTAATTACAAACTTTGCCCTTTGTTCTTTTGATTTCACCACAAAATTTACCAAACGCCTTGTCTTCATTGGGAATGAAGTAGCATGAGATAATATGCTATATCATATCGGTCACCTGAACTCCAGTCCATTAAATATTCAAGTGGTCCTTCATCAATGTAAACTGGAACAGGACTTCATCAATGCAAAGCATTACCCTTCTACATAAAACTTTCTGAAGCTTTAGTTTAAAGGTTCCCATGTCAACTTCGGTATTTTCATGGTCTAATGACTTGTGTAGATTTAACGGGGAAAAGAAACACAGGTCAATTAGCTCCTCTTTAATTTTATTCTTTTTAGCCCTAGCAGTTTTATCCATTACAACTTTCGTTATTCTGATAATGGAGGACAATCCGGGACCACTACTGCCCACATCTGCCCACATCTGACAGGAAATTGTAAAAATGTCCAAAACAATCTCGAGCTCAACAAGTTTTGAGACCAAGGGAAGTGGTAGGTGTTTTGCGGTGAAATCAGCAGAAAAAGAAAGAGAGAGATGTGAGGTAAAGTTGATATAAATGATAAAAATGAGAAAAATTGCAGTGAATTAATAAATTACAAGATTGTGGAGCGGTGAATTCATAAGTGCGGTGAATTCATAAAGTTGCGCGGTGCAACTAACAGCACTCTATTTCTTATCCAATTTCTCTTGTCCAATATCTCTTATCCAATTTCTCTTGATAACATCCCTCTTTTATAATATAGATATCGCTTATCCAATTTCTCTTGTCCAATATCTCTTATCCAATTTCTCTTGATAACATCCCTCTCTTATAATATAGATATCTCTTATCCAATTTCTCTTGTCCAATTTCTCTTATCCAATTTCTCTTGATAACAACCCTCTTTTATTATATATATATATATATATAATATATATATATATATATAATAAAAAATGGAAGAGGGCTCTGGCGATCCTGGCGACTCGGGAGACCCTTGCGATGGCGCCTCTTCCATTCCGATCTTGGGAGAGGGTCACAGCCATGGCCTGGGAAATAACGCGGATCCAATTCCTAAGGCTCCTCATAGACCCACGAACTCTGATCTGGGGGAGGGTGCTTGGAAACTTGTATCTCGCAGGGGGAGACAGCCTCTCACCCATGCCGATAAAGGAAAATGGAAATATCATGGAGAAGGTCTCAAGGGGCGTCCGACAGTTGGTACAAATGCTAAGATCTTTTCGCGGGGAGCTTCATCACATGCTGTAGGGGGGAGCTCGAAAGTAGGGGGAGCTCGAAAGCAGGATCCAATCCTGTGGCAAAGGAAATTAAAGACACCCAGAAGGTATTTGATAAAATTCCGATTAGGCCAAAAATACCACTTCACATTAACACTGCAGGTCCAAAACCTTCTTGGTCTGATGTTTGTGCTAATCGACGATCGTATGATGATTCCCTTACTATGTCTTTCATACAACCAGTCGTAAAGGAAAGTGGTGAACGTGTTGGCAGAGTTCTAAGCTCTATGCTTGAAAAGGGGGCGGAACGTTGGAAAAACACTTTGGTAGGATATGTTTTGGGAGATGTCCCCTACTACGGCCAATTGCGTGCTTGGGTTGACCGGTTATGGAAACTGAAGAAGGGTGTCCAAATCTATAGCCGAGAAAATGGGTTTTTTTACTTCAGGTTTGAATGCCCAGTGGAATGCGAGCGCATCCTTCATGGAGGGCCATGGCTATTCGATGGGAGACTAACGGTGCTTCAGAGATGGAGCCCCACTATTAGACACGACAGAGACATGCTTTCATCTGTTCCGGTATGGATCCAATACCATGGACTCCCATTGGGTATGTGGACCAAGGAGATTCTAAATGTAGCTTCCTCGGTGATAGGGACGCCAATTTTCCTAGATAGATCAACGGTTAAGCTTGACCGGTTGACCTATGCTAGATGTCTTGTCGAGGTGGATGCTAAAAAAGCCCTTCAACATAAAGTCAATCTTGAGCTGGATGATGGCTCCATCGTATCTCTCGATATAAAATACGAGGGGGAACCACCAAGGTGTAGCAAATGCATCTGCTTTGGGCATTCGGATGATAAATGTCCTGATAAAGACCAGCTCCCTTCGATCCAACAACCAGAATCACTCGGCCAAATTAATTCAGGTGTTGCGAATGTGGTCGCTCCTGATACAGTACACCCAAATCCACAACTCCCTGCACCAGCCTTGGAAACACCTCCTGGGGAAGCTACTGCACTGAAGTGCACTCCGCCTGGGGTAGCTAATGTCACGCAGTCCACACTGCCTGGGGAACCATTTGTCCTGCATACCACGTTTATTGGGGAAGCCTCTGTAAAGAAGCATGCAGCAGCCGTTGTACTACATGGCATGGAAACTGGGAAGTTGGTGACAACCCAAGTTGCTGATTCCTCTATGCCTGGGGTTCCTCAAGAGGAGGAACATGGGATTAATATTAACCCTGTGGGTGACCAGCCTGATGTAAGTAATAAGAAGAACCTATCACAAATTACAGACGCTGAGAACAACACTACACATGGTAGTAGCAGGCAGCCAACTCACACTGAAATCAACAGGCAGGAAGCTACAGATACAGATGAACCCCATGATGATGCAATTCCAACGGCCCTAACTATTATCAATCCGGAGTGGGAGCAAGAGCTTTGTGTTCAACCCACAGGTATGGGCGGCCATGAAGCTGTGAATGAAAGTTTGATCTGTAAGAAGACACAGATGCCTAATGCAATGACGGGGGGTGGGTTGCGGAAAAGCTCTCGGCTAAAGGATGGGGCATTGTTGAGGGCCAACACTTTACCTCTCTAATGTCAATCTTTGTCTGGAACACTAGAGGTCTCAACAATTCGGTACGGCGGAGAGACCTTAAGGACAGGCTACAGAAAATTAAACCCTCTTTAGTTATCTTGCTTGAGACAAAATTGAAGGAATCTGGAGGGAAGTGGCAATCCTACTTCCCTAAAAATTGGAATTCTGTCGGAAATTTCAGAGATGGACCTAACGGTCGCATTATTATTTGTTGGGACATCGACATTTGGCAATCTACACCTCTCTCTATCTCCAAACAACATATTACACTCAGGCTCTCTAATAAAGGAGGATTGTCTCTTGCTATTACTGGGGTGTATGCCTCCAATCTGCGTAGTGAACGGCTTCTTCTTTGGGAACGTTTAATTGAAGATGCGGCAAATATTGAGGGTAATGCATGGATCCTGGCTGGTGATTTCAACTGCATAAGATACTTATCTGAGAAATCTGGGGGCCGATGTGGTGTGATGAAAGTTTTGGATGAATTCAATGATTGTATCAACAAATGCACTTTGATTGACCTCAAATGTATTGGCTCTTCTATGAGTTGGTGTAACCAGCGCACTGGCCAGGAGAGGATTACGACGAGGCTGGACCGCGTTCTTTGTAATGCAGGCTTCTTGGACATTCTCCCGAACTCTTTTGCTGAGTATATAGACCCTAGCACCAGTGACCATTCACCAATGCTTATCAACTTGCATTCCAAGGTAAAATCTTCCCCCAAACCCTTCAAATTTTTTAATTTTTGGGTTTCGAGAGATGGGTTTCAGGATGTATTGGCCTCCTCCTGGAATCAGTTTGTGAATGGTTCCCCTATGCATAGAGTATTCATCAAAATGCGGAACTTGAAACTTGCACTTAGAAGCTGGGCTTCATGCAACACTTCCGCCATTGAAGATTGCCGTACTACACTCAACATGATGCATGCAGACTACAATCTCCCTCATGACATTACACTCCAAAAGGAGGAACTTGAATTACGCAAAAGGCTCGGCAGGCTTTTGCTGGAGGAGGAGTCTATGCTTAGGCAAAAAAGTAGGCAATCCTGGCTTTCACTAGGTGACAAGAACACAAAATTCTTCTACACTGCCATGAAGGCAAGACAGTGCCATAACAATTTGGGACACCTTGTTGACGCATCTGGGATGCAATCCAATGTTTTCGAAGATTTAAGATCCAGTGCTCCAAAATTCTATGCTTCCCTATATCATCAATCCACCTACTGGAACGTCTTCCCAAAGCTCGTTACTAAGAAGATTCTGACATATGAAGCAGCCTCCTGGCTTGAGCGACGAATCTCCAATAAGGAGATTAAAGAAGCTATCTTCCAAATAGGGGTGGATAAATCCCCTGGGCCCGATGGTTTTAATGGATATTTCTATCAGCAGTGCTGGAGCACGATAGGTAAAGATATCTCGGATGCCATTCATTCTTTTTTCCGTACATGCTCCCTCATGCACCCAATTAATCATACAAATCTTACCTTGGTGCCAAAGAAAACAGCTGCTACTAATCTAAGTGACTACAGGCCTATTGCTTGTTGCAACATTATTTATAAGGCTATCAGTAAAATCATATGTAACAGGCTTAAGGACGTGGTTCATGAACTAATATCTCCTAACCAGTCGGCCTTCTTGAAGGGTAGATTGCTCTCAGATAGTGCACTGCTTGCCCACGAACAGATTCATGACTTCAGCAACCCCATGGGGTCCAGAGCTTGCCTTAAGCTGGATCTACGCAAAGCATTTGATAGCGTGAATCGGGAGTTCATTTACTACATTTTGCACCGTATGGGTTTTAAGAGGAAATTCATCTCTTGGATTGCTGAATGTATCTCTTCCCCAACTTTCTCGGTAATGGTAAATGGCTCCCCTGCTGGATACTTTGAGGGTAACAGAGGTCTCAGGCAAGGAGGCCCACTATCACCCTACCTCTTTGTTATCACTATGGAGGCTTTCTCATTACTAATTGAAAAATCTATTTTCTTGGGCAATATTCACCCTATGAGACGGAGTGGGGCAATATCGCATTTGCTTTTTGCAGATGATCTCCTGTTGTTCTGCAGAGCTAACAAACACTCTTTCCATGGATTGAAAAGTCTGTTGGAAACTTTTACAAATTTTACTGGATTGGAGATCAATTGGGATAAAAGTATGGCCATCTTCAGTAAAGGTACTAAACATCCGATGGAATTGGGCGCCATGTTGGGTATTAAAGTGGGCACCTCCTTCTCTACATATTTGGGTCTGCCACTCTCTTCTAAATACCCAAAATTTTCAATGTTTGCTAGGCTGATTGACAAATGTAATAAGCGACTGATGGGGTGGACTTCAAGTATGCTTTCCATAGCAGGGCGCATTGAACTGGTCAGGACAGTCATTTATGGTATGTTAAATTTTTGGCTACTTGTATATCGGATTCCTAAAACTATACTTCGGATCATCACTTCTGCGTGTAGGAAATTCATCCATGGTTCTTCGAAATCATGGGCTTGGAAAGATATGTGTGTGCCAAAGAAGGAAGGGGGGGTTGGATTGAGGTTACTCTTGGATATTAATATGGCTGCAGGGGTGAGACTCACATGGCGGCTTCTATCGACTGATGGCCTTTGGGCAAATTACATGCGCACCAAGTACAGAGATATTTCCCAGTTCTTTCGAGCAAAAGGCCGAGTCTCACAATCTGGGACTTGGAAGTTCATGCTCTACTGTAGGAATTACTCAAAAAAGCTCATTAAAAGGAAGGTGAGGGATGGTACTTCTACCCTATTTTGGAAAGACAACTGGTTGCCTTGTGGGCCTCTTGCCGATCAATACGACATTCCCCAAGATCAAATTTACAGGCGGGTGAGTGACTACTGGAATGGGTCCGATTGGAGTGATGACCCACTTTTATCCCCTATTCGGCCGTTGCTTCAGACTATAACACTTGTACCGGGTTTGGATGATTGGACCTGGGTGAAGGATGAGGGATTCAGTTTCAAATCAGCCTGGGAAGGGGTCCGAACACATAAAGATCCCTTTAAATATCACTCCCTGGTATGGTACAGATTCAATGTTTCAAAAATGAGCATCATTTTATTAAAAGCTTTCCTAGGGAAATTAGCCACCAAGGATAGCTTACAGAAGTGGTGGCCGGATATTAATCCTGAATGCGTTCTGTGTGGCAGTGATGAGGCCGAAACACATTCCCACTTATTTTTCAGATGTGATTATTCTAAGTATATTATTCTCAGGTGCTTACTAAAAATGGGGATATCCGACCTCATTGATCCGATGCTGGAAGATGTTGGAGACCATTTCTTGTCATGTTATAGGAAGAAAGATACGTCGGGCATCTTGGCACGAACAGTACTATCAGTTGTTGTGTGGCACATATGGAAGGAGAGAAACAGAAGGATTTTTGAGGGTAAGGCGAAGCCGAAGACTATTTTGTTTGATGACATTTCAACTGCAGTTCCGGTAATACTCCATGATCTCGATGGTGATAATCAGGAGACAAAGCAAGCTATGGAAATGTGGGAATTTAGAGATGCTGGCTAGGGAGCTTTGCATTTGATGACCTGTTTTGAAGTCAATTTCTGATGCCATTTTTTTTTCTTTTTTGGCAGATTAATGGTGAGTTGGTTGCTGGTAGAGGGTGACGGCGCTTGTGCCCTCTCCCCTCTCTTTCAACCCCCTTGCCTGTACACTGCCAATTGTAATTACTGTATATTTGATCCTCAATAAAGATTTCACACTATTTCTCCAAAATATATATATATATATATATATACATGTACATATCAAGCATTCACAAGTATCTTCGAACCACATACTCAACTAACAGATATTCCAACACAAATTCCTAAGTGATATAGCTATCCGCACATATATAATAACACCACCCATATACAACTTCACACATATATCACGAATAACACTGATTATACATACATAATACAAGAGTCAAATATTAATATCCTAAGGGTAGCACGCTCGTACGGGTCCACACACTCCACCTATGTGCATGCACCATGACTTAACAACTTATACTAATGGGCCCACCAAACTATACTAAGGTTGACACAGGTAACGACAAGCACTAATGGCTAAACAATAGGAAAGAAACCGAAGCCAAAACATAACGAAAGAAGGATCGATAAACACGAGTCCAGATAGGACGAAGATAAGGAGACAGCTTGGTTAGGTGAATCAGGGGTATAATTGTGAATGTTTAGGTGGGAAAAGAATGATGTACTGATGCTCCGTTAGGATACAGGAAAATAGTGTGTAAATGACATAAGTTAAAATACGGAAAGGATAAAAACTGTCGTACTTCAAAAGTTGGAGTTCTCTTATGCATAAAAAATATTGGTGATCGATAAAATGAGTTGTTCGAAGTAAGTTTGAGTCGTATAGACATAATAAGAGAAAATGGTTTATTGGCTTATCGAAAATCATTATAAAAAGGAAGTAAAACATTCACACGAACATTAAGTACGTAGGTTAGAAAATATTATACGGCAGTAATTTAATATAATTTTGGAAAATTTTTTGAAATTCAAAGAATGAAATTAAATTAACTGAAGTGTAGAAAATTTAAGCTCATGTTAAATGCTTTCAAAGTCTTTAAACTAGGGAGAAATTTAAAATAATTAATATTGAAACTACGTTTAGAGGAATCATGATTTGCCAAAAGAAACGGTTTTATACAAAGATTTTAAAGTACGAGTACGACGTACCTAGAACTGATATGTAAATATAATCGAAGTTCTATTTAGCTTGGAAAAATATATTTTAAAGTATGTATGTTGAGCGGTTAAAATGGATCTCATAGTTTAGAAAATCTGGTATATCGAATTATAAAAATAGTAATAAAATTTTTTTAAAAAAATGCAAGAAATATTGATTAGTAAATAGCTACGAGATAGTAATTAAAATTACAACAAATAGACTCCAAAATCTACGAAAAGATTTTAACTCAATCGAATAGTGAGGAATTAAATATATAAGAAGAGGGTTTTAAAAACAACGATTAAACTGAGCGAAAAACTTTTAATAAGGAAAAATCGAAGTTGACTTTGAAGGATTCAAGATTTGCAACGGAGAAAATTCGAAAGATTAACGATAATCGCCATGAAGCGATCACGTGAATCGAGGGCTAGAATAAGATCACGTGGTCTTATACAAAATACGTCTAGGATATGACTCATGAAAATCTACGGGGAACTCCTACGGTCGACCAACTAAAGATTAGAAAACTTAGCGCTAAGACTTCTTAAGGAACTAGACTGTAATGAACCGCGTCCGGACTGGCCCGAAATCGATGAACCCGAGCGAACGACTAAAGAATTTCGAGAAGTCTAATATGGTCCGAGCTAGGCAAGAACCACTAAGGTAACTCCTAAGACGATTATAACAATTTCTAGCATGGAGTCTAGCTAACAATCAGGGACCTCTAACTAGTGAGCACAGACGTCTAACTAAGTCTTACCAAAGTCCTGATCTAATGGATTCCCTACTAAGCCGAGACAGATGTCCGAGCAACACGTCTACCAGCCACCTAAGACATAGGAAACAATAAAAATTTAGACTCAAGGCTTATGATTTGGATGTTTTAATTTATTAAATGGACGTTCTATAATTATTATCGTTGTTCCGATAATTCGCATATGCAGTGACCTGCATGGGCCACCAATAAAATCTGTCACGACCCGCTTCCCTAAAATGGAGGTGAGTCGTGAGAAGTCTGCTCAGACTTGGAGCTGTGAGGCTCCAGTCTGTAAAGCGTCTGGAATAACCAAGTATAGGTCCTTGCAAATGCGAAACAGAACAAAAATAATAATAAAAAAAGGGACAGATAAAATTATTTCAATCTCAGAAAGTCCACAATAAATTTCAACATCACATAAAAGCCACCAGGCTAAAAAGAAGATTCTAAAAGGAAAGTACAAGAATCTGAAAAGAGGCCTAAGGCATGGCCGACATAATACATAAAATCAACAAGATAAAGAGAGGTGCTACGCACAGACAGCCTAACAACGACTAAGCAGAAAACAACAATAGCAAGAAGAAGCTCTAAGACTGGTCTACAATTTCCTCGAACTCAACACCTGCAACCAGTTCGTCCTCGACGACCAACTCGGGCCCACAATCTAACATGTGACACCCAAAAGAGAAAAGGAGCACATGTCAGCAAGTCTACTAGAGACTTGTGTAAGGAAACTAAAAGAAGGAAAGCAACCTAGCAAGTCTAAAATATGCGATGACATGGCAGTTTAATGCATGGATGCAACAAGTGAGACAATGCAATAAGTATGACATGGCAGCAAGTATAACATGGCAACAAGTACAACATGACAACAAGTATGACATGGCAGCAAGTATAACATTCACACGGATTTTTACAAGTCAAGTAACATCTCGTGCTCAGAGTTTACGCCTTACAACTGAAGTGGCTGTACGGGCACACTTCTACGCTGAGTGGTCGCTTAACCCTACACCTCTACATGTAATCGGGCATTGGTTTTTGACCAACACATGTAGCCCGCTTTTGGATCACGAGCCAGGAAATACATTTGGCATAGGGTTGTGCCTGCAACGCAGGTGCCTAGCCTCAAAAAGTCGGTCATTGTCTTTTGACCAACACATGTAGCCCGCTTCTGGATCACGAGCCAGGAAATACATTTGGCATAGGGTTGTGCCTGCAATGCAGGTGCCTAGCCTCAACAAGTCGGGCATTGGCTTTTGACCAACACATGTAGCCCGCTTCTGGATCATGAGCCAGGAAGTGTATTTGGCATAGGGTTGTGCCTGTAACACATGTGCCTAGCCTAAACAAGGAAGTACGTAGCGTGTGCTACGAATGCAACACTCAAGCATGGATGACATGGCATGGCAAGTTATAATTTAAGTGCGTACAGATAAGGAATTTAAACATGACAGGCAGAGCACAAGTAAGGAGCATGCAGTTATGAAAATTTAAACGTGACAGGCAGAAATGCATGAATGATATGGCGGAGTGACAGATCTAGCTTCGTTGTCAAGCTGGATCTTAAAATTACGTCTAGTCGAGTATCATTTCGTTGCCTAGTCTCTTTTATGCCAAAAACAAGAAATGGCCTAAAGCACAGCCTAAACAAAGAACTGGCTAGTTTCACTTGCCTGAAATCAACCGTTCTGCAAATATCGTCCAACCAGTCCAATCTACCTGTGTGCTCGGATCACCAGCCTATTGTCCCAAATTAAATTATCTTTATTGGTGAATTACCAGACAATAAAATTACCGATTTTTATCTTGTTTAACATGGGTGGGTTGGGGGTCCTAAGTGTACAGAAATTTACCCTTACACGACGCGAGAGCTACACTGGCGTCGGGTAGCGATGCCAGTGGTTGGAATAATAGAAAACGCTCCACGTCCAGATTCCAATATTAGATTCCTCGCTTGCCAATTCTCGGGTAGCGACCAAAACAACGAACAAGATTCCAAACAGCGAGTAGGAGGTCAGTAGACGTTTTTACGGCTTCCGGGAAGCCGTAACAACGAACCGTGACGAATGGTTCGACGTACACAAAGTCTACGACGTTGAGCGTCGTAGGAGATGTTCGTGACGTCGAAAAACACCCCGAGGAGAAGTAGGGGGCTGTCAGAAGGACCCAACAGCGAGAGGGGACGACGAGATCTCAACGACGCGTCGATATGTCGTTATAAACATAAAACAACGAGTAGGTTCACTGTTTCAGAGCTCGTACGGCAGAGGGGGTCTGTCGTGGTAGCGTCGAGGTCGAAGGGGGTCGACCTACGGCGGTGGTTGCGCGGGCGGCGGCTGCGACGGCTGGCAGCGACAGTTACGACCGCTGCAGCTGCTGCTTTGCGCAGCTGTGGAGAGACCACGGCCTGAGGCCTTCACCTAGCAGCGACGATGAACTCCGACGGCCCACGGCGACATAGGAGGGAGGAGAAAGGTCGGGCGGCGGTTGTGGGCTGAGAAACGAAGAAGCAACGGGGGTTTTGTGTTGATGCGTGAAAAAGATTAGGGCCGTCGGCTAGTTGTGTGTGCTGTCAAAGTTTTGATAGCCTAGGTTATTATTATTAATAGGCTAAGGGTCACGTGAGGGACAACTAGGTTAATAGCTAGGGTTACCTTTGTTATTAGAATTGTTTAAAGATTTGCAATTAAAAGGAATATCAAATAGTCTTCACTCTCTCTCTCCTACCTGTGTATGGGTGCGGCCAGGGGTTGACTCGGGCTAGGTCAATGAATATTATAATAATAATAATATTAGGGAAAGAAACCAAGGAACTTAGGGCTAAACCGATATCAAATTGGGGAGAAAGTGAAAGTGGGTCAAACCAAGTCCAAAAATTGTGAAATAAATACTGGGGTGACCGTACCGTCGAGAAAAACAAAACTAAGAAGACGGATCACCAATACGACGACGAGAAACGAAACTAAAAATAGAAAGGCCTCACGACAAAAGTGAAAATCGTGACGTCTCGTCAAACAAAGTCAATTCGTGGGAGAACGACCCGTGAAATGACGTTCCAAATTAGTGCCACAATTTAATACTCTCCGAGAGGGTCACAAAGACATATCACACTACAGGATTCGGATACAGACAAAGTCTAAAATAAATACGTGCACGAACAAGACTACGTGCACGTAAAGCGTATAAAGGATACGTGGTCGAAAGGCGACAGTAATTCCAAGTTGGGCATACGTCGGGGGTCGGCTTGCTAAGGATGCAACCAAGGTGCTATGGCCCTATCGACTCAATGACACGACTCACACACAAAGCAACAAAACCAATCAGGTAGCCGAAATTGCTATACGCACAGCCGTATTACGAATAGTGAAAAGCGACTGTTACACAGTCGTTTATGGTATTAGAATAGATGTATCAGATGAAAAGGTTTTCCTCCCCTTTTATATGTTCGGGGGTGGCTAGGCCATGTCAACAGACCCTTGACAAAGGTGGCTATGCACTGCCTGATAAAGTGGGTATACGTTCCATCTGACAAAGGTGTCAACGATGTTTGATGGGACAGATTACATGATCCCTACGATGGACTTGGCTGTTGCAAACATGGAGGTGGGCCCACTGGTAACGGTCTGGTGAGAGAGGGACCGATCGTCTGCTTGTGGTTTGTGTCATTGGGATCGCAACAACTGATCTGGCCAGGTGGGTTGGTGCTTCTGTTTGCAGTGTCTTGAGCGGTCGACCTTGGGGTCGCCCGCAAGGTTTTCCTCGTTGTGGGACTGGCTTGACTGGGGTCTTCCTCTTGAAGGGGCTATCGATGGGGAATGACCTTGGGGGGTCATCCTATACTGGATTGCTTGGGTTTTGACAGGCCTAACCTATGAGGTCATGTGTTCTCTTTGGGAGGTGTACGTGCCATTTTGTGGGCCCTCACCCAACTAGCTCAGTCGGACCCTACTCATGGTGTGTTCCTACATGAGCATAATCTACATTGGTCTAACAAGTAGTTAAAGTTTTAAAATGGTAAATTATTAAATTATTATTAATGAAAATGCAAGAAGCTATTTTCCATTGTGCTTTATCTCAAAGTAAAACAAGAATGCAAATTGTTGATGCATAGAATCTCGTTGGGCCCAGATCAGGCTGTTGACTCATCTCGAAATATGCAAGCGCTACTCCCAAGTGTAGGAGATAGATCAAGTAGTAAACATGGAGAGTCAGGTGTCGAATCCACAGGACAGTTAACCTACAAACCAAAAGAATCAGTATCTAAAAAGTACTAAATCGACGAAAAGAAACCACCTTTCAAAGGTGAAGTAATCGTGATGATGGTTTTAAGTAAACATAAAAGAGATACTAAAAAAAGTACGGAGAATCGATATAAGAAACCAATGAGAGGAGAGTGTGTCGGTTATGATTTCGTTAAGGGTTTTGTAATCAATGATTTTGACTATCTTTTCTATAACCAACGTCTCATCCGGCTAAGGTATGAGAACTTCAGAAAGTATGGCGATAAAGCGTTGAATAACGTCCCAAGAAGTAATCACGTAAAATATCGATTTCATAAAGGAAATATGCACGAGTGCCCTCTCGGGCCACGATACGTTCTCTCGGATCGCATCACGAATAAGCCTTACTCAGATCATATTTAATTAAAGCATGCACACATCTCCGTTTAACATACTCAATTAGATTATACGTAGAAACCGACAGAATACGTGATTATAACATGAATATATGGCGAAAAGATATCGAAATCAAAAACTACAACAACTAACTACATCACAACCAACACATGAAGGTACTAGCCACGCATTTAGAGAAGAAAACTCAATTTCATTAGCAAATACATGATCAAAGTCTCAAAATACATGCTAAATACGTAAAATACAATGTATAAGTTGATATTTCTATCACCAAAACTCCTCCAAAAGACTTCGATCTCCTTCAGCAAGAGCCCCTAGCCTTTCTCTCCAAAGCCCCAGAAACTCACGCAAAAATACACGTAGGAGAGCCTTATGCAAAAAGTACTAAACCATAGGCCAAAATATGCTTAAATGCAAGAGCTTGCGGGTTTAATAGGTTAGCAGATCCAGACCCGCTCTAAAAAATGCCTTAGATCCAAACCCACAAGCCGGCGCAAATGTCGACCGCTCGATGGATGCGGGATATGTCCACGTCTCGACACGTGGCACCGATCGGATCCCAACTTCACCCCGCTCCGCTTTGCATCCAAGCCCAGCTCGGGTCTGACTACATATTCGTTCACAACTGTTCGATTAATCTGGGGGTCGTTATGATCTTTCCAGGTGGCCATTAGATTGTCGCCGCTTTGTTAGATCCCAGCTCAAATGCGGGGGATATCTCATTCGTTGGATCGACATCCAACGGCACCTACACAGCCGCATCGCCCTGCAATTGTATATCGGCTGTTGAAGCGCATACTGCCAAGATGTTGCCATGTCATACAGACGCTGAACGGGAGACGTATGCCTGCCATATTTTGGCCACATTCGGCCGCATTTCTGGCGTATTTCAACATTTATTTTGTACCATGCATTCAAAAATTCATAGTACTTAGCACAGATATCAAAAAATACAAATAAATAGCCGTTGGAATCGTGAGACTAAGATCTTCACATGAAAAATACTAAAAGTGCAGAAATACTCAATTTAATGATGGTTTGTGCATATGTCGAGATATTGCTCTAATAAATCCTATTAATCTAAATACACTTGTATTAGAGGCCAAGTAAGCATCATATACGCACAAAATTGCACTAATTGGGTTGTTAAATATGTAATTATTTACCCCAAATCAACCCCTCAACTGGCATTTTGCTAGTCTCTAGCAAAAAGAGCGACTAAATCAGATGTTTAGAAAAATATTAAATCACTCCAATTGTCTAAGGCTTTGCTAAAAAACGCACTGTCCACATAATATTTACCACGAATATACACAATTATGAATGAGATCAAATCCATGACAGTTTCTCTAATCTTGTTTAAATACATAACATACAAGCATCGTTTTGCATAGGCCAAAGTATATCACGACATCAATTCATAATTTTCTAATTTCCAAGGAATCGGCATCATTTAAGGATCATCTGATTCATGGGTGTTGAGTTTGCCATATATTTTTTATTTTCTCTTTTTTTTTGAATTAGAATGATCCATGTAACGAGCTTTGAGTTAATGACTCCTAGACTAGACGACCTTTGGGCATTAGGCTTAGAAGAGCCCCTCGAACTTAATAACTCGAATCATCTAAGTTTTTATTATCTTTTTTGAATGCACTCCCCATTCATCCATCTATCGATGTGAATCTCAAATGCTTCATGAGGCATGAAGACCAGACTGCTTAATAAACTCAAGGGAACTGTGCATTTTATTCTTTTTTTCTCATTTTTTTCAAGCAATTCATCACCCATTCATTAGACTCACATTTTAGCATATATTTATAGCCAAATTCCTCTTCAAAAAGAAAATTGATCATATCCATCATGTCCACTTTAAACTTATTCATCACTACGACTTACATGAAATTAATTCAAACCATTTCGAGATATTAACCATGAAAATTGAAACTTTTCATAAGAGACATATTAATAATTAATTCCATGAAGCAAAACTTAATTAATTCAAGCCATAAACAATTTTTAGAATGCTATTAATGTTAGGACCCTAGCTATGAGGAAAACACTAGAAGGAGGGTTGAATAGTGTTTATAAAATTTAAACGATAGTTATACCAATTTAAATTCCTAACCAACAATAAATGCAGAATTATAAATAAACCCAAAATGAAATAATGCTAACACAAAGTATGTTTTAAGGGTTCGGATTACCTAAGTCAACTCCCGACTTGTTCCCGATAATCCTACGTCCCTTCCACCCGGATACCTCCGGATATTTAAGTTAGAACCCTAACTTGAGGCTTCCTTTAAACCCACTTGTAGCGACCCTACAAATGAAATCGAAACACAATCGATGTCCTTGTGTCCCACAATGTGGGATCAAGCAAACCACTCTCACAAACCGAGAGTAAAACTAATATCGAAAGATATGAAATAATGAAATAGCAACACTTACAATCACCTATACCTTGAAGTAGAACTTGAAGGAGCAAGTATGTTGTGTGTTGAAGTCTCTTCTAAGAAGAGAGAAGCACTTTCTCTTGTCACCACCAATTTCCTAGAGGATATCACTTTGATTCTAAGTTAGAGAGAAAGAGAGAATTTGATGAGAAATCTAGGACTTTTGGATTTGAGAGCTTTGAAAACTTGAAGATGAAAGCTTAGAGGTTTCAAGAGATAATCAAGAAGTTCTCAATGGAACAGTAGAAGCCCTCTTTATAGGTTCTCTAAAACCCTCAAACAGAATCCCCAAAAACCCCTTTGAAATCCGCGGAGAAACTGCCAACAGATAGAATTTACACACTCGACAGTCGACTGATGAAGAAACCACAGTCAACCCTTGCACTGTGTCAGAGGGTAGGTGAGAATTCAAACGGTAACTTACCATGTATGAGAGTCGACTGATGAAGGTCTGACATGCGCTTGTAAACGTAACAGGCGACTGAGAAACCCTCTATAGGCGACTGAGAAACCCTCTATAGGCGACTGAGCAAGACATGAGTAAGTTAAAGAAACTCAGGAAGTTTTGGGAAGAAAGGACATGCGACTGATTTGGTATCCACATGCGCATGTGCCATGGACATGCGACTGTGAAACCAACATCAGTCGTCTGGCCGAAAATTGCAAAGCTTGTCAAACACCAAGTGTTAAGACAAGTATCGACATACGACTGAAGAAGCATTCATAGGCGCCTGTGCCATGGGCAGGCGACTGTCAAGTCAACATCAGTCGTCTGGCCGAAACTTGCAAAACTTGTCAAAACACAAAGTGTCAAGACAAGTATCGACATGCGACTAAAGAAGCATTCACAGGCACATGTGCCATGGGTAGGAGACTGTTAAACCAACATCAGTCGTCTGGATGAAAGAAGACAAGTTAATGATATTTGGAAAAGAGAGAGACATGCGACTGACTAACAAGTCACATGCGTCTGTAACTTGGACAGGCGCCTGTACTTTGTACAGTAGTCGCCTGATGAAAGTTATTAGCTGAAAGCCCAACAACCAAATGATAAAGTATGTGCAAAACAGACGACTGTAGAACAAATCACAGGTGACTGTTTGGAGACAGATGTCTGTAAAACATTTAGCAGTCGCCTGTTGAAATCCAAAATGCACATGAATGAGAATTATGAATTGGAGGCCATGGAAATGTGATCTAATAATTTCCTAGGACATAAATAAAGATGTGTTTGTGCTCCAACATTGTTCTACTTCTAAGCTACATACTAGAAGAGAAAAAAAGATTACATCTTGTATTAGCCGCTCTTCTTTCCATAGAATGAACTTGAAGTCTTCTTGGAGATTCATTCATCATCTTTGATCATCCAATCCACTTTTCATGCTTTGAATGATTTTCATGATATGCTTAAGCAATGGATTAACTGCAACTAGGAGATTAGTCACAAGTATTTATGTTTGCTCATCATCAACACCAAGTAGGGAGAAGTCCAATACTCAACAATTAATGTATAACCATCCGATGCAATCGTGAGTTATAAAGAAGGACCTGGTTCCCAAGCTTGAATTCCTTCCTAAGGATCGTCTTGTCATGCACAACTTCCATTCATTCCTTTGCCAATTTTGCATTTTCATACGCTTCCCTCCGTAGCTCTTCAAGCTCCAAGATCTACAATCTACGAGAATCACTCGATGAGTCATCAAGTAAATTTAAAGTTTTAATAGCCCAATAAGATTTATGCTCTAATTCAATGGGGAGATAACAATTTTTTCCATAAACTAAACGGTAAGGAAACATCCCTAAAATAGTCTTTGTATGACGTCCTGTAGGCCCATAAAGCTTCAGGCAAGTGAAGACTCCAATCTTTACGTATGTGATTCACCATTTTCTAAAGGATATTTTTGATCTCCCTATTTGCAAGTTCAGCTTGTCCATTCGTTTGTGGATGGTATGGAGTTGAATCTTTATGCATCACCCCAAACTTCTTCATCAAATTTGCAAAGAGCATATTGCAAAAGTGGGATCCTCCAAGACTAATAATGGCTTTTGGCACTCCAAAGCGTGAGAAGATATTCTCTTTCAAGAACTTTAGCACGATGGATGCGTCATTAGACTTGCAAGGAATAGCCTCCATTCATTTAGAAACATAATCAATTGCAACTAGTATGAAAACATATCCAAACAAAGGTGGAAAAGGTCCCATAAAATCAATCCCCCAATAATAAAATATTTCTATATCTAACATGGGATTTAATGGCATCATATTTATTTTTGTGATTCCCCCAACTGTTGACAACACAAACAAGATTTACAATAAGCATATGCATCTTTAAACATGGTGGGCCAGAAAAATCCACTTTGTAAAATTTTTTCAACAGTTTTATGAGCAGAAATATGTCCTCCACATACCCCATCATGGCAAAATTATAAAACACTACTGATCTCATGATCGGGTATACATCGCTTCACAATTTGGTCTCCACACTATTTAAAGAGGTAAGGATCATCAACGTAGAAAGATTTTATCTCATGTTTGAAACTTTTAAAATCAAGAGAGGACCAATGTGATGGAGTTCTACCTGTCACCAAATAATTGACTATGTCAGCATACACTTGTAGAATAGAGACGGCGAAAAGTTGCTCATCTAGAAAGGAATATCTCAATGGTACATTTGATGACTCTATGCCTACAGTTAAACTAGAAAGGTCATCTGCTATATGATTTTCCACTCCTTTCTTGTCTCATATCGCAATGTTGAACTCCTGCAAAAGAAGAACCATCGTATAAGTCTAGGCTTTGCATCCTTTTTAGACAATAAATATTTGAGTGCAGAGTGGTCCGTATAAATGACGATAGGCGATCCCAAAATATAGATCTTAAACTTGTCCAACGCAAATACCACTGCAAGTAATTCCTTTTTCGTCGTCGTATAATTCCTTTGAGCATCATTCATGGTCTTACTTGCGTAGTAAATCACATAAGGAATTTTTTATTTCTTTTGCCCAAGAACCGCCCCACGGCATATCACGCGCATCACACATAATCGAAAAAGGAAGAGTCCAATCTGGAACCTGCAAAATAGGCTACGAGACAATTAAGGATGTCAGTTTTTCAAATAAACCTTGACACTCTTGTGTCCAAATAAATTCAGTATTTGAAGTTAATAAATTGCAAAGCGGTCGAGAGATAGCGTTGAAATCTTTTATGAAGCATTCATAAAATCTTGCATGAACCAAGAAGGAACGAATATCTCTGATGCTTTTTGGTGTTGGCAACTTTTCTATAACATCAACTTTCACACTATCCACTTGAATACATGCTTTAGAAACTAGATGTCCAAGTACCAAACCTTACGTAATCATGAAGTGGAACTTTCCCAATTGAGTAGAAAATTCTTCTCTTTACACCTGCACAAAACAAGGGCTAAGTTAAATAAATTTTTTTCAAAGGAAGTGCAATATACAGAAAAATCATCTATATATACTTCTACTATCTTTTCAACCATATCACTGAATATGCTTAACATGCAACGTTGAAAAGTAGCAGGTGCATTGCATAATCCAAATGGATCCCCCTAAATTCAAAAGTTCCAAAGGGGCAAGTGAAGGTGGTTTTCTCTTGGTCCTCTATAGAAATCTCTATCTGATAATTACCTAAGTAGCCATCTAGAAAACAATAATATTTGTTACCAACCACTCTCTCTAAAATTTGATCGAGTAAATATTGAGAGATGTATGCCGTCAGTTCATTTGTATTTGATGCAAATGGTTTTTCAATATTAGATGTGGGAATTTTGCATATGATGCAAATGGAATTAAACGTGTTGTAAAATGTTTACATGCATATTTAATATAATAAATGCATGAAAATAGTTACCTAGATGACAGGATCGTCCTGGTCTAAACGCAGGTTCAAACCGCATAAAAGACGGACTCCAAACGCTAAAAATAAAGCCAAAAATGATAGAAAGCCAATTACAGAGCATTACGGGGCGGGGCCCGCACCCGCAGGAGCCCGACCCGCCCAACCCACAAGGCGGGCGGGCACGCACCTGCTAAGGTTGGTACACGCCTGTGCCCACCAGGCGGGGCCCTTCTACTTGATGCGGGCGGGGCTCTGCCCGCGTGCACTGGCGTGTGTGGCCCATGCGGTGGGCGCCGCACCTAGGGTTGCGAACCCTGGTTTCTCTTTTTCTGGCAGCTCATTTTTTGCGAAAAAACTTGGTTTTGGCCAACTTTGGATGCTCGTTTGAGGGGTCAAATGGACTCGGAATGGAGTGCTGTTTCTTCATACGCGTTCACCATTCAACCCTCTTTGATTTGATAGGTTGTATCACTTACGAAGCTCAACGGTGAGGGAGGAAAAATTCGCTAAAGTTTGGCCTTTGTGAAAGGCAAACTTTAATTAATTTTTCCTCCAAAACTTTTTGGTCCACATCGAATATGGAGTGAAGGGGAGGGGTCATTCGCCTATATAAATAGGGGCCTACTCCCCTTCTTGAAACTCGTCCCAAGCTCAAGATCTGAGTAGCTACATTAAACGTGAGTAAGCCTGGATCTGAGCTTAAAGAAAATATTCTCTTTCTCCCTAAATTCTTCTTGCTCCCGTTTGGGCTCTAGCAAAGCTACGAGGGAGCTCAGATCGGATCCGAAGTTTTGACAAAGGATCCACTCAAGGTGAAATCTTCTTCGACGCGTGGTTGGCTCGGCGACAAGGGTGTTGCTCGCCTCCGGACGCAGGGTGGTTCGGGAAGCGGTTCGGCTTGAGACGAGGTGTGGCTCGGGACGCGGTTCGGCTTGGGACGAGGTGTGGCTCGAGATGCGGTTCGGCTTGGGAGGAGTGGCGCGGAGCCAAAGAAATGTAGCTGAAAACGATGCTTTGTATTCTACGGAAACAAAGTGAAAGGTATGTAGTTTAAATATTCATGTGTTTATAATTGCAAATTGAGATAGATCTATCCTTAGGGGCTGGTCGGACCCAACCCCGTGATAAAAGAGATATTGGCTAGGGTTTGTTCCCTTTAGGGCTTAAACTTAAAAATTTTTAAGTATTGTTTTTTCGCTACTGTTTTGATCTCGTCGTCCGCCTGACTTAGGCCAGACGTCGATTTTATATCCTTAAGGACCCAGAAAACCATACAGTGGTATCAGAGCATATTGAGCTTGAGTACGGGTTCTCGGGTTATGAGCTGACCCGAAGTAATCGCTCTTATCATACCAAGTCCCGATAAGATGGGGATCTTTTGATGGGTTGGGCGTTGTCGAGAGGCATGCCGTAAAACAAGTTCGTGAGGAATCTTGTGACGGGCCTAAGGTTCCATGGATGATGGGCCTTAACAGCATTGCAATTATATCATAGCAATACCTACAGTGGTATCGGAGCAAGGTGGAGCTTGAGTACAGGTTCTCGGGTTATGAGCTGACCCGAAGTAATCGCTCTTACAGTACCAAGTCCCGATAAGTTGGGGATCTTATGATGGGTTGGGCATTGTCGAGAGGCATGCCGTAAAACAAGTTCGTGAGGGATCTTGTGACGGGTCTAAGGTGCCATGTGTGATGGGCCTTAAAAGCGTTGCAATGATATCAGAGCGATACCATCAGTGGTATCAGAGCCATGTCTACATGATCTATATTTTGCAATTATAAAATGTATGTGATACATCATGTTTGTCCATCAGATGGAGGTTTTATTTAAACTATTAAATAGTCGTTACCTAGCAACATTTTATTTTCGAAAATTGTTTTTGAAAATTAGATTTAATTTTAAAATCATTTGATAATTTTAAAATTAGATCTTAATTATTGTATGATGATAATTAATGCAACTTAAAATTATGAGATAAAATTTAAGTTGCATGTTTAGCAAGAAAATTTTATGAGATAAATTTTAATTGCTTTGTTATCATGATAAATTATTTAGTTGATATTTTTAATGTTTAAATTAGTTATTTTTGATTATGTGATAATTCAAGAAATTTTTTAGGATAGCCATTAAAAGCCTTAAGAAAATTATATGATAATATTTGAAGGACCTGATATGATTTAAAGTTGTTTAATGTCTAATACATGATTAGGGTAGCACCATAATAATCCTTATAGTTGATAAGGACATTAATAAAAGTTATTAACTAATCCTAATAATTTTGAATTTTAGGATTCAACTAGTTGATAGGATTAACTAGTTTTAATGAAGCCAATTCTAATCGATGGAACACATATGAATAATAAGTTTCCTTCAATGGACCATGATCCGGTCTAGTGTTTTTTGACTAGTGTTGTGGATCACCCTAGCTCGACTTGGGATGATGATCCTGGTCTAGCAAAATCCCTGGCCGTGTTCCACTGGACCGCAAGGATGCGAATTATGATTATGTTACACCGTCGATTATATCTAGTTAATTACGTTAAAAATCTTCTTCAAGGTTAGCCGTAGCCCTATTTGTTTTTGGATTAGGGGACTAAAAGACGCCTGTCATGGTTGTTGAGTCTCCTCAAGCTATGACATGGTCTCTTTTAGAAACCAACTCCATCATACATGAGATGTAGTCTGGTATTAACCCAAACTGCTGCGTCAGGTCTCATCGAGTATCAGTGTAAGTTAATATTAGACTTGAAAATAAGTGTTCGACTAGACTAGTCATTATGGTTTATTGAGTCTCCTCAAGGTCAAAGTGACTAGGGGTAAAAACCAATAGGGAGTCACATGTGATGTGATTGATAATGAGATTATCTACCAACTGCAGAGTCGATCAACTTGTTGAGTCTCCTCAAGGTAGTGAAGCTCAGGGTGGTTAGGTCCATATCCCATTAAATAACAACATTCGTTCATCTATATGACAAAAGATGATCGCAAAAATAGTGGGAGGATATAGTTGAATAAAAATCATTTTAACTATATTTAAACATCATGAACATATGTTAAACTAGGGCAATTCTATGTTTTACCAAAGTGGAATCCAAATCATAATATCCTTAAATGAAATAAGTCAACTGGACAAAATGATTAGTTGAGGAATATTTGATAAACCAAACTATATTCTCACTGATATTAAAAGTGACCATCCTAGCACCGAGTTAAGGACAATGATTTCCTTAAGCTCTAAAGTCTAACACAATAAAAGCACGCTACGTAACACTCCTCTCTGCGAGTAGGGGTAGCTTAAACAAACTGATGTTTAAAGAACGTTTCTTCATACAACTTGTTGAGTCTTCTCAAGCTTGTATGGAAAATAGTTTCAATCCGCAAGGTTGGAAAATTCGATCAAACTGTTTGACTCGAAGATGAGTGTAAGAGCGGTGCAAGACAATGTATCCAAATTAGATCTTAAGACGAGCAACTTATTGAGTCTCCTCAAGGTTGTAAAGCTCAAGTGTTTGGATGCATGTGATGTTTGCACAGCTAATATTTGTGTTAGGACGAAAAATGTCTAAATATGATTTAGAAAATAGAAGGCACTAAGGAAAACTCATCGAGAAAGAATATTTGGTTTATCATAAGACAAGGCATAGTAAGAGGAACTAAAAATACGACATGTTTGATGTCTAAAATTTCAGAATAATTATAATACGAAGATAGTCTCACATATTGGCTAATGAACAAAAGTTATCTTTAGGCCATATTGAACTTATACCACACTTGGCGAATGTCGTCACATTACTTTAGAAGAAATGTTTTGATGTGATTATAATGTATAACATGTAATGCCCTGATAGCTACTGCACAAGTACTAGAGGGGGGTGAATAGTACTTTAAAATAATCAAGAGTATTATTCCTAATTATTGTGCAAACACAAACAACAATGCGGAATAAATACAAACAACAAGAACTAAACAATGCAAACAAAGCGATATAACGGGTTCGGATCCACCCAAGTCTCCTCGACATGTTTCCGGTGATCCTACGTCCCAAACACCCAGATCCCCTCCGGCTACTTGAGTTAGAAACCACTAACCCAAGCTTTGCACTATGAAATTCTTGTAGAAAACCTCTACAAGATCAAATCATACACAAATGAAAATGTGACTCCCACAAACCGGGATCACACACTTCTCTCACAACCGAGAGAACAACTTGCAATAGCAAAGTAAATGAAATATGAAATACTTACCAACAAAATCCTATGGCTTAAGTAAACTTACAATTTTAGGACAAGAAGGATTTTGAGGAAGAAGAAGGCACCAAACCCTAGCTCCACCAAGATGACCATCAATAGGTGGCTAGGGAGAGATTAGTGACTTTGAATCAAGCTCTTGGCTTGAGAAGCTCACAATGAAGAGAATCTCTCTTGAGGAATTAGGGCTCAAGAAGTTGAGGGAGAGATTCTTGTGAGAAGAGAGAGCTTGGAAATAAGATTGAATGGCTCCTCTCTTGGATGTGAAAATGTCTCTATTATCAGCCTTGAATCCCTGGTTGGAAGCACACAACCTTATATAGGAAAGAGACAAAACGGTGACAAAATTCGTGGCAATAAATGCCCCAACGGCTCTATTCTGAAGCAGTTTAATCGGTCTAAGAAGGATCACTGACCGATTAGTTTCTCAACTAGTCGGTCAGTGATTCTTCTTGGACCGACTAAGAGGATGACAACCAAGAATATAGAATTCAAGTCGATAGAACTACTCGGTCTAAGAAGACTTGCCAACCGACTAGTTTGACAACTAGTCTGTCGGTGAGTGTTCTTTGACCGACTAAGAGTTGAAATCAATAGGCTGTTTACAAGGAGAACTAGTCGGTCTAAGAACAAATTCCAACCGACTAGTTTCACAACTATTCGGTCGACAGTTGTTCTTGGACTGACTAACGAGTCAACAGTAGCTAGGCTGTGAAAGATGGAAGTATAACTAGTCGGTCTAAGAAGGATTCCAAACCGACTAGTTTGACAAATAGTCGGTCGGTGAACCTTCTTGGACCGACTAATTGGTCAAAAGTGCCTAGGCTGAAATTTGCTAGGAGAACTAGTCGGTTCAAGGAGGATTCCCAACCGGTTCTTCTTCTTGAACCAACTAAGATGCGTAAGAAGCCGAGGAATGAAGCGATAAGCTTCGGGAAAGTTTCTAATGGCTTCTAAGGCAATCCTAGCTCTAAGATATGAGCGTTAAGAAGAATATAATGTAAGACCTACTCAAGGCTTAACATTCTACGAAAAGAAGCTAGAAGACTATAAATTAAACTTGACGAACAGTCTTCAAAGCTTCAATCCGAGTCTCTTGACTTCAATAATGCTCCTTGAGCTTCAACGAAGCTTCAGGCACACGATCACGTGCTTTGAGAAGTCTTGAGACGTCGCTTTTGATGTACGTAGAATTTTGGCGATGATATCCATAACTGTGCTCACAAAGAGTTAGTTCACAATATTTATGTTTGTTCATCATCAAAACCAAATCCGGGGAATCAATACTCAACATTCTCCCCCTTTTTGGTGATGACAAACCAACATAAATAATAATCAATAATAATGATTGAAATGAAATTTACTTACTCCCCCTGCATTGATGACACGTTAATTCCGAATTAAATAATAATCATACGCATCAAGGAGACGAGGAAAGTATAAAACATGATCCAATTATTGAAATATAGGATCTAAATCCATTTGTATATCTTAACTCTCCCTGAATCTAACATATCAAATTAGATTCACGGTAAATTGCTTTAACTTATCATTTAGCATACCGTCATTATTAGTTCTCTCCCCCTTTGGCATTAGCAAAAAGAGCGGGAGGAGATCAACGACAGCAACAATGGCTTAAAATAAAAGCACGGGAGTCGTAGAATACGATCATGGTCCAAATGACACCAACGTAAAATCACAAAGAAAATCAAAGCGTGCCAACGAGACCATAGTCGAAAATCGAAAAATGAAATCATCAAAACTCAAATCAATTTCACGAATTGAGTTATGGAACATACTCTCCAATATCAACATTCTTTACGAATTGAGTGCATAGAAAACAATTCTATGTTTTCATACAAACAAATCTATTTAAACAAAATAATCATCGAGTCACGAAGTCAATATCAGAGACATAAATACAATGTGCACAAGAAACGAATGGCAACATGATGTACACATCATACAACACCAAATTTCACAACATCGATCGAAAAGGATCACAAAGGGTAAGCATACCAAATCTAAGTGAAGTGTGCGATGTGAGGTAACAAGGTGATTAAAACAAAATGAATATCAACTATCAATATCATGCAAAAGTGTTATGCCAAAAATAGATAGTAACATCATGAAACATATGGCATACACAATTATAGTACACTAGGATACTAATTGAAACAATGTTCAAAAGAACCTAGTACTAGCATGCAGAGAAGATATCCAATATTGATAGTCTACATACAAAGTGACATCTACAAGCATTCAACACACATGAATACCAAAAGTAAGAATATACTTACAACATTAAGCTCCCCCTACTTTGGTGCATCACTTAAGCACCATCAATTCCATTTGAATGAAAATCTTTACGAATCAAGGAGTTGGTAGGGTTGGTATCCCACGGTGGATTGAACCTAGAAAACATAATTGATATCCAATTATTCTTGGAGCTAAATTTTGAATTGTTGCTCCTTCTCTTTTTCTTGAGTACCTGAAGATAAAAATATCATTCCATGGTACCCAAGGTCATTAGGTCCTAGGAGATTAGACCGTTGGAAGCCAAGTCCAATTGGACTTAGACTTCCCAACAAAATCATCATTGTGCACAACATTCATGAAATACGAATTAATATATGCTTGTTTTTCATGCATGCTTGTGTCATTCGGGCCCCAAATAGTGAATGTCTTGGGAGCCTTATTCCTATTGGGAGCATGCATACGTTGTTGATGTCTACGTGATGCATGTGGCCTACAAGGAGGTGGCCTAGGAAATGCATGTCGTGGATAAGCATATGGCACATGATGAAATGGTGCATGATGAAAATTGTTCATATGATAGTGTGGATGAACATATACATGTGGAGGAACACGTGCGTGAATGTGTCTCACATGGTGTGCACGTGGTCGTGGACGTGGAGCATAAAAATCATCATAATTGTGAACCGGTGGAGTAGGATGTGTGTTCCTACATGGCATGGTATTGGTGTACATAAATGCATGACCCTTCTTTAGAGGTCCACCCAAAGTGGGTTTCTTTTCAAACGAGGGTGTGTACGAAGTGGAAGCACCATTGGTAGATGAACTACCAATGGAGTGTTTGCTCCCACTCGTTGAGGCATCGGAAGTTGGCCTAACAAAGGTAGTAGACGATTTGGATGAGTCTCCCATCTTATACCCCAATCCAATGCGATGTTTGGCCGGAAGTAAATCATTTAGGATATTATCCAAATGGCCCTTACCTTTATTGAATTTATTAATTCGGCCTAATGTGCACTCATACTTCTCGGTGAGAGAATGCATAGAAGCATCCAAGGTGGACACTTGCGATGTGAGTACATAAACACGAGATTTGAGATTCTCATTCTCAATACTCAAAGTTGAGTTTTGAGAAGTCAAATATGATATCTCGCGTTCTTCCGAATTCTCAATATGAACATGCTCGAGTTGAGATTTGAGATTTACGATCTCATTTCTCAACCCTTCAACAACGGTGTCGTTGTTGATGATGAAAGGCTTAGGTGAGGTTTGGAGACTAGTTAGCTCATCTTTAGTCTTAGTGTATCTATTTACCAATTTAGTATACTTAGACCAAATTTGCTCATTAGCTAATCTAAGTTCATCCATAGTTACCTCATCGCCTTCATCCTCGCTTTCATCATCGCTTTCATCGGAGGAGGACTCTTGATCATTTTCCTCTCTAGCCATGAAGCACATGTTTGCTTTCTCCACTTGTTCATCATCCGGCTCTCCACTTGAGGAGTCCTCTTCGGAGTCGGTGAATGATCCGACAAGTCCTTTCTTATACACTTTCTTGTACTTTCTTGACTTGTCGTACTTGGGTGCCTTCCACTTCTCCTTGTGTTTGTTGAGAGGACAATCCGCCTTGATGTGTCCTAGATTGTTGCATTTATAACACACAGAAGTAGAAGCTTTAGTCGAACTAAATTTAGACTTATTCCTAAACTTACCTTTTCGGAAGAATCGGTTGAACTTCTTTGCCAACTCGGCCAAAGATTCTATGTCCAACTCGTCTTTCGATTCTTCATCATCGATAGATGTAGATGAAGCGGCCTTGAACGCAATCGCCTTTTTCTTTGGCTCGTCTTGCTTCAAGTACGACTTCATCTTGTCTTGCATTTTTATTTTACTGTCCTTGCATACCTCATAAGACATCAAGGTACCCATTAGTTGTATAACAGTATACTTATTCATATCGTTACCTTCCTCGATGGCGAAGGTACACTTTTTCCCAACAAGAAGGAAGTCTGTCAATGATCTTTGAGACTTTCTCCTTTTGGGTGTAAGTCTTTCCAAGAGCCTCCAACTCATTGGTAATGTCAACGAAGCGAGCATAGTACTCCTTCATCTTCTCACCCTATTGCATATGAAATAATTCGTAATCTTTATTTACAACAGTGAGTTTGGAGTCTCTTACCCTACTCGTTCCTTCATGCAAGATGCGGAGTGAGTTCCAGATTTGATATGCACTCTTACATGTGCATATCTTGTTGAAGTCTTCGGGCTCCAAAGTACATTGCAAGGCATTCATTGCCTTGGCATTGTTTACCTCCGCGGCGACCTCCGCGGTAGTCCACTTCGCGAAGCCTTGTTCGGTGGGCTAGACATACTCCGTCAACGTAGCTCTCCAAAGTGAAGTGCTCCGGAGGAAAGTTTCCATCCGGCATTTCCAGTACCCATAATTGGTACCGTTGAAGAAAGGAGGCCTAGTTGAGGAGTGTCCTTCCATCACCGAAGAAGCTCCTTCACTATTCTTGAAGACGCTGTAGTCGTTGTTTGTCATAGCTAGGAACTCGGCTCTGATACCAAATGTAATGCCATGATAGCTACTGCACAAGTACTAGATGTGGGTGAATATTACTTTAAAATAATCAAGAGTATTATTCCTAATTATTGTGCAAACACAAACAAAAATGCGGAATAACTACAAACAACAAGAACTAAATAATGCAAACAAAGCGATATAATGGGTTCGGATCCACCCAAGTCTCTCCGACTTGTTCCCGGTGATCCTACGTCCCAAACACCCGGATCCCCTCCGGCTACTTGAGTTAGAAACCACTAACCCAAGCTTTGCACTATGAAATTCTTGTAGAAAACCTCTACAAGATCAAATCATACACAAATAAAAATGTGACTCCCACAAACCAGGATCACACACTTCTCTCACAACCAAGAGAACAACTTGCAATAGCAAAGTAAATGAAATATGAAATACTTACCAACAAAATCCTATGCCTTGAGTAAACTTACAATTTTAGGTCAAGAAGGATTTTGAGGAAGAAGAAGGCACCAAACCCTAGCTCCACCAAGATGACCATCAATAGGTGGCTAGGGAGAGATTGGTGACTTTGAATCAAGCTCTTGGCTTGAGAAGCTCATAATGAAGAGAATCTCTCTTGAGGAATTAGGGCTCAAGAAGGTGAGGGAGAGATTCTTGTGAGAAGAGAGAGGTTGGAAATAAGATTGAATGGCTCCTCTCTTGGATGTGAAAATGTCTCTATTATCAGCCTTGAATCCCTGGTTGAAAGCACACAACCTTATATAGGGAAGAGACAAAACGGTCACAAAATTCGTGGCAATAAATGCCCCAACGGCTCTATTCTGAAGCAGTTTAATCGGTCTAAGAAGGATCACTGACCGATTAGTTTCTCAACTAGTCGGTCAGTGATTCTTCTTGAACCGACTTAGAGGATGACAACCAAGAATATAGAATTCAGGTCGATAGAACTAGTCGGTCTAAGAAGACTTGCCAACCGACTAGTTTGACAACTAGTCGGTCGGTGAGTGTTCTTTGACCGACTAAGAGTTGAAATCAATAGGCTATTTACAAGGAGAACTAGTCGGTCTAAGAACAAATTCCAACCGACTAGTTTCACAACTAGTCGGTCGACGGTTGTTCTTGGACCGACTAACGAGTCAACAGTAGCTAGACTGTGAAAGATGGAAGTATAACTAGTCGGTCTAAGAAGGATTCCAAACCGCTAGTTTGACAACTAGTCGGTCGGTGAACCTTCTTGGACCGACTAATTGGTCAACAGTGCCTAGGCTAAAATTTGCTAGGAGAACTAGTCGGTTCAAGGAGGATTCCCAACCGGTTCTTCTTCTTGAACCAACTAAGATGCATAAGAAGCCGAGGAATGAAGCGATAAGCTTCGGAAAAGTTTCTAATGGCTTCTAAGGAAATCCAAGCTCTAAGATATGAGCGTTAAGAAGAATATAATGTAAGACCTACTCAAGGCTTAACATTCTACGAAAAGAAGATAGAAGACTATAAATTAAACTTGACGAACCGTCTTCAAAGCTTCAATCCGAGTCTCTTGACTTCAATAATGCTCCTTGAGATTCAATGAAGCTTCAGGCACACGATCACGCGCTTTGAGAAGTCTTGAGACGTTGCTTTTGATGTACGTAGAATTTTGGCGACGATCTCCATAACTGCACTCACAAAGAGTTAGTTCATGATATTTATGTTTTTTCATCATCAAAACCAAATCCGGGGAATCAATACTCAACATAACAATGTTGTATTAAGAGTTAATACATGAATACGCAAGTTAGTAGCAAATCTTATATGACAAAATAGACTAGGCTGTACCGAAGAGACTAAGTTTCACAAGTCACATAAAGAGGGGTCTGACCTCTCGTATTATGAGTCGAAAGACACTTGTGAATCTTGTCTTAAAGGTATGATGGCTGAAATTCCATCTGTAAGACGGCGGGAGAATTAGTTGGTGAACTCGTAGTGTCGTACATACAGATATACCTGGACCCAAGTCTAAATAAGCCAAGATAAGGAATTCGTATTTTATTATGACACGTGTTCTTGATGAGACACAAGTCTGATAAAATAGAGGACACATTGGCAGAAGTGTGTGAACTGATTCAATCGAATCAAAGAGTCGAATACTTATGTCACGGTCACTTTTTTATCGTACGCTTTTCATGCACGTACTCTTGTTCGTACACGTATTTATTTTGGACCTTTCTTGTATCTGAACCCTATGGTGTGATGTACCGTTATGACCCTCTAGAATAGTATTTGTTTGTGGAATTATTTTGGAACGTCATTTCACAGATCGTTCTCCCACAAACTAACTTTGTTTGAAGAGGTGTCGTGATTTTCACTTTTGTCGTTAGATATTTTTATTTTTAGTTTCGTTTCTCGTCGCTCTGGTTGTGATCGATCTCCTTAGTTTCGATTCTCTTGTCGACACGGTTGCCCCAGTATTTCTCTCTTAATTATCGGGCACAGTTTGACCTACTTGACCTAATTGATTAGGTCTAATTTCCCTTGATTACGCCTATTAATCCCATTAATTATAACTCTAATCACTTTTAACTTGTGTTTTACCCTAGCTAATCCCCAGCCGAATTTTCATTCGGGCCTTCTGTTATTTTTTTCGCACCCCGTCCTCCCCTAGACTTCCTTCTCACTTCAGCTTGGTTGTTCAGGCAAGTGATACTTGCCAGTAAATGTTTTAGGCCACGTTTTAGGCCAATTTGTTTGTTAGCGTAAAAGAGACTAGACAGTGAAATGATAGCTGTCTAGACGCCCTTTTGATCTAGTTTGACAATGAAACTAGATCCGACACCTTACTTAATCTAGCTTGACAACGAAGATAGATCCGACACTTTTACTTGCTTCCATTCATGCTGCCATGTCATGTTTACTTTTCAATTAACGGTACGCACTTTAACTGCTCATCCCATGTCATGTCATGCATCATATGTTCTTCGTGATTAAGTAGCACACACTACAAATGTTATTGCTATTGAGGCTAGGCACCTGCTTTTGCGGGCACAACCCTATGCCATATTAAAACACTTCCTGGCCCGTGATCCAGAAGCGAGCACAGTATTATTGGGAAACCAATGCTGGATACAGTGGAGGGGTAGGGTTAAGCGATCACTTGAGCATAGAAGTGTGCCCGTACAGCCACTTCAGCCAAAAGGTGTAAACCCTGTGCACAAAGTGACAAGTTTGTGTTCATGAATCGTGAAACAGTGTTTTTCGTAGTTTCAGCTACGACGTGCATGCATGTCATCATGTCATTTTAAATTGTTACAATCTTTTATTGTCATGTCAGTTCATATTGACTGCTAGTCATTTTTCTATATTTGTATCCTTGCACAAAAGTCCTCCGCTTTCTTTTGGGAGACTTTTGCTGACATGTGCCCTTTTCTCTTTGGGTGTCACATGTCAGATTTTGAGACAGAGCAGGTAGCAGAGGACGAGCAGTTCTTGGACGCTGAGTTTGAGCTCACTGCAGAGACTGAGTTCGAGGACACTGGTGACCAGTCCTAGACTCACTTGGAGTCTCTTTTAGTAGTTGTTTGAGTAGTTGCTGATTAGGTTTCGGTGCGTAGCACCTCTTTCTCTTAGTTTAGTTTCGGCCATGCTTTAGGCATATTGTTCAGACTTGTACTTTTGTGACTATTCTGTGATGTTGGAATATTTGTTGGATGTTTTGTTGGTGGATTTTTTTATCTACTTCATTATTATTATTGTTATTTCGTCGCAATGCAAGGACATGCTACTATTTGAAATTTTTACAGACGCTTATCAGACTGCAGCTTCACAGCTCCACGTCTGAGCGGACCTCCTCACGTCTCGCCTTCCATATTAGGGAAGTGGGGCGTGACTGGTTTTGTTGGTGGCCCATGCAGGTCTTTTTGCATCCGCGAAATATCGGAACAACAATAATGATAAACGACATCCAATTAAATATTCGGAACATCCAAGTCATGATTAAGTCTGATCTTAACGTTTTCATGTCTTAGATGGTAGGAAGACTTAGGTAGCTATCCAGGTTTGATAGTCTGGAGCCTTTGTCAAGATTTAGTTATACTCGTCATAGGTTGCCTTAGTAGTCTCTCAACCAGCCCTGACCATATTATACTTCTAGGACTTTTCTTTTAGCCGTTCGTTGAGTCCATCGATTTCGGGCCCATCAGAACGTAATCTTGTTACTCTTAGGGCCCCACCCCGAGACCTCTATTACAGTTTAGTCTATTAGAGAGTCTTAGTGTTAAGTTTCTCTTGAACTTTAGTCAACCCGATAATTAAAACCCCTGATTCTATCATTTTTCCTGATCATTACACTTCGGTGTTAACGACCGTAGAATCCCATCGTAGCTTTTCATGAATCGTATCCTAGGCATATTCATCACGCGATCATATTATTTGCCCTCGATACATGTGATCGTTTTCCGATGATTATCGTTAAATTTTTTTCGAATCTTCTCCGTTGCAAATCTTGATTCTTCCAAAGTTATTTTCGATTTTTCTTACTAAAAGTTTTCACTCAATTTAAATTTTGTTTTTAAACCCCCTTCTTATATATTTAAATTCCTTACTTTCGGTTAAGTTAAAATACTTTCTTAGATTTTGAAGTCGTCTTGGTCGTAAATTCTTATTGCAATCTCGAGACCATTATCTAAACTATATCTTTCGCATTTCGGTTTTAAAACTTTAATATTATTTTGATAATTCGATATACCATCTTTCTCTAAACTACGAAATTTATTTTAACCACTTACCATACATACTTTTAGAATATTTTTCCAAGCTAAATAGAACTTCAATTATTTTTTTAAATATCAGTTCTAGGTTCGTCGTACTCGTACTTCAAAAATCTTTATATAAACCCGTTTCTTTTGGCAAATCCTGGTTTATCTAAAAGTATTTTCAATATTATTTATTTTAAATTTCTCCCTAGTTTAAAGACTTGGAAAATATTTAGCATGAGCTTAAATTTCCTGTACTTTAGTTAATCTAAATTCATTCCTTGAATTTCGAAACTTTTACTGAAATTATTAAATTACTGCCGTATAATATTTTCTAACATATATCTTTAACGTTCGTGTGAATTTTTTACTTCTGTCTTATAATGATTTCTAAATAAGCCAATAAACCATTTTTTCTCTTATTATGTATACACGACTCAAACTTATTTTGAACAACTCATTTTATCGACCTCCAAATACTTTTCTATGCAAAAAGGGAACTCCAACTATTGAAGTACAAAAGTTTTTTTCCTTTTCGTATTTTAACTTATGTCATTTACACACTATTTTTCTGTATCCTATAAGTGTATTATTACACCTTCCTTTCCTCTACCTAAACATTCACAATTATATCCCTGTTTCGCCTAACCAATCTGTCTCCTTATCATCACCTTAATGGAACTCATTCTTTCCGATCTTTTTCTTCCTTACACTCTTGGTTTCAGTTTCCTTTCTATTGTTTAGCCATTAGTGCTTGTCGCTGCCTGTGTCGACTCTAGTTTAGTAGTGGGCCCATTGATTTATATTTTTTTGTGATGTCGTTGTGGTGCATGTATAAGTAGAGTGTGTGGACTCTTGTGTGTGAACCCTGGCGTATCACTCACATATGAGTGTACTCCACTGTAGTATATTAATGTTTGCTTCTTGTGTGATATATACATACTCAGTGTTATTCATGATATATATGAAATTGTATGAATGATAGTGTTTATATATAAGTGTGTGGATAGCTATACCACTTCAGGAATGTCTGTTTATATATTGGAAATTGTATTGGAGTATATACTAGTAGTGTATGTAGTTTGAATATACTTGTAGATGCTTGAAATAGTATACTAGTAAGTCACGTGCAATTTAAGTGTAATGATAATAGGGTACTTATAGTTAAATGTGAATGCCTATTATTTGATCTATCTGTTAGTACGTGTGAGCGTGTGCTCGCATGTAGATATGTGCTTACTATATGAATACGTGTGATATACGTGTGGTAATATGGCTATAACTTTGTTTGGTATTGCTTGCCTTTACGGGACGTTGTGTGTGTGTGTGTGTGCGTGTGTACCATGAGGTATACATGACTATTGTATATCGTGACTATGCATGGATAGGTATAGGTAGTAGTGTACTGATTATATTTAATATTGCTATGTTATGTATATATATTATAGGTATGCGGCTATACGATGCACGTATATAAGGGATAATGTATTTGATTATATACGTGTGCTGATGATTGTAATATTATTATGGTATGTATATGGTTACGTTGGTAGAGAGAGAGATATACACACACACACACACACACATATCGGAGTGGTATTGGTATATGTATAGATACTGTGTTATGTATATAGAATATTCTGATGTGGGTTTTAAGTCTCACTCAAGCTTGAGTGGGTAAACTCTAAGTATATTGTTACATATGTGTGTGGTTTGCGTGTATAACTATGAATATAGTAATGGATGATGTATATATAGTGATAAGATTGGTTGTGACTGGTTGTGTTACGCACATGATTGTGGGTGGCTATACCATTATATAGTTATAGGTGTTGGTCTGGTTGTATAGTTATTTACTAAGGTGTTACAGGTTGAATGTATATCTGTTAGCTAAACTTGGTGTGTAGAAAGTGCTAAGTATATAGTGGTATGAAGGAATGTTATATTAGCGTGTGTGAGTGTGCACCATGCACGGGTAAGTATGTGCTTAGTTATAGATAATGGTAATTATGGCATGTGTGGTGTGCCTTGATAATAGTTATAGGACTGTATGTGAGGTGAACATATGGTGAAGTATCTGCATGCATTTGAATAACTATATATCTGTGAATTTAAGGTAGTGGTGAATGTATATTAGATATAGCAAACATGAGTTAATGTGGTATGGTGTGATTACATGTGTTGTTAAGATTGAATGTACACTAGGAGATATAGGGAGTAGTGTATCCTTGTTGTTTTGTTCATAGGTAGTTATCTAAACGTGAAGTACTACAATTGTGTTTGCTGGTGCGAGTTATTTAATTGTATGAAAGTATGTGTGACTTGGTTATGAGATAAGTGAGTAATAGCTATATAAGGATGTACGTGATTATATGAATAATTGAAGTACGTGTATGAATTTGTCTGTCTAAGATAAGTATAAGTATAGAATGTGTGTTAATATATATATGTGTATAGTATTAATGTTTGATTAACTAGTGCATAGATAAGCACTTGGAGTGATTATACCTAGTTGAATTATAGTGTGATTGGGGTAGTTACTAGAAGACTAGTAGATATGTTATTGTAGTTAGAAAGTCCGAGGAAGGACTTTATTCTAAGGTGGGTAGGATGTCACGATCGCTTTTCGATCGTACGCTTTTCGTGCACGTACTCTTGTTCGTACACATATTTATTTTGGACCTTTCTTGTATCCGAACCCTATGGTGCGACATGTCGTTATGACCCTCTAGAAGAGTATTTGTTTGTGGAATTATTTTGGAACATCATTTCATGGGTCGTTCTCCCCCAAACTAACTTTGTTTGAAGATGTGTCGTGATTTTCACTTTTGTCGTTAGATATTTTTATTTTAGTTCAGTTTCTCTTCGCTCTGTTTGTGATCGATCTCCTTAGTTTCGATTCTCTTGTCGACACAGTCGCCCCAGTATTTCTCTCATAATTATCGGGCACCGTTTGACCCACTTGACCTAATTGATTAGGTCTAATTTCCCTTGATAACGACTATTAATCCCATTAATTATAACTCTAATCACTTTTAACTTGTGTTTTACCCTAGCTAATCCCCAGCCGAATTTTCATTTGGGCCTTCTGTTATTTTTTTTCTGCACCTCGTCCTCCCCCAGACTTCCTTCTCACACACAACTTAATTTTTATTTAAACCCTACAAACACCATCACCCAGGGCCAAAGTCCATGCACACTCCTATTAATAATAAACATATAACTAAGAAAACCCCAGCCCAGCCCACCATACTCACGTGATGTCCTTACCCCCTCAACCTATTCTTAACATAAGAAACCCTAAGGCTATTATAATAAGAACCCTAGCCCTTTTTGCTTCTCACAGCCGTACCCTACTGTCCCTATAAGATAGATCTAGGGCTACCCTCTAAATGATAGTCGCCGCCCCATCCAATACTCCGGCGCTCCTCTACACCATCGCCGGACCCCTCTCCACCGGCGCACGGCGCTGCGTCGTCCCATGCTCCGCCCAGCGCAGTACAATGCTTCTCCAGAACACCGACAGCAAACCCCCAGGTGACAGATCCTTAAAGCGCGCAGCAGCAAACCCTGTGCACAGCCCTCCACACGGTGCTCCCCTATCACCGGCGGCCCTTCCCCATCTTTCTCCCCGCCGGCTAAGCCCCAGCGCACGCGCAGCGGTGCCTCCAAGCGCGGCAGCGAACCCCCTAGCCGCTGACAGCAGTTGCGCTATCCCCCAAGCCTCCCAGCGTCGACCCGACCCCCTCCAGCGACGTTGCTCTGTCCCTGTCTGCTGCCGGCCAAGCCAAGGTCACCTGCGAGTGGAAACGAGGAAGCAACACAAAAACTGTGAGTTGCCTTCATGAACTATGCATGGCATGCGTGAACAGTATGTTAGGTAGTATAATTGTATATTATAATATAAAAGTATACTATTTTATAAGTTAGCGTACTCGAGTATTAAGTGGTTGGTTTTGATTAATATATATATATATATATGCATGCATGTTAGCATGTAATAAGTGTCGTAGATTATTCTCTTAAGTACTATGTTAGTTAGCAGTACAATATATATACACACAGTACAATATAGTATAGGGTATAAATTGGGCTAATATGATTATTGGTTGGTATAATTATTTTCCGCTGATAGCTTAATATTGCAAAATCCATGTCGTAGATATATACATTTTCTTCGCGACCTGTTACATTCCCGAGCCGACGCCGTCGTACCTGGCACGATACCGGATCCAACCCCTGACGTCGCTACCTGACGTCAGAGTAGCTCTCGTGTCGTGTTGAGGTAAGTCCCACTCTGTAGGAATCACCACTCGCCTATTAATCAACTAAAATTGGTAATTTCTGATGGTTGTGATTCACTAATCAAGATTAATAAATTGGAATGAGGCTGGACTGCGATCTGAACACATAGGTAGTTTGGACTCTGGTTTATCGTGACTTCAGCTTGGTTGCTCAGGCAAGTGATACTTGCCAGTAAATGTTTTAGGCCACGTTTTAGGCCAATTTATTTGTTAGCGTAAAAGAGACTAGACAGTGAAATGATAGCTGCCTAGACGATCTAGTTTGACAACGAAACTAGATCCGACACCATACTTGATCTAGCTTGACAACGAAGCTAGATCTGACACTTTTACTTGCGTCCATTCATGCTGCCATGTCATGTTTACTTTTCAATTAACTGTACGCACTTTAACTGCTCATCTCATGTCATGTCATGCATCATATGTTCTTCGTGATTGAGTAGCACACTCTACAAATGTTATTGCTATTGAGGCCAGGCACCTGCTTTTGCAGGCACAACCCTATGCCATATTGAAAAACACTTCCTGCCTCGTGATCCAGAAGCGAGCACAGTGTTGTTGGGAAACCAACGCTCGATACATGTGGAGGGGTAGGGTTAAGAGATCACTTGAGCGTAGAAGTGTGCCCGTACAGCCACTTCAGCCAAAAGGCGTAAACCCTGTGCACAAAGTGACAAGTTAGTGTTCATGAATTGTGAAACAGTGTTTTTTGTAGTTTCAGCTACGACGTGTATGCATGTCATTATGTCATTTTAAATTGTTACAATCTTTTAATGTCATGTCAGTTCATATTGTTTAGAACTACTAGTCGTTTTTCTATATTTGTATCCTTGCACAAAATTCCTCCGCTTTCTTTTGGGAGACTTTTTCTGACATGCGCCCTTTTCTCTTTGAGTGTCACATGTCAGGTTTTGAGACAGAGCAGGTAGCAGAGGACGAGCAGTTCGTGGATGCTGAGTTTGAGGTCACTGCAGAGACTGAGTTCAAGGACACTAGTGACCAGTCCTAGACTCACTTGGAGTCTCTTTTAGTAGTTGTTTCAGTAGTTGCTGATTAGGTTTTGGTGCGTAGCACCTCTTTCTCTTAGTTTAGTTTCGGCCATGCTTTAGGCCTATTGTTCAGACTTGTACTTTTGTGACTATTCTGTGATGTTGGAATATTTGTTGGATGTTTTGTTGGTGGATGTTCTTTTATCTGCTTCATTATTATTATTGTTGTTTCGTCGCAATGCAAGGACCTGCTACTATTTGAAATTTTTACAGACGCTTATCAGACTGCAGCTTCACAGCTCCACGTCTGAGCGGACCTCCTCAAGTCTCGCCTTCCATATTAGGGAAGAAGGGCGTGACAACTTAGCTATGTAATTCTTGCGTAACTAAAAGAAAATGAGATTTTATCTCAGGTCAAGTCTTTTAACACATCGGTGTGTTAGAGAGCATGAATCGTACTCTGTTAGACTTAGTGCAATACATGGCTAATGACTCTGAGTTACAATCCTCGTTCTAGGTTAAAACTCAGATAATAATGCCAATGTTTTTGATAAGGTTATGTTAGAACATTATAAATATAATATTGCTCATATTAATCGTTATGAAGTCACATGGTTACTCGAACCTCGTGAGACGAAGGAGTCGAGTAAAACATCGTAGTTGATGATGGCCTAGTCCGCTTCCAAGAATCCATTCGAAGTAAGGACTCTGAATAATGGCTTGATGCAATCCGAAAAAGTTCCGTGCACGTAAATAAAGTATGGACTTTAGTTTGCGTGCCCAAGGAAATTGTTTCTTTTGGCTGCAAGTGAATCTTCGTGTCTAGAAGATTGGTGCAGAAGGAAAATAGTGAAGAACAGCTTATGTTGGTTGAGAACGGTTATCATCCTAACTCCTATAAACGGATTATGATGAAACTTTCTCGCCAGCAGATGTGTAAAGATCTGTTCGGATCGGACTCGATGTAAATACTCATGATGACCATGAATACTAGAATATGTTCGTTTTCTAAATATGATTTAGAAGAACAAACTTATAGAGTTTTCAAGATCGGTGGGAGCAAATAATAGGCATACGAGGCACCAAGGAGCCGAAACATATGGGTTGACAAAGCAGTCAAAGAGTTTGACACCTTATCAAAAATGATTATAAACCGTCTAAATGACCAGTAAACTAATTTGGATTATTCTCATAAGGACGATGAGCTGGATGAGATCCAGGCAAGACATATATTATGGATTCCAAGGGACCAAGGGAATTATTTGGATGAGATTCAAATGTGTGGTCAAAATGGACATAAAAACACCTTAAGTCTATACAGTAGATGTTTTTAGTAGATCCACTCACGATGGCTCGACCACATTAAGTCTAGAAAGAATTATGTGTAAATGCGGTATAAGATACCAGGATAAATTGGCCTGAGTGCAAGTGGGAGATGTAGCGAGATGGGTTTGCCCTCGAGGCAAATTTATCTCGATCTATGTGTACACGCGTCTTGTTCAAAATAACAGTAAGCTGTTTGGTAAGAATTTACCTAAGTTAATAATAATGTAGTCTTCATTAGAACTTCAGTATAGTCCTGAGACTTAATGCGAGGTCAAATATGTATCAAGATGGAGATCTGGATCATGGAGAAGTATTTGACCAATTGTAGCAAAGGTCTAAAAACATTCGTGGTCGTAGATGTTTCGAAGAATGGATATCAACACATCGGATAGACCATTGTGTCTTAGTCTTCACCATGTAGTGGTGACGATGATCTCATGGTCGTTCGACTTGGCAAAGTCGGAGACTAGACATAGGTGCTCAGTCGAGAATGAGATCACTAAACGACCCAAAGAGAGTTATGATATGGTTTATATTGACCAATCTATCAATGATAACTCTTAGTGAAGATAGGAAAGTTGGTATTTTGACTTGAGGTCATTGTACGAACCTGTACGTGAACGGTGTCACTTAGATCACTGATCTAGCCTCGAGGCAAGCCCTATTGAAAGGTTTTTGGTTGGGTGACATTTGAAACATGCGAGGAGAGTAATGAACAAGATAGGATTCATCTCTCCCGGTCAAGGGGAGTTAGTGTCACAGTATTAGTTTGATCTTTAGTGAAAACTCTGGCTAGAGTATGTTAGAAGTAGTCCAACATTACTTGACTAAAGATCGATGGAGACTAACCAAGTTCAAGCTGGTAGAGTTGACTATTGACCATACACTAGGCTTGACTAAGTGGCATAGTTTTGACGAATAGACTAAAACTACGGTATTCATCATGAACATAGTCAGGATGGTCCTGACAATACTCATGTTAATTATTTAACCACATAAGTATGATAGTGAAACATGGACGACACCTGCTGCTCGTGGTCACTGCCGTCTGGGGTTTTGAGCCCCACCTGTAGTAGGGTCAGGCTGTAGGGTCTCACACAGAGTGAGACCTTCGTGAAGTAATAGGTAGAAATTAGGGAGAGAAAAATGCAAAGAGTTTGCAGTTAGCTTGCAGACTCGGGATAAATGATCCTAACTACAAGTGGGAGATGTTGAGGGATGTATGCCCTCAGTTCATTTGTATTTGATGCAAATGGTTTTTCAATATTAGATGTGGGAATTTTACATATGATGTGACGTGCGTTTATATTTCATATATTCACGCACGTTTTCTTTTGTGTTTCCCCGGGTTTTTCGTCGTCTTTTATTCGTTTTCTCGTATTTTCTCGTTTTCTTTCACTTTTCTTTGTTTATCCATGTTTGCAGGAGGTTGACCACGTAGGGGACGTTTAACGATGATATCTCAAGTCCCCGGAGCAACGGGAGGAGTCACACGTGATCCAGGGGGTCAAACGTCGAAGAATTCATCTTTCAGCCCCTCACCCAGTCGGTTGGTCATCTCCAACCGATCAGGTGATGCACGCGTGCACCACCTGGTCTCAGCTGGAGCTCATATGGAAGTCACCTGACCGGTTCACATACCGGTTCAGCGGGGGCCTGTTCTCTGTCTTTTCGAGCAGAATTCCAACCGATCGGGTGACTCTCACCCGGTCGGTTCATCTGTAACTGATGATGAGGAGCTGAAGACACAGGCACCTAACCGATCGCTTCACCCGATGGCGCCAAGATCCAACCGGTCACTCAAGAACTCACCCGACCGGTTCATATGACCGGGTGAAAGCTCGCCGTTTTCTGTTATTATTTTGTAACGGATCAACCGATCGGTTGACTTGTCAACCGATCGGGTGATGCGAGAGTCTATAAATAGAACCCCTAGGGTTCCAGAAACGGGGAGCTGCGAGTTTTTTACTGTTTTCTCACATTGTGACGGCTGTAATTACTATTCTTTTGTAAGTTTTCGGATCTTCCTCAAATTTTAGTATTGTCTTAATTACTCTATTACTTCCACATTCCAATCGTCCGATTATGATTCCAACGGTTAATTTTTATTTAGATCGCTTTTCAATGAATTTTTGTGAGTAGTTCCCAAATCTGGGATTTTTGTGGAAACCCCTTCGGGGGCTCTTCCCGATGCGTCCATAGGGTTAGGAAATCGATAGGGATTAGGAATCTAACGGTTATGCGGGGTGTTTCATTGTCATCGGCGGGAAAAAGACCGCCTTTGACCGTTGGGCAAAGGGGGAATAAACTTGGCGGTTGACTCCCTAGCCATAGCTCACACCCATGGCGTAGACGTCGAATCCTAGCACGCGGGAGCATCAGGATGAGACGTTGGGAGTCATCGTTACGGGCTTAGTGCTCCTGGGATCGATCAGTGTTAATGGACACGGGAGTGCCCACTGATCGAATCCGTGAAGTCCGGTGTATCATCCTGGGCACCGACCGGAATATCGGGCCCATGGGATGCCGGTACCACTTTCAGAGGCAACGTCTCACCATTAGACCCTAATTCCGATCGCTATCCATACACGTAGGCTGTATCGGCGAGAGTCTCTCGTTGGAGTGGAAACCAAAATCCCGGGTTTACTTTCTTGTTGTTCATACCCTTTATTTCCTTCCGTGACAACCATCTACCGATTCGGGCTAGCTCGCCCCCGGGGTGATTTTGGTCCGACTTGACTCAAGCACAACCTCGCCTCCCTGTGTTCGACCCCCAAGCCACACTACAACACCGTGCGCTTGCAGTTACAAATTTCTAAACCCCTCGCGGGTCCCCCGGCCATTTACGGATAGCAAGCCGGGGTGCACGTCAAGTTTATGGCGCCGTTGCCGGGGAGGCAACATGTTTGTTATTTTAGGATCTCTTGAGCCCTCGTGTCTAGCTCTCATCCCTACCTCGCGATAATTTTCGTATTCTCCTTTTTCTTTTTTATTTTTCTTATTTTTATTTCTTATTTTATCTGTTTCTTTCCCACTTGTCGCTTCACGGGTGTTTGTTGTTTTTCATGCGCAGGAGTTCAAGAAGTCTTGACGACTTGATTCCCCTCGATCCATAGATTAACACCACCCTTAGGCGTTTGGCCGCTGAGAAGTGAAGAAGAGAGGATCCCGAATCCATGGAGGAGAACACCCCGCCGCACAAGTCCCTGTTGGAGTACTCGATGCCATCCATCGAGTCGACTTCCGCCATCCGTTCTCCAGCTATTGCGGCCCAAAGCTTTGAGCTAAAGCCGTCTTTAGTGACATGGATCCAGCAGGACCAGTTTGCGGGTGCACCCATGGAGAGCCCGATCGAGCACCTAGACTCCTTCTTGGAGAAGTGTGACACCTTCCGGATTAATGCTGTCACAACTGAGGCTATCCGTCTGAAGCTATTCCCCTTCTCTTTGCGAGACAAAGCCAAGCAATGGCTTAGGGGGAAGGACCCCAACACCTTCAATACCTAGGAGAAGCTCTCCAACGCTTTTCTGACGAAGTTCTTTCCTCCGGGGAAGACCATGAAGTTGAGGAGTGAGATCTCCTCCTTCTCCCAGGCCAGCCACGAGTCCTTGCATGAAGCTTGGACGAGATATAAGTAAATGCAAAGAAGATGCCCTCACCATGAGCTTCCGAAGTGGCAGATTATTAATCTGTTCTACAATGAGTTGAGGGATGACCTGAAATCTTCTATGGACGCCGCGGCTGGGGGTTCCTTCATGTCTAGGAGCGAGGAAGATGTCGGACATATTCTGGAAAATATGGCATCCAACAATGAGCGGTGGTGTGAAGAGAGAGCCACACCAAGATCTGGGGGTATACACAGAGTCGAGGACGTCGACAAACTTTCAAGCAAGTTCGACTTGCTTTCGACCCAGACTCCGCACTAATGGTAGGAGCCGGTGGGGCCGGTACACAGCAAATTTCAGCGGTAGAATCCGAATTCTTTGGGGAATTCGACGATGGTGACATCTCACCACCGTTGGATCAGACGAGCGCACAATTTTACAACCCCACAGGTAATGCGCCGTATCCGCCAAGGACCAATTCCAACCCGGCCTACTCTCCAAACAACCAGAACCACCCAAACTTCAGTTACCGGCCACCATTTCAGCCCTCGCCGCCTCAGCAGCCGCAGCAACAAACATATCAGCCGGCTAGGCAACAGCAGAGTCAGGTTCAGCAGCAACCATTTCAGCAGCAACCTCAGCAACAATTTTACGCCCCCAGGAATCAGCAGTCAATCCAGCAGCAGCAGCAGTATAGCCAACAGAGGGCCGTCTCTCCGATTGAGTCTCTCTTGACTCAATATATAACCAACCAGAAGAAGATCAATCAAAAGCTGGAAATGGGTCAGCGGACCCTCACAGACCAAGTAACCCAGCTGGGGTTACAAGTGGCGAACCTTTCAAGGTCACAAAACCAATTGTCGCCACAACCGGAGGTGAACCCGAGGGGAGCAACCCAAACATCGGCACTCGTGCACGAGCACGCAAATGTGTCCGATATCGTTCTGAGAAGCGGGACACAAATTCCTACTAGAGTGCCCCCTAGCAAACCGGAAGTACCATTGGTCGTTGAGAGATCGATCAAAAATCAAATGACGCCGGTGCTTCGTCATCAAATCCTATGACTCCGGAGGGAGTCTCTGAAGAAGAGAAGAAGAAGAAGGAGGAAGGGAGCCTGAAAGTGTTTAAACCCGTTGTGCCATTTCCACAATGGTTAGCTCAGGCCAAAATTGATGAGAAATATGGCAAGTTCTTCGCCATGGTAAAGGACCTGAACCTGCAAATCCCCTTCCTTGAAGCAATCAAAACAATCCCCTCCTATGCGAAATTCCTGAAAGATTTGGTGACTAGAGGGTCTAGAAAGGAGAAAGTAGTGTTGACGGCAGAATGTAGTGCTCTCATCCAGAGGGCAAATCCGCCGAAACTCAAGGACCCGGGGAGCTTCTCAATTCTTTGCACGATCGGGGCAGTAAAGATTCATCGTGCACTCGTCGATCTCGGAGCGAGTGTAAGTTTGATGCCCTTGTCGATGTATAGAAGGATAGGAATGGGTGATTTGGAGCCCACCGGTATGACCCTGCAACTAGCTGACCGGTCGGTCAAATATCCGGTGGGGATTGTGGATGACCTCCCCGTTAATGTAAGAGGGGTTCATGTGCCAGTGGACTTCGTAGTCATGGACATGCCTGAAGACGCACACACCCCCGTCATACTGGGACGGCCTTTCATGGCCACTGCTGGCGTTTTGATAGATGTGAAGAACAGAAAACTTTCTCTAAACGTCAGCGGAGAAAAAGTTGAATTTGATCTGGGGTTGTCCATGAAGTATCCAGATCCCCCAGATGACCCTCGGTGTAATTTGCTTGAGGTAGAAGAAGAAAAAGCCGCTGAAGAGAGCTCCTGGGAGATTCTCTTAAGAAACCCCCCCGATGACTTGGGGGATTTAGAAGACCAAGACGGCCCCAAGAACAAAGATGCTGCTGGGAAAGCGAGTGCAGCAAGAACGACCCCTCCCGGGTTCCCCAAGACTCCTCCTGCGAGGAGAACGGGGAAAGAGCCCATGGATCTAACTAAAGATGAGGTCCGGACCCTAAAGAAGATGGCGGGAAGCTCCAACACGAAAGAGAAGCCCCCGGATCCCAAGAACAAGGGGAGGGTAGTCGAGCAAATATTTCTCCAGCCGCTGACTACTCCAAAGGCCTTCAGCTCCAATGAAGAAGAGATGCCGAACTTCGGGCATCACCCGTATCAACCACCGTGAACATCTCTTGCGGGCGTCGAGCCAACGACGTTAAACAAGTACGCTTCATGGGAGGCAACCCATGGTCTAAACTTTTTCCCCACTTTTTAGTGTTATTTTTTTACTTTATTTTATCTATTTTTATAAATAAAATCAGCCGCGAGAACATCCGTTCAGGGACTTAGACAAATCTGTTGGTTTTTGCAGGAAACAAAGCCCCAACCGATCGGTTGACAACTCACCCGATCGGTTGGGATGTATCAGATATATGCCGAGATCTGTCCCCAAATGCCCCGATCGGTTGAGGAATGAGGAGACTGGGTGACAGACCGGGTGAGCTGGGGAGAACTCTCGGGAAATTTTTGGGGAATATCAACCGATCGGTTGTGTTTGAGCGCAATCGGTTGAAGCGACCGGGTGAGCAGCCCTCAATTCTCGGGAAAATGAGTGGAGCGGCCAACCGATCGGTTGACAAGTCAACCGACCGGTTCGCCTGTAGCAATTCTTCGGCAAGAAATTTCGACCTAACCGTCAACCGATCGGGTGACAAGTCACCCGATCGGTTCGACTTAAAACCCTATATAAACCCTCGACCACCCGCTCGTTTTCACCCTCGCCCGATCGCCAAAATCGCCGTCGTTTCGCCTGCCTCTCCTCCCCAACGGCTGATTCTCACTCCCCCACGTCCTCCACTCCTCCAATACTCCTTCTCTCCCCCTCCATCAACCATTCCATCATCTTCACCCTCTCCCCCCTTTCATCTCTAGTTTTGACCTAATTTCCCCCCAAACCACGCCCATTCGAAAATTCTTGCCGAAAGAGATCGACGCGGCTCCACGCTACTCTCGTTGCACAGTGTGGGGACATCTACGAGCAAGCTTCGCCATTTCTCCTGGGTACACTCGCTCCTAAGCTCATATTTCTATATTTGCCCTATAAATTGTGCTTGCTCGATTTGCTTGTGTTAGTGTGCATCCATTGCTTTTTGCACTCATTCATACACACACACTCACGCATGGCTAAGGATAAGGACAAGGGGAAGGAAATTATACAGGAGGAGGAACCGTCTCGAAACAGACGAAAACAAACACGTCCCCCTTCTCGTACACGAGCACTTACACTTGGCCCTCCCCCACCTGTTATCCCCCTTGTGGACCCAATGTTGGGCCCGCATGGGTATATCTTTAGGAACCAGGAGCACAAGGATTTTTACCGTAGGCTCGATGCTCGAGGGCATCTATCTACTAAGTTCCCGCACACACAAACACTTGTCGATCTCGGTGTTTACACCAAGGTCGAATCTCTTTTCGCTAACTTAGGATGGTTGGCCTTCCTTAATGCTTCTGCCATATCCCACCCGGCACTCACCCTCGAATTTCTCTCCACACTTGTTTGGGAGTCCGGGTCGATCATTAAATTCAGGGTGCGTAACAGGAGTGTCACAACAAATCTGAACACGATTAACGATATATTTGGTTTCCCCAATCTTGGGGATGATTCCATCCGACACTACGGGTACACGCCCGAGTTTGATGTCGATCAATTCTGGTTCCGCCTCACAATGTTCCATGACTATCCCCGAGGAAGGGCCAAGGCCTCCTCCATCATTCATCCCGTGTTTCGTTTGGCCCACAGGATCATTTCATCTGCATTTTTTCCCAGGGACGAGTCCGGCACCGTGACTATCCCTGACCTTTTTATCCTTTGGGCCATGACTTTCCCTTTTGTCCGGGACGATGATGGAATTAGCTTCAGGGCCCCTACCGTCCCCATCCATGGCGGCGATTGGCTTGTTTACAAGCTACTCGAGATCAGCCGGGCCGGTAAGGGGAAGTTTTGTTGTGGGGGCATCATTACTATCATCTGCTCTTACCACCAATTTAATATTGCCATCCCCAATAATCTTCCAGCTGCCACAGGACCCTCACAGCTAGATATTGATATCCTGCGGCACATTCACATGATTAGACCCCACTCAGATGGCCGCTTCATCTTCAATTACGGCCACCCCCAGCCCCTTACACCATTCTCCCCAACCCCGCTCGCATGACCATTGCTCTTGTGGGAGATTGGACCTTCCCACCTGATACCAACTTCTTAGCGGGGTTGACTCTTCCTTTCCTTCCCGCGGACGCACGCAGACCACCGTCCCCTGCCGCCCACTTAGGCGAGCAGGATATCCCTGCGTCTGGGGGAGATTTAGGGGCTGGCCCGAGTCGTCCTGTTTCTGCTCCGGGACTGATCACGTCTGAGCACCTCTTTGCGGCCGTTTCTGACCTTGTCTCCTGTGCCGGCATGACCACTGCCGCCAGCACCACTTCGCCCTTACCTGCCGGCACCACTTCTGCTTCTCGTCAGTCCACATCTTATGGTCGCCGTCAGGTCTCTGCCCGTCTGGGTCTTAAGAGGGAGGTCGCTGCCCTTCGTGAGCTCGCCATGTCCTCTGCCTCCTCGGACCCATCACCATCCTCTTTTCTTACTCACCCACGTTTCCTCGCACTTGAGAGGAACGTGGCCGCCATTCTTCGCCTTCTCACTCATATCCACGGACCACCTCCACCTTCACCACCTCGGCGATCTTCTCCTCCACCCTCCCACACATCCCCACATCCATCACCCCCCTCACCACATTCTTCTCCTCCCTATTCTAATCTCATCCCGGCATCCACTTCACCCCTCCCGACCACTTCCATCGCACCCACGCTACCTCCTCTCTCCTCCTCCATCACTCCATACGTGCGCCGGAGGAAATTGCCGGTGCGCTCCAGATCCCTCCCACCACCTCCCACTACCGTCACCACCGCATCTTCTTCCTCCATTTCTATTCCTCTCACCACCGCCTTGATCGCCTTCCTACCACCACCACCCACCTCCACCGACACTCCTCCCATTGTTCACACCACCGCTGCCCCTATTCCTCCGCCTCGTTCCCCACTTCTCCGCACACCCCCAGCCTCCCCCGACCACCCATCCACACCCTCTTCCGAGGAGGACGAGGACTCACCTTCTCCTGCTTTCTGATTTCACCTTATTTGTTTTTGACTCCCCCTTGCATATCTCTGCATTTCATTGATAATATCATTTCGCTAGCACTGTCTGGTCTAGCTTGGGGGACGTCTATTTTGGTGTGCTGTCGTGTTTTGTTGTTTTTCTCATTTTTGTGTGTGTGCTTGTTTTTCTCCTTTTTTGAGTGTCGTGTCATGTAGTTTTATTTTTATTTTAGTGTCGTTTGATTTTCGATTTTGATCTTTCTTTATTTTAAGTATCATCTCTGTGTTTTCCTCTTTTTCATTTCTTTTTTTGTCGGTGCGTATTCCCCACCATCTTCATTGCCCTCCCGTACTCACTCATATTGCATTGGGGGCAATGCAAACTTTAGCTTGGGGGAGTCGCACTGTGTGCGTCGTTTGAGTCCTTCTTTTTCGTTTTTTGTGTCGTTTTCATCGTGTTTTTATTTTTTCTTTTCTTCTTTTTAGCTCTTTCTCCTAGACATGAATCCTATGATGAATCGCCACAAAGTCACACACACCTAGCATTGCATCGATAATCACACTCACTAACCCTAGGATTTCGAGTCCTCTTGCGTTTCACGCATCGTGGGTCCACTTAGCTTTTTTGTGAGTCGTGCGTCGTGCCTAGCTATTTGATGTGCTTCTACTTGGTGATTTTACTTTATATATCTGTCCAGGAATGACCCCTAGATTATCATTCTTCGATTTGAATATGATGTACTTGCTTCCATTATATGCATGCTAAATTTATATCGTATAATTCAATTCGCATGCGTCGGGATTCCACAACTAAGGACTAGGATAACCCGTTTAGCCTAAGCTCTATTTAGCGAGAATAGTTTCCTTTGCCCAAGTGTTTAGATTTCGACTTCTTTTTTGTTTTACTTGGTGCAAATCCCCTCGTCGTGTACCGTTCTCCCACTTGGGAGAGTGCACATGTGTATAGCCAAAAACCCAAAAATCCAAAAAAATAAGAAAAAAAATGAGAAAAGAAAAACCCAAAAAGAGAAGAAAAGAAAAATTTTGTATAGCCGAAAAGCCAAAAAAAATACAAATGCCCCAAACCCAAAAAAATTCACGTGTGAATATTTTTTCCTACTTACCGAGAATAAAGGGAAGGTGATAATTTGCACCGAGTGTTCTACTCCACATCATCTCAACCCCCATCGTTATCGAAAACACTTGGCTTAGGAACTTTTTAGCTAGTATCTAGGCTATATTGGCGTGATTTCCTTAACCCTAGTTGTGGAGTCCCCGATGCATGATACGCTTCTATATTTACTCTTCTCATGCACGCTTGAACTAATATTCACCGCAATTTCAAATTCGAATCGGTATTTGGGTCATTTCCTGGATTTGCGTATATGAGCTCATGGCACATTGTAAAAAGCGACACCGTTTGCTAGTACCCGACCGCACTCACTCGCGCCTCACCGCGTGGGCCCACGACACTTATTTGGACTCGTTTTCCTAGGTTTAGTGGTGTGATTTGGCGTTTGCTTGCTTGGTGTGTCGTTTTTGATTTTTTTTGGCTCTGACGGACGATCTAGGACATATAGTTTTCTTTTTCTTTCTTCCTCTCTATTTTTTTCCCTCCGAGCTCCTACTCTCACTCGTCTTCCTCGAGGACGAGGAAGAGTTCAGCTTGGGGGATTTTGACGTGCGTTTATATTTCAAATATTCACGCACGTTTTCTTTTGTGTTTCCCCGTGTTTTTCGCCGTCTTTTATTCGTTTTCTCGTATTTTCTCGTTTTCTTTCACTTTTCTTTGTTTATCCATGTTTACAGGAGGTTGACCACGTAGGGGACGTTTAACGATGATATCTCAAGTCCCCGGAGCAACGGGAGGAGTCACGCGTGATCCAGGGGGTCAAACGTCGAAGAATTCATCTTTCAGCCCCTCACCCGGTCGGTTGGTCATCTCCAACCGATCGGGTGATGCACGCGTGCACCACCCGGTCTCAGCCGGAGCTCATATGGAAGTCACCCGACCGGTTCACAGACCGGTTCAGCGGGGGCCTGTTCTCTGTCTTTTCGAGCAGAATTCCAACCGATCGGGTGACTCTCACCCGGTCGGTTCATCTGTAACTGATGATGAGGAGCTGAAGACACAGGCACCTAACCGATCGCTTCACCCGATGGCGCCAAGATCCAACCGGTCACTCAAGAACTCACCCGACCGGTTCATATGACCGGGTGAAAGCTCGCCGTTTTCTGTTATTATTTTGTAACGGATCAACCGATCGGTTGACTTGTCAACCGATCGGGTGATGCGAGAGTCTATAAATAGAACCCCTAGGGTTCCAGAAACGGGGAGCTGCGAGTTTTTTACTGTTTTCTCACATTGTGACGGCTGTAATTACTATTCTTTTGTAAGTTTTCGGATCTTCCTCAAATTTTAGTATTGTCTTAATTACTCTATTACTTCCACATTCCAATCGTCCGATTATGATTCCAACGGTTAATTTTTATTTAGATCGCTTTTCAATGAATTTTTGTGAGTAGTTCCCAAATCTGGGATTTTTGTGGAAACCCCTTCGGGGGCTCTTCCCGATGCGTCCATAGGGTTAGGAAATCGATAGGGATTAGGAATCTAACGGTTACGCGGGGTGTTTCATTGTCATCGGCGGGAAAAAGACCGCCTTTGACCGTTGGGCAAAGGGGGAATAAACTTGGCGGTTGACTCCCTAGCCATAGCTCACACCCATAGCGTAGACGTCGAATCCTAGCACACGGGAGCGGCAGGATGAGACGTTGGGAGTCATCGTTGCGGGCTTAGTGCTCCTGGGATCGATCAGTGTTAATGGACACGGGAGTGCCCACTGATCGAATCCGAGAAGTCCGGTGTATCATCCTGGGCACCGACCGGAATATCGGGCCCATGGGATGCCGGTACCACTTTCAGAGGCAACGTCTCACCATTAGACCCTAATTCCTATCGCTATCCATACCCGTAGGCCGTATCGGCGAGAGTCTCTCATTGGAGTGGAAACCAAAGTCCTGGGTTTACTTTCTTGTTGTTCATACCTTTTATTTCCTTCCGTGACAACCATCTACCAATTCGGGCTAGCTCGCCCCCAGGGTGATTTTGGTCCTACTTGACTTAAGCACGACCTCGCCTCCCTGTGTTCGACCCCCAAGCCACACTACAACACCGTGCGCTTGCGGTTACAAATTTCTAAACCCCTCGCGGGTCCCCCGGCCATTTGCGGATAGCAAGCCGGGGTGCACGTCATGATGCAAAGGGAATTAAATGTGTCGTAAAATGTTTGCATGCATATTTAATATAATAAACACGTGGAAACTGTTACCTAGATGACGGGATCATCCCGGTCTAAACACAGGTTCAAACCGCGTCAGAAACGAACTCCAAACGCTCAAAATAAAGCCAAAAATGATAGAAAGCCCATTAAAGAGCATTGCGGGTCGGGTCCCACACCCGCAGGCGCCCAACCCGCCCAGTCGACAAGGCGGGCCTTCACGTGCCTGCGAAGGCGGGTGCATGCTTGTGCCTGCCAGGCGGGGCCCGCCCACTAGATGCGGGCGGGGCTCCGTCTACGTGCACGCAGGCGCGTGCACAGCACACGTGCACATGCCAGGCTGGGTGCACGCTGGCACGTGGGGTCCACACAGTGGGCCCCATGCCTAGGGTTGCGAACCCTTGTTTCTCTTTTTCTGGCGGCTCATTTTTTTTGCGAAAAAACTTGGTTTTTGCCAACTTTTGATGCTCAATTGAGGGGGTCAAACGGACTCGGAATGGAGTGCCGTTTCTTCCTACGCGTTCACCGTTCAACCCTATTCGATTTGATAGGTTGTATCACTTGCGAAGCTCAACAGTGATGGATGAAAAATTTGCTAAAGTTTGGCCTTTGTGAAAGGCAAACTTTAATTAATTTTTCCTCCTAAACTTTTAGTCCCACATCGGATATGGAGTGAAGGGGAGGGGTCATCTGCCTATATAAATAGGGGCCTGCTCCCCTCCTTCAAACTCGTCCCAAGATCTAGATCTGAGTAGCTACATTAAACGTAAGGAAGCCTGGATCTGAGCTTAAAGAAAATATTCTCTTTCTCCTAAATTCTTCCTTGCTCCCGTTCGGGCTCTAGCAAAGCTACGAGGGAGCTCGGATCGGATCCAAAGTTTTGACGAAGGATCCACTCAAGGTGAAATCTTCGGCATATGGTTGGCTCGGTGACAAGGGTGTTGCTTGCCTTGGGATGTGGCGTGGTTTGGGAAGCTGTTCGGCCTGGGACGAGGTACGGCTTGATACGCGGTTTGGCTTAGGAGAAGTGGCACGGGGCCAAAGAAATGTTGCTGAAAACGACGCTTTGTATTTTATAGAAACGAAGTGAAAGGCATGTAGTTTAAATATTCATGTGTTTATAATTGCAAATGTTAGATAGATCTATCCTTAGGGGTTGGTTGGACCCAACCCCGGGATACTAGAGATCTTGGCTAGGGTTTGTTCCCTTTAGGGCTTAAACTTAAAAATGTTTTAAGTACTGTTTTCCACTGCTTTTTTGATCTTGTTGTCCACCCGACTTAGGCCGAACGTCGTTTTTATAGCCATAATGACCCAGAAAACCCTATAGTGGTATCAGGGCGTGTTGATCTTGAGTACAGGTTCTCTGATTATGAGCTGACCCGAAGTAATCGCTCTTGCCATACCAAGTCCCGATAAGATGGGGATCTTATGATGGGTTGGGCGTTGTCGAGAGGCATACCGTAAAACGAGTTCGTGAGGGATCTTGTGACGGGTCTAAGGTGCCATGGATGATGGGCCTTAGCAGCGTTGCAATGATATCAGAGAGATACATATAGGAAAGGCAACGGAAAGTGGTCTTTTCTTGTTTTTGATTTTAACTTCCTATAATCAATGCACATTCTCCATCCAGTGGTGGTTCACATAGGTATGAGTTCATTATTTTTATTTTAACCACAGTTAAACCAGATTTCTTTGGGACAACTTGGGTCGGACTAACCCTCTTACTATCAGAGATTAGATAAATAATTCATGCATCAAGTAACCTAAGAAACTCCCCTTTACCACTTCTTTTAATGTCGGGCTCAACCGACGTTGCATTTCACACGTAAGTTTTACATCATCCTCAAGATAAAATGTGATGTGTTCAAGTTAAGGGATTTATACCTTTGATGTCTGCAATGGACCATCCACTGGCCCCTTTATGTTTCCTAAGTACATAAAGCAATGAATGTTCCTGTTCAAGTGTCAGTTTGGAGGATATTACCATGGGAAAAGTCTCATCTTTTCCAAGGAAAGAGTATTTCAAGTAGTCTGGCAATGGCTTCAGCTCAAGCTTTGGATGCTCCATATCAAAGGATAGTTGTGGTGGCAGTCCAACTGGCAATGGTTTAAATCTTGGTTCCCATGCTTCCCTTGGTCTCTCGTGATTGCCCTTGACAAAATAAGACTAGTTAATATCATCGAAATTATAATCAATATAGTTAGAGTCACATTGATACTCAGCCTCAAAATAGTCTTCAATCAAACTTTCAATAAAGCATACCTCTTCAACACTTTCAACATCTGTTGACAACTTATGTCACGACCCGCTTCCCTAAAACGGAGGCGAGACGTGAAAAAGTCCGCACGAGAGTGGAGCTATGAAGCCCCAAACCCGATAAGCGTCAATAAAACATAAGCAGGTCCCTGTAACCACAACGGAACAACAATAATAACACAAGGAGAGACTGAAATAAAATCTCACATCTCATAAATTGTCCAACATGAAAATAAGTCCAACATCCAGAAAAGCCACCAGGCTAAAAGAAAGAGTCTAAAGGCCCAGAACAAGGCCAACAAAAGCAACGACATAACAAGGTATAGGTGCTACGCACCGATAACAAAACAACTGTCTAAACAAAAGTAAAACACAACGAAGACACTAGGACTGGTCCCCAGTGTCCACGTACTCCCCGTCAAACACAAGCTCGGGCTCGGCGTCAGCAAACACCTCGTCCTCAACAATGTACTCAGGCTCACGATCTAACATGTGTCATCCAAAAGAGTAAAGGGGCACATGTCAGCAAGTCTAAAAGACTTGGGCAAGGAAACTGAAAGTAAGGCAACTAGCAACCTAACAGTTATAGTATGCATGACATGGCAGTTATAACATGAGTGCACAATTAAGACATGGTGAAGAACAAGTACAAGAGAACATCATCGGGACAAGACAAGAGTAGCCAAGCTACTATCAATCTCAATCAATTCACTATTCACGTTTCACGTTGTTTTGTAGATGTTTACGCCCTTCAGCTGAATGGTACATCATTCACACTGATCGGCACTAAACACTATCCCACCCCAGAGTTTACGCCTTACAACTGCAGTTGCTGATCAGGCAGACTCCCAGTTGAATGGTTGCTTAACCCTTACCCCATCCCACACGTAAACAAGCCAGGGTCCCTGCACATGAGCCCAGCAAGTGAGCCAGGGTTGCCCCGCACGGGAGCTTGTTTCTTAGTTCACAATTCAATATCGAGCGTTGGGGTTAGCAACTCATTATGCTCGCTTCTGGTCACGAGCCAGGAAACACAAGTATTGTAGCGATGCTACGGAATCACGGGATCACTTAAAGAATGCAATGACATGACAATTAAATTGCGTACCGTTAATGGAATTTAAACATGACATGGTAATTGTGCAACATGCTAAATGTCGGAACTAGCTTCGTTGTCAAGCTAGTTCCCCAATTTGCGCCTAGGCGAGTATCATTTCGTCGCCTAGCCTCTTTTACGCCTACAACAAGCAAATGGCCTAAAACATGGCCTAAACCCTAAGTGGCAAGTTTCACTTGCCTAGCACCGGGGATGACGATCACGAAGGTTCGTCTCTCGGATGCTAATCTACGGGGGAAATCGCTGTTAAGGGGAAACAATCATCAAACAACATGAAATTTCATTAGGGTTTCATAAAAATACAAATAGGTTATGAAAACATCGAGGGATCGATTTCTTACCGAGAGGAAGCGGAAGAAACCCTCCGGAGAACCCTAGAACCAGATCTGGAAACAAATGGAGAAGTTTTGGAGAATTAGGGTTTTTGGGGGATTTTGGGGATTTGATGGAAATTTGGGGAAAATGAGAGGTAGATAGAGTTGATGGAGGGTTTAGATGCTGAATCTAGGGCTTGGGATGAAGGAATAGGGCTTGGAGGAAGATGGGGGCTCAATGGGGGAGATTTTAGGGTTTTGGGTCGAGTGGAGGAAGAAGAAAACGTTTGGGAGGGGTATAAATAGTTTGGGCTGGCGGCTGCCCAGAAATTAGGGGTTTAACACAGATTAGTCGGTCAAAGAGCAACCACTGACCGACTAGTTTGGCAACTAGTCGGTCGGTCGACCAACGCAGACCGACTAAGTGTAAACAGTAACTTCTGAACGAGAATAGGATTTAGAATTAGTCGGTCCATGAACAAATACTGACTGACTAGTTTAGCATCTAGTCGGTCGATGAACGTTTTTAGACCGACTAAGAGTAAACAGTAACTCGTATGTACAGTAGAACCAAGAATTATTCGGTCTGAGTACAAAACTTAACCGACTAGTTTAACAACTAGTCGGTCGAAAGATGAACTTAGACCGACTAAGAATGAACAGTACTGATACTAAAATTTAGATGATGTGTTAGTCGGTTAAAGAAGCATTGCCAACCGACTAGTTTGCAACCTAGTCGGTCAACCAACGTTCTTAGACCGACTAACGATAAACAGTAACTCCTGAGAAATTTAGAAAGCCAACTAGTCGGTTCAAGAAGGATTGCCGACCGACTGGATCGTCATCTAGTCGGTCGGTGCCCCTTCTTACACCGGCTAATAAGCACCAAAAGTTCCGATACGGAGCGCGGGGCCCCGGGATCGATTGCTAAGACTCCTAGGTTTGATCTAATAGTAAGATACGACCGTTATGAAGTCCGTCACGAATGACATACTTCGAAATCAACAATCCTAAGGAAGAAACGAGAAAATACGACGAATCGATCGAAAATGAAAGCTCGGAGACGAAAACCACACATGAGGAGAAAATCCACTAAACATATATTATATTATAATAAATCCAGATACATGAAAAGCAGTCGTTACATCCTCCCCAACTTAAGAAAAATTCCGTCCGCGGAATTTCCAAATACTCACGAGTTCGGAAACAAAAGTGGGAAACGCTCTCGCATCTCATCCTCATTCTCCCAAGTAGACTCTCCAGGTGAGCCGTGTCGCCAAATCACCCTCACAAGATTGACAATCTTGTTTCGAAGCGACTTCTGACGCCTGTCCAGAATCTGCACTGGTTGCTGGTCATACGTCATATCGGGGCGAACGGTAATCTCCGAATAATCCACATCATGAGATGGATCGCTAATGTATCGACGAAGCTGCGACACATGGAAAACATTGTGAACTTCTTCCAAAGATGGCGGCAAGGCCAAGCAATAAGCTACCTCGCCAACCCTCTCCAACATGTCAAACGGTCCAATGTATCGCGGGCTCAACTTCCCTCGCTTCCCGAAACGAATCACACCACGATTCGGGGAAATCTTCAAGAACACATGGTCGCCCGGCTGAAACTCCAAAGGACGACGTTTAGCATCCGCCCAATGCTTAAAACGGTCCTGAGCAATTCTCAACCTCTCCCGAATATTCCTGACGATATCCACGGCCTCCACGATCATCTCAGGTCCCAACAGCTCCCGATCCCCAACGTCATCCCAACTCAATGGCGATCGACATTTCCTCCCATAAAGAGCGGCGAAAGGCGCCATGCCAATACTCGCCTGGAAGCTGTTGTTGTAAGAGAACTCCACCAAATGCAGATGGTCCTCCCACAAACCCTTGAAATCCAACATGCATGCCCTCGGCATGTCTTCCAAAATCTGAATCGTCCTCTCGGACTGGCCATCCGTCTGCGGATGGTACGCCGTGCTGAAACTCAGACGCGTACCCAAACTCTTCTGCAAACTCTGCCAGAACTGAGATGTGAACCTCGTGTCTCTGTCCGACACGATACTCACGGGGACTCCATGAAGTCGCACGACCTCCTGCACGATTCACGTTACATCACTATCCAACTAGGAAAAGGAAAGGAAACGTAGAGTAAAAGAATTTTACCTCCATATATCTCCTCGCTAGCACCTCAGTGGACTGTCCCACTCAGAACGGAATAAAGTGCGCGGATTTGGTCAATCGATCCACGATCACCCAAATCGCGTCATTCTGCTTCGGACTCCGAGGTAGTCCAGTCACGAAATCCATAGTGATGTGTTGCCACTTCCACTCCGGAATCGGAATCGGTTGTAGCAACCCGGCCGTACGCTGATGCTCCGCCTTCACTTGCTGGCAAACCAAGCACTTGGCTACACTCCGAGCCACGCTCCTCTTCATACCATGCCACCAATAATTCAGACGAAGATCCTGGTACATCTTGGTGCCACCAGGATGCATAGAATACGGCGAACTGTGTGCCTCCACCATCAACTCCTCTCTAATATCTCCAGCTGGCACACACAACCTGGCTCTAAACCTCAGCGAGCCATCCTCATGAATCAAAAAGTCAGTCCGCAGACCGGCTTCCACCTGCTCCCGAATCTTTACCAGCTTCGGATCCTCAGCCTGGCCAGCCTTAATCCGATCCATGATCGTCGACTGTACCTGCATGTACATCAACGCTGAATCCACCCCAGGAAGAACAATCTCCACGCCAGACTCGCAAAAATCCTGCTACAATCTCCACTGCGAGGTCAAAATCATCACCGCTGGAAGCCTACTCAAAGCATCTGGAACCACATTCACCTTACCAGGGTGAAATTGTAAATCAATCTCATAATCTGCCATAAGCTCCAACCATCGACGCTGTCGCATGTTGAGCTCCTTCTGAGTAAAAATATACTTCAAGCTTTTATGATCGGTGAAAATCTTCACTCTCTCTCTCAGCAGGAAGTGCCTCCAAATCTTAAGAGCAAACACAACGGCAGCCAACTCCAAATCATGCGTCGGGTAATTCTTCTCATGAACCTTAAGCTGACGAGACGCGTACACCACAACATGTCCGTGCTGATGCAACACACAACCGAGACCCTTGCCAGAAGCATCGCAAAAGATCTCAAATCCACCGCTGCGATCAGGCACAATAAGAATAGGGGCCGTCGTCAACCTCTCCTTCAGAATACCAAAAAGCACTCTCGCAATCACCCGACCAAACAAAAGCAACATCCTTCCGCGTCAACCTGGTCATCGGCTCAGCAATACGAGAAAATTCCTTAATGAATCGCCGATAGTAACTATCAAGTCCAAGGAAACTCCGAATCTCAGACGCAGACGACGGAACAGGCCACTCCCTGATGGCCCTAATCTTCTCGGGATCTGTCACGACCCGCTTCCCAAAAATGGAGGCGAGACGTGAAAAGGTCCGCACGAGAGTGGAGCCGTGAAGCCCCAAACCCGATAAGCATCCACAATACATAAACAGGTCCCTGTAACCACAACAGAATAGCAATAATAACACAAGGAGAGACTGAAATAAAATTCCACATCTCACAAATTGTCCCACATCAAGATAAGTCCAACATCCAGAAAAGCCACCAGGCTAAAAGAAAAGAGTCTAAAGGCCCAGAACAAGGCCAACGAAAGCAACGACATAACAAAGTACAGGTGCTACGCACCGATAACAAAACAACTGTCTAACAAAAGTAAAACACAACGAAGACACTAGGACTGGTCCCTAGTGTCCACGTACTCCCCGTCAAACACAAGCTCGGGCTCGGCATCAGCAAACACCTCGTCCTCAACAAGGTACTCAGGCTCAGGATCTAACATGTGTCACCCAAAAGAGTAAAGGGGCACATGTCAGCAAGTCTAAAAGACTTGGGCAAGGAAACTGAAAGTAAGGCAACTAGCAACCTAACAGTTTAGTATGCATGACATGGCAGTTATAACATGAGTGCACAATTTAAAACATGGCAAGACATTTTGTACAAGAGAACAATTATCGAGACAAGACAAGACAAGAGTAGCCACGCTACTAACATTCTCAATCAATTCACATTGTTGGTGTTTACGCCCTTCGCTGAATGGTAAACATTTCAGACCGATCGGCACTAAACACATTTCACATTTCACGGTTTTTTGTAGGTGTTTACGCCCTTCGCTGAATGGTAAACATTTCAGACCGATCGGCACTAAACACTACCCCACCCCAAAGAGTTTACGCCTTACAACTGCAGTTATTGATCAAACAGACACCCAGTTGAATGGCCGCTTAACTCTCACCCCCTATACCCACACGTAATGGAGCCAGGGTCCCCGCACAATGAACTCAGCTAGTGAGCCTGGGGTTGCCCCGCACATGAGCTCGCATTCTTAATTCACAATTCAATATATCGAGCGTTGGGGTTAGCAACTCATTATGCTCGCTTCTGGTCACGAGCCAGGAACACAAGTGGTGTAGCGTTGCTACGCAAACACGGTATCACTTAAGGATGCAATGACATGACATTTAAATTGCGTACCGTTAATGGAAAGTAAACATGACATGGTAAGTGTGCAACATGATATATGTTGGAACTAGCTTCGTTGACAAGCTAATTCCCAAATTTGCGCCTAGGCGAGTATCATTTCGTCGCCTAGCCTCTTTTACGCCTACAACAAGAAAATGGCCTAAAACATGGCCTAAACCCTAAGTGGCAAGTTTCACTTGCCTAGCACCGGGGATGACGACCACTTCGTCTCACGGATGCTAATCTACGGGGAAATCGCTGTTATGGAGGAAACAAACACCAAACACATGAAATTAATTAGGGTTTCACCAAAATTATAAATAAGTTATGAAAACAACGGTAGATCGATTTCTTACAGAGATGAGGCGGAAGAAACACTCCGGGGAACCCTAGGATCAAATCTGGAAGCAAAAGGAGAAGTTTGGGGAAACTAGGGTTTTGGGGGATTTGGGGATTTTGATGGATTTGGTGAGATTTTGAGGAAGATGAGAGGTAGATAGGGTGAATGGATGGTTTGGATGATGGATTTAGGGCTTGGAATGAAGGATTTAAGCTTGGAGGAAGATGGGGGCTCAAGGGGGAAGATTTTAGGGTTTTGGGTCGTGTTGGAGAAGAAGAAATCGTTTGGGTTGGGTTTAAATAGGATGTGCTGGCGGCTGCCCAGAAATTAGGGTTTTAACACTGGTTAGTCGGTCAAAGAGCAACCACTGACCGACTAGTTTGGCAACTAGTCGGTCGGTCGACCAACGCAGACCGACTAAGTGTAAACAGTAACTCCTGAACGAAAATAGGATTTAGAGTTAGTCGGTCCATGAACAAATACTGACCGACTAGTTTAGCATCTAGTCGGTCGATGAACGTTCTTAGACCGACTAAGAGTGAACAGTAACTCAACTAAAATTAAGATGATGAGTTAGTTGGTTCAAGAAGCATTGATGACCGACTAGTTTGCAACCTAGTCGGTCAACCAACGTTCTTAGACCGACTAACGATAAACAGTAACTCTTGAGAAATTTAGAAAGCTAACTAGTCGGTCCAAGAAGGATTGCCGACCGACTGGATCGTCATCTAGTCGGTCGGTGCCCCTTCTTATACCGGCTAATGAGCACCAAAAGTTCCGATACGGAGCGCGGGGCCCCGGGATCGATTCGTAAGACTCCTAGGCCTGATCTAATAGTTAGATACGACCGTTATGAAGTCCGTCATGAATGACAAACTTCGAAATCGACAATCCTAAGGAAGAAGCGAGAAAATACGACGAATCGATCGAAAACGAAAGCTACGGAGACGAAAACTACACATGAGGAGAAAATCCACCAAAACATATATTATATTATATTAAATCCAGATACATGAAAAGCAGTCGTTACATCCTCCCCAACTTAAGAAAAATTCCGTCCTCGGAATTTCCAAATACTCACGAGTCCGGAAACAAAAGTGGGAAACGCTCTCGCATCTCATCCTCATTCTCCCAAGTAGACTCTCCAGGTGAGCCGTGTCGCCACATCACCCTCACAAGATTGACAACCTTGTTCCGAAGCGATTTCTGACGCCTATCCAGAATCTGCACTGGATGCTGGTCATACGTCATATCGGGGCGAACGGTAATCTCCGAAAAATCCACCGCATGAGACGGATCGCTAATGTATCGACGAAGCTGCGACACATGGAAAACATTGTGAACTCCTTCCAAAGATGGCGGCAAGGCCAAGCGATACGCTACCTCGCCAACCCTCTCCAAAACGTCAAATGGTCCAATGTATCGCGGGCTCAAATTTCCACGCTTCCCGAAACGAATCACACCACGATTCGGGGAAATCTTCAAGAACACATGGTCGCCCGGCTGAAACTCCAAAGGACGACGTTTAGCATCCGCCCAATGCTTAAAACGGTCCTGAGCAATCCTCAACCTCTCCCGAATATTCCTGGCGATCTCCACAGCCTCCACGATCATCTCAGGTCCCAACAACTCCCGATCCCCAACGTCATCCCAACTCAATGGCGATCGACATTTCCTCCCACGAACCCTTGAAATCCAACATGCACGCCCTCAGCATGTCTTCCAAAATCTGAATCGTCCTCTCGGACTGGCCATCCGTCTGCGGATGGTACGCCGTACTGAAACTCAGACGCGTACCCAAGCTCTTTTGCAAACTCTGCCAGAACTGAGATGTGAACCTCGTGTCTCTGTCAGACACGATACTCACGGGGACTCCGTGAAGTCGCACAACCTCCTACACGATTCACGTTACATCACTATCCAAACTAGGAAAAGGGAATAAAACGGAGAGTAAAAGAATTTTACCTCCATATATCTCCTCGCTAGCGCCTCAGTGGACTGTCCCACTCGGAACGGAATAAAGTGCACAGATTTGGTCAATCGATCTACGATCACCCAAATCGCGTCATTCTGCTTCGGACTCCGAGGTAGTCCAGTCACGAAATCCATAGTGATGTGTTGCCACTTCCACTCTGAAATCGGAAGCGGTTGTAGCAACCCGACTGTACGCTGATGCTCCGCCTTCACTTGCTGGCAAACCAAGCACTTGGCTACACTCCGAGCCACGCTTCTCTTCATACAATGCCACCAATAATTCAGACGAAGATCCTGGTACATCTTGGTGCCACCAGGATGCACAGAATACGGCGAACTGTGTGCCTCCACCATCAACTCCTCTCTGATATCCCCAGCGGACACACACAACCTAGATCCAAACATCAGCGAGCCATCCTCATGAATCAAAAAGTCAGTTCGCAGACCGGCTTCCACCTGCTCCCGAATCCTCACCAGCTTCGGGTCCTCAGCCTGGCCAGCCTTAATCTGATCCACAATCGTCGACTGTACCTGCATGTACATCAACGACGAAGCCTCCCCAGGAAGAACAATCTCCACACCAGACTCGTAATAATCCTGCTGCAATCTCCATTGCGAGGTCAAAATCATCACCGCTGGAAGCCTACTCAAAGCATCTGGAACCACATTCACCTTGCCAGGGTGATACTGCAAATCAATCTCATAATCCGCCATAAGCTCCAACCATCGACGCTGTCGCATGTTGAGCTCCTTCTGAGTGAAAATATACTTCAAGCTTTTCCGATCGGTGAAAATCTTCACTTTCTCACTCAGCAAGAAGTGCCTCCAAATCTTAAGAGCAAACACAACGGCAGCCAACTCCAAATCATGCGTCGGGTAATTCTTCTCATGAACCTTAAGCTGACGAGACGCATACGCCACAACATGCCCATGCTGATGCAACACACAACCGAGACCCTTGCCAGAAGCATCGCAAAAGATCTCAAATCCACCGCTGCGATCAGGCACAACAAGAATAGGGGCAGTCGTCAACCTCTCCTTCAGAACCCCAAAAGCATTCTCACAATCACCCGACCAAACAAAAGTAACATCCTTCCGCGTCAACCTGGTCATTGGCTCAGCAATATGAGAAAAGTCCTTAATGAATCGCCGATAGTAACCAGCAAGTCCAAGGAAACTCCGAATCTCAGACGCAGACGACGGAACAGGCCACTCCCTGATGGCCCTAATCTTCTCGGGATCCACTGAAATACCATCTCCAGTCACCACATGCCCGAGAAAAGCAACTCAATCCAGCCAAAATTCGCACTTTGAAAACTTAGCATACAACCGATGCTTCCTCAAAATCTCTAACACCGTCCTTAAGTGCGAGGCATGCTCTTCCTCCGACTTCGAATAGATCAGAATGTCGTCAATAAAGATAATGACAAACTTATCCAGAAATTCGTAGAAAATCAGGTTCATCGATTCATGAAAACTGCGGGTGCGTTAGTTACGCCGAAGGGCATAACCACGAACTCATAGTGTCCATACTTCGTCCTGAACGCTGTCTTCGGAACATCACCCTTCTTCACCTTCAACGGATGGTAACCACTTCTCAGATCCAATTTTGAAAACACCCTCGAACCTCCAAGCTGATCAAAAATATCATCGATGCGAGGCAACGGGTATTTATTCTTAATGGTTACCGCATTCAACTCCCGATAGTCCACGCACATGCGACGCGAACCATCCTTCTTCTTAACCAGCAACACCGGTGCTCCCCACAGAGACACGCTAGGATTAATATAACCCTTCAGCAACAGCTCATCCAACTGCTTCCGCAACTCTTCCAATTCTGCAGGTGCCATACGATACGACGCCTTCAAAATCGGCTGCGCACCTGGAACGAGATCGATAGAAAATTCCAGAGCTCGATCAGGCGGCAAACCAGACATCTCCTCGGGGAAGACGTCGCCAAAATCTCGCACCACAGCTGGCCATTCCAACTCCATCTGTATAGCCACAGCCTCCACCAGCCTGGCCCGAAATCTGACAAGACCTAGCGAACTGCTACCACGACTGAACTCAAATACTGGATGTCCGGGAATCTCGAACACCACCTTCTTCCTCCGACAGTCGATCGTAGCATAGAAGCTCGCAAGCCAGTCCATCCCAAGAACTGCATCATAGTTGATGATGTCGTGAACAATGAAATCAGCGAAAAGCTCATGTCCACAGACCACCAACGAGCAAGAATTGCAACCACGATGCACCGAGACCACGCCATTCCCTGTAACGATATTCCAACTCTTGGGAAGAGGGGACGTCGACAAGGAATGCCTCTCCACGAAGCTCCGAGAAATAATGCACATCGATGCACCAGAGTCAAAGAGGACTCGTGCAGGAAATGTGCAAACCAAAACCACACCTAACAATCAATTAACAATCAAACCCTAGTCTAGCAAACAACAATGTTCAAGCAAACAACACAATCTAACAAATCAAACCAGCTAGGAAAGTAACAGATAGATTGAGGATTACCTGCGATAACCTCATCCACAGCCTCGCTCTCCGCAGCGGTCATCAGAAAAGCCTGCCTCCTCGGCGGAACAGCCTGCTGAAAACCCTGCCTCTGCGTAACAAGAGCTGCTCCACGACCAGCAGGAACAGACGCTCGCTGCTGCAACGGCTGAGCTGCAACAGCTGCCCTCCGCAGCGGACCCGCATGCCGACAATCCTTCGCGACATGGGAAGCATCACCACAAACCAGACACTGGCCCAAAAACTTCCGACACTGATCCTTGATATGGCCAGGCTTGCCGCAGAAATGGCAAGTCTTCAGAAGAGGCCCTCCTGGCCTCTTAAACTGAGCAGACTGATTAGGCCTGAATCCAGGTCTAACCACAGCTCTCGCCCGTTCCACAGGCCTCTTCCCAGCACCAACAACAGACCCTCTCCTCTGGTTCACGAGAAACTCCTGCCTCTTGGCAGCGACCAGAACCTTCTGATAAGATTCCCGATCAGAGGAGGTCACAAAACTCTAGAGCTCCGAAGCAAGCCCCTGCAGGAACCTCTGAGCTCTCTCCTCAGTATCCTGCACCATCTTCGGCGCAAACCGACTCAGCCTCATGAACTCTTGGTGATACATGTCCACCGACGAGTTCCCCTGCTTCAGATCGATAAAACGCTGCAGCATCTCCTCCCTGGCAGCCTTCGGAAAGAACTCACCCTCAAATCTGGCCTTGAAGGTAGCCCAAGCAATCGGCTCCACCAACATCTTCTCTTCCGCATCCCACCAATTCCGAGCATTATCCTTGAGTTGCCTCTTCGCCAAATCAACCCATCCAGCCGGGGTGATCTTGGCCATCTTCAGATTGTCCTCGATGTTCCGAATCCACTCATCGGTAGCCAGAGGACCCTCAGAACCATCAAAATATGCGGGACCCAGCTCCCGAAATTGCTTCGCTCCTGGCTCAGAGCGAGGGGCATCCGGAAGAGCCCGGGCAGCTCGAGCAAGTGGAGCATTCTGGACTTGCAAAAGCACGCCCTGCTGCACTGGAATCATCTGGAGCATCATCCGCATCATCTCACCGCTGGTGGGTTCCCGCTCGGGCTCCTCATCATGAGGGAGCGCACCACTGCCCCCACCACGGGTGAAACGCCTTCCTGCCATCTAATGACACAGAGAACGAATCAGATTAGACTCATAGCTTATGACATCGGACGTCGAACTTAGTTTATTGGACATTCTAATATTATTATCGCTATTCCAAAGATCGTAGTTACAGTAGGACCTGCATGGGCCACCACAAAACCTGTCACGACCCGCTTCCCAAAAATGGAGGCGAGACGTGAAAAGGTCCGCACGAGAGTGGAGCCGTGAAGCCCCAAACCCGATAAGCATCCACAATACATAAACATGTCCCTGTAACCACAACAGAATAACAATAATAACACAAGGAGAGACTGAAATAAAATTCCACATCTCACAAATTGTCCAACATCAAGATAAGTCCAACATCCAGAAAAGCCACCAGGCTAAAATAAAAGAGTCTAAAGGCCCAGAACAAGGCCAACGAAAGCAACGACATAACAAAGTACAGGTGCTACGCACCGATAACAAAACAACTGTCTAACAAAAGTAAAACACAACGAAGACACTAGGAATGGTCCCCAGTGTCCACGTACTCCCCGTCAAACACAAGCTCGGGCTCGGCGTCAGCAAACACCTCGTCCTCAACAAGGTACTCAGGCTCAGGATCTAACATGTGTCACCCAAAAGAGTAAAGGGGCACATGTCAGCAAGTCTAAAAGACTTGGGCAAGGAAACTGAAAGTAAGGCAACTAGCAACCTAACAGTTTAGTATGCATGACATGGCAGTTATAACATGAGTGCACAATTTAAAACATGGCAAGACATTTTGTACAAGAGAACAATTATCGAGACAAGATAAGACAAGAGTAGCCACGCTACTAACATTCTCAATCAATTCACATTGTTGGTGTTTACGCCCTTCGCTGAATGGTAAACATTTCAGACCGATCGGCACTAAACACATTTCACATTTCACGGTTGTTTTGTAGGTGTTTACGCCCTTCACTGAATGGTAAACATTTCAGACCGATCGGCACTAAACACTACCCCACCCCAAAGAGTTTACGCCTTACAACTGCAGTTGTTGATCAAACAGACTCCCAGTTGAATGGCCGCTTAACTCTCACCCCCTATACCCACACGTAATGGAGCCATGGTCCCCGCACAATGAACTCAGCTAGTGAGCCTGGGGTTGCCCCGCACATGAGCTCGCATTCTAAATTCACAATTCAATATATCGAGCGTTGGGGTTAGCAACTCATTATGCTCGCTTCTGGTCACGAGCCAGGAACACAAGTGGTGTAGCGTTGCTACGTAAACACGGTATCACTTAAGGATGCAATGACATGACATTTAAATTGCGTACCATTAATGGAAAGTAAACATGACATGGTAAGTGTGCAACATGATATATGTTTGAACTAGCTTCGTTGACAAGCTAATTCCCAAATTTGCGCCTAGGCGAGTATCATTTCGTCGCCTAGCCTCTTTTACGCCTACAACAAGAAAATGGCCTAAAACATGGCCTAAACCCTAAGTGGCAAGTTTCACTTGCCTAGCACCGGGGATGACGACCACTTCGTCTCACGGATGCTAATCTACGGGGAAATCGCTGTTATGGGGGAAACAAACACCAACCACATGAAATTAATTAGGGTTTCACCAAAATTATAAGTAAGTTATGAAAACAACGGTAGATCGATTTCTTACCGAGAGGAGGCGGAAGAAACACTCCGGGGAACCCTAGGATCAGATCTGGAAGCAAAAGGAGAAGTTTGGGGAAACTAGGGTTTTGGGGGATTTGGGGATTTTGATGGATTTGGTGAGATTTTGAGGAAGATGAGAGGTAGATAGGGTGAATGGATGGTTTGGATGATGGATTTAGGGCTTGGAATGAAGGATTTAAGCTTGGAGGAAGATGGGGGCTCAAGGGGGAAGATTTTAGGGTTTTGGGTCGTGTTGGAGAAGAAGAAATTGTTTGGGTTGGGTTTAAATAGGATGGGCTGGCGGCTGCCCAGAAATTAGGGGTTTAACACTGGTTAGTCGGTCAAAGAGCAACCACTGACCGACTAGTTTGGCAACTAGTCGGTCGGTCGACCAACGCAGACCGACTAAGTGTAAACAGTAACTCCTGAACGAAAATAGGATTTAGAGTTAGTCGGTCCATGAACAAATACTGACCGACTAGTTTAGCATCTAGTCGGTCGATGAACGTTCTTAGACAGACTAAGAGTGAACAGTAACTCAACTAAAATTAAGATGATGAGTTAGTCGGTTCAAGAAGCATTGATGACCGACTAGTTTGCAACCTAGTCGGTCAACCAACGTTCTTAGACCGACTAACGATAAACAGTAACTCTTGAGAAATTTAGAAAGCTAACTAGTCGGTCCAAGAAGGATTGCCGACCGACTGGATCGTCATCTAGTCGGTCGGTGCCCCTTCTTATACCGGCTAATGAGCACCAAAAGTTCCGATACGGAGCGCGGGGCCCCGGGATCGATTCCTAAGACTCCTAGGCTTGATCTAATAGTTAGATACGACCGTTATGAAGTCCATCACGAATGACAAACTTTGAAATCGACAATCCTAAGGTAGAAGCGAGAAAATACGACGAATCGATCGAAAACGAAAGCTACAGAGACGAAAACCACACATGAGGAGAAAATCCACCAAAACATATATTATATTATATTAAATCCAGATACATGAAAAGCAGTCGTTACAGGATCCACTGAAATACCATCTCCAGTCACCACATGCCCGAGAAAAGCAACTCTATCCAGCCAAAACTCGCACTTCGAAAACTTAGCGTACAACCGATGCTTCCTCAAAATCTCCAACACCGTCCTTAAGTGCGAGGCATGCTCTTCCTCCGACTTCGAATAGATCAGAATGTCATCAATAAAGATAACGACAAACTTATCCAAAAAGTCGTAGAAAATTAGGTTCATCAGATTCATGAAAACTGCGGGCACGTTAGTTACGCCGAAAGGCATAACCACGAACTCATAGTGTCCATACTTTGTCCTGAACGCTGTCTTCGGAACATCATCCTTCTTCACCTTCAACTGATGGTAACCACTCCTCAAATCCAATTTAGAAAACACCCTCGAACCTCCAAGCTGATCAAAAATATCATCGATGCGAGGCAACGGGTATTTATTCTTAATGGTCACCGCATTCAACTCCCGATAGTCCACGCACATGCGACGCGAACCATCCTTCTTCTTTACCAGCAACACCGGTGTTCCCCACGGAGACACACTAGGATTAATATAACCCTTCTGCAAAAGCTCATCCAACTGCTTCCGCAACTCTTCCAACTCTGCAGGTGCCATACGATACGGCGCCTTCGAAATCGGCTGCGCACCTGGAACAAGATCGATAGAAAATTCTAGGGCTCGATCAGGTGGCAAACCAGACATCTCCTCGGGGAAGACGTCGCCAAAATCTCGCACCACAGCTGGCCACTCCAGCTCCATCTGCATAGCCACAGCCTCCACCGGCCTGGCCCGAAATCTGACAGGACCAAGCGAACTGCTACCACGACTGAACTCAAATACTGGAGTCCGGGAATCTCGAACACCACCTTCTTCCTCCTGCAGTCAATTGTAGCATAGAAGCTCGCAAGCCAGTCCATCCTAAGAACTGCATCATAGTTTATGATGTCGTGGACAATGAAATCAGTAAAAAGCTCATGTCCACAGACCACCAACGAGCAAGAATTGCAACCACGATGCACCGAGACCACGCCATTCCCTGTAACGATATTCCAACTCTTGGGAAGAGGGGACGTCGACAAGGAATGCCTCTCCACGAAGCTCCGAGAAATAATGCACATCGATGCACCAGAGTCAAAGAGGACTCGTGCAGAAAATGTGCAAATCAAAACCACGCCTGAGAATCAATTAACAATCAAACCCTAGTCTAGCAAACATCCATGTTCAAGCAAACAACGCAATCTAACAATCAAAACCTGCTAGGAAAGTAACAGCTAGATTGAGGATTACCTGCGATAACCTCATCCACAGCCTCGCTCTCCACAGCGGTCATCAGAAAAGCCTGCCTCCTCGACGGAACAGCCTGCTGAAAAGCCTGCCTCTGTAGAACAAGAGATGCTCCACGACAACCAGGAACAGACGCTCGCTGCTGCAACGGCTGAGCTGCAACAGGTGCCCTCCGTAGCTGTCCCGCATGCCGACAATCCCTCGCGACATGGGAAGCATCACCACAAACCAAACACTGGCCCAAAAACTTCCGACACTGATCCTTGATATGGCCAGGCTTGCCGCATAAATGGCAAGTCTTCAGAACAGGCCCTCTTGGCCTCTTAAACTGAGCAGACTGATTAGGCCTGAATCCAGGTCTAACCACAGCTCTCGCCTGTTCCACAGGCCTCTTCCCAGCACCAACAATAGACCCCCTCCTTTGGTTCACGAGCAGCTCCTGCCTCTTGGCTGCTACTAGAACCTTCTGATAAGACTCCCGGTCAGAAGAGGTCATAAAACTCTGGAGCTCCGAAGCAAGTCCCTGCAGGAACCTCTGAGCTCTCTCCTCAGCGTCCTGCACCATCTTTGGTGCAAACCGACTCAGCCTCATGAACTCTTGGTGATATAGGTCCACCGACGAGCTCCCTTGCTTCAAATCGATAAAACACTACAGCATCTCTTCCCTGGTAGCTTTCGGAAAGAACTCACCCTCAAATCTGGCCTTGAAGGTAGCCCAAGCTATCGGCTCCACCAACATCTTCTCTTCCGCATCCCACCAATTCCGAGCATTATCCTTGAGTTGCCTCTTCGCCAAATCAACCCATCCAGCCAGGGTGATCTTGGCCATCTTCAGATTGTCCTCGATGTTCCGAATCCACTCATCGGTAGCCAGAGGACCCTCAGAACCATCAAAATATACGGGACCCAGCTCCCAAAATTGCTTCGCTCCTGGCTCAGAGCGAGGGGCATCCGGAAGAGCCCGGGCAGCTCGAGCAAGTGGAGCATTCTGGACTTGCAGAAGCATGCCCTGCTGCACTTGCATCATCTGGAGCATCATCCGCATCATCTCCCCGTTGGTGGGTTCCTGCTCAGGCTCCTCATCATGAGGGAGCGCACCACTGCCCCCACCACGGGTGAATCGTCTCCCTGCCATCTAGTGACATAGAGAACGAATCAGATTTGACTCATAGCTTATGACATCGGACGTCGAACTTAGTTTATTGGACATTCTAATATTATTATCGCTATTCCAAAAATCGCAGTTACAGAAGGACCTGCATGGGCCACCAACAAAACCTGTCACGACCCGCTTCCCTAAAACGGAGGTGAGACGTGAAAAGGTCCGCACGAGAGTGGAGCTGTGAAGCCCCAAACCCGATAAGCGTCAATAAAACAAAAGCAGGTCCCTGTAACCACAACGGAACAACAATAATAACACAAGGAGAGACTGAAATAAAATCTCACATCTCATAAATTGTCCAACATGAAAATAAGTCCAACATCCAGAAAAGCCACCAGGCTAAAAGAAAGAGTCTAAAGGCCCAGAACAAGGCCAACAAAAGCAACGACATAACAAGGTATAGGTGCTACGCACCGATAACAAAACAACTGTCTAAACAAAAGTAAAACACAACGAAGACACTAGGACTGGCCCCCAGTGTCCACGTACTCCCCGTCAAACACAAGCTCGGGCTCGGCGTCAGCAAACACCTCGTCCTCAACAATGTACTCAGGCTCAGGATCTAACATGTGTCACCCAAAAGAGTAAAGGGGCACATGTCAGCAAGTCTAAAAGACTTGGGCAAGGAAACTGAAAGTAAGGCAACTAGCAACCTAGCAGTTATAGTATGCATGACATGGCAGTTATAACATGAGTGCACAATTAAGACATGGTGAACAATAAGTACAAGAGAACATCATCGGGACAAGACAAGAGTAGCCAAGCTACTATCAATCTCAATCAATTCACTATTCACGTTTCACGTTGTTTTGTAGATGTTTACGCCCTTCAGCTGAATGGTACATCATTCACACTGATCGGCACTAAACACTACCCCACCCCAGAGTTTACGCCTTACAACTGCAGTTACTGATCAGGCAGACTCCCAGTTGAATGGCCGCTTAACCCTTACCTCATCCCACACGTAAACAAGCCAGGGTCCCTGCACATGAGCCCAGCAAGTGAGCCAGGGTTGCCCCGCACGGGAGCTTGTTTCTTAGTTCACAATTCAATATCGAGCGTTGGGGTTAGCAACTCATTATGCTCGCTTCTGGTCACGAGCCAGGAAACACAAGTATTGTAGCGATGCTACGCAATCACGGGATCACTTAAAGAATGCAATGACATGACAATTAAATTGCGTACCGTTAATGGAATTTAAACATGACATGGTAATTGTGCAACATGCTAAATGTCGGAACTAGCTTCGTTATCAAGCTAGTTCCCCAATTTGCGCCTAGGCGAGTATCATTTCGTCGCCTAGCCTCTTTTACGCCTACAACAAGCAAATGGCCTAAAACATGGCCTAATCCATAAGTGGCAAGTTTCAATTGCCTAGCACCGGGGATGACGATCACGAAGGTTCGTCTCTCGGATGCTAATCTACGGGGGAAATCGCTGTTAAGGGGAAACAATCATCAAACAACATGAAATTTCATTAGGGTTTCATAAAAATACAAATAGGTTATGAAAACATCAAGGGATCGATTTCTTACCAAGAGGAAGCGGAAGAAACCCTCCGGAGAACCCTAGGACCAGATCTGGAAACAAATGGAGAAGTTTTGGAGAATTAGGGGTTTTGGGGGATTTTGGGGATTTGATGGAAATTTGGGGAAAATGAGAGGTAGATAGATTTGATGGAGGGTTTAGATGATGAATCTAGGACTTGGGATGAAGGAATAGGGCTTGGAGGAAGATGGGGGCTCAATGGGGGAGATTTTAGGGTTTTGGGTCGAGTGGAGGAAGAAGAAAACGTTTGGGATGAGTATAAATAGGTTGGGCTGGCGGCTGCCCAGAAATTAGGGTTTTAACACAGATTAGTCGGTCAAAGAGCTACCACAGACCGACTAGTTTGGCAACTAGTCGGTCGGTCGACCAACGCAGACCGACTAAGTGTAAACAGTAACTTCTGAACGAGAATAGGATTTAGAATTAGTCGGTCCATGAACAAATACTGACCGACTAGTTTAGCATCTAGTCGGTCGATGAACGTTCTTAGACCGACTAAGAGTAAACAGTAACTCGTCTGTACAGTAGAACCAAGAATTAGTCGGTCTGAGTACAAAACTTAACCGACTAGTTTAACAACTAGTCGGTCGAAAGATGAACTTAGACCGACTAAGAATGAACAGTACTGATACTAAAATTTAGATGATGTGTTAGTCGGTTAAAGAAGCATTGCCGACCGACTAGTTTGCAACCTAGTCGGTCAACCAACGTTCTTAGACCGACTAACGATAAACAGTAACTCCTGAGAAATTTAGAAAGCCAACTAGTCGGTCCAAGAAGGATTGCCGACCGACTGGATCGTCATCTAGTCGGTCGGTGCCCCTTCTTACACCGGCTAATAAGCACCAAAAGTTCCGATACGGAGCTCGGGGCCCCGGGATCGATTCCTAAGACTCCTAGGCTTGATCTAATAGTAAGATACGACCGTTATGAAGTCCGTTACAAATGACATACTTCGAAATCAACAATCCTAAGGAAGAAACGAGAAAATACGACGAATCGATTGAAAATGAAAGCTACGGAGACGAAAACCACACATGAGGAGAAAATCCACCAAAACATATATTATATTATAATAAATCCAGATACATGAAAAGCAGTCGTTACAACTTATATGATTTAAAGATATTTAATTCGAATTTCATGTTACCAAATGTTATCTTCAACTGTCCATCTATACAATTGATCACTACATTGCCTGTAGCTAAGAATGGACGTCCCAAAATGACAGGATTGATGTTACCAGAAGGTGGTCCATGTATGTATAAGACGATGAAATCCACGGGGTAATAGAACTTGTCCACTTGAACAAAAAAATCTTCCACACAACCCCTTGCAACTTTCATTGACATGTCTCCTAATTGAAGCACCACGGGCATTGGTTTCAGCTGTCCCAAACCTAGTTGCAAGTAAACAGAGTAAGGCAAAATATTCACGCTAGAACCTAAATCAAGCAAAGCATTTCCAAAGCTCTTAGTCCCTATAATGCATGGAACAGTGGGAGAACCTGGATCTTATATTTGGATGGAGTGTTATATTGTACTGTAGCACTTACTTGTTGCGTGAGAAAAGCTATCTTTTTCACATTAATCTTTCGTGTCACCGTGCATAAGTCCTTTAAAAATTTTGCATACGCAGTCACTTGTTTTATCGCATCAAGCAAGGGAATATTAATTTTTTTATCTGTTTGAAAATGTCCCGAATTTCTGCCCGATACTTATCTTTCGAATGTGGTGCTAGCCTATGTGAAAATGGCACTGGAGGTGTATATGGTTCAGGATCTTTTTCTTTGACCTCCTCCTCCTCTTCTAAGCTATTCTCCTCCTCTTGCAGCTTTTGTGGTATATGCTCATCCTCTTTCTCCTCCCCTATTTGTTCATGCTTAGGTGGTTCTGCCTTTTCTATTTCTCATCCGCTATGCAAAGTTGTCACCGCCTTGCATGGTTTCACATTATCACATGAAAAAGAAGTGGGATTTATGTTAGGATTTGCAACAGACTGAGCAGGTAAAGTACCTTTTTCTAAAGATGCAGCAATTTTAGAGAAGTTTTCATTAAGCTGCTAAAAGTACTATTGAAATTGATGTTGTTGCTGTTGTTGCTGTTGATTCTGCATTTGCATCATTTGTTGAAGTACGCCAATGATATCAGTGCTTTGTTCCTTCTTTCCTTGATTGCTTGCATGATTCAGATGTTAAGGAGTGGTCTTCTGTTGTGCTGGATGTTGTGGTCCCCATCTTAAATTTGGATGATTCTACCAAGAGGAGTTGAAAGTATTCGAATTTACTCCTTGATTTGACACCCAATTCACTTCAGTTTGTGGGTTCCTTATAGTCTCTTTCATGGATGGGATCACGGGGCAAACAGACATGTCATGAATGGGCAGCTCACAAATGGCACAAAATGTTTCAGCTTCACTGCTTTCACCACTCTCAAGTCTAGGCCTTATAGCCTATGCACCAGTAATGCATCCACATGTGTTCTTATCGCATCGTCCAGCTTTAATGAGTGCATGCCTCCTTTAGATGCTGGATGTGGATCTGATATATCAAACTCTGAAATAGACTACCATCTTCTCGTATGATCTGCTATGGTTTCCATGTATTTTCATGCCTCCGTAGGAGTTTTCTGAAAGAATTTGTCGTTGCACATCATCTCCATGTATTGCCTAGTTTGCGACTGCAGGCCATCATAAAAGAATCCAATATCATGGCCTTTGACATATCCATGGTGTGGGCAAGCAATCTAAAGGTACTTGAATCTCTCCTGTGCTTGGTCGTATGACTCCTTCTCCTTCTACGAAAAGGACATGATTTGTCGCTTCAAGGCGTGTGTCCTACGCAAAGAAAAGAATTTTTTAGAAACTCAGTTTGCAATTGTAACCAAGTAGAGATAGATCTAGGTGGCAAAGAATTTAACCAATGTTTTGCTTTATCTTTCAGAGAGAATGGAAATATTTTAGATAAACAGAATCAGAGCTAATTTTTCCATCTAACTGTGTTGAGCATACTCTTCAAAAGTTCTGATATGTAAATAAGGATTATCATTTTCTATGCCATAGTAAGATGGTAAGAGTTGAATCACACCTGGTTTCAGATTAAAATTATGAGCATCAGTAGGTAGAACTATGCATGAATTAGACACCACCCTAGATGGCATATAAATTTTCAATAAAGGTCTTTCTTGTGTAAGTGGTGTGATACGTGTTTCATCATCATTATACGCCATATTTTCAGTTCGTATTAATCTATGTGAAGTATAGGATCTATGCCACATAAACTAGCAGGAAAAGATGTTTTTATGGTTTATATTTTCATGTGTTTTTAATACAATAGAAAGCAAGTAAAAAATCCTAAACTAAAAGATGAAAAGATCACACCGAGTATTCCTCCAAAGAAACTGAGATTATGGATTGAAGATACCGATGTCCCCTACAACGGTGCCAAAAAATTGACTCTTCTCAAAATATGCAAGCGCTACTCCCAAGTGTAGGAGATCGATCAAGTAGTAAACCTGGAGAGTCAGGTGTCGAATCCACAGGATAGTTGACCTGCAAACCAAAAGAATTAGTCTCTAAAAGTAATAAATCAACGAAAAGAAACCACCTTTCGAAGGTGAAGTAATTGTGATGATGGTTTTAAGTAAACATAAAAGCGATACTAAAACAAGTACAGAGAGTTGATCCAAGAAACCAATGAGAGGAGCATGTGTCAGTTGTGATTTCATTAAGGGTTTTGTAATCAATGATTATGGATATCTTTTTTATAACTCAACAGCTCATCTGGCTAAGGTATGAGAACATCGAAAAGTATGGAGATAAATCGTTGAATAACGTGCCAAGAAATAATCACGTAAAATATCGATTTTCATACAGGAAATATGCACAAGTGCCCTCTCGGGTCACGATACATCCTCTAGGATCGCATCACGAATAAGCCTTACTCAATCATATTCAATTAAAGCATGCACATGTCTCCGTTTAACATACTCAATTAGATTATACGTAGAAACCGACAGAATACGTGATTATAAGATGAATATAGGGCGAAAAGATATTGAAATTAAAGACTAAAATACCCTAACTACTTAACAACCAACACATGAAGGTACTAGCCACGCATGGAGAGAAGAAAACTCAATTTCATTAGCAAATACATGATCAAAGTCTCAAAATACGTGCTAAATACGCAAAATACAAGGTATAAGTTGATATTTCTATCGCCAAAACTCCTCCAAAAGCCTTAGATCTCCTTCAGTAAGAGCCACTAGACTCTGTCTCCAAAGCCCCGGAAACTCACGTAAAAATACGCACAATAGAGCATCCAATACACAAAAAGTACTAAACCCTAGGCCAAAATACGCTTAAATACAAGAGCTTACGGGTTTAATAGGTTAGCAGAACCATATCCGCTCAAAAAATGCCATAGATCCAAACTGTCACGACCCGCTTCCCTAAAATGGAGGCGAGACGTGAAAAGGTCCGCACGGGAGTGGAGCGATGAAGCCCCAAACCCGATAAGCATCAATTTAGTATAAGCAGGTCCCTGTAATTGCAATCGAAACAACAACAATAATAATAATGGACGGATATGAAATACCAATCCCCAAGTTTGTCCACAAAATATTCAACATCACAGAAAAGCCACCAGGCTAAAAGAAAGAGTCTAAGGGCCCAGAACAAGGCCAAACAAAAACAACGACATAAAAAGTATGGGTGCCACGCACCGATAACAAAACAACAGTCTAACAAAAGTAAAACACACGGAGACACTAGGACTGGTCCCCAGTGTCCACGTACTCCCCGTCCAACACGGGCGCAAGCTCGGCGTCCGCAAACACCTCACCCTCAGCGAGCAACTCAGGCTCAAGGTCTAACATGCGTCACCCAAAAGAGAAAGGGGCACATGTCAGCAAGTCTAAAAAGACTTGGGCAAGGAAACTGAAAGTGACTAACAACCTAGCATTTAAATGTTAAACAATGGCATGGCAGTTGAATATGATGCAACAGTTTAAAAGAGTGACAAGCATGCACGGTGTAGCAAAAGCTACCAATTCACTAATCACTAATCACTTATCACTTATCACTTATCACTTATCACTTAGCACTTAACACTTAACACTTACCACTTAGTGCATAGAGAGTCCACTTACTGGCCAGCTCGTTTATCTCTATCACTATCAACACTGAAACACTAGAGATTTCACCTGCTGGCCAGAGTGGCTGATCAAGCCAACTCGGGCTCAGTCCGCTTATCTCTTACCCCACCCACATGTGACGAGCGTTGGGGTTTCCAACTCATTATGCTCGCTTCTGGTCACGAGCCAGGAAAATAAGTGTGTGTTGACATCCGAGCGTTGGGGTTAGCAACTACAGGGCTCGCTTCTGGAACACGAGCCAGGAAACATGGGATTGTAGCGTGTGCTACGCAATCACGATAAATAATCACTATGCAATGCCATGAACAGATAATTGCGTACCGTTAATGGAATTTAAACGTGACAGGCAAAATGCAATGACATGAACATATTCGCGTACCGTTAATTTAAAGTAAACGTGACATATGAGCATGATGGGGGTGACAGACCAAGCTTCGTTGTCAAGCTAGGTCAAGGGCGTCTAAACGGATATCCTTTCACCGTTTAGTCTCTTTTACGCTAAAACAAGGGAAATGGCCTAAGCACGGCCTAAACAACAAGGGTAGCAAGTTTCACTTGCATATCACCGGGGATGACGGTTACGAAAGTTCGTTTCCGCGAATGCTAGCCTACGGGGAATCGCTGTTATGGGGAACAATCATCAAAACACAAGTATTTTATTAGGGTTTCATAAAAAGTACAATAGGATAAGAAAACAACGGTAGATCGATTTCTTACCGAGAGAAGGCGGAAGAAACACTCCGGGGAACCCTAGGACCAGATCTGGAAAAGATTGGGGGAAGTTGGAGAAACTAGGGTTTTGGGTGATTTGGGGGTTTTAATGGATTTCGATGGAGATTTGGGGAAGTTGAGAGGTGGAATGAGTGAATGGATGGATTGGATGATGGATTTATGGCTTGGAATGAAGGATTGAAGCTTGGAGGGAGATGGGGGCTCAAGGGGGAAGATTTTAGGGTTTTGGGTCGTGTTGGGGAAGAAGAAAACGTTTGGGTCGGGTTTAAATAGGTTGGGCTGGCGGCTGCCCAGGAATTAGGGTTTTAACACTGGTTAGTCGGTCAAAGAACAACCACTGACCGACTAGTTTGGCAACTAGTCGGTCGGTCAACCAACGCAGACCGACTAAGTGTAAACAGTAACTCCTGAACGAAAATAGGATTTAGAGTTAGTCGGTCCATGAACAAGTACTGACCGACTAGTTTAGCATCTAGTCGGTCGATGAACGTTCTTAGACCGACTAAGAGTAAACAGTAACTGATACAAAAATAAGATGATGAGTTAGTCGGTTCAAGAAGAATTGCTGACCAACTAGTTTGCAACCTAGTCGGTCAACCAACGTTCTTAGACCGACTAACGATAAACAGTAACTCAACTAAAATTAAGAAAGCTAACTAGTCGGTCCAAGAAGGATTGCCGACCGACTGGATCGTCATCTAGTCGGTCGGTGGCCTTTCTTACACCGGCTAATGAGCACCAAAAGTTCCGATACGGAGCGCGGGGCCCCGGGATCGATTCCTAAGACTTCTAGGCTTGATCTATTAGTTAGATATGACAGTTATGAAGTCCGTCACGAATGACATACTTCGAAATCGACGATCCTAAGGAAGACACGAGAAAATACGACGAATTGATCGAAAATGAAAGTTACGGAGACGAAAACCACACAAGAGGAGAAAATCCACCAAAACATATATTATATTATATTAAATCCCGATACATGAAAAGCAGTCGTTACACAAACCCACCAGCCGGTGCAAATGTCGACCGCTCGATGGATGTAGGATCTGTCTATGTCTCGACACGTGGCACCGATCGGATCCCAACTTCGCCCCGCTCCGCTTTGCATCCGAGCCTAGCTCGGATTTGACTTCATATTCGTTCGAAACCGTTCGATTAATCTGGGTGTCGTTATGATCTCGCCATGTGGCCATTAGATTACCGACTCTTCATTCGGTCCCAGCTCAAATGTCTGGGTGATCTCATCCGTTGGATCGACATCCATTGGAGCCTACACAGCCGCCCCGCCCCGCAATAGTATACCATCCGATGAAGCACAGACGTCCAAGATGTTGCCATGTCACACAGACGCTGAGCGGGTGACGTACGCCTGCCGTATTTCGGTCGTATTTTTGGCATATTTAAGCATTTATTTGGTAACCTGTATTTAATTATTTATAGTAATTAACACAGATCTCAGAAAAATACAAATAAGTAGCTGTTGTAATCGTAAGACTGAGATATTCACATTAAAAAAATACTAAAAGTGTTGAAATACTCAATATAATGATGGTTTGTGCATATGTCGAGATATTGCTCTAATTAATCCTATTAATCTAAATACACTTGTATTAGAGGCCAAGTAAGCATCATATACACACAAAATTGCACTAATTAGGGGTTAAATCTATAATATTTACCCCAAATCAGTTGTGGGAACGAGTATTCGTGCATCAGTTGAGCCCGGACAGGCTAGTTTTACCGAGCTAATGGGAGAGATCTTTCATTGTTGACTGAAACAGATAGACCACATGTCAGAGGAACCAGAAGGGGTCACCCTCCGATTCACCTTCGATGGAGGAAGGAGAGAGCATGGATAGATATAGCCATAGCTAGGGTTTGAGAGATGTGGAATATTAGGGGGTTTGAGATAGATATTTAGGGTATCAGATTAGGCTTCCCTGATAGATATGGTTTCTACTATATTCATAGGGTCAATGGATGCTTGGCCATGTTAGCAGACCCCCCTTGTCCCTTCATAACAAACCCGTTAGGGGATTCATCAGAACGTGGAGTGCCCGTTGTAACTATCCCCGACAAAGGTGACTGTGTACCGCTGAACAAAGCGGGTGCACGTCGCTTCTGATAAAGCTAAAAATACATTGTCTAATGAGACAGGCCATGTAGTTTCCCTGATAATGTTGGCAATTACTTACATGGGGCTGGCCTACTGATAATGGTTTGAGAGAAAAAAGAGGCACATGTGCCTGAGATCACGCTGTTATGATTCCAGGGGTTGATATTGCCTAGAAGGCGAGAGCTCAGGCTGTAAAGTTTAAACATACCGACCTCAGGGGGTCATCTACACGGAATTGAGCTACTAAAGGAGTTGACCTCGTAAGGCTGTCCTCGAAAAGATGTGATGTTGACGGAATATATTGACTGCCGTTAGTGTATGGCCGGGCTCGTCCCAGAAAGTCATGTGATCTACGAGGGCACATATGCACCTAGCAAGCTCAATCTGTCCAGCTTAACCAGGCCCTTGCTTTTGAAGTATCATCTATAATGGCTTCTCATCGTTTTCCTTGACAGTAAGACCCGAGCTGCCTCCTAAGGTCAGGCATGGAAAGGCGAGGAGACAAATCTAAAAAGGAGACTTAAAAGGCATGAGGTTTCGATTAACCTCGCTTGATTGGACTGACTGGTTTTGAGAATGTTACACCCGAGTTGTGGGGATGATGCATAGGGATGCTACCCAAATCATTCCATGCCTGAAGTGATGGATTCGAAATGACTGTTTCTCATCATAGAACTCGAAGAGGTGAAGCCACTTCCTCGGGAAAATTCATTTGTCACGTGTCTGGGTCTGATTCATGAGCATTTATGACGTTCAGGCATTGTTCAATTGCAAGATCTAAAAGGTCGTGATTAATTCTCGTCTGGGGAGATCAGATGGTTGTGCTCGCATCATCCCTTTTCATCATACTTATGGTAGGGGAGAAAAAGGGAAAAGATATCGTCAATTGTAGCACAAAACCCCTGACTTTTTCTTATTGCAACCTGTTGAGTATTGGTGTTTCATACCAATAGCATTTTGATGATGATCACAACATTATGTTGTTGCTAACGACTTTCATGTTTTAATCTCATGTTTATCAAATGGAGAATATCATGATTTGGAGACTAATAGCTTTGTGCAAGGATGGACATCAAGAGGAGCAATGCAATGCTTGGACTCAAGGGGTGCCAAAGCTTGGAAGGTGATGGGGAGCATCAAGGCTAGAAGAGATTGAAGATTAGACTCTTAAGGGAAGCAATGCAATCCATGTAATATCTTTTATTACTTGTATTTATCTTTTTGAGCCTAGGTTTATTGTAATGCCTTGATAGATTGTCATACTCTCATGTATATTCATTTAACCATCTTAGTGAGCCTTAGGATTATCATAGAAACCATCCTAATAGCTTCATCATGCCTTAAACTCAATCTGGAGTTTTTGGCTCTCCAACAGGCGACTGATGAAGGAAGGATATGTGACTGGGTGATTCTAGACGCCTGGCCAGACTTCTACAGTCGACTGTTATGCACTAGCTCAAGTCAACTTTTATTGACTTTATATTGAGCTATTAGAGAAAGACGACTGACCCTCAAATTACAGTCGCTTATATTCCATCAGGTGCCTGGAAATTGTTCTACAGTCGTCTGTGTCCCAAGTGCGTATCTTGCATTTTCTGGGTTTCATCCCACTTTGCAAGTCAGTCGATTGATGAAGTATTTACAGTCGCCTATCTAATTACAGGTGTTTGTGAAATGGTCATCTATCAACTGAAGATGCTAGTGCAAACGTTGCGTTTTTCTCAGCTCTTTTCCATCCCATGTGATAGTCACCTGCTGAAGGATAATCAGGTGCATGCACATTGTACAGGCACCAGTCGCCTGTCCTGGCTCAGATTATAGCCGTTGGGAATTTTATAGTCGTTGACCAGTCGACTGTCTGGTGTTCATCAATCGACTGTCTATGTCGTAATCTGCCAACAATCTAGCCGTTGCAGATGTATTATTTTGGGGTTTTTCTTTGGGTTTGAGGGTTCCTTGGGCTTCCTATATATAGGAGAGGGCAGAGTTCATTAGAACTTCTTGGAACTATTGACATTCATTAGATTTTAATTAAGCCACTCTCAAAATCTCCCATTTCCCTCTTAGAGCCCTTAATCTCCTTTATGCATTGAAGTCAAGCTCAAGGGAAATCATCCAATTGATATCAATCTTAACCTCATCACTTGGAGATCCTTTTCATGCCTTGCATTCATTAATGAGTAAGTTCATCATCAAAGCATAGGTAAGATTATTTGTTTTACTTAGTGTTTTAATTTGAAACCCTAGCTTTCTGTGTGAGAGCTAGTTACTCTCTGTGTGAGAGTATAACCTTCTGTATGAGGGTTGGTTGAGTTCACTCTGTGTGAGAGCAAAAGTCTTTCTGTGTGAGAGCAAGGATATCTCTGTGTGAGAATCAAAAATCCTCTGTGTGAGGTATCTCTATGTGAGATTGTATTCACTTCTCTGTGTGAGAATTATAGTGGATATTGGTGTGGCTAGATGTACTCAAGTTTAGGGAATCAGGGTAAAATCTTGTGTTTGCGTTTGGATTTTTGTGGTGTTTAAATTCCTCTTGCATTTATAATTCCACATTTGCAAGTTTAAGATTTAAATATGCAATTTGTGTCATTACACTATTCACTCTCCCTCTAGTGTGTTGTTGTTAGTATTGCAAGGGTAAGACGGGCCTAACAATTGGTATCAGAGCGAGATTATTGCATACAACAATGATGACATTCAACGCTATATCTGTGTCTTATGAAGAAGGTCTATCAACTGTTCGACCCTCGCTTTTCAACGGAACCAACTACCCAAGTTGGAAGATCAAGATGATGATCTACTTGGAGGGTCAAGACCTATGGGACATCACAGAGTTTCCATTTGAGAAGCCTACTACACCCGTGGCTTCAAGAACAAAAGCGGAGAAGGACTCAATTAAATTGAATACGAGGGCTATGAATGCATTCCATTGCGCCCTCACTTCAAATAAGTTTTACAACATCTCCATATGTAAAACGACCAATGAAATTTGGCATACATTAGAGATTTCTCATAAAGGGACTTCGAAGGTAAAGAAATCTAAACAATGCATATTTAGATCTAAATATGATATGTTTAAGATGCAGGATGGTGAAAACATCTCGGAGAGGTTCACAAAGTTCACAAAAATCATGAACGCTTTGGAATGACTTGGGAATGTGATTTCCCAAGAGGATAGCATGGAGAAGATCATTGAATCACTTACATCTCAATGGGAGTCAAATGTAAACGGTATTTTGGAGTCAAATGACATGTCCAAAATACACCGTTGAGGAATGCATTGGGAATCTCATGGTATATGAAGTGAAGCTTCAACATAAGAAAGAGATTCAACCAAAGAAGCCCGAAAAGCCGGAGAAGCAAAAGGGGGTTGCATTCCACGCCGAGAAGGAGCCAATCCAATGGAGGAATAAATTCCATCAAGAAGCTTCGAGTGAAGATGATAGAGAAGATGATGATAGCGATGATGATTTCATCGAGCTTGCCAAGCAATTCAAGGCATTCCTTAAGGGCAAGCAAGGTAAATCTTTCTCAAAGTTTGCCTCTAAGTCTAACAAGGTTTGTTATACTTGCAGTGGCAAGTGTCATCTCGTTGCCGAATGCCCTTCCAAACCCTCCAAAGATTACTATAAAGGGAAAGGAAAGAAGCATTGGAAAGGCAAGTCCAAGTTCAAGAACCAAAAGAAGGGACTTGTCGGTACATTCGATGACTCGGATGATGATTCATCAAGTGACGAAGAAGATGATGACAAGGAGCAAGCCCACATGTGCTTCACGGCATTGGAATATCTTTCTTCAAGATCTAGCAATGAAGAGGTGGAGTCTTGGCTCAAGTCCAATGAAGAAGTGTACTTAATGGCAAAAGGGAAAGCGTCTTTGTCATGCTCTAACGAGGAGGAAAGTGATGAGGAAGTTGAGGTGGTGCCAAAGCTACCATATGAGGTTCTTGAATACCGATACAATGTGGCCTCCAACGCGGCAAGTAAATGCATCGATTCATATGCTAAATTGAAAGCTAAATTTAAAAATGCTATGAGTAGGGTGCATGAACTTGAGTCTACTAGTGTTAATGTAAATAATGTGCATCTTTGTGACACCAGTAAGAGAGACACACTTCTCTCTCAAGTTAAGGAATTGAGCATTTCCAATGATAAATTAGTAGCTCAAAACCTTAGCTTAGAGTCTCGCATTCAAAAACTTGCATTGAAATGCGAAGAGGAATCACATAACCTCAAAAGATTCGTTTATTCTAAGGATTCACTCCACGGTTTGCTTGAAACAAAATCCGACAAACCATAAAAGAGGTTTGGGGTATATTCAAAATGTGGTACCCAAACCCACCTCTAATTCTTCTTTTGGTGCAAATTCAAGAAATTTTATTAAAGCACCTAAGAAGAATCACAATGCTTTCTAGTATAACAATAGCACCAACAAGAAGCATGTAAATCACAAGGTGGTGAGGAATAATGAAAATTCTTCTTTTTTTCTAAGAAGCAAAATCCTCACTTTATGCATGCCAAGAAAATCTTTTCTACACCAAAGCATGCCACATCTACCCCTCTTACAAAGGCAAAACCCTTGCCTAGGAATTCCTTGAGTTTATGGATTCCCACAAGGTGTAGTGTGCAAGAGAGGGATAGATACATCAACTCACTAGTTAGGAATGTGATCACCTCTTGTGATTACATTAGGAAATCAGACTCTTCTTAGGTTTGGTTTCCTAATGTTTAATTCTCTCACACATATGCATATTGCGTGGGTATTGTGCTTAAATGTTTATTTTTAGCATACCCATTGTTTGTGTGATGTTTAATGATTTTTGAAAATGTTTTCAAATTTATTTTTCATGAAAATAGGGACCTTGGGGATTACATTGGCATACATGCATTTGTTGATCAATATGTATGTCAATGTGGGAGTTAATATATTAAGTTTGTTTAAAATTATTTTAACAACATACTTTAACTCTCATCTTGGGTTTTGATTAAGATCATTATTGACAATTGTTTAGTATGGTCTTGATCTTAACCCATTGATATTGCCAACATGTTTCATGTTATATTTACTTTTGGCAATGTCATGTGTATCAATGTGATTGATTTTTCCATATCTATGCTTTAATACACTTTAGGCCCATGGCTCCAAATATTAATTTACAATTGGTAAAGAGGATTATCTTTCAAGATTTTTTCTTACAATTGTTATTATCTCAATTGTTAAATATATTTTATATTTTTCTTTACAATTTCTATTAGATCCTAGAAGTCAACAATTTGACCAATTCTATAATCTATGGGGAGCATGAGATAGTGATTGATACCCACAAAATTTCTATATTTGGTATAAAACATCTCTTTATCTCTTGCATATTGTCACATCTTTTATTAGAATGTCAATGGAGATATGTTTGATGTCCACATTGTTGACAACGACAAGGGGGGAGAGATATGCATTATGTACATCATGTATTTCATTCATTTGCATTTGGGGAGAGAGATTGGATTATGTAAATCATATCTTCTAATCCTAGCTTGGGAGAGAGATATATCTATGGGGAGAGATATGTGGTTTTATGTAATCCATGCCTATTATATGTCACCATTGTTTCTTAACTTTACAATTGTGTATCTCATTGTACAATTGGTGCATATAAGTAAGGGAGCTTATTAGCATTGTGCTTTATTTTCTTTATGTTTACATAATGTTTGTCATCATCAAAAAGGGGGAGATTATTGAGTATTGGTGTTTCATACCAATAGCATTTTGATGATGATCACAACATTATGTTGTTTCTAATGACTTTCATGTTTTAATCTCATATTTATCAAATAGAGAATATCATGATTTGGAGACTAATAGCTTGGTGCAAGGATGGACATCAAGAGGAGCAATGCCAAAGCTTGGACTCAAGGGGTGCCCAAGCTTGGAAGGTGATGGGGAGCATCAAGGCTACAAGAGATTGAAGATTAGACTATAAGGGAAGCAATGTAATCCATGTAATATCTTTTATTACTTGCATTTCTCATTTTGAGTCTAGGTTTATTATAATGCCTTGATAGATGCATATGCATTTAACCATCTTAGTGAGCCTTAGGATTATCATCGAAACCATCCTAATAGGTTTACCAAGCCTTAAACTCAATCTGGTCTTTTTGGCTCTCCAACAGGCGACTGATGAAGGAAGGACATGCGATTGGGTGATTCCAAGCGCTTGGCTAGACTTCTACAGTCGGCTGTTATGCACTAGCTTAAGTCAAATTTTATTGACTCTATCTTAAGTTATTGTAGACAGACGACTCACGCTCAATTTACAGTCGCATGTATTCCCTCAGGCACCTGGGAATTGTTCTACAGTCGTCTGTATGCCAAGTGCGTAACTTGCATTTTCTGGGTTTCATCCCTGTAATATCTCGTTTCCGTATATACAAGTATAATGTACTTAATTTTGGATGTATATGTACATATGAATTTTTTGGGGGTATTTCATGAATTTTCCATAATTTTCTATTAACTAAATTATTTTTAAATAATTTTAAGGAGCACTTGGATTTAAATAAATAAGGAATTTGGATGAAATACATTGTATATGGGGTTGTGTGTGGTATTAATTAATGTATTTCCTATTCTCAAATTTAAAAATTTTGTGAAATTTACATGTTGACAACTGTTAAGGCCAAAATTGACCGAGACAGTTGTTAGGCTGATGTGGGCCCTTCGCGCTGAGTTGGAGCCTCGTCAGCAAGTGAAGTGGGACAATAGGTTGGAAGAACCTGGGCGAGTGAAGGAGGTCGATGATGATGCGACACTCGATCGACCCTTGGACAGGTAATGTGTCGATTGGTCGAGGCTGGGAAGCTCGATTACGACCTTCGCATTTGATGGCGATGCGTCGATCTACACCAGAAAGATACGTTGGGGGGGTCAGATCTGGGTTCCGACCCAAATCCCATCCGATGCTTACGTTAGTATGTGAACTTAAGGATGCGAAGGAGCTAGGAGCAGCTGAGATCGACCCACGGAGGTTCGACTCAGATCTGTCGTCGCTATCTCTATAATGTAAGAAATATCGGCTGAGAAAAGTAGAGTTCTATGTCTTAGACCTCGTACCTTGAAGATGGGACCCTTCCTTGTAGTTATAGGCATTCAGGGTCCTTTTGGAGACGTTGGGGAGATAACGGCATCCTATTATGGGGCCACGATCTTCCCCCTTTAATATGAGCAAATGTTATACACGTTCTCACGAATTACTAGCCCATCTCTAATCCCATGTTCGAGTGCGGGAAATGCAACGGTCGACTGACCAATGGGCTTTGACTGAGTCGACATCGGGCTGCTCTTGTGGGCTTTGTGGGCCTTAGTCATCCACCGATCTAGTTATCTCAAGTGCCGGCCCAATGACTCAACAACAGCTAGACACCTTATGTGTCATGGTATCCTTAATTCTCACCTAACTTGGGACACTTGGAGTGATTAGGAGGAAAGATAGGAAGATGAGAATAATGACTTAATTTTTAATTGCGAAAAGAAAAGAAAAAGGAAGAAAAAATCTCTCTCTCACTCTCTCCCTTTCCTACCCAAAACAGCCCAAATATTTCTTCCATCTTCCTCCTTTGCACCAACACTCCCACCACCAAACACCTCCCTTAGCTCCTCCCCTTCCACCACCAAATAACCTCCATCAAAAATTACCTCAAAACCCACCTTTTACATACAAAACAAGCCTCATTTTTTCACCAAAAAAATCTTCATCTTCCACCTAAATTTTTGGAGCTTAGAGAAATGAGCTTTGTGGAAGGAGGAAGCTTAGGAGAAAGCTTGAAGTTCTTTAAGGAGAAGATGGGCCAAATCTTAAAGATTTTAGAGGAATGATATCTAAGGTAGGATTCTCTAACAATCCTAGTTAGGTGCTACTCTTAGAATTGTGTAGGAGTCTCATATTTTAGTTAATACATTAGTTCTCCATTTTGATGTTGCTGGAATTTGAGACAGATTCTCATGCTTCAAGTTTTACTGTTATGTCCAAAACTACATCTGAGATTGAACTGAAATTTTTATGGCAAGGGTAATACGTTATTAGCTACAACTTTCATGTTGAAATATTTTCCAAATTCGAACTGTAATTATGGATAAAAATTATATCTTTTCTGCATGTCAAATTCAGTCCGTTCAGACCCATGTTGCTTAAATGCCACAATTTTCTTTGTACTTATGCAAATTCAGTGTTCTTGGTCAATCTGTAAAGTTAACATCTTAATTTACAACTTTTACCTAGGTCACAATTTCTTATATCTAACTGCAATATGTCTTAAAACTATGACGTTTAAAGTACACAGATTCTGCCTGAAAACAGATTTGACATGTTTCACCAAATAAATCACCATAAATCAAACTGTTTGTATTTATGCTTGAAAGTTTACCAGTGAAACCCAACACCCATATCTACAACTTTCACTAGATGAAAATGTCATGTTATATGTAATATTTGTGACATATCTGCTCAGTTTATGACCAACAATTGACAAAGACTCTGACAATTGAGTGATTACCATATTGGTGCACATTTTCATGTTATACCTCTTTAAATGTTATTAGATGGACACATGCTTATTAGTAATGATAGTATGGTGGTTGTTTGGCAAGTTCAGGATGTTCTATTATGTAACATGTTGCATGTGTGCTATGTTACCAAGAAATTAGCCAATTTTCTACATGTTGCCATGTTCACTTGAAGTGTAGCATGTTTTAGTACAATGTTAATGTGCCATTCTATAATGTTAATTATACTCAAGCCATGAAAGCATGTTATGTTGAAATATTCCTTTTTTTTGAAATTATGAATAGATCCTTTGATGAAATGTTGATGCGATGTTCGTTCTTTAAATCATGACATTAATGAAGTGATGAAAGAAATGAAAAGATGTGAATGCGGTAAATGAGACCGCGGAAACAAATAAAATGATGAATTGTTCTATAAACTGAGAGTGAAGCAAAGAGATGATGTCTGGAGCTCTCGATCCATTCTAAAATGGGTGAGACTCCAGATACGGGTTTGTGGGAAATACAGGTAAATTATAGGAGTTAAGGAGCGGACAGATGATATATTTCTCACTCGCCTTGTCACTCCAGTGAGGGGGAGTTGACTAGAGTTGGAGAGGCCGGTGGTGTACTCATGATTCACCATGACGGTAATTGATGGTTTTCTCCGTTTGTCCCATGAAAAATCGAGATTGTCTCACTCCTTTACCTTGCCCCGCTCGGGTAGGGAGTTACGAGAGGCACCTCAAGTGCCCGTGTCCCTGGTTGAGGTACCACTTTTCACCCACCTTGGGTGAAGTCCGACTCCTTAGTGTCCTACAATTTACCTGGGTTTTCGAATCATATTTATAACTGAAAAGTCTTTGAAGAATAATGTTCAAAATAAATTCCTTAAATTATTGTCTATGGTTGTGCATGTATCGTGCGTCTGTTTCTTTTATGCATATCAGTTTTGCAGTATTTTCCTTTATGCTCAGTACATGCAGTATTGCCTATTTTACGTTATGCAGTTCTTTCTTTCAGACATGCTTATAAAGTTTTGCCTTACTTTATGCATTCGTCTATAGTTATGATTGTCACCAGTAGCTAGACCTTTGTAGTGTAGAGCAACTCTTAGACTGGTCCCTACCTAGGGTAGTTAGGTTTCCTACTGGGTCACGTTGTGACGTGTCCCATCTTGTGGTTTCAGTTTGATATCTGGAGTTGTGTCAGGGAGCTGGAGCAGTAGAACTTATGTGAATGTTGTGTACTTGAGAATTGGGCTGGAGAGTGAGATGAGTTAAGAGTGCGTTGTACCTTTTGGGTTTTGTTGGTGAGAATTGTAAGGTGATGTATATGAGGTTTTGTACATGAGGATATTGTAAATAAAGAGATTATGTGATAATGATGAATAAATAAAATCAGTAAGTTTTCATTATTGTCTTTTGATTATTTCTCTGTTGTTCATGTGTTGTCTGTGTTGTCCATGTTGTCTGTTTGGTTGGAGCATTACGCGTACTTTCCAGCACGTGCGATGTGGCTTGCTGGTTCTTTTGGCTTACTGCATATTTCTCTTCGTAACACTCGCCACTTTGGGGTCACCTGGGACAGATTCGTACTTCCCGGGTATCCTAAGGAGCGGGGCGTTACATTTGGTGGCATATGCAGGTCTCTGCACTGCAGCATGCGTAAGGATGGTGCGAGTAATGCTCCATGGGAGTAATTGTGTCCAAAGGTGTATTGGTGATCAGCCTTCGGATAAAGCACTGGTATTGGGAGACCCAAGGTACAGAGATTCCTGAGGGTAAGCATGGGTAGTCGTTTGTATATATATACATATATATGTGGGTGGTTATGTGTTTGCATAGATACATAAGTATTGTAGGTATATTGGCATGTATTCATATAGGCATGTATCTATAGCTATATCTGGATGTAAGCTACATTATAGATACTTGTATGACTACTTGTGTGTATCCTTATAAGTCATAGTGTAAGTGTTCGTATATGGATGAACTATGAGGTGTATGTATAGAAATGTTGTTTATAGGGATTAAGGAGTAGATAGTATATGATGTGTAAATCTGTGTGTAAGGCATACTATCTTTGAGTATAAATATTGGTGTATAATTAAATTCATGAGATATGTGTTGGTATATGGATGTTTGCATGTACATCTAGGTGGATGTATATTTGGATGTATAAGAGTGTATGATGGTATACATATAGTAATTAAATGTCTATGCATACTATAAATATGATTGTGTGAATTGATGTAGTAAGATATGTATATATAAGTATAGTTACATTTGGATATTGATCATAAGTAATGTATGCAATATATTGGCTTACTAAATGGTGTGTATAGATATACATAAGTAGGTATGCCAAGTTAAAAAATATTGGTGTGTATTTATATGTGTATATATATCGTGTGAAGATATGTGAATGTAACATGTGAATAAGATTTATACATGGATATGTCTTGTGTATACAAGTATGTATATACAAATGTATTGTATTGATATATTTCTTGTGTTATAGTGTATATATATATTCTACGTAATATATATGAATAATTGACTGATGTATGAAAGTATACTCGTGCAGGCATATAGGTAGTTAAATATAGAACTACGTAGTTTAAAATTGGATGTGAATACATATGTATGTATCCTTGCATATATATTAAGTGAGTGTGTACTGGAATGTTGATAAACTATACATATATCCTAACAAGACTATTTACTATAGTGATTTATACTATGAACATATTTGTGTGCGAAAAATTATATATAATTGTCTGTTTAGTTGTAAGTGTTTATACATATGTGCTTAAGTGATATATTTGCGTATGATTACTCACTAGATATGTGGTGCATCATATCAGTGTGTATAAGTATTGGTATATGACTATCTACTATAAGTGTATTAATATTTGGATATACCTACTTACATATGTATGTTAGTATGGTTGTATGCACATAGGATGTGACATATATAGTAATATGTGTATCTATAAATGGATGTATACTTGGTCTATACTTAGATGTATCTAGGTATATCCATAGGTATATATATGTATAAGTATGCTAGCTCTATGACTTATGAGTATGGTGTGTTTAAATATCGTGTGAGCATGTATGTATATAGATATCTATAATTATAAGGAGTGTGTGTGATTACATATAAATAGGTGTATGTATTTAGATATATCTATATGTGTATCCATGAAATAGCATATATCCTTGAATATATACTTGTGTGAATCTTTATGTAAGTACATATGTATTGAGTAAAGTAAGTGTAAAAATGTGGGTGTGTTATTAATGCCTTGGGTGTATCTATATTTCTACTTATTACTAGGCACAAGTATTGATATATGTGTTTGTATGTATAAGTGTACTAGTATGTGTGTACATATGTGGATATAATCTATGGTATAGTGCGTGTATACATGAATGTATAATGTATACATATATCATTGTTTGTATTTCATGAGTGGGAAGACCCTTAGACCTAGTCAACCTCTTGTTGACCCTTAGTTTTGAAAAGTCCGAGGGCAGACTTTGTTTTAAGGTGGGTAGAATGTAATATTCCATTTCTGTATATACGAGTATAATGTACGTATTTTTGATGTATTTGTACATATGAATTTTTTTGGGTATTTCATAAATTTTCCATAAATTTCTAATAACTAAATTATTTTTAAATAATTTTAAAGAGCACATGGATTTAAATAAATAAGGTATTTAGCTAAAATACATTATATATGGGGTTGTGTGTGGTATTAATTAATGTATTCCTATTTTAAAAATATAAAATTTTGTAAAATTTACATGTTGACAACTAAACACCGCATGTGTCATGGTATCCTTAATTATCACCTAACTTGGGACACTTGGAGTGATTAGGAGGAAAGAGAGGATGGTGAGTATGATGACTTAATTTTTAATTGAGAAAAGAAAAGAAAAAGGAAGAAAAAAATCTCTCTCTCTCTCTCTCTCTCTCTCTCTCTCTCTCTCTCTCTCTCTCTCCCCCCCCCCCCCACTCAAAACAGACCAAAAATTTCCTCCTCCATCTTCCCCCTTTGCACCACCACTCCCACCACCAAATACCTCCTTTAGCTCCTCCCCTTCCACCATTAAATAACCTCCATCAAAATTACCTCAAAACCCACCTTTTACATACAAAACAAGCCTCATTTTTTCACCAAAAGAAACTTCATCTTCCACCTAAACTTTGGGAGCTTAGAGAAAGGAGCTTTGGAGAAGGAGGAGTTAGCTTAGGAGAAAGCTTGAAGTTCTTCAAGGAGAAGATGGGCCAAAGCTTAAAGATTTTAGAGGAAGGACATCTAAGGTAAGATTCTCTAACAATCCTAGTTAGGTGATACTCTTAGAATTGTATAGGAGTCTCATATTTCAGTTAATACATTAGTTCTCCATTTTGATGTTGCTGGAATTTGAGAGAGATTCTCATGCTCCTAGTTTTGCTTTTATGTCCTAAACTAAAACTGAGATTGAACTGAAATTTTTATGGCAAGGGTAATACGTTAGTAACTACAACTTTCACGTTGAAATATTTTTCAAATTCGAACTGTAATTATGGATAAAAATTATATCTTTTCTTCATGTCAAATTCAGTCTGTTTCAGACCCATGTTGCTATAAAGGCCACGGTTTTCTTTGAAGTTATGCAGATGGAGTGTTCTTGGTCAATCAGGAAAGATAACATCTTTATTTACAACTTTCTCCTTGGTCACAATTTCGTAAATCTACCTGCAATATGTCTTAGGGTTTTTCGCATATTCATCCCTTAAATCTTGCATATTATGATATGTCCCTTAATTCTTCGTATTTTGAGTTTAATCCCTCAAATAATTAACTATAACCAAAATAGTCATCCACTCTAATTTTCTGTTAAAAACTCCGTTAGTGTGGACGTGGCCGTTAGTGATGGAGTGTCCAGCCTGTTCGCTGGTGGCATTGACGGTGATAAAGGGGAGGGGGATTGAGGGGGGATGAGGGGGGATGAGGGGGATAAGGGGGATGAGGGGGGAATTGGCTGTGGGGAGGAGGGGGAGGCGGGGGAGGTGGGGGGAGATAGACAGTGGAGAGGAGGGGGAGGGGGGAGATCAGCGACAGGGAGGAGGGGAGGAGGGGGAGGAGGAGAGGAGGGGGATCGACGGTAGGGAGGAGGGGATGAGGGGGAGGAGGAGGGGGGATCGGCGGCGGAGAGGAGGGGGATGAGGGGGGATCGGTGGCGTGGAGGAGGGGGATGAGGGGGGAGATCGGCCCGCGTGGAGGAGAGGAAGGGGGGCGTCGGCGTCAGGGAGGAGGGGGATGAGGGGGGGATCGGCTGCGATGAGGGGGGATGAGGGGGGAGATCGTCGACGAGGATGAGGGGGGAGATCGGCGGCGGGGAGGTGGGGGGAGAATGGGGAGGAGCTGTCCCCTCCCCCTCCCCCTCCGTCCCCTCCCCCTCCTAACCACCGTCCCCTCCCCCACCACCACCTCCCCCTCCTCCTCGCCTCCCCTTCCTCCACCTCCATCGCATCCCTCCCCCATTAGGGCTTAGTTCTTAGTTACTGAACACTAATTATTAATTAATCGTTAATTAATCTAACTATTTAACATAATATAGGATGTGTGGGACTATTTAGGTTAACGGCTTAAGATTTGATGGATTAAACTCAAAATAAGAAGAATTAAGGGACAGATATCAAAATATGCAAGATTTAAGTGATGAATATTTGAAAAACCCTATGTCTTAAAACTGTGATGTTTAAAGTACACAGATTCTACCTAAAAGCAGATTTGACATGTTTCACCTAATAAATCACTATAAATCACACTGTTTGTATTTATGCTTGAAAGTTTTCCAGTGAAACCCCAACATCCATATCTACAACTTTCACGAGGATGAAAATGTCATGTTATATGTAAAATTTGTGACATATTTGCTCAGTTTGTGACCATCAATTGATAAAAACAGAGTCTGGACACTTGAGTGATTACCATATTGGTGCACATTTTCATGTTATACATATTTAAATGTTGTTAGATGGACACATGCTTGTTAGTAATGATAGTATGGTGGTTGTTAGCCATGATCAGGATGTTCTATTATGTAACACGTTGCATGTTTGCTATGTTGCCAAGAAATTAGCCAATTTTCTACATGTTGCCATGTTCCCTTGAAGTGTAGCATGTTTTAGTACAATGTTAATGTGCCATTCTATAATGTTAAGTATGCTCAAGCCATGAAAGCATGTTATGTTTAAATATTCCTTTTTATGAAATGATGAGTAGATCCTTTGATGAAATGTTGATGCAATGTTCGTTGTTTAAATCACGACATCAGTGAAGTGATGAAAGAAATCAAAAGATGTGAATGCGGTAAATGAGACTGCAAAAGCAAATGAAATGATGAATTGTTTTTTAAACTGAGAAGGAGGTAGATAGATAATGTCTGGAGCTCTCGATCCATTCTAAAATGGGTGAGACTCCAGATACGGGATTGGGAGAAACACGGGTAAATTATAGGAGTTAAGGAGCGGAGAGATGATAGATTTCTCACTCGCCTTGTGTAACGGCCTGTATTTTTCAAACACTTCAAATACATATTTAACATATTTTTCGACAATTTATTTAAAAAATCTCTTATAGTGGTTAGTCAGGAGTTGTGTATCAAAATTGATTTCAAATATTCTAATAAAAATATTTTGAAACACTAGACTTATTATATTGTATTTCAGCAATTTCAGATTTCCTCAAATACTCAAAAACGTTTCGATAAAAATTCATTTTCAATAATTACCGTTTTGGGTCGACGAATTTATTTTCTATTCAAACATTTTCAAAACGTTTTCATACTTCTACAGTAGCATCCTATGATCATTTAAGGCTCTCCACATTAATTTCGTAATTTTCGGATATCATTTCAGCCTAGAACCTGTAAACCCGCTTTCTAAACCTTTTGGCCTAAAACCTATATTTCAATAGCTCAAATCCGTGAATGGATCTCATATTCGCGATCCTCACGTCGATACGATCCAGTGGGTATATTTTCGTAATTTTTCGGAGTCGTATGCGAAAACGGGCTTGTATTCCTCCGGTTTTTACTAATTACAATTGCTAATTACTTTTCTACAATTACTAAGCTACTTTTACCTAATTACTTCTACCATAAACCCTTAACCAACGCCCTTAACCAGCCTCCCCTTAGCTGGTAATATTAAAAATGTTGGATCTCATCTACCCCCTTAAAAATCTTGCCCCCTCCTAATTACAATTCTATCATACCCTAATCACTATATAAGCCAACCCCTCCCCTCTAATTTCCTACACAATATATATATATATATCTCTCTCTCAACGAAACCCAGGCTGCCGCTCGATCTCTCCCCCTCTCACTTTCGCACTCACCCTATCTCTCTCTCTCTCTCTCTCTCTCTCTCTCTCTCTCTCTCTCTCTCTCTCTCTCTCTCTCTCTCTCCGCCCCTCCCTCCGGGCTCCGACTACCGCCCGCCGTCCGACGACGTCGCCGCCCGCCCCCCGAGTTCCGCCCGAAGACCCCGCACGCTGGCGAAACCCCCGAGTAAAGCCCAGCCTCCGCCGGACGCCCCCGCTCCATCTCTCCTCTTATGCTGTCATGGTCTGTTTTCGATCGTACACTTCTTCGTGTACGTATTCTTGTTCGTACACGTATTTATTTTAGACCCTCCTGTATCCGAACCATATGATGTAATATGCCGTTGTGACCCTCTCGAAGAATATTAATTTGTGGAATTATTTTGGAACGTCATTTCACATGTCGTTCCCCCACAAAATGACTTTGTTTGCAGAGGCGTCGTGATTCTCACTTTTGTCGTGAGACCTTTTTATTTTTAGTTTCGTTTCTCGTCGTCAAACTCGTGATCAATCTTCTTAGTTTCGTTTCTCTTGTCGACACGGTCGCGTCGGTATTTTTCTTGTAATTATCGGGTATCATTGGACCCACTTGTGCACTAATTTCATCACTAATCAACGTTAAGCATAAGTTTTTCACAAGATTATTTCCCTAAGCTAGTCTCACCCTATTTTTCCCTTAGCTGTACCCTATCCTCTCACATTCTCTCTCCCCTTACCCACAACTACCCAAAAATCCCTAGTTATATAGCAATGGGATCAAATCCCTACGTATGAGAACAAATCTCTCTTTTGGCTATTCACCACTCAAATCCTACACTTCCCATAAGTCCACTCCTCTCCCAACCCCTTAAGTGCACCCCAAAACTCAAACCTATATAGCAAACCCTAGTTTTAAAACTCAGCTGCCCTAGGTCTCTTTTTATCGCAACACACCTCTCTTTGCGCCGTCATCACTCGACCCTTGGGATCTCCGACCTAGCACTTCGTCGGCGGCCTCATCCACCCATCCTCATCGTACCCCAGCCAACCCACATCGCTGGACCTTTCTCCGGCCAACCCCCCGTTGTCCCTCCGCCGTATAAACTCGCGCGCGGCCCCCTCCAGGCGCAGCAGCAGCAGCAGCTCGCAGCGGCGCTCACATCGCCTCTCGGGACAGTGGTAGCGCCACCCAGCTATTCCTCCGGCACCGGCAGCCTCACAGACCCCCTGTCGACCTCCTCTCCGGTGCCCCGTTGGAAGCCGCCTCAGTCGTTTCCCTATCCGCCATCAGCAGCAGCAGATAGCTGCCCTGGCGCTTGCAACAGTGCCCACTCGCTGTTCGTGACAGCAAGACCTTCCCCGCACGGCAGCGGCCTTCCCTCGCGCTGCACGACCACCCCTCTAGCCGTTGACGACTTGCAACGCTCTCCCGGTTGCCGTTAAGGATCATCTCTTCATACCGGTTAGTAGCATTCACTTAGAACTCATTATTATCAGTTTGTTATAGTTTTGGACCATTATAAATGATTATCGGACTTAATAAAATGGGTTTGCATGCTAGTAACAATAATATAGATGTTAACTGGATAATTTGTAGGGTGGATAAATTGTGTACGCGACTTCTTGCCAATAATAATCTAGGTTGCTTGATAAATTGTTGTATGCTTGTTTGTACTAGCAAATTGATGTAGTTAACGTGTTAATAATGCAATGTTCATTAATATTGATGTGTTACCCATCTTAGGATAGAAAACTTAATTAAAATCGGGTCATTAGACGTTTTAGGATTTGTCTAATAATTCTAGTCCGTAGTTACGAACTTATTCGTGCACATATTTTAATGACAGATAACCGGTCGTTTCGTACCGTTTGCAAAACCGGAATCCAACCCCCGACGTCGCTACCCGACGTCAGAGTAGCTCTCGTGTCGTGTTGAGGTAAGTCTCTCTCCGTAGGAATCCCCACTTGCCTGTTAATCAACTTAAAAATCATAGTCGCTAATCGTTTTGTAACTCACTAATCAAGAATAATAAATTGGGACTGTAGGCTGGATTGCGTTGTGAGCACATAGTTAGACTCGGACTGATTGAACGGGATCGTGACTTGGTTATTTTTCAGGCACGTGATACTTGCCAGTTTTCTCTTTAGGCCACGTCTTAGGCCATTTGGTTCAGTAGCGTAAAAGAGACTAGGCGGTGAAATGATAGTCGCCTAGACGCCCTTATTTGATCTAGTTTGACAACGAAACTAGATCTGACACCCTACTTGATCTAGCTTGACAACAAAGCTAGATCAGACACCTTTATCATGCTTTCATTCATACTGCCATGCCATGTTTAATTTCAATTAACGGTACGCAATTTATCTGCTCGTTGCCATGTCATTGCATGCATCTAATGTTTCATCGTGATTGCGTAGCACACGCTACACTTATTGTAATGATTAAGGCTAGGCACCTGCTTTGCGGGCATAACCCTATGCCAAAAACACTTCCTGGCTCGTGATCCAGAAGATGTACACCAGTCCATAATGAAAAACACTTCCTGGACTTGTGATCCAGAAGCGAGCTCACGTACTTGGGAAACCAAGGCTCGATACACGTGGAGGGGTAGGGTTAAGCTGTCATGCAGCGTAGAAGGATGCATGATCCGCTCCTTCAGCTGTAAGGAGTAAACCCTGTGCACATCGTGAAATGATAATGTTCGTGAAATGATAATGTTCGTGATTCGTGAAAAAAGTGTTTTCGTAGCTTCTACTAAGACGTGCATGCATGTCATCATATCATTTTAACTTGTTGCATTCTTTAAATGTCATGTCTTTTCATTATATTTAGAACTGCTAGTCAATTTATTTTATTTGTATCCTTGCACAAAAGTTCTCCGCTTTCTTTGGGAGACTTTTGCTGACATGTGCCCTTTTCTATTTGGGTGTCACATGTCAGGTTTTGGGCCTGACTTGGTTGCAGAGGACGACAGGTTGCTGACGTTCAGTTCAAGGATTCCGGTCATACCCTTAGTCTCAGACGGTGACTCTCTTTACTTTTGTTTCGGCCATGCTTCTGCCTATTATAATTGCGCGAAACAACAATGTTTCGCCCTATTGTTCAGACTTGTACTTTTTGTGACTGCTCTGTAATGTTGGAATAATTTTCTGGATGTTGGTGGATGTTTTCCTTTATATCTGCTTTACTATTATCATTGTTGTTGTTTCGTCGCCATGCAAAGGACATGCTACTTTTTGAAATTTTTACAGACGCTTATCAGACTGCAGCTTTACGGCTCCACGTCTGAGCGGGCCGCATCACGTCTCGCCTTCCATTTTAGGGAAGCGGGGCGTGACAGGTTTTGTTGGTGGCCCATGCGGGTCATTTTTGCATCCACGAAATACCGGAACAACAATAATGATAAACAACATCCAATTAAATATTCGGAACATCCAAGTCATGATTAAGTCTAATCTGAACATTTTCCTATCTTTGATGGTAGGAAGACTTAGGTAGATGTCCAGGTATGATAGTCAGAGTCTTCGTCAAGATTAATCTGTACTCGTCTTAGGTTTCCATAGCAGTCTCTCACCCAGCCCTGACCATATTAGACTTCTAGAGCTTCTTTTTTAGCCATTCGATTGAGTCCGACAATTTCAGACTCAACAGAACGTAATTTTGACTTCTCTTAGGACCCTTCCCTGAGACCTCTATTACAGTCTAGTTCATTAGAGAGTCATAGTGTTAAGTTCCTCTTGATCTCCAGCTGACCCGATAATTAGAACGCCCGATTCTATCATTTCCCTGATCATTACACTTCTGGGTTATCGACCGTAGAAATCCCATCGTAGCTTTTCATGAATCGTATCCTAGGCGTATTCATCACGCGGTCATATTCTTTGCCCTCGATACACGTGATCATTTTTCGACGAATATCGTTAATTTTTCGAAGCTTCTCCATTGCAAATCTTGATTCTTCCAAAGTTATTTTTGATTTTCCTTACTTAAAGTTTTCACTCAGTTTAAATTTTGTTTTTTTAACCCCTTCTTATATATTTAAATTCCTTACTTTCGGCTGAGTTAAAATACTTTCTTAGATTTTGAAGTCGTCTTGGCCGTAAATTTTTATTACAATCTCGAGATCGTTTTCTAAGCTATATCTATCGTATTTCGGTTTTAAAACTTTATTACCATTTTTGATAATTCAATATATCTTTCCTTCCATGTCTACACTACTCAGTTTATTATTATTAATATTTTTCACTTACCGTACACACTTTTAGAGTATTTTCCTAAGCTAAATAGAACTTCAATATTTTTTTAATATCAGATCTAAGTTCAACGTGCTCATATTTCAAAATTTTTGTATAAACCTATTTTCATTTACAACACGATCACTGCCTCACCCTACTCATTATTTCTTCGCCTAATAACTTTTTCCGTGTTTTCAAATTTTTCCAGTCTGCTCGCTTTTCCTACATATTTTCATAAGAATAGATATATACGACATCATATTTTACACATGACTCTCTTTCGCCTATTTAATTATTTAGAGCAATATTCTTTGTCTCACCCAACCAATTATCTCCTTATCCTCGCCTTCTCTGAACTCGCTTTTTTCGATCGTGTTCGTTACGCTTTTGGTTTCGGTTTCCTTTCTTTTGTTTAGTTGCTAGTGCTTGTCGTTGTCCGTGTCAACCTTAGTATAGTAGTGAGTCCATTGATTTTATTGCGATGTCGTTGTGGTGCATGTATAAGTAGGGTGTGTGGACCCGTGTGTGTGAACCCCGGCGTATCACTCATGTATGAGTGTACTCCCCTGTAGTATATTAATGTTTGCCGCTTGTGTCATATAAACATACTCAGTGTTATTCATGATGTATATGAAGTTATATGGATGATGTTAGTTATATAAGTGTGGATAGCTATACCACTTTAGGAATGTCTGTATATATTGGAAATTGTATTGGAGTGTATACTAGTAGTGTATGTAGCTTGAAGATACTTGTTGATGCTTGAAATAGTATACTAGTAAGTCATGTGCAGGTTAAGTGTAATGATAATAGGGTACTTATAGTTAAATGTGCATGCCTATTATTTGATCTATATGTTAGTGCGTGTGGGGATGTGCTCGCACGTAGATATAAGCTTACTATATGAATACGTGTGATATACATACGATAATAGGGCTATAACTTTGTTTGGTATTGCTTGCCTTTACGGGACGTTGGGTGTGTGCGTGTGTACCATGAGGTATACACGACTATTGTATGTCGTGACTATCCATGGATAGGTATAGGTAGTAGTGTACTGATTATATTTAATATTGCTATGATATGTATATATATTATAGGTATGTGGCGATACGATGCAAGTATATATGTGATAATGTATTTGATTATATACGTGTGCTGATGATTGTAATATTATTATGGTATGTATGTGCTTACATGGGTAGATATATATATATATATATAGACATATATTAGAGTGGTATTGGTATATGTATAGATACCGTGTTATGTATATAGAGTATTTTGATGTGGGTTTTGAGTCTCACTCAAGCTTGAGTGGGTATACTTTGAGTATATTGTTACATATGTCTGTGGTTTGCGTGTAGTACCATGAATATAACGATGGATGATGTATGTATAGTGATAGGATTGTTTGTGTCTGGTTGTGTTACGCACATAATGGTGGGTGACTATACCCTATTATAGTTATGAGTGGTGGTCTTGTGGTATTGTTAATTACTAAGGTTTTCCATGTTTGAGGTATGTCAGTTAGCTAAACTAGGTGTGTTGTTGTGCTAAGTATATAGTGGTATGAGAGGTATGTATGAATGGTATATTAGCGTATGTGGGTATGCACCATGCACGGGTAAGTATGTGCTTAGTTATAGGTATTTGTGACTATGGTATGTGTGGTATGTCTTGAATACAGTTATAGGACTGTATATAATGTGAATATATGGTGAAATATTTGCGTGCATTTTAATAACTACATATATGTGAAATTATAGTAGTGGTGAATGTATATTGGGTATAATAAAACTTGATTTAATAAGGTATGGTGATTACATGTGTTGATGTGTTATTAAGATTGAATGTACACTAAGAGATATAGGGAGTTGTGTATCCTTGTTGTTTTGTTCATAGGTAGTTATCTAAGCGTGAAGTACTACAATTGTATTGGCAGGTGTGAGCTATTTATTTGTATGAAAGTATGTATGACTCGGTCATGTGATAGCGTGTGATAGCTATATAGGGGATGTACGTGACTACATGAACGATTGAAGTATGTGTATGAATTTGACAGTCTATGCTAGGTATAAGTATAAAGAGTGCATGTGTATACATGTTGGTAGTATTAATATTTGACTACCTAGTGCATATATAAGCACTTGTAGTGACTATATCAGGTTTGAATTATAAGGTGGTATGATTGGGGTAGTTACTAGAGTGGCTAGATATATTTATAGTTAGAAAATCCGAGGACGGACTTTATCCTAAGGTGGGTAGGATGTCACGGTCTGTTTTCGATCGTACACTTCTTCGTGCACGTATTCTTGTTCGTACACGTATTTATTTTAGACCCTTCCTGTATCCGAACCCTATGATGTAATATGTCGTTGTGACACTCTCGAAGAGTATTAATTTGTGGAATTATTTTGGAACTCCATTTCACGGGTCGTTCTCCCACAAAATGACTTTGTTTGCAGAGTTGTCGTGATTCTCACTTTTTTCGTGAGACCTTTTTATTTTTAGTTTCATTTCTCGTCGTCAAACTCATGATCAATATTCTTAGTTTCGTTTCTCTCGTTGACACGGTCGCCCCGGTATTTTTCTCGTAATTATCGGGTATCATTGGACCCACTTGTGCACTAATTTCATCACTAATCAACGTTAAACCAAAGTTTTTCACAAGATTATTTCCCTAAGCTAGTCTCACCCCATTTTCCCCTACGTTGTACCCTACCCTCTAACATTCTCTCTCCCCTTACCCACAACTACCCAAAAACCCTAGTTATATAGCAATGAGATCAAATCCCTACGTATGAGAACAAATCTCTCTTCTGGCTATTCACCACTCAAATCCTAATCTTCCCTTAAGTCCACTCCTCTCCCAACCCCTTAAGTGCACCCCAAAACTCAAACATATATAGCAAACCCTAGTTTTAAAACGCAGCTGCCCCCAGGTCTCTTTTTATCGCAACCCACGTCTCTTTGCACCGTCATCACACGACCCTTGGAATCTCCGACCTAGCACTTCGTCGACGGCCTCATCCACCCATCCTCGTCGTACCCCGGCCAACCCACATCGCCGTACCTTTCTCTGGCCAACCCCCGCTGTCCCTCCGCTGTCTAAACTCGCGCGCGGCCCCTCCAGGCGCAGCAGCAGAAGCAGCTCGCAGCGGCGCTCACAGCGCCGCTCGGGACAGTGGCAGAGCCACCCAACTGTTCCTCTGGTGACAACAGCCTCGCAGACCCCCCTCGTCGACCTCCTCTCCGGTGCCCCGTCGGAAGCCGCCTCAGTCGTTGCCCTATCCGCCGTCAGCAGCAGCAGATAGCTGCTCTTCACTGGCAGCGATCCCCTGGCGCTCGCAATAGCTCCCACTCGCTGTCCGTGATAGCAAGACCTTCCCCACACGGCAGCAGCCTTCCCTCGCGCTGAACGACCACCCCTTAGCCGTTGACCACTCACAACGCTCTCCCGGTTGCCGTTAAGGATCATCTCTTCATATCGGTTTGTAGCATTCACTTAGAACTCGTTATTACCTGTTTGTTATAGTTTTGGACCATTATAGATGATTATCGGACTTAATAAAATGGGTTTGCATGCTAGTAACAATAATATAGATGTTAACTGGATAATTTGTAGGGTGGATAAATTGTGTACGCGACTTCTAGCCAATAATAATCTAGGTTGCTTGATAAATTGTTGTATGCTTGTTTGTACTAGCAAATTGATGTAGTTAACGTGTTAATAATGCAACGTTCATTAATATTGATGTGTTACCCATCTTAGGATAGAAAACGTAATTAAAATCGGGTCATTAGACGTTTTAGAATTTTTCTAATAATTCTAGTCCGTAGTTACGAACTTATTCGTGCACATATTTTAATGACAGATAACCGGTCGTTCCGTACCATTCGCGAAACCGGAATCCAACTCCTGACGTCGCTACCCGACGTCAGAGTAGCTCTCGCGTCGTGTTGAGGTAAGTCTCTCTCCATAGGAATCCCCACTTGCCTGTTAATCAACTTAAAAATCATAGTCGCTAATCGTTTTGTAACTCACTAATCAAGAATAATAAATTGGGACTATAGGCTGGATTGCGTTTTGAGCACATAGGTAGACTCGGACTGATTGAACGTGATCGTGACTTGGTTATTTTTCAGGTAAGTGATACTTGCCAGTTTTCTCTTTAGGCCACGTCTTAGGCCATTTGGTTCAGTAGCGTAAAAGAGACTAGGCGGTGAAATGATAGTCGCCTAGACGCCCCTATTTGATCTAGTTTGACAACGAAACTAGATCAGACACCCTACTTGATCTAGCTTGACAATGAAGCTAGATCCGACACCTTTATCATGCTTTCATTCATACTGCCATGCCATGTTTAATTTCAATTAACGGTACGCAATTTATCTGCTCATTGCCATGTCATTGCATGCATCTAATGTTTCATCGTGATTGCGTAGCACACGCTACACTTATTGTAGTGATTAAGGCTAGGCACCTGCTTTGCGGGCATAACCCTATGCCAAAAACACTTCCTGGCTCGTGATCCAGAAGATGTGCGCCAGTCCCTAATGAAAAACACTTTCTGGACTCGTGATCCAGAAGCGAGCTCACGTACTTGGGAAACCAAGGCTCGATACACGTAGAGGGGTAGGGTTAAGCTGTCACACATTGTAGAAGGATGCCTGATCCGCTCCTTCAGATGTAAGGAGTAAACCATGTGCACATCGTGAAATGATAATGTTCGTGATTCGTGAAAACAGTGTTTTCGTAGCTTCTGCTACGACGTGCATGCATGTCATCATATCATTTTAAATTGTTGCATTCTTTAAATGTCATGTCTTTTCATTATATTTAGAACTGCTAGTCACTTTATTTTATTTGTATCCTTGCACAAAAGTTCTCCGCTTTCTTTGGGAGACTTTTGCTGACATGTGCCCTTTTCTCTTTGGGTGTCACATTTCAGGTTTTGGGCCTGACTTAGTTGCAGAGGACGACAGGTTGCTGACGTTCAGTTCGAGGATTCCGGTCCTACCCTTAGTCTCAGCCGGTGACTCTCTTTACTTTTGTTTCGGCCATGCTTTAGGCCTATTGTTCAGACTTTTACTTTTTTTTGACTGCTCTGTGATGTTGGAGTAATTTTCTGGATGTTGGTGGATGTTTTCCTTTATATCTGCTTTACTATTATCATTGTTGTTGTTTCGTCGCAATGCAAAGGACTTGCTACTATTTGAAATTTTTACAGACGCTTATCAGACTGCAGCTTCACGGCTCCACGTCTGAGTGGAACTCATCACGTCTCGCCTTCCATTTTAGAGAAGCGGGGTGTGACATCTGCCGCCGCTCGCAGGCCTTGTCGCTGCCACCCCGACCTCGCCGCCGTCGCTTCTGAAGCCCACCGCCCGACGCCGACCGCCTCCGACACCGACAGCCCCCACGTTCATCTGTCGATGAGCAGCGAAGGTTAACTCGCGATGGCAAAACCGTAAATACGAAAAATATTTCGTATTTCGAATTTTAATTAATTAATAATAAGGTTTTATGGTATAAAATTCATAACTTGAAATACAGGGCCCAGAAAAATGTGGGGATAGCTCCAGAAATTCGGAAACAATATTCCGGACCCAATGGTGCTGGTCTCATCTTGATCAGATGCTTAATTTTTCCAGAATCATTTTTAAACTTAAAAATTAAATACGTATAATTCATTCTAAATACCGTATCTCTCTGTTTTCACGTACATTGATAAGTTATAAAATTATAGGTAATAGTAATCTTCAAGGCGGTCGTTTTGACTATTCATTCAAGTATTTCCGACTTGTACAGCTCCCGAAATTATTTACGGAAGATATACGTCACTTAAATAATTTGGGCTTTAAAGCTATTTTTGAGTTTCTAAAAATTATAAAAAATAGGAGGATCTTTTGAAAATGTTTTTCTTTTGCAGTAAAATTATAATATTTATTTTCATCTTATGTAAAAATTTAGAACGCTTTCCGACACCGTTTCAACCGGTTTTGAAAATCAAAACGACCAATTAATTAGATAATAATTAGTGTAGGCATTAGTTGATAACTTCTTGTGTTTGCATGTACCAATCCTCGCGCTTTAACTCCATCCTCGTCTTGCTACGACGATCCCGATAGAGTAAGTCACAGTAAATTCTACCTTTAGAAATTTAGATAGTGTACTCGTATGAACATAGGACTAGACATCTAGTCTCGGAACAGTTATTGATCTGAACAGATGACTAGAGACAAATAAATAGTCGCATCAATTGCTACATGACATGCTTGGCAGAAAGATTGTAACTGGAAATGTGAGAATAGTAAATGACTCGTAAAACTGCAAGTACGGTAACCGGCACAGACACTGGGTTTTGGAGTAACTTATAATTGCAGAAGTGCGGGAGCGACTAGTCCATGCCTTGTTGTCGCCGTGCGGGTTCTAGCAACCCATCATAGTGCCAATGACAAATTCATAGACAGATCACAGATTACTGCATTGTATTCATAGCATAGTTCGCCCAGGTAGCACCCGTGGGAAGAGCGGGACTCTTGGTTGCTCACTGTACTTCCCTTTATAAGTCACGAACTAGGCTAGGCACAATTTCTATCTATTGTCATGGACATCACATTATTGCTATCATTATGGTTACTCTTGTACGTTACTAGTTGAACTTGCTTGGTCACCTTTACTTTACTTGTCACCCTTGCATGCTTGACTACATGTACTTTACTTGTCGCACTTGAATGCTTGCATGTCCCTACTTTACTTTACGCCTTTGCCTGCATGTCTGCTCTTATATCACTTATTGCACTAGCATGATAGCCTTTAAAATGCTCATTATAGACTGCTCCGTACTTTTGCACTACTTTATGTCTATTGGTAGAATTATGTGACTTATCTACGGTTCCATGTTTCGTGGCACCGCAGACGACGTACAGCTTGACATAGAGGCCCCTAAGAGCCAGAGTTCGTCCCTGAAGTTGTAAGAGTTTTAGCTGTTTTGTGTTGGTGTATGTGTTGTATTATGTATTTACTTTCTGCACTTCCTTTATGTATTTTGGGTGGGAGAGTGCTGTTGTTTGTTGTACTTTAATCTGCACTGTAATATTGTTGTAAGCTGGTTTGAGTATTGTGGTACATCTCTGAGTTGTGGCTATGCTGATTTCACTGGTAAACTGCAGACCTGCGAATAAACCAAATAAGTAACGGGCCCCTGAGAGCGGGTCGTTACAAGTTTGGTGGCCCATGCATGTCCGAGCAAAATACCTCGTGAACAGTATAGTGAAACCAGGATGTATCGTATATGATGCTCGACTAAGCTAACATTTCTTCCATGAATGCAGGTTTGACACTCGAAAGATGGACGTGAACACTTCGAAGAGCCCCAATGGAGCTGACCTATCTGGACTTAATAAAAGCCATTAACAAAACCTAAATTTTGATAGGATTAATTAGTTGTTAATAAAAAAGCTTTTTGTATTGGTGGCACACATATAAATGATAAGCTTCCTTCAATGGACCATGATCCGGTCAATGTGCTTGGCTAAGTTTATTGGATCAATCTAGCTAGATTGGGTGTAAGTGATCCTGGCTTAGTCATTTCCCTGGCCGTGTCTGCTGGACCGCAAGGACGTGAATCATGATTATGTAACGCCATCAATCCTCTTCACCATCACCCTTCCTTTAGCTTGATGACCTTTCGATTGACCTTCTTAGAATCTTTCTATTTCTAGTTTTCTTGAACCCTAGCTACGGAGGGTAGCGTTCGAATTTTTGGTCATCAGAAGTTCGAGTTCAACAACTGAAGCGAATCGAAGGACCACACTGCAAGGGACTGTCCTGATAGGAAGTCTTAGTCTTCCAACCCTGCTCCAGCCAATGCCCCTGCGAGGAATGCATCGCAGCGACCACCACCATATGCTCAGCAACGTCAACCACTCCCTCCTCAGCATCAAGTGTACCAGCAGACTCGACGACAGGCGCCACCCCAGAGACGCCAAGCTTATACAATGACGTTAGAAGAGGCCAAGGATACGGGCCAAGTAATCACAGGTATGGGATTTTTCACTAAGCTACATACTCTAATATTAGGAATCGTGATCTTAGACATGACTCTCAACACCGTAGGTACCATCTTAGTAGCCGGTAAACCTGCCCTCACACTATTCGACTCAGGAGCTACACATTGCTTCTTGGCGAGTCGATTAATCCAAACACATGTCATCTCTGTTGAACCTCTGAATTCCCGTTGGAAGGTCGAGACTGCTGGCGGTTCCCTACCGGTAGCCAGTGGATGCCTCCAATGCTCTGTAGTGATTTATGGATGTGACCTCTTCGTCGACTTCATGGTGATAGAGATGCCAACTTTCGATGCTGTCTTTGGAATGGATTGGTTTGGAGCATTTCATGCCACCATTGACTGTCGTCAAAGGAGGGTAGAATTCGAAATACCCAACCATCCAAAGTTCGAGTTCCTCAGTGAAAGCCGATAAGAAGAACCAGTGAAGTAACGAGCCAGACCCGGCACGTAGGCTGTTGCATTGTTACATCCTTCTTGAGCTAGTATTTCTATTCTAACCCTACTTTCATCTTGTACCCGATTTTTCCATGTGTTTGAATTCTTTCCCATCTACCACCTTCCCCCCCATTATTGCCTTTTTGTCCTTATCCTCTACTCGATCCCCGTTCACGCCTAACCTAACCTACCCTATCATGACTTTCGGCACCCCCCTTTAAACCCTTACCCCCCCTTTTCTCCATTTTTAAACCCCTCCTCTTCTTCCTCACCAAGACACCCCACGGCTTCCCCTTCGCCCCGATACCACCCTCTCCCTCACCTTGCCTCCCTCTCAGCGAGACCAACCCATCTCGCCTTGAGCTCCTCCGAACTCACCCGAAGCTCCAACCCATCCCGGAGGCCCCCGCCACATCGCGTAGTCGCAGCCGACGCACTGGATCGATAGCCGCCGATGGCCCATCAACGACTTTGGGGACTGTTGGGCTTAGCGACAGCTCTCGCCGTCACCCTCGTTGTTGCCGTGTGGTTGAGTTCTTAGGAATTCGTTGTTCATGGTATTCTTTGGAGCTCCATTTTCTGGTTCTTTCCCCTTAAGCTGCCCCGCTTCGATTCCTTCTTAGGGTCGCTCCTTCGTGTTTGTTGGTTCGTGAGTTCCTGGTCGTTGAATTGCTTAGGGCTGATGCTGATAACCGTAGATGTCGACCAATGGTGTTGTCAAGGAGTATCATTGGGGATGAGTATCGGCTTGCTTTTGGCCTTAGGTGTTGAAATTGGATGTCAGTCTTGTGCTCAGATTTGGGAGACAGCTTTGATGCCGGCTTACTGTTGGATGTTGTGGTGATGGCGGGAAGCAGTGGTAGCGATGATCTTGATCCTTGAAAGTTGGCCTTATATCTGCCTTTTGGTGTCGATCTGGATGTTGGCTTGTAATTGGGTATCATGGCAGATGATGTCTTTTGTGCTCGGCTGGTTAAGGTGTAACAGCACAGATGCATTTGGGTTAGTCATCACACTTTTGTATGCTATGGAGATGATTTACATGATTAAAACCCAGTAAGTAATAATTAGCCTAAGTTAGAAATTTTAAACTTTATGATCTTCATGTTATGTTGTTAAATAAAGCTTGCTACTGACTTATCACCTCAGGTTCCAAATTCGAGCAGATGTCATCATCATAATAGCCCTCATTTTCATGTAATGTCATTATCTCATATTTTGGCTACTTGAAAAGTCGAGATAACTTTGCTGATGACACTAGGTTTCAAAACTATTTACAGAAACTATGGTGATGTCAATAGTATGTATTCATGTATTTATCTCTTGTTTTTTAATGCTGTGATATCACATTATATTTCATGCTATTAACAACTTATTTTCCTATGTCGTGGTCGTTCGTCAAGCCTTCCGGTCGATCGTTTGAATTGCTTAGGAAATTATCGATCCTCTTAATTCCAAGGATGGAATTATTTTAAGGAGGGTAGGATGTAATGGCCTATATTTTTGAAACACTTCAAATACGTATTTAACATATTTTTCGACAATTTTAAAAAAAATCTCTTTATAGTGGTTAGTCAGGAGTTGTGTATCAAAACTGATATCAAAAATTCTTCTAAAAATATTTTGAAACACTAGACTTATTATATTATATTTCAGCAATTTCAGATTTCCTCAAATACTCTAAAACATTTCGATAAAAATTCATTTTCAATAATTACCGTTTTGTGTCGACGAATTTATTTTCTATTCAAACATTGTCAAAACATTTTCAATCTTCTATAGTAGCATCCTATTATCATTTAGGGCTTCCCACATTAATTTCGTAATTTTCGGATATCATTTCAGCCTAGAACCCACAAACCTTCTTTCTAAACGTTTTGGCCTAAAACCTGTATTTCCGTAGCTCAAATCCCAGAACGGATCACATATTCACGATCCTCGCGTCTATACGATCTCGTGGGTATGTTTTCGTAATTTTTCGGAGTCGTATGCGAAAACGGGCTTGTATTCCTCCGGTTTTTACTAATTACAATCGCTAATTACTTTTCTACAATTACTAAGCTACTTTTACCTAATTGCTTCTACCCTAAACCCTCAACCAACACCCTTAACAAGCCTCCCCTTAGCTGGGAATATTAAAAATGTTGGATCTCATCTACCCCCTTTAATATTCTTGTCCCCCTCCTAATTACAATTCTACCATACCCTAATCACTATATAAGCCAACCCCTCCCCTCTAATTCCCTACACAGTAACTCTCTCTCTCTCTCTCTCTCAACGAAACCCAGGCTGCCGCTCGATCTCTCCCCCTCTCACTTTCGCACTCACCCTCTCTCTCTATCTCTCTCACACTCTCTCTCTGCCCCTCCCTCTGGGCTCCGACCACCGCCCGTCATCCGACGACGTCGCCGCCCGCCCTCCGGGCTCTGCCCGAAGCCACCACATGCCAACGAAACCCCCGAGCAACACACAGCCTCCGCCAGATGCCCCCACTCCCTCTCTCCTCGTCTTCCATCGCTCGCTGGCCTTGTCGTCGCCACACCGACCTCGCCGTCGCCGCCGCTGAAGCCCACCGCCCGACGCCAACCGCCTCCGACGCCGACAGCCCCCCGCCCGTTCATCTGTCGACGGGCATCGAAGGTTAACTCACGATGGCAAAAACGTAAATACGAAAAAATATTTCGTATTTCGTATTTTTAATTAATTAATAATAAGGTTTTATGGTATAAAATTCATAACTTGAAATACATGGCCCAGAAAAATGTGGGGATAGCTCCAGAAAATCGGAAACAATATTCCGGACCCAATGACGCTGGTCTCATCTTGATCAGATCCTTTGTTTTTTTGGAATCATTTTTTAAACTTAAAAATTAAATACGTATAATTCATTCTAAATATTGTATCTCTCTGTTTTCAAGTACACTGATATGTGATAAAATTATTGGTAATAGTAATCTTCAAGACGGCTGTTTTGACTGTTCATTCAAGTATTTTTGACTAGTATAGCTCCCGGAATTATTTACGGAAGATATACGTCACTTAAATAATTTGGGTTTTAAAGCTATTTTTGAGTTTCTGAAAATTATAAAAAAATAGCAGGAGCTTCTGAAAATGTTTTCCTTTTGTAGTAAAATTATAATATTTATTTTCAGCTTATGTAAAAATTTAGAACGCTTTCCGACACCGTTTCAACTGGTTTTGAAAATCAAAACGACCAATTAATTAGATAATAATTAGTGTAGCCATTAGCTGATAACTTCTTGTATATGCAGGTACTAATCCTCGCGCTTTAACTCCATCTTGTCATGCTACAACGATCCCGATAGGGTAAGTCACAGTAAATTCTATCTTTAGAAATTTAGATAGTGTACTCGTATGAACATATGACTTGACATCTAGTCTCGGAACAGTTATTGATCTGAACAGATGACTAGAGACACAACTAAATAGTCGCATCAATTGCTACATGACATGCTTGGCAGAAAGATTGTAACTGGAAATGTGAGAATAGTAAATGACTCGTAAAACTGCAAGTACGGTAACCTGCACAGACACTGGGTTTTGGGGTAACTTATAATTGCGGAAGTGCGAGAGCGACTAGTCCATGCCTTGTTATCACCGTGCGAGTTCTAGCAACCCATCATAGTGCTGGTGACAAATTCATAGACAGATCACAGATTATTGCATTGTATTCATAGCATAGTTCGCCCGGGTAGCACCCGTGGCAAGAGCGGGACTCTTGGTTGCTCACTGTACTTTCCTTTATAAGTCACGAACTAGTCTAGGCACAATTTCTATCTATTGGCATGGACATCACATTATTGCTATCGTCATGGTTACTCTTGTACGTTACTAGTTGTACTTGCTTAGTCACCTTTACTTTACTTGTCACCCTTGCATGCTTGACTACATGTACTTTACTTGTCGCACTTGCATGCTTGCATGTCCCTACTTTACTTTACGCCTTTGTCTGCATGTTTGCTCTTATATCACTTATTGCACTAGCATGATAGCCTTTAAAATGCTCATTATAGACTGCTCCGTACTTTTGCACTACTTTATGTCTATTGGTAGAATTATGTTACTTATCTACGGTTCTATGTTTCATGGCACTGCAGATGACGTACAGTTTGACATAGAGGCCCTTGAGAGCCAACGTTCATCCCTGAAGCTGCAAGAGTTTTAGCTGTTTTGTGTTGGTGTATGTGTTGTATAATGTATTTACTTTCTGCACTTCCTTTATGTATTTTGGCTGGGAGAGTGCTGTTGTTTGTTGTACTTTAATCTGGACTGTAATAATGTTGTAAGCTGGTTTGAGTATTGTGGTACATCTCTGAGTTGTGGCTATGCTGATTTCACTGGTAAACTGCAGACCTGCGAATAAACCAAATAAGTAACGGGCCCCTGAGAGCGGGTCGTTACACCTTGTCACTCCTGTGAGGGTGAGTTGACTAGAGTTGGAGAGGCTGATGGTGTACTCGTGATGCACCATGACTGTAATTGTTTGTTTTCTCCGTTTGTCCTATGAAAAACCAAGATTTGTCTCACTCTTTTACCTTGCCCCGTTCAGGTAGGGAGTTACGAGAGGCCCCTCCAGTGCCCGTGTCGCTGGTTGAGGTACCACTTTTCACCCACCTTAGGTGAAGTCCGGCTCTTTAGTGCCCTACGCTTTACCCGGGTTTTCGAATCACATTTATAACTGAAAAGTCTTTGAAGAATAATGTTCAAAATAAATTCCTTAAATTATTATCTGTGGTTGTGCATTTATTGTGCGTCTGTTTCTTTTGTGCATATCAGTTCTGTAATATTTTCCTTTATGCTCAGTACATGTAGTATTGCCTATTTTACGTTATGCAGTTCTTGCTTTCAATACATGCTTATGAAGTTTTGCCTTACTTTATGCAGTAGTCTGTAGTTATGATTGCCACCAGTAGTTATACCTTTGTAGTGTAGAGCAACTTTGAGACTGGTCCCTGCCTAGGGTAGTTAGGTTTCCTACTGGGTCACGCTGTGACGTGTCCCATCTTGTGGTTTTAGTTTGATATCTGGAGTTGTGTCAGGGAGCTGGAGCAGTAGAGCTTATGTGAAGGTTGTGTACTTGAGAATTGGGCTAGAGAGTGAGACGAGTGAAGAGTACTTTGTAACTTTTGGGTTTTGCTTGGTGAGAATTGTAAGGTGATGTATATGAGGTTTTATACATGAGGATATTGTAAATAAAGAGATTATGTGATATTGATGATGTATAAATAAAATCAATAAGTTTTCATTATTGTCTTTTGATTATTTCTCTGTTGTTCATGTGTTGTTTGTGTTGTCTATGTTGTCTGTTTGGTTGGAGCATTACGCGTACTTTCCAGCACGTGCGCTATGGCATGCTGGTTCTTTTGGCTTACTTAATATTTCTCTTCGTAACACTCGCCACTCTGGGGCCACCTGGGACGGATTCGTACTTTTCGGGTATCCTGGGGAGCGGGGCGTTACAATCTCACTTTGCTAGTTAGTCGAATGATGAAGTATTTATAGTCGCATGTCTAATTATAGGTTCCTGTGAAATGGTCATCTATCGACTGAAGCCGCTAGTGCGAAAGTTGCGTTTTATCAGCTTCTTTCCATCCCATGTGACAGTCGCCTGCTGAAAGATATTTAGGCGCATGCACATTGTACATGCACCTGTGTAGTCTTCTACAGTCGTATGTCATGGCTCAGATTATAGCCATTGGGAATTTTATACCCGTTGACCAGTTGACTGTCTAATGTTCATCAGTCGACTGTCTGTACCGTAAACTGCCAAAATCTAGTCGTTGTAGATTTATTATTTTTGGGTTTTTCTTTGGGTTTGAGGGTTCCGTTGGGCTTCCTATATATAGGAGATGGTTGAATTCATTAGAACTTCTTGGAACCACTGAAAATCATTAGAGTTTATTAAGCACCTCTCGAACTCTCTCATTTCCCTCTTAGAGCTCATAATCTCCTTCATGCATTGAAGTCAAGCTCAAGGGAAATCATCCAAGTGCTATCAAGCTCAATCTCATCACTTGGAGATCATCTTCCATTCCTTGCATTCATTAATGAGTAAGTTCATCAGCAAGGCATATGTAAGAGTATTTGTTTTAATATGTGTTTTCATCTGAAACATTAGCTCTCTGTGTGAGAGCTAGTTACTCTCTGTGTGAGAGTATAACCTTTTGTATGAGGGTTGGTTGAGTTCTCTCTGTGTGTGAGCAAAAGTCTTTCTGTGAGAGAGAAAGGATTTCTCTGTGTGAGAATCCAAAATCCTCTATGTGAGGTATCTCTGTGTGAGATTGTATTCACTTCTCTGTGTGAGAATTATAGTGGATATTGGTGTGGCTAGACATACCCAAGTTTAGGAAATCAGGGTAAAATATTGTGTTTGCGTTTGGATTTTTGTGGTGTTTAAATTCCTCTTGCATTTATAATTCCACATTTGCAAGTTTAAGTTTTAAATACACAATTTGTGCCATTACACTATTCACTCCCCCTTTAGTGTGTTGTTGTTAGTATTGCAAGGGTAAGACGGTCCTTACACAACCCTCTCGAATCTTTGGATCTCAACACCATCTTCTGCTGTAGAGAGAGATTATTAGGCGCATTTTTTGCACCTTTTACCGCCCATTTCACCCCACGTTTTCCATGATTATTTTATATCCATCTCGCTATTTTGCCTGTTTTACCTGTTTTTTATATTTGATGCTTTGAGGGTGTATTTCATGTATTTCAGGGAATCCTCGCACAAAACGATGCAATTTAGTTATTTGTGGAGCATAGGAGGGAGGGCAACTAAAAATAACAGAGATCAGAGGCCATAGGAAGAAGAAAATGGCCAGAGAGCAGGCAACAGGACCGTGTGTGCAACCACACAACCGTGTCATACCATATGCCCAAGGGAAGAGTGTCAGCATCATTGAAACGGCCGTGTGGATATACCGCACGGCCGTGTTGAATTCGACTGTAGAGGACATAGCACTCTCCTTCAGCACGAACAGACGACACGGCTGTGTCACTTGGAGCTGAGGAGGACGTGAATGAGGATTGTAACAGCCATGTCGATTCACGACACAGCCGTGCTCGAAGCAGCCATAGCTATGTAACCCTAATCCTTGGCGGCGATATGGCTGTGTCGACTTGCGGCACTGCCGTGCGCCTCCAAATTTCTGTAATACTATAAATACAAATGTGAGTGAGATTGAGAGGGGATACTTCTTCTTTAGCGATTTTTCTAGGGTTTTAACACCCTTTGGGGGATGTCCTTCTAATGCCTTGTAAGACTATTTTAATTTGTGTTTTGTATTTGAATATATATAGTTCCTTTATTTGCGTTGCTTTTAATTTCTCTTTACATTCTAGTTATGGTGTTTATTTCTTTGCTCTATTTGCTGTTTATCATGATGCTTAGCGATTAGATCTTTGTGCTTAGGGCCTAGCTAAACCATAGGGAAGATGATTCATGTGGGTTGATCGCCTCAAAGATCGTCCTATTAGACAATTGCTAGGGGTTTGTTTAGATGAAACTCATATTAATCCATCCCTCACCAGAGGGTTGACTATCTAGTGCTAGGCACCGACGAACCATCGGGCACACTCACTAAAACGACTAGTATGGGAGGCGCTGACGAACCATCGAGCTCCCTATAGAGGTCCAAGCACTACCCCTCGTTCTCTCCTTTATGGTCAGACGTCGAGAGAAAGAGAGTGTGCAACGAGGTTGAATCCTCGTAGATGGCTCTGCCCTATCAGGACGGGAAGCTAGATCATCCCACATGTTTTGTCTTTGTTGGTGGCGAAGCTTAGCCCTGAGCACCCCTTTTTATTTTAGTATTTTTAGTGTAACTATCCCATCTTCGTGACCATCCGCATAGATAATTAAATACACAATTAACCAGTATTCATACCACTGCCTCCCTATGTTCGACATGTGAGCTACAATCGACACCGTGTGCTTGCGGTAAATTTAAAACCTAACAACGATCTTAATCTGATCACCATTCTCTTTGTTCTTGCTTCTTCATCATAGTCATGTCAGGAACTATCGATCTGGATCAGGAAACTATCGACACTGCCAGAATCGTTAACCTTCGGGGTCTAGGAGAGACGATAGTTGTGGGGGAGCCACCATGCATATGAGAATAAGGGTTCATGCCTCAGGTAGGCATGATGGACTTATAGCAAATCTGGAAGAAATATGCAATCCTCCCTCAATGGTATTGAAGCTTCCCGGTGAATTAAAGGGGACCCCTGACTGCCCTCATCATAAGGCAATTACAATGAGCATTGTGCATTTGGAGGCGGGAGTCCGCCTTCCATTCAACCGTCTATTGTGGAGGTTCGTGTACATTTCCAATCTGGGGTTATGACAACTAGCTGTAAACATCTTCATGGTCCTGATCGCCTCGACCGTCATGTTTTCTATCAATGATAATGGTTACCTGACTGTTTAGCTCACACATGTCATGTTTTAGATAAAGAAGAACTCAGCTACCCAGTATTACCTTTAGCTGTTGGTCTAGGATTCCCAAGATTTTTGAGGAGACACCTTCGTCCCATAAACACCGGAAGGAGAGGTGGTTCTGGGTCGTCTGAGACAAAAAATGCGATAGCGGGTGACCTGGTGCCCATATGGAATGGGTCCCATGTTGGTTTGGGTGGCCGTGCAAGTGGGCACATGACATTATTCAAGGAAGGGCAGCAGGCATGAGATGGTGTGGTGGTTGTGGCTGGCTACTCGGCCTAACTCTATCAGGTCAGGCAATGTACTGCTGTCCAAGGGAGCGATCCGCAAGCTGCAGGACATGCCTGCGAAGCAAGGGAAAGAGCTCGATGAGGCTCCTCCCGCCATTGGTGCATAACGGCTTAGGGGTTGACAACTTGAAATTTTTGCTCGATTTCTAAACTCTCTTTGTTTTCCTTTTACACAGGCAGTCAGTTCCAATCAGCACATTGTCCAGAAGAAGAAGAGGACAATCCTAACCACCTGCACTACATATGAAAGAAAGAGGGTCAAGGTCACAACCTCCTCCAAGACGAATACCGCGAGCACCCATGCTCTAAAAGTGGGTGACCGAGCAGGGAGCTCAAGGCCCCTAGCGAAGGAAATTTCTACCTGACAGAGGCCAAGACCGTCGCCTTCATCTGGAAGGAGGTAATATGTCGCTTAGGAGTCTCTCACTCCCTTGTTATTGACAACTGAATACAGTTCGACACCGCCAATTTTAAAGTGAAGTACAAGTAATATGGCATCCAACACCACGTCTCCACTCCCACTCTTCCTTAAGCTAATGGGCAAGTCGCGTCTGTTAACAAAGATATCAAAAATATGCTAAAGAAGAGGTTTGGTGACAGGAATGGATCATGAGTCGAGCACTTCCCATATGTGCTTTAGGCATTCCGCACCACCAAGTAAACTAGTACATGCGATGTGTCTTTCTCCTTAGCCCTTTGGAGTCAATGCCATGGCTACGATAGAGGTGATTCTCCCATCCTTTAGAGTGAGGCACTTCGACGAAGCTGCCAACAACGGAGCTCTGGCCCTGGAACAAGACATCATGCAAGAAAGAAGAGATGCAGCTCAGATCCGAGTGAACTCCTGCAAGCGAGCTTCTAATTGGTACTACAATAAGAAGGTCAAGGTCAGGCGTTTTCAAAAGAAAGATCTAGTCTTTAGGCGCATCCTTTGTACATGGGACCGACAGAAGCAAACAACCACTGTGGCTAAATTGGGAGTGCTCATACTGCATCCAAAAGGCACGCAGCTCAGTGGCCTACCAGCTATAGCCTATGGAGAGCGTTTTGTGCAAACACCCATGGAAGGCCGAACACCTCTTGAAGTATTACCCTTGATCATATACCGACAAGGTACTCTCTCAATTTAATCTGTTTCTAGCTCAATAAAAGTCTCTTTTTCAAACACTTGTGCAATTTCTCTGCCTAGCCCCCAACTTTGGCTGGGGTCCTCACTGACTTAATCAGTGCCTGGATTAGGCTTCAGAGGGTAGTTGGGGGTCCACCCCAGACCCGGGGGGGGGGGGGGGGGGGGGGGGGGTTCGCCCCTCAGCCATCTGACGTCTTTCTCTATCATTTTCAGGTCCCGAAGAAAGACGGCCCGACGAAATTGCCATGTCTGGTTCTCTGTCGCGAGAATTCTTGCATCAGCGGTCCGGCCCACGCACCGGGCGGCTTGATCTGGGCCCCGCGAGATTACATGCATCAACACGAATTAATTCCGATTTTGATTCATTCATCAAGATATGCATGGAGCCAAGAAGTTGCGGGCAAGCGTTGTGCTAGTTGAACTTGTGTGTGTTCTTTGCATTAGAAAATGAGAAGAAATGGAAGAGGAAAAAAAGGGTCAATATTTGAGGGGTGTTTGAGAGGGTGACAAAGAATTAAAGCCATGCACATGCTTTCCACAAACCGGGGAAGCTATTTGTGTGATGCATATCGTAGGCATGGCTTTAGTTGTGCCCTGCTTTCTATGATGCAATATGGGAGGCTATGGAAAGAGGTGGGGGTTACTTCATTGTTTCACGTCCCATAAGAGAGACGTATGGAATTTTTTTACTTCAACCTATTCTCTCTAGCTTTTGGTCAGCGGCCATCTACCCATGTTACGCCTTTTGCAATTGGCAGTCCACGTCACCCTTTTTCTTTTACACAAATACTTGGACAAAGCAGCCACTTGTTGGCGACATGTTGGCCGGTGTCAAGGCACAACTGATTTCGCAATGTCTTTTCTCAAAAAAAAGCTTGCTTCGGATGCTAATCAGTTTCTTAATTCGCTGCATGGAGCAATTAGAAAAATACAGCAAATTAGGGCATTTCAATTACACAAAAACTTGGATTACTAGTTTGGCTACATGCATCATTAACGTTTGCTTTAGTACGTTGATGTAGTATCATATTGGCTGATTTGACACGAAAATGCGAAGCAATGGGATAGAAAATTTACCCATTTGTCATAGAAATTATCAGCTTTCGATATAACCTCAGAAAGCTTAATTAGTGTCTAATTAAAAAAGATTTTAGTTACCAATGTTGACACCTTTGTCCTGCTACAAATTCGTTATCCCCAATACATAAAAATCAAACGCACTAATTGTTGGGAATAATAGCACCGGCGCAAACGGACGCCCTTGGGATCCACGCGGAAAATGGCAAACCCTAAAAGTTGAAATCTAGGGCTAGCAATGACCCCAATTCACCCAACAAAATCTCAATATGACCTTGCAATAGAAAGTAGCAAACGAATCAAAGCTACAAAACAATCAATCGCAGACACAAGAGAATTTACCCTAGTTCGGTTTTAAGCAACCTACATCCAGCATTCCGAGACGATTCCACTATCAGAGAGATCCAACAAACTTGGGTTACAACCTCGCTTCCTCTCACGTGAGTAATAACTTGTCAAACCGCACATGCCCTCACTAATCCACTCAAGGAATATGAAAACAATGGAGGAATGAAAAGGAAAAACCTCACCTTTTCTCAAGAACTCCAAAACCCTAAATAATCTCCAAGGGGGTGGCTAGAGGCTCTCTCAAACTCTAATAATCCAATAGAGGCTTAACCTAGGCTAAAACAATAGTTAGGTATAAATACAATCACCCAAAACCTGATAAAACAAGATCTGGCCGCTCCTCCTCTCGGCTGGGCCCTCGCAGACTCGGCCCGAGTCGGTCAGCAGCCCGAGCTGCTTGACCAAGCTGACATGTGCTGCTTCCGCTGCTGGGTGGAGTCGAGTCGACTCGGTCGAGTAGAATAGCTACTCGGCCCGAGTCAGAATTCTCTGCAGCGCTCTCTTCAAACAGCAAGCTCTCGGGTTTCTGCGATCTTCAAAATCCTTCTGCAGCTCGATCGAGTATCAAGCTACTCGACCGAGTATGAGGTCACTTGAGTCGTAGGAAAAACTGCCCCACAGCTCTGTTTTCTGCTGCACCTGCAGCTCGGTCGAGTAGCATGCTACTCGGCCAAGTCGCCGGGGAAACCAATACACATGAGGTCTGAATCACAAAAAAAACCACTCTACCTTGATTCAAATCTCATCCCAATGACTCCTGCATCTCTACGCTGCACGCCATGACCCTCTCTCTGATTATCACGATCTTTTTGGAACATGCGCCCTCTGGTGCCACCTAAGCCAACAAGGAAATCAGTTCCATACAAACCTGGAGCTTGACGGTGGGAACTGGCTTGGTAAACCTGTCTGCGGGGTTTAATTCAGTCGGGATCTTCTGAAGCTCAATATCCTCCTTCTCCAAATTCAGGAAGGAATCGCGCACCTCAATATGCTTCGTCCTCGAACTGTACGCCAGGTGCTTTGCCAGATGAATGGCACTCTGGCTATCACAATGCACATGTGACGAACTCTGTGACACCCCCAAATCTCTCAGCAGACTTCTCAAATACTTGCCCTCCTTCACATCTTCCACCGCTGCAATCAACTCGGCCTCTGTGGTCGATAGCGCAACCACAGACTGTAAGACCGACCTCCACGATATCGCGGCAGTGCCCAAATTGAACACATATCCTGTGGTAGATCATCGCCTGTCTCTATCATCTGCATAATCACTATTGCAATACCCTGTCAGCACCTTTCCATCTCCTCTCCCATAGAGGATCCCGACACTCGCTGTGCCTCGTAGATATCTCAGAATCCACTTGACAATCTGCCAATGCTCCTTGCCAGGATTAGCCATATACCTGCTAACCACTCCAACCGCCTGTGCAATATTTGGACGCATGCAAACCATCACGTACATCAAGCTTCCTACTGCACTCGCATATAGCACATGAGACATGTAAGTCTTCTCCTCATCGGTGCTTGGCGACTAACTCACCGACAACTGAAAATGAGCTCCCAAAGGTGTCGTCACGGGCTTCGCACTATCCATCTCAATCCGGGCTAGCACTTTATAAATATACTCATTCTATGAAAATCTAAGCTCATGCTTCTTTCGATCTAAGAAAATCTCCATAACGAGAATCTTCTTTACGGGCCCTAAGTCCTTCACGTTGAACTCTTGCCCAAGCTTCGCCTTCAGCTTCTTAACCTCAGACATGCTATTAAAAGCAATTAGCATTTCGTCCACATAGAGCAACAAATAAACCTTCAAGCCATTCTCAAGTGTGCGAACGTACACATATTGATCCTTGAAGCTCCTCTCGAAGCCTATTCCAATCATGAAGCGATCGAATCGTTTATACCACTGCCTGGGTGATTGCTTCAACCCGTACAACGGTTTCTTCAACCTGCACACCAAAGTCTGTTTCCCTTCAACTTTGAACCCATCAGGTTACTGCATATAGATTTCCTCATCAAGGTCTCTATGCAGAAAGGCAGTCTTCACATTGAGTTGCTCCAACTCCATGTCCATGCTAGCAACTAGCACCAACAACACATGAATCGATGTGTGTCGCACAACTGGTGAGAATATATCGTTGTAGTCTTCTCCTTTTCTTTGTGCAAATCCCTTGGATACCAACCTTGCCTTATACCTGTCATTGTTCCCATCTTGAGTTGAACTTTCCATGACCTTGTATATCCAGCGACAACCAATAGCACGCTTCTCGCTAGGTAACGGCACCAAATCCCAAGTGTCGTTCCGGTGAAGGGATTCCGTCTCCTCCTCCATAGCTCATTGCCACTGAGCGACATCTCTAAAGACTATGGCTCCACCATATGTCGCTGGCTCCTCGTGATCTAGGTTGAGTGCATAAGCCACCATATCATCGAAAGAATAACCAGCATAATCCCATGCTCCTAATCTTTCTGGTGCTTTCTTCACCCTCTTCGATCTCCACGTCTATCATCACCTGCATAAGTGTCAACGCGTACCTGAGATGTACCTGGTGGCTGCACTTGGTCCTCAACATGGACCTCATCATCTTCCTCAACTAGAGCATCGACCATCAACTCTGTGCCTAGTCATTGAGTGGGCTGGACCGGAAGTTTAACTTTCTCCGTCGAAATCACCTCTGTGAACGTGTCCTCTTTTGAATGAGAATGCTTCGCCCTGAGCATTGCATCCTCATCAAAAGTGACATATCGACTCACTATCGCTTTCTAACCTTCTGGATCCCACAAATGATTTCCCATAATACTGTGGCCATATCCAAGGAAGATACACTTCTTTGCTCTTGGATCCAACTTGTCGTCTCTCTCGTGCACTAATGCCGGGCAACCCACAATGCACAAGTACAAATAATCTCCAGCTTTACCACTCCACATCTTCTCAGGGATCTTGTAGCCAATCACTACTGAAGGAACTCTGTTCACAATGTGCACAGCAGTCGTGAGTATCTCACCCCAGAACTCCTTCCCCAAACCAGCTGAGTGCCTCACACACCGCACTCTCTCCAACAATGTATGATTCATCTGCTCCACCACCCCATTCGACTGCGGATCTTCGGGTGCTAAAATGTCTGCAGATCCTATGGAGTTTGCAAAAATTTCTAAAGTACCTCGAGGTAAACCCACCTCCATTGTCAGATCTAAGCACCTTCACGTGCCTTCCGTTTTGCTTCTCCACCATGGGCTTCCCCTCTCAAAACCTATCAAAAGTCTGATCCTTCGACTTCATTAAGTACATCCAGACTTTGCAAGAGTAGTCATCAATGAACAAGACAAAATACCTAGCTCCTCCTCTTAACGGCTCTGGGTACGGTCCCCACACATCTATGTGTACATAATCAAGTGGTCCTCCGCTAGTGTGCTTCCCCGTGTTAAACTGCACCTTTGTCTTCTTTCCGTACACATAAGATTTGCAGAATTCTACACTCTCATTCGAGGCTTCAATCAACTTTCTTCTTCGGAGTACATCAAAGGTCTTGTCACATGAATGACCCAAGCGAAAATGCCATAACTTGGCCGAATCATCAAGAATTGCGCTCGTAGTGCTTACATCTGCTTCACCTTCAACTGTGGTACCTTGAAGGGCATATAGGTTTCCCACCTTCTTTCCCTTCATCACAACCATGGCTCCTTTTGAAACTCGAAGTTGGTCCTTTTCAAAGACCGACTTACATCCGGCATTGTCAAATACGTTTATGGAGATTAGGCTCTTCCACAGATCTGGGACATGCCTCACATCGGCACGTGTACGCACTATGCTGTCCTGCATCTTTATCCGAACGGTTCCAATACCCGCAGTTTTACACACTGCATTGTTCCCTATGAGAATTGAACCCCCTTCCTCCTTGGAACGGTATGTCGAGAACCAACTCCTATGAGGATTCATATGGTACGAGCATTCACTGTCCATGAGCCATGCCAAATTTGCTTCTCCTGCAATACCTGCGACAAACATCTCGGTAACTCTATCTTCATCATGGACCTGCTCACCATCAATCCCCAAAGATGCCGAACCAAAATCCTTCTCGGTTTCCTTGCCTTTCTTCCTAACCTTGTTAGGGCAATGGCTCGAATAATAACCCTTCTTCTGGCAATTGTAACATGTGATGTTTGCAAACCTATCCTGCGAATATCTCGACTTGGAGCAGTCATTGTTCTTCCTGAAGCCTCCTCTCCTTTCCTGTCGACCCCTCACATGCAATGCCTCCTCACGGTTACTCACATGATCTCTACCTTGAACCTTGCCACATATCTGCTCTTTGTGAAGCGATGCCTTCACCTCTTCCACGGTGAGAGAAATTCGGTTGTAAATCAACGACCGAATAAACTGATTATACTCCTCAGGTAATAAACACAGCAAGATAACCGCTTGTTGTTCATCCTCAATCTTCACATCCATACCACGCAACTACAGCACAATCCGGTTCAATTCATCCATGTGATCCTTCACCGCGGATAAAAACTTCATTTTGAGAGTATACAGCTGTTGAAGAAATTATAGGCAACTCTTGAAGGATTTCTTCATATATAGTCCCTCAAGCTTCTTCCACATATCAGATGCCGTATACTCATCTAAGACTTCCCTCAAAACATTATCTGATAACGACAACTGAATCGCGCTGTATACCTTTCTCTCCATCTCCACCTTAGCGGATTCCTTCACCCCCTTATCGATATTCGATACATCGAATACGATCTGATAACATCCCGTCTGCATAAGAACATTCTTTCCCTTCGTCTGTCAAATCCAAAAATCATTCCGACCGGTGAACTTCTCAATGTTCAAAGTTGCCAAAGACACCATCTTTCCTTTGCCACTAACTTCCTTTGCAAATGAACCACAAGCTCTGATACCACTTGTTGGGAATAATAGCACCGGCGCAAATGGACGCCCTTGGGATCCACGTAGAAAATGGCAAACCCTAAAAGTTGATCAGAAATCTAGGGCTAGCAATGACCCCAATTCACCCAACAAAATCCCAATATGACCTTGCAATAGAAAGTAGCAAACGAATCAAAGCAACAAAACAATCAATCGCAGACACAAGAGAATTTACCTTGGTTCGGTTGTAAACAACCTACATCCAGCATTCCGAGACGATTCCACTATCAAAGATATCCAACAAACTTGGGTTACAACCTCGCTTCCTCTCACGTGAGTAATAACTTGTCAAACCGCACATGCCCTCACTAATCCACTCAAGGAAGATGAAAACAATGGAGGAATGAAAAAGGAAAAAACCTTACCTTTTCTCAAGAACGCTAAAACCCTAAATAATCTCCAAGGGGGTGGCTAGAGGCTCTCCCAAACTCTAATAATCCAATAGAGGCTTAACCTAGGCTAAAACAATAGTTATGATTAAATACAATCCCCCAAAACCTGATAAAAACAAGATCTGGCCGCTCCTTCTCTTGGCTGGGCCCGCGTAGACTCGGCCCGAGTCGATCGACAGCCCGAGCTGCTCGACCAAGCTGACATGCGCTGCTTCCGCCGCTGGGTGGAGTCGAGTCGACTTGGTCGAGTAGCATAGCTACTCGGCCTGAGTCAGAATTCTCTGCAGAGCTCTCTTCAAACAGCAAGCTCTCGGGTTTCTACGATCTTCAAATTCTTTCTATAGCTCGACCGAGTAGTAAGCTACTCGACCGAGTAGGAGGTCGCCCGAGTCGTGGAAAAAATCGCCATACAGCTCTCTGTTCTCTGCTGCACCTGCAGCTCGGTCGAGTAGTATGCTACTCGACCGAGTCACCTGGGAAACCAATACCCCTGAGATTTGAATCACAAAAAAACAACACTCATTTATTGATATTAGAATGGACAAAATTAGACTTAACCTTTGTTACTATTATTTTTTTCCCTTCAAATGACCTAGGTACCAATTACAATTACTTTTGGATATACACAATTTATTTAAAAGCAAATAAAAATAGAAAAAAGATATTTTGAAAACTGCAAATTCGAAAATGGAAAAAGAATATCGAGTATTGTGATATTTTAGTAATAGAGTAATATGGTGCATGTTGGAATTAATTCAGACTTCAAGTGTGTTCGGCTGTTCAGTAAGTGTGTTCAGCCAGCTTCATAAGTATGTCCAAGTTGTGAACAAGTGTGTACAACCTTAAAGCTAAGTATGTCCAAGTTGTGAACACGTGTGTACAGCCTTAAAGCTATGTATGTTCAGCTCCTAAAGAAAAGGATCTCAGCTTTATGCAAAGTAATTATGTTGTTTGAGAAAACAAGTCCCTTGAGATTTGTGTATTTTGTTTAGTGTAGTCAATGCTTGTACTAGTTGATGTAAGCTCTTGACAGAGCATAATTGTATGTATTGGAACTATAAGGTATAGAAGTGAAAGAATAATGTATATGTGATTAAAAAAGTAAATAGAGAAGGGGGGAGAGAGGGGGGGAGAGAGGGGGGGGGGGGGAGAGAGAGAGAGAGAGAGAGAGAGAGAGAGAGAGAGAGAGAGAGAGAGAGAGAGCAATAAAAATTATCCAAGAAGAAGAAGAAAAAAGAGCTTCATCTTTGCCTGAAATTCATATGAAAAATTCCTGAAAAATCGTTCTTCATCTTTCTGTCAAATTTGTGTTCACAGTTTTGTGTACACACTAAAGTGCTTGTCTGTACACAGATTTAGTGTAATTGGAACACAGTTATTCCAGTTTCTTGCACACTATTGTTTTCACAGATCTTTCTTTGCTTTCTCATCCTCCCTTCAAAAGATCCTGTCTTTGGCTACTGAACTTTGCCTCAGCATCCATCACAGTGGTACAAGAGCATCTCAGGTTGATAGTAAGCCATAGATTCTGATCAATCATCTCTTTCTCTTCTTCCAATCTAGAGTAACAAGGAGAATATGATCAACTACTAATATTGGAGCACCAAGATGAAAACTTTCTTCATTTCCAAAGATGTGTAGGAGAATGTAGAAGATGGTATTGCTGATTTAGCAGATGGTGCCACATCATCTCAAAAAAATGCTCATAAAGAGAAGATCAAGAAGGATGCTAAATCTCTCTACTGGATTCAGCAAGCTGTGGATGAGACTATCTTTCCCAGAATCATGAATGCTTCAAGATTTAAAGAAGGTTGGGATATTTTGAAGAAGGAGTTCCTTAGATCTGCAAAGGTAATCACTGTAAAACTTCAAACTTTGAGAAAAGATTTCGAAAATATGAAAATGAAGCCATCTGAATCTGTACAAGACTTCTTTTCAAGGATCACAGCTATTGTTAACCAAATGAGGTCATTGGGTGAAGATCATGCTGAGCAATAGGTAGTTGAGAAAGTTTTGAGAAGATTGACAGCAAAATTTGATTTTGTAGCAACAGCAATTGAGAAATCAAAAGGCCTCTCTGTGTATACATCAAGTAAGTTACTAGGCTCACTTTCTGCTCATGAGGATAGATTCAACAGGGACAAGGATGATGAAGGAATTAACCAAGCCTTTCATTCAAAAGTGACAATAAGTTCACCAATTAGCAATGACAGACCCTTTGGTGGTCATGCAAGATATCATGGCTCAAATAACTTCAGAGGAGGAAGAGGAAGAAGTAATTGGAGCGGTGGAAGAACTGGTAGACAGCAAATATATCAGCCTAGATTAGAGGTTCAACACAGATATTGTAACGACCCACTCCCGGGGCCCGTTACTGTTTGGAACATGTGCAAGTCCTGCTAGGCACCAATGAAGACAACACAGGCTCTGTTGCATAAATATGCCAAATACTCATAAATGAAAATGAAATACAACCTTATTACAAACCAGCATCGTACAAAAACAGAAATACAACACGAATACAAATACATACTGTCAGGAATCATCCTGTGATTATTCTTGGTTACGGAATTGTCATGTATGGCACTTGCGAATGTTGGACATTTTGTTGAACAGTTTGTTGTACTGGGATGTTCAACAGGAGATGTCTACTTGCGTCAATTGGCTGCAGATTCAGGATGTGCAATTGGCGTTTACGTATTCTGGTATTCTCTATCTTTCATATCTGGCACTTATGGTAGTTATTAACTGGTTTAGAGATGATTGGGTTTAATCTCCGGTTACCATATTGTGAAACGGTTGAAGAGAGATTCTCGGCAAATTATTCTCAAACAACTTTCTGTTTCGGATTCTTCGGGATCTCCTTCTTGCCAAAGCCGCTACTGTCATTGCTGTTGATTGAATTGAATCTAGGATCGACGATTGCTGGGATTGAGATTGAATCGAAGATTGCGGGGGCTTTCACCTTTTAAGGCTTGGAGCGTGTGGCGGCTAGGTTAACGCTTTTGCCGAAGAAAGTTGAAGAAAATTCTCCGGGAGGGAGGCCGACGGCTGCGCACGCAGGATCAAGGGAATTGATCGAGTCGGTGGTGCAAGGGGAGCTTGGAGGCAAGGGGAGCTTGCCAAGAATACTTCACGGGGTTGATTTCGATCATCCCCTCACGGTTTGTTTTTAAGGATGAGAGTGTTCTTCCTTATTAAAGCGTGAATTGTCGAATTTGTATTCTCCAAACTTTTTAGTGAAGTATTCAATTTTCTGGGCATGGCCCCGCAGATGTAGGTGTGCGCACCGAACTGCGATACCAACTCTTGTGTGTCCTTGCATGTTGTGTGCTTTTACGCTGTTCGCTATATTCTTTACTGCGTACTGATTTTCATTTGGTATCAGAGCCCGTCATCTACAATACTTTGACCTTCTTTCAAAGTGGATGTGATCATGTAGGTCAGTACGCTGATCATGAACACAAAAGAAGGTGCTTCGGTAACTCGTCCTCCTTTGCTTACTGGAACGAACTACACCTATTGGAAGTCTCGTATGCGAGCTTTTATCAAGTCCTTGGATGAAAAAGCTTGGGTTGCTACAGTTGAAGGATGGAATCCTCCGGTTGAAGTCAACAAAGAAGGAAAGGAGAGCTTCAAACCTGTGAGAGACTGGAATTCTGATGAAGAACGTGCTGCCTTAGGAAACTCTAAGGCGGTTAACGCCATCTTTACTGCCGTTGATGAAGAGCAGTTCAAGCTTATATCAACTTGTGAGCATGCTAAAGAAGCTTGGGACATTCTTCAAAACGTGCATGAAGGAACCAGCACTGTTAAGGCCTCAAAATTACAGATGCTTGCCAGCCAGTTTGAAAATCTAAGGATGAACGAAAACGAGACGGTTGCAAAGTTCAATGGAAGATTGAGGGATATTGCTAACCAGGCATTCCAACTGGGTAAGAAGTATTCACAAAAGAAGCTTGTTGAAAAAACTCTGAGGTCCCTGCCGGATAAATTTTCAACAAAGATTGCAGCTATAGAGGAAGTAAGAAACACATCGACCATGAGATTGGACGAACTCATGGGATCCCTACAGACCTATGAGATGAATCTCAAACAAAACAAAAAGGAGAAGGGTGTTGCCTTGAAGATTGAAGCCAGTGAACCATCAAAATCTGATGATGAGACAGAACTCGAAGATGATATCGCGCTTCTCACCAAAAACTTTAGCAAGATGATGAGAAAGATCAGCAATAAAGGTCAGAATTTTAAAGCTACCAATAAAAAGGTGCGGACAGGACCTCCTGCAGGTGAGAGGAATGCTGGTCGTCCTATACAAAGGTATGAGTCTAAAAACAAAGGAAAGGGAATACAGTGTAGAGAATGTGAAGGTTTCGGACATATACAGGCAGCGTGTGCAAACACTCTAAAGAAGCTAAAAGGGAAATCTCTCGCCAGCACTTGGAGCGATGAAGACTCTGGAGGTAGCGAGGAAGATGAAGACATAACCAGTAATTATGTGGCGTTCACAGCTATTCTGAATGACAAGTCTGAAGGCAAGTTCTCCAGCCTTGTTGAACATAATGTTGCAACATGTGCTGCTACATCGAAGCACAAGGGAGAACATGTTGTACAAAATGTTACAACAAACAAAGCTGATTCTGACAGTGAAGCTGAATCAGAAGTTGGGAGTGAAGAAGATATTGATGATGAGGAAATTCGCATCGCCTATCAAACTATGTTCTACAAATGGATGGAAATTTGTGAAGTCAACAAGAAACTGAAAGATGAATGCTCTAAGTTGAGGAGTGAGAAGAATACATATCAAGTCAAACTTCTGAAGACTGAAGCAAGTCTCCGAACCTGTGAGAGAGACATGAAGAGAGCCATAATGAGAGCTGCAAAGGCAGAAAGCACTGTTAACAGATGGAACTCTGGAAAAACCAAACTCAATGACATCCTCAACATGGGAAAAGTTGCTGGAGATCGAACTGGAGTTGGGTACAACAGAGGAAGCGATTTTCACATTCCCAAGACCAGGAGTAGTCTCAATGCTAAGGAACATGTTAAATGGAGTCCACATGATGAGGTCAAGCCACGAGGAAAGAACAGAAGAGGCCCTACTCCTAGGCAGCTTATATGCTGTTACTGTAAACAAATAGGACATAATGATTGGAGGTGTTTCAGGCGCATGAAGCATGTGAGTGAAGGAAGAAATATTGTTCATCCACAGCAACAGACAAGCATGAAATGGATTAAGAAGTTGGAACTGGTCAGTATGGTTGCTTACACTTCTCTAGCTACCTTTGTAGAGAATCAGTGGTACTTTGACAGTGGGTGCTCTCGGCACATGACAGGGAACAAGGGACTTCTGTCTGAGTACATTGCTGGAAATAAAGGTCATGTGACCTTTGGGGATGGATAGAGAAGCAAAGTTATTGGGAAAGGTAATCTGAATATGACAGAAACTCTGAAATTGAAAGATGTGATGCATGTTGAAAATCTAAAGGCTAATCTCATCAGTATAAGTCAGCTGTGCGATCAAGGGCTGCTGGTTCGGTTCAACAAAAATGAATGTCTTGTGTTTAATGGTGATAAAGTATGTATTCTTTCTGGAAAAAGATCCAGTGACAATTGCTACCTGTTGCAAGAACCTGACAGATGTCTGAGTATCACCACAGATGCTTCTGAACAATGGCATCAGAAATTAGGCCATGTTAACTTCAAGACCTTAATGAAAATCTCCAAAGCAAGAGCTGTCCGAGGAATGCCTACGTTAATCAAGAAGAAAGAAGGAGTGTACGAAGCCTGCCAACTGGGGAAGCAGAAGAAAATTAGTCACAAACAAATTCAGAATATCACAACATCAAAAACTCTGGAGCTACTGCATATGGATCTGATTGGACCCACTTCAGAAACAAGTGTCGGAGGTAAGAAGTACATTTTTGTTTGTGTTGATGATTTTTCACGCTTCACCTGGGTGGATTTTCTTAAGGAAAAATCAGACACTTTTAATGCTTTCAAAAACCTGTGTACTCGTCTGCAAGTAGAAAGAGGAGACAACATAGGGAAAGTCATTCGAATCCGTAGTGATCACAGAAAAGAGTTTGAGAATCACTCATTCTCTGAATTCTGTGAGGCACAAGGTATAGGACATGAATTCTCGGCTCCTAAGACTCCTCAGCAAAACGGAGTTGTCAAAAGGAAGAATCGAACTCTTCAGGAAATGGCTCGTGTTATGCTGAATGCCCGAAAAGTGAATACTAAGTGGTGGGCTGAAGCGATTAATACTGCATGTTACACCATCAACAGGGTTTATCTTCGACCACAGACTAAGAAAACTCCATATGAAATATGGAAAGGTCGAAAGCCTGATGTCTCCTACTTTCATATTTTTGGAAGCAAGTGCTACATCCTGCAAGATCGAACACCAAGACGGAAATTCGACACCAAGAGTGACAAAGGAATTTTCTTGGGATATTCTACAAGGAGTCGTGCGTTCCGTGTGCTGAATGAACGAACAGATGTCATGATGGAATCCATTAATGTTGTGGTTGATGATTTTGATTAGGGAGAATCTATTCTGACCGGTGAGAAAGGAGGTCAAGAAGACATAAATGAAGATGATGTTCGTGTTGAAAGTGATGTTGCAACAAACAAGACCAAACAGAACCATGTTGAACAAATTGTTGCAACACAGGATACTGCCAACATGGAGTCAACTCAAGTAGAAGCTGAAAATGCTCAAGATGCTGAGGGAATTACAAAGATCATACGAGATCATCCGCCGGAACTAATCATTGGTGACGTTCACGACAGTCGTCGCACCAGAGGTACTAGTCGTGTTAATTACAGAGATCTGGCTGGGTATGCTTGCTTTCTTTCTACTATCGAACCCAAAAATGTGAAGGAAGCAATTGGTGATGATTTCTGGGTCTCGGCTATGCAAGAGGAACTAAACCAATTCCAACGAAATGACGTTTGGAGTCTTGTGGAGAGACCAAAAGGAACTAATGTCATCGGGACAAAGTGGATATTCAAAAATAAGACAGATGAGAAGGGAAATGTCACCCAGAATAAAGCCCGGCTTGTTGCTCAAGGGTATACCCAAGTGGAAGGCATTGACTTCGATAAGACATTCGCCCCTGTAGCACGGTTGGAATCTGTTAGACTGTTACTTGCGGTTGCCTGTAGCTTAAACTTCAAACTGCATCAAATGGACGTGAAAAGTGCCTTTCTAAACGGGTTGTTGAATGAAGAAGTGTATGTTGAACAACCCAAAGGATTTGCTGATCCGTTTCTTCCGAATCATGTGTACAAGCTGAAGAAGGCATTGTATGGGCTGAAGCAAGCTCCAAGGGCCTGGTATGAGAGATTGACCACGTATCTTCTCAAAAAGGGATATGAAAGAGGAGGAGCTGATAAGACCTTATTTGTTCAAAGGACAAGAACAAGTGTGATGATTGCCCAGATCTATGTTGACGACATAGTCTTCGGCTCAACATCACAACAACTTGTGCATGAGTTTATTAATCTCATGCAAAGGGAGTTTGAAATGAGCATGGTAGGTGAGTTGAATGTATTTCCTGGGCTCCAAGTTAAACAGTGTCAGGATGGTCTATTCATCTCACAGAGCAAATATGCTAGAAATCTTGTCAAGAGATTTGGTTTAGAAAATGCCAGACATGTTAGGACTCCCATGAGCACATCTGAAAAACTCTCTAAGGATGAAGGAGGAAGAGATGTTGAAGTTACTCTCTATAGAAGCATGATAGGTAGCTTGTTATATTTAACAGCTAGCCGACCGGATATCAGCTTTAGTGTTGGAGTCTGTGCTCGTTATTAAGCAAGCCCTAAGGAATCTCATATTACTGCTGTAAAGAGGATTATTAGGTATATCAGCGGAACAGCAGACTATGGTATATGGTATACAAAGGATACGAATACTCTTGTCTCAGGATACAGTGATGCTGACTGGGCAGGAAATACAGATGATCGGAAAAGCACCACCGGAGGATGTTTTTATGTGGGGAACAACCTGGTGTCATGGTATAGTAAAAAACAGAACTCCATATCGTTATCTACAGCTGAGGCTGAGTATATTGCAGCGGGAAGTTGTTGTACACAACTGCTATGGTTGAAGCAAATGCTGGTAGACTATGGACTGGAACAAGGAACTATGACCATTTTGTGTGACAACCAGAGTGCTATAAATATCTCCAAGAACCCTGTCCAACATTCTAGAACGAAACATATCGACATCCGACATCACTTTATTAGAGAGCTGGTTGAGAAGAAATCCCTAGTTATGGAGTATGTTGCTACAGCTAATCAACTAGCAGACATTTTTACAAAGCCACTTGATTCTGCCAGATTTGAGGAATTGCGGCAAGCCCTAGGGCTGTGTCGTATCTAATGTTGCTTCTTGTGTTGAGATATTTGTTGCAACATCATGTTGCAACATTATGAGGGTCTATTAATCTCTGCTGACGGGTCGGTTTTCTTTTATTTTCTTACCCGTTATTATTACCCTCTGATTCGTTTCGTTCCCAAGGCGCTTTTTCTTCTACTCAAATTTTCTCCAAGATTCTCCTAACCCCTCATCTAGGGTTCTTGAAATCGGCTTGATTGAAGCCTCTCCCTGCTCATCTTTAATGGCAAGAAATCAGTCGGATGAGTCGTCGGTGCCCCCTCGTCGGTCGTCTCGTCGAACGACATCCGCTCGGAAAAGTGCTCTGCCTTCCTCGTCCTCTTCGGTTAAACGTAAAGGGGTGTTTTCTCGCTCTATGCCAAGATCTTCCAGTGGTAATCTCTCTCCATCTCTCTCCTCTTCCTCGTTTGGTGGCATGCATCCTTCTAAAGTCTCTAATTTAGAGTTGGTGAAGTTTTCCCCAATTCTTGAATTCCCCCTTCCTAAAAATTCCGAGGATGATGAAGCGTATGATGACGATGAAAGTTTTCCTGATCTGGTAACTATTCAAGACTGGTTCTGGTATCTGCGGAGAACAGGAAAAGAATTGGATCTCTCCTACGTGGATGTATCTTATATTCATTTCAAAGGTCTGATGCGTAAGAAGATTTTGGGGAAAGTCATGAGTGTTAGAGTTCCTCGTGATAGAAAAATTATTATTCGCACCTGGAACCCGAAATCTTTTGTTAAAATCTCTGAAGTTGATGTAATAGACTCCCCGGTGTTTGCTGATCTGCCTAAGTCCAGAGGGACTTCAGGAGCATCTTCGTCTAACTTTCCTTCTGAGAATCCTGTTGGGAAGGATGATGTGCTGAGTAACAAGGATGATGTGGAGAAAGGTGATCCAGGAGATGAGAAAAGGCAGGCTGCTCCTTGTCAGGAAGAGGTACATGTCTTTACATCACCTTTGTCAGTGGATGAAGGTTCTCAGAACATGATCAATGTCCCTAATTGTGATGTGAATGCGTGTTCTCAAAATGTGCCTATGTTCTCATCTCAAGAAGCTTCTGAGCCTGGAAAAGACTCTGAGATGGTTGATCATGAATGTGCAGACAGTAGTAAGGAGTCACGTCTGAAAGACACTGTGGAAGACATGCCTCATACTGATGATATGTCTCAAAAAGATCAGTCTCTAAATGCCTCTGAAGATCCTGATCCCTCTCCTATGGATTTAGAATCGTCTGAAATTCCTCAGGATCCCTCAAACTGTTCTGAAAGAGGTGTCAGTGAGATGCAAGCTGCTTCAGAAAAGATCAATGCCAATGTTGAGTCTGGATGTGGGACTGCTAGTTGTGAGGTAAATGTTGAAGTCACTTTAGAAAAATGTTCCCTGAGTCAAGATACTACAGCTGTTGGTGGGGGCAATGTGGGTCTTAATGTTGAAACTGAAAAAAATGGTTCCTGATTCCTTCAAGGATGCTAGTGTTGAAAATATTGTTGCACAAAATGTTGCAACACAGGGTGCATCACCTGAGATCTCTGGTCCTTAAGAACCTCCTTTGTCCTCTTTTATGCGCAAGGATCGATCGTGCTCCAAGAAGCGCTCTGCTCCTTCGTGCAATACTGATGGCTCTCCGACTAAGAGGTCAAAAAACTCAGCTTCAAGCTCCTCTCGTTCTCCGTCGTTTACTTCCTCGGATGCATTTAGCAGAATTTTCTTCGACAAAGATCGCAAGAACCGATGGCCTTCTTATTCAGAGAAATCGTTCCTTCCTGAAAAAGTTCTGAACATTGCCTCGTTTGACAAGACCCAGATTGCAACTATTTTGAAGTCTCTCGGACTGTTCCGTGCTGCCACATGCTTCAGTTCCTACTATCCTGTGTTAGTCAGGGAATTTTATTGTAATCTATCCAAAGCTGCTGGAGAAGGGTCTTCTCGTTGGCATTGCAGAAATTACGTTCGGGGCAAGATAATTACTTTTTCTCCTTCCTCTCTGAATAAATTATTGGAATGGAAATGTCCCACATCGGCTCCTGCTTATGGAGAGTCTACAGAAGTCGAGTTTGATAAATTGATCCGAACTGTGACTGCAGGGAAGCTTCAGATTTGGCCTACAAAATCATCGGTTTTTCCTTCATCTGCTCTTACGGCCAAGTTTTTTATTCTCTACCGGATTGCGACGAGGAACTGGCTTCCTACATCAAATGTGTCTGTGGTTACTCGAGATATGTGCAGGCTGTTGTTCGCTGCTGGAACCTCTCAGGTTTTTAATTTGGGCCGGATTATTTTTGACTCTATCCTATCGTGTGCTGAGATATCCTCCTCCGGGACCTTGTTGCCTCATGGAGCTCTTATATCTATGTTGCTCCTAGCTCAAAAGGTGCCTCTGTCCTCGTCAGATCTTCCCTCATCCTGTGAGAGTATCTCGTATACGGCAAAGTCTGTGGCCGGAAAATTGGATGACATCACTGACTTGGTTCCCTCTCTTCATAATGTGTCTTCGACATCCTCTCCTCATCCTACTGCTGACCCGTCCTTCTCTGTGCCTCCAGCCTCGCAAACTCCTCCACCCTGTCCTGCAACTGAAGCTACTGCTTCCTCTGCGAGTACAGTTGATATTCAGTTTCTCGAGACTGCTCTACAGAATATTGATGATCAACTTCTGTTTCTTGAGAGTCAGCGGGTACTTCTGAATCGTCACAAGGAGCTGCTGCAGAGCAAGCTGTCTTCTCTGAGGAATGGTCCCTCTGCGGATTTATGAGGTTTTTTTGTCTTTTGTGGCGCAAAAGGGGAGAAGCGGTTTGTTTTCTCTCTTATCTGATACTCGATGCTTTGTTGAAAGAATTGTTGATCGTGTTGTTGGAAGTCTAGCGTCATCTTGTTGAATGTTTTGTTGGAAGACTAGTGTGTAGCGTGTTGAATGTTTTGTTGGATACCTAGCGTCCTGTTGAATGTTTTGTTGGACGTCTACTTATGATGCAATGTGTCTCCAAGGGGTTTCAATGCTTATCAATTGCACAATTTCTTTCTTCCTCTATCATACCGAATGTTATGCCACTAAATGACAAAAGGGGAGATTGTCAGGAATCATCCTGTGATTATTCTTGGTTGCGGAATTGTCATGTATGGCACTTGCGAATGTTGGACATTTTGTTGAACAGTTTGTTGTACTGGGATGTTCAACAGGAGATGTCTACTTGCGTCAATTGGCTGCAGATTCAGGATGTGCAATTGGCGTTTACGTATTCCGGTATTCTCTATCTTTCATATCTGGCACTTATGGTAGTTATTAACTGGTTTAGAGATGATTGGGTTTAATCTCCGGTTACCATATTGAGAAACGGTTGAAGAGAGATTCTCGGCAAATTATTCTCAAACAACTTTCTGTTTCGGATTCTTCAGGATCTCCTTCTTGCCAAAGCCGCTACTGTCATTGCTGTTGATTGAATCGAATCTAGGATCGACGATTGCTGGGATTGAGATTGAATCGAAGATTGCGGGGGCTTTCACCTTTTAAGGCTTGGAGCGTGTGGCGGCTAGGTTAACGCTTTTGCCGAAGAAAGTTGAAGAAAATTCTCCGGGAGGGAGGCCGACGGCTGCGCACGCAGGATCAAGGGAGTTGATCGAGTCGGTGGTGCAAGGGGAGCTTGCAGGCAAGGGGAGCTTGCCAAGAATACTTCACGGGGTTGATTGCGATCATCCCCTCACGGTTTGTTTTTAAGGATGAGAGTGTTCTTCCTTATTAAAGCGTGAATTGTAGAATTTGTATTCTCCAAACTTTTTAGTGAAGTATTCAATTTTCTGGGCGTGGCCCCGCAGATGTAGGTGTGCGCACCGAACTGCGATACCAACTCTTGTGTGTCCTTGCAAGTTGTGTGCTTTTACGCTGTTCGCTATATTCTTTACTGCGTACTGATTTTCACATACCAAGCCACTCTCTGAAAAGCATAAAATAATGTACCAGACTTACTTTCCCTCTCAGTAATCAGCATCCTCCTGGTCAAACTCAACTGCAAGCTTAGCGTCTGTCAACTCAAGTGTCACCACTTCAACCTATGAAATATATGGCGGGTCCACCACAAAAAGAAGGGTTGCCAGGATCAGACGTAACTCAAAGTATCTATAGCATGGAATTCAAAACAATATACAAGCATGGTAAGCTAGTAGAGACTAGAAGTAAAAGAGCATTCAATAATGGTATGGAAATAGAGCAAATATATAGCTTTGCAGATTTACGACTTCCACAATTTATCAGCAATTAAATGAAACATTATTAAAGATGACAAGGTAACGAGAGTATAACGGTGCTAAACCTAGATCGTGACTTATAAAGTGTAGTATAATGATCAACCAAGAGTCCATCTCATACCACGGGTGCGCGTACCCAGGTTAAACCAAAACTGTGCAACAAATACGATATTGTTCAATAATATGTGATTCATGTCTGTAAGTTTGTCACCGACGAGTGGGACAACAACAACAAAGCCTGAACTGGTCGCTCCCGCACATTCGCTATTATAAGTTACCCCGAAACCCCCAAGTGTCTGTGATGTTACCCATATTTGTAACTTACAAGTCATTATCTAGATTGTTACATTTTACAGTTAAGTATGACACGTAGTCCGATCGATTCTTTTACGATATTATGCAGTTTATCAAGATTATCTACCTGTTCAAATGAAACACTTGAAAACGAAATGAAACTAGTTTTAACATGCATTTTTTTATAATTTTTAAAACCATAGCTAGGGAATGATGAGTTACTGATACGACGTGTCGTAAAAGGCGCGGTTCGATCAGCAGTAGCGTTACCTAGGTTCACACGTGTTACAAAATGAGTTAGCTACACATACTAATAATAAAAACATATAACTAAGTTATTATATAAAATTAATTTTTTATATTATTATAAACTAATTTTAGAAACTTAGTTTATAGAACTAATTCTTAATACTAATAACTAAACATATAACTATTATAACTTATATAATCAGAATATAATTTAAAAAACTCTTTAAAATATCTCCTCACCTACTCTTTCTAAATCTGTCTCTTCTTCTTCTTCTTTTCTTTCTTCCTCTTTTTTGTTGCAGAGGAGAGGGGGATCAAGGCGGGGGTGGATCTGAGCAGTGGTGGGCAGCTGCGGAGGCATTCAGATGGCAGATCGGCAGCGCATGCAGCCTGATCTGGGCAGAGGCTCGGCAGTAGGTGGATCTGTGTAGCGGTGGCACTGGTCGGTGTGGCGGCGTCGCGGATCGGTGCGACAGCGACGGGTTCTCAGCTAGGAGGAAGGGGAGGTCGGAGGTCCGGGGCTGATCGGTGAAGGTGGCAGGCTCGGCAGGGGGTGGTGCGGCAGGGCATGGGCGACACGGCAGCGGGCTGCTACAGGGTGGTGCGAGGTGCTGTGGGCACTAGTCTGGCAGTGAGGCAGCGGCCGCAGGAAGCGGGGCAGCGGTGGATCTGGGGTTGCGGGCAATAGGTGGTGCGGCTAGAAGGAGGAGCGTGGCCCTGGGCATCAGGGCATGGCCTGTCGGGGGAAGTGTCGGGGGCGGTACGGCAGATCGGGAGGAGGGAGGTGCGGTTGAAAATGGAGGAGAGAGCGGCTCGTCGGTGGGGTCGTTGGCTTGGAGGGGTGTAGTGGTCGCTGGTGATGGGGAGGCTTCACCACAGGGAGGCAGAGAGTTTGTTTTTTGTGGGGTTGGGTGTGTTGTGTTTGCTGTAAACATGGTGTTTAAAATGATAGAAATGTATATTATAATATAAACTTGGTATTAATGATGGGAGTTTGGGGGTTAACCTTTGACTAAGCAAGTGCATGAACCCAAGCGTTAGAAAGGAACTCGTGGGTTGCTGATGCATCATGGCTGGTGGGTGTTGGAATTAGGTAAGCTATTTAAGGAGATGTAATTAATTAATTAACCAAAGTTTTTAGTAAGCATAATTGGTAATTAGTGAAATAAATTAGCTAAAGTATTTAGTTAATCTACGATGAAAAATTCTTAAAACAGTGATGCGCTCGCGTCGACGCGTAGAAAAAAGAGAAACGTGACGTCCCTGCATTGTGCGTGTCAGATGTGTGCAATATATGGTTGGGGGCGTGAGATTTAAATATTTATAACCGCAAGCGCACGGTGTTGTAGTGTGGCTTGGGGGTCGAACTCAGGGAGGCGTGGTTGTGCTTGCGTCAGAAAGGACCGGATTCACCCCATGTGTGAGCTAGCCCGAATCGGTAGATGGGTTGTCACGAAAAATAGAATGTGAGGGATAAACAATATAAAGGGAAACCCGGGATTTCGGTTTCCACCCTATCGTGTGATTCTCGCCAATACGGCCGACGGATGGGATAACGATCGGAATTAGGGTCTAATGGTGAGACGTTGCCTCTGAGAGTGATACCGGCATCCCATGGGACAGATATTCCGGTCAGTGCCCAGGATGATACGCCGGACTTCTCGGGTTCGGTCAGTGGGCATTCCCATGTCCATTAACACTGACCGACTCTGGGAGCACTAAGCTCGCAACGATAACTCCCAACATCTCATCCTGCCGCTCCCACGCGCTAGGATTCGACGTCTACGCTAAGGGCATGAGCTATGGCTAGGGAGTCAACCGCCAAGTTTATTCCCCCTTCGCCCAACAGTCAAAGGCGGTCTTTTTCCCGTCGATGACAATGAAACACCCAGTGTAACCGATAGATTCCTAATCCCTATCGATTTCCTAGTCCTATGGACGCATTAGGGAGAACCCACGAAGGGGTTTCCACCAAAATCCCAGATTTAGGAACTACTCACACATATTAGGTAAAAAAGCAATCTAAATGAAAATCGACCGTTAAAAGCATGATCAGGCAATTGAAAAGTAATAAGAGCAATGCAAATAACACTATATTAAAGTTTGGTAAAGATCTGACAACTTACAAGTATCTAGAATATTACAGCCGTCAAGAGAGAGAAAAAACAGCAAAAATAACAGCTCCTCGTTTCTGGAAACCTAGGGTCTCTATTTATAGAAAACAACATCACCTGATCGGGTGATGTCACGCCCCACTTCCCAAAACAACGGAGGCGAAGCGTGACTAAGGCTTGCTTAGGCCGGGGCGAGAAGCCCGGACCCAATAAGCGTCTGTGTGGTACTCCAAGTCGAAGGTACAGGTCCCTGCATGTTAGTACAGGACAATAAAAGTACGAAAAGAAAGACAATCATTTTATTCCAAAATAAATATCCAAAGTATTGAGATTCTAAGACGCCCGAAGGGCTACAACTGTAGAAAAGGAAACTACCGGTGCAAGCACCCAACCTAGACAGGAAAACAAAAGGTGCTATGCACCCAACAACTAAAGTGGAACCTCCGGATCAGCAGTGGGGATCTCTAACTCTGGTCGTCCTCGGGCACGTACTCAGGATCGACGTCCTCCGGCTCGACGTCATCTGGTAGCTCGGTCTGGTCGTCGTACTCCGGCTCGACACCTGACGTACATCACCAAAGAAAGGAACTGTACGTCAGGTAAAGTCTACAACAGAATGTCAGACCCTACTACAAGTGTACTGAACTATTAAACATCGTTTTACTGGTTGATTAACATGCTGGAGTAATAACAAAGTAACAACAGAAGTAACGTAGTGGGAAAGTAAAGCGTAGTAGGCAGTAGTCGTAGCGTGTGCTACTGACTACGGGACTAACCTAAAGGTGTCAGGACAAGACGAAGACAGACAAGACAAGTAGGACACGACACGAAACGACACGACACGAAGGGTTCACGCCTTACGGGTTGAGGGGGATCAGACCCTCTCCCCGTGCGCATGCTCAACCCTACCCCAAACCCCAGAACTCAGGACAAGAAGTACAGAGATCACTTCCGTTAGGGAAGCACCTGAAACGCCCGCAGGCTTTTGTAACACAGAGATCACTCCCGCAAGGAGATCATCTGAAATGCCCGAAGGCTTTTTGTAACACGGAGATCACTCCCGCAAGGAGAGCATCTGAAACGCCCAAAGGCTTTTTGTATCACGGAGATCACTTCCGCTCGGGAAGCATCTGAAACACCCGAAGGCTTTTTGTGTAACAGTGACAAGACACGACCAGTGTGTAACAGTGACAAGACACGACCAGTGTACGGGAGAGTTATTCTAGGGTGTCCACACGCACGCACACACAAGATAATCCTAAAGTGTCACGAGTTGTTGTTCGTCGGACTTAGACTTCGTCGTCAAGTCTAAGTCGTCAGGGTGACCCAGACGCTATCATTTCACATCCGGAATCTAAACACTCACAGTCTAACAGTTCTAACAATTTAAGACCAAGACGCGGTGGGTACACTTGCCTGCGGTGGCGAGGGGGTCGTCCGTCCGGGGCGTCTCGTCCAGTCATCGCGTCCGTGGTAGTCCGTCTGAAACAGTCACGGCGACGGTGTCAGGTCGCGATTTTAGAAATTCCTATTTAAGTTCATTTCTAGGTTGAGCGTGGATACACTAACAGTCACGAGTCGAGTTGTCCGATCAGCCTATCCGACGATTCTATCCTATGTGCACAGTCAAAAGTCTGATCGTCTGTCTACGGTTCCACATCGTTTTAAAAGAGCATAAATTAAATTTAATGAGTTAAGTTGCCGTTTTTAGTTAGGTTTTTAGTTTTGGCTACGGTTTGGGTTGCGCTACGAGTTTCGAGAACTAACCTCTCCAGGGGTTGGTGCGAACGGGAAGTAGAGTCTGAACGGCGACCGATTTGATTGGCATGGCTACGGAACATCTTCTAGAGGCGTCTCGGCTACGGGCAGCGTAGCCAGACGCGCTCTGGTAGTGGACAGAGAGTGCGAACAGCGGGCTAGGGGCTGGACAGCGAGCAGGAGTGTCAGGAAGGCGTTCTACGGCTTCCGGGAAACCGTAACAACAACTCGGGGCGAACGGTTCGACGTACGCTACGCCTACGACGTCGAGATTCGTAAGTGATGCTCGTGACATCGGAAGACGCCCCTAGAGGATGCAGGAGGCTGTCGGATGACTCCCACAGCGAGAGGAAGCGGTGAGATCATAGCGACGCGTCGGAACGACGCCAAACACGCAAAACAGCGAGCAAGCACGCTGCTTTCTGAGGATCTGCGGCCTGAGGTCACTGTCAACGGCGAGAGGGGGCAGCAGGGAATCCACGGCGGCAATGAGGGGCATCGGCGGCGGCGGCGGCGGCCGCTGCAGGCTTCTGCTGCTGCTGTACGAGTTTTTCCGACGTTTTTATGGCTTTGGCGGCGGCGACCGGCGCCGTACGGGGTCACAGGCGAGAGAGGGGAGTCAGGGGAGGCAGCTGGAGTTGATCGACGGCGGCTTGGCCCTCCGGCGTGGGTCAGATCCGTGGAGGAAAGGGTTTTGCGTGGTGAGGGCTTGTGCGCTAGGGCCGGCAGCGGGAAAAACGTTTGCTGTGAAAAAAATAACGCAACCCTAGGTCTTTCTTTATAGGAGTGGGCCCACGTGAGTAGGAGGAGGGTTTAAAAGTGGGGGCTGCCAATTATTTAGGTCTAGGGTTAATATTAGGGTTAAGTTGTTACGGTTAAAATTGTAATAAGTTGGGTCTAAACGTGCACATAGCTCAAACGGAGCCCAAAAATTATAAAAAAAATACCGGGGCGACCGGGTCGACAAGAGAAAGAATTCAGAGGAGACAGATCACAATTTCGATGACGAGAAACGAAGTTAAAAATAAAAACGTCTCGTGCCAAAAGCGAGAAACGTGACGTCTCTTCAGAAAAAGTCAATTCGTGGGAGAACGACCCGTGAAATGATGTTGCAAGCCACCACCACAATTGTAGTACTCTCAGAGAGGGTCACAACGACATATCACACAATAATGTTCCAAAATAAGTAGAGTTAAAAATAAACACGTGCACGACCAAGAGCACGTGCACAAAGATAGCACAATCGGAAACCGACCGTTACATCCTCCCCAACTTAGAAATGATTCCGTCCTCGGAATCAACATCAAGCACTGCTCGAGAAAAGATGCGGAAAACGCTCTCTCATATCATCTTCGCGCTCCCAGGTGGAATCTCCAGGTGATCCGTGACGACACATCACCCTCACCAGGTCGACTATCTTATTGCTCAACTGCTTCTGTCGACGATCCAAGATCTGCACAGGCTGCTGTTCATACGTCCGGTCCGGACGGACCGTAATCTCTGAGAAATCCACAGTGTGCGATGGGTCACTGACGTACCGACGTAGCTGAGATACGTGGAATACGTCGTGAACGTCCTCCAAAGATGGTGGCAGAGCAAGGCGGTAGGCCACTGCTCCCACACGCTCCAGCACATCAAATGGTCCAATATATCTCAGGCTCAGCTTTCCCTTCTTCCCAAAACGAATAACTCCGCGGTTCAGAGAAATCTTCAGGAAGACGTGATCTCTAGGCTGGAACTCCAACGGTCTCCTTTTGGCATCAGCCCAATGCTTGAAGCGATCCTGCGCAACTCTAAGCTTCTCCCTGATGCCCCTCACGACATCCACAGCTTCCACTATCAATTCTGGACCCAACAGCTCCCGATCTTTGATGTCATCCCAGTTCAGTGGCGATCGATACTTCCTTCCATATAAGGCAACAAACGACGCCATGCCAATGCTCGCTTGGTAGCTGTTGTTATAAGAAAACTCCACCAAGTGAAGATGGTCCTCCCATGACCCTTTCAAATCGAGCATACAAGCTCGCAGCATATCCTCCAGTATCTGAATAGTCCGCTCGGACTGGCCATCGGTCTGCGGGTGATACGCCGTGCTGAAACTCAGACTTGTACCCAAATTCTCCTACAGACTTCTCTAGAGCTGAGATGTGAATCTCGTGTCTCGGTCAGACACAATGCTCACGGGGACTCCATGTAAGCGTACAATCTCCTGCACGTACACGGTCTACGTTACAACCAACTCAAGAGGAAATTAGAAGAGAAGTACAAAGAAATTTACCTCCAGATATTTCCTCGCCAAAACTTCCGTAGACTGGCCCACTCGGAATGGGATAAAGTGCGCAGACTTGGTCAACCGATCCACGATCACCCAAACTGCGTCGTTCTGCCTCGGGGTCCGAGGTAAACCAGTCACGAAGTCCATCGTAATATGTTGCCACTTCCACTCTGGAATAGGAAGCGGTTGCAGCAACCCAGCAGTACGATGGTGCTCAGCCTTCACCTGTTGGCATATCAAACACTTGGCAACGCTCCGTGCCACACTTCTCTTCATGCCAATCCACCAATAGTTTAGACGGAGATCCTTATACATCTTAGTGCCTCCAGGATGTATAGAATATGGCGAGCTATGAGCCTCGCTCAACAGCTCCTCGCGAACATCACCTGCAGGTACACAGAGTCTGCTGCCGTACCGCAGCAAACCATCCTCATGAATCACGAACTCCGTCTGTAGCCCAGCTTCAACCTGCCTCCTGATCCTCTGCAGCTTTGGATCTCCTGCCTGTGCTGCCTTGATCTGATCCACGATCGTGGACTGAATCTGCAGGTTCATGAATGAATGAACTACACCAGGTAAGATAACCTCCAAATCCATCTCTCTCAGCTCCTGCTGAATCCTCCAGTCGGCGGTATGCATCATCGCAGTAGGAAGTCTACTCAAGGCATCCGGCACTATGTTCACCTTCCCTGGGTGATACTGCAAATCAATCTCGTAGTCAGCCATGTGCTCTAACCATCGTCTCTGACGCATGTTGAGCTCTTTCTGCGTAAAGATGTACTTCAAGCTCTTGTGGTCGGTGAAGATCTTCACGCTCTCACTCAGCAAGAAGTGCCTCCAAATCTTCAGTGCAAAAATCACCGCTGCCAACTCTAGATCATGCGTCGGGTAATTCTTCTCATGTGTCCTCAACTGACGAGAAGCGTACGTGACCACGTGGCCATGCTGATGCAAGACGCATCCTAGGCCCTTCCCTGATGCATCACAATACACTTCGAAGCCTCCGCTCCGATTTGGTACAGCCAGAACTAGTGCTGTGGTCAACCTCGCCTTCAAGATACTGAAGGCCTCCTCACAAGCATCTGACCAAAGAAACTCCACGTCATTCCTCGTCAGCTTCGTCATCGGCTCCGTAATCTTCGAGAAATCCTTGATGAACTGCCGATAAAAGCCTGCTAAGCCAAGAAAGCTCCTGATATCTGACGCTGACTGCAGAGTCGGCCAATCTCTGACTGCTCTGACCTTCTCCGGATCAACTGATATGCCATCACCGGACACCACGTGTCCCAGAAACGCGACCCTGTCCAGCCAGAACTAGCACTTACTATACTTGGCATAAAGCATGTGTCGCCTCAGCGTCTCCAGCACTGTCCTCAGATGACAGCTGTGCTCCTCCTCAGACTTCGAATAAATAAGAATGTCATCAATGAAGATGACAACAAACTTATCCAGGAAGTCGTAGAATATTAAATTCATCAAATTCATGAACACAGCTGGTGCATTGGTCACGCCAAACGGCATGACCACGAACTCATATTGTCCGTACTTCGTCTGGAAGGCTGTCTTCGGAACGTCATCCTTCTTCACCTTCAACTGATGGTACCCGCTCCTCATGTCCAACTTCGAGAAGACTCTCGAACCTCCAAGCTGATCAAATATATCGTCGATGCGCGGCAGCTGATACTTATTCTTCACTGTGACAGCATTCAGCCCTCGATAGTCGATGCACATCCTGCGGGACCCATCCTTCTTCTTCACAAGCAAAGCTGGTGCACCCCATGGTGACACACTAGGGTGGATGAAACCCTTCTGCAGCAACTCGTCTACCTGCTTTCGCAGCTCCTCGAGCTCAGCGGGAGCCATACGGTACGGCGCCTTCGATATCGGCTGCGCTCCTGGCATAAGATCAATGCCAAATTCTAGAGCTCTGTCGGGTGGCAAACCCGAGATATCCTCCGGGAAGACGTCGTCGAAGTCTCTGACGACTGCTGGTCATTCAATCTCCATCTCCATCTGCATGGCTGCAATAATCGGCACCTCCGGCTTGGCCCGAAATTTGATGGGCCCAAGCGACTCGTCAATGCTGCGGAACTCAAACTCCAGATGACCTGGAATCCGAAATACAACCCTCTTGCTGTGGCAGTCGATCGAGGCGTGGAAGTCTCCCAGCCAATCGATGCCAAGAACGACATCGAAATGCGGCAGGTCGTGGACGATGAAGTCTGTAAATAGTTCGTGTCCACTGACCACTAAAGGAATTGATCGACAACCCAAGTTCACCGTCACCACTCCGTTCCCTGTGGTGATGTCCCAACACTTAGGAAGTGTGTGGGTGGGAATGGAGTGCTTTGTTATGAACCTCCGGGATAGGATGCACATGGATGCACCGGAGTCAAACAAAGCCAAGGCAGGGTGAGAGGACACAAGAATGGTGCCTATGATATAAACAACTACGTCAAACCAAGCTACTCTAATAAGCAAGTCAACAAACAACACAAATAATAAGATCTAAACTATGAAATGAAGGACTAGGATCAAGAGTTACCTGCAATAACTCCATCCCGCTCCTCAGTCTCCACAACAGTAATGGTGTACGCTGGCCTCTGGGGCTGTGCTGCTCTCTGAAACATCTGCCTCTGTGGCGCCAAAGGTGGTCCACGAACAGCAGGTCCTCTCTGAACTGGAGCAGGCGCTCTCATCTGCAGCGGGGCTGGTGCTCCGACCTTAGCATGACACGCTCTCGAACAATCCTTCGCAGCATGCGAGACATCTCCATAAACTAATCATAGTCCCAGCTTCCTCCTACAATCCTTCTGAACATGTCCTGTCTTCCCGCAGTAATGGCATGGTCCCTTACTCTGAATCTGCATATGTGCTTCTGGCCTCTTGAAAGGCACTGTCTGGACTGGCCTCATCATCGGCCTAGCAGGTGGCCGGTACTGCTCCATGGGACGCTTCCCCTTATCAGCTGGAGGGTCAGGTAGGAGCGAAATAAGCTCATGATTCTTCATAGCATCTAGCACCTCCCTCATAGTCGTGAAACTCGCCGAAGACATGGAAGCCTGAATCTTCAGACGCAGTCCCTGACGAAAGCGATCAGCTCGATTCTCCTCCTTCCTTACCATATGCGGAGCAAAACGACTCAGCATCTCTAACTCAGCTTCATACTCCTCGACAGTTATATCCCATTGCTTCAGATCTATAAACTTGCTCAATAGCTCCCTCCTAGTAGACTTGGTGAAATACTTATCCTTAAACATCGAGCGGAGGGTCTTCCACTCCACTGGCTTCTCCAGACGCCTCTCCTCAATGCGCCACCAGTTCCTTGCATTCTCTATCAGCTGCATCTTCGCTATCTCCACTGGGGTATCATCAGGAATCTTCGCAGCAACTAACTTCTCCTCCGTGCTCTGGATCCACTCGTCAGCAGCTAGGGGTCCCTCTTTCCCCGAAAAAGTCCTCGGCTGGAGCTCATTGAACTGCTTCACTCCTGGAGCAGCTCGTGGGGCAGGCGGAGGTGGTGGTGGTGCAACTGGGGGAGTCTGGGCAGCACGCTAGGACTGCTGAACCAACTGATGCTACACCTCCAGCATCTCTCTCATCACACCCAGAAACTGACGGAAGTCTCCGCTCTGGTCCTCTGGAACTCCATCGCCTGAGTTCCCGGATCGGGTCACGCGTCGTCCTGCCATCCTATTGTCAAGAAATACAGAGATTAGACTCGTACGATTACTGGATATCATAAAATGAATGTCCTGACTCCTATTGTTCTGTACATGCAGAAAGAATGGGGTGGGACTTGCATGGGCCACCACTAAAACCTGTCATGCCTCGCTTCCTAAAACAACGGAGGCGAAGCGTGACTAAGGCCCGCTTAGGCCCGGGCGAGAAGCCCGGACCCAATAAGCGTCTCTGTGGTACTCCAAATCGAAGGTACAGGTCCCTGCATGTTAGTACATGACAATAAAAGTACGAAAAGAAAGACAATCATTTTATTCCAAAATAAATATCCAAAGTACTGAGAGTCTAAGACGCCCGAAGGGCTACAACTGCAGAAAAGGAAACTACCGGTGCAAGCACCCAACCTAGACAGGAAAACAAAAGGTGCTACGCACCCAACAACTAAAGTGGAACCTCCGGATCAGCAGTGGGGATCTTTAACTCTGGTCGTCCTCGGGCACGTACTCAGGATCGACGTCCTCCGGCTCGACGTCCTCTGGTAGCTCGGTCTGGTCATCGTACTCCGGCTCGACACCTGACGTACAGCACCAAAGAAAGGAACTGTACGTCAGGTAAAGTCTACAACAGAATGTCAGACTCTACTACAAGTGTACTGAACTATTAAACATCGTTTTACTGGTTGATTAACATGCTGGGGTTATAACAAAGTAACAACAGAAGTAACGTAGCGGGAAAGTAAAGCGTAGCAGGCAGTAGTCGTAGCGTGTGCTACCGACTACGGGACTAACCTAAAGGTGTCATGACAAGACGAAGACAGACAAGACAAATAAGACATGACACGTCACGACATGACATGAAGGTTTCACGCCTTACGGGTTGAGGGGGATCAGACCCTCTCCCCGTGTGCATGCTCAACCCTACCCCAAACCCCAGAACTCAGGACAAGAAGTACAGAGATCACTTCCGCTAGGGAAGCACCTGAAACGCCCGCAGGCTTTTGTAACACGGAGATCACTCCCGCAAGTAGAGCATCTGAAACGCCTGAAGGCTTTTTCTAACACGGAGATCACTTTCGCAAGGAGAGCATCTGAAATGCCCGAAGGCTTTTTGTATCACGGAGATCACTTCCGCTCGGGAAGCATCTGAAACGCCCGAAGGCTTTTTGTGTAACAGTGACAAGACACGACCAGTGTGTAACAGTGACAAGACACGACCAGTGTACGGGAGAGTTATTCTAGGGTGTCCACACGCACGCACACACAAGATAATCCTAAAGTGTCACGAGTTGTTGTTCGTCGGACTTAGACTTCGTCGTCAAGTCTAAGTCGTCAGGGTGACCCAGACGCTATCATTTCACATCCGGAATCTAAACACTCACAGTCTAACAGTTCTAACAATTTAAGACCAAGACGCGGTCAAAAATGCAAGTGGGTACACTTGCCTGCGGTGGCGAGGGGGTCGTCCGTCCGGGGCGTCTCGTCCAGTCGTCTCGTCCGCGGTAGTCCGTCTGAAACAGTATCGGCGACGGTGTCAGGTCGCGATTTTAGAAATTCCTATTTAAGTTCATTTCTAGGTTGAGCGTGGATACCCTAACAGTCACGAGTCGAGTTGTCCGATCAGCCTATCCGACGATTATATCCTATGTGCACAGTCAAAAGTCCGATCGTCGGTCTACGGTTCCACATCGTTTTAAAAGAGCAGAAATTAAATTTAATGAGTTAAGTTGCCGTTTTTAGTTAGGTTTTCAGTTTTGGCTACGGTTTGGGTTGCGCTACGAGTTTCGGGAACTAACATCTCCGGGGTTTGGTGCGAACGGGAAGTAGAGTCTGAACGGCGACCGATCTGATTGGCACGGCTACGGAACGTCTTCTAGCGGCGTTTCGGCTACGGGCAGCATAGCCAGATGCGCTCTGGTAGTGGACAGAGAGTGCAGATAGCGGGCTAGGGGCTGGACAGCGAGCAGGAGCATCGGGAAGGCGTTCTACGGCTTCCGGGAAACCGTAACAACAACTCGGGGCGAACGGTTCGACGTACGCTACGCCTACGATGTCGAGAGTTGTAAGTGATGCTCGTGACATCAGAAGACGCCCCTAGAGGATGCAGGAGGCTGTCGGATGACTCCAACAGTGAGAGGAAGCGGTGAGATCACAGCGACGCATCGGAACGACGCCAAACACGCAAAACATCGAGCAAGCACGCTGTTTTCAGAGGATCTGCGGCCTGAGGTCATTGTCAACGGTGAGAGGGGGCAGCGGGGAATCCATGGCGGCGGCGAGGGGCAACGGTGGCGGCGGCAGCGGCGGCGGCCGCCGCTGCAGGCTGCTGCTGCTGCTGTGCGAGTTTTTCCGGCGGTTTTGTGGCTTTGGCGGCGGCGACCGGCGCCGTACGGGGTCGCAGGCGAGAGATGGGAGTCGGGGGAGGCAGCCGGAGTTGATCGATGGCAGCTTGGCTCTCCGGCGTGGGTCAGATCGGTGGAGGAAAGGGTTTTGCGTGGTGAGGGGTTGTGTGCTAGGGCCGGCTGCGGGAAAAACGTTTGCTGTGAAAAAAATAACGCAACCCTAGGTCTTTCTTTATAGGAGTGGGCCCACATGAGTAGGAGGAGGGTTTAAAAGTGGGGGCTGCCAATTATTTAGGTCTAGGGTTAATATTAGGGTTAGTTGTTAGGGTTAAAATTGTAATAAGTTGGGTCTAAACGTGCACATAGCTCAAACGGAGCCCAAAAATTATAAAAAAATACCGGGGCGACCGGGTCGACAAGAGAAAGAATTCAGAGGAGACAGATCACAATTTCAATGAGGAGAAACGAAGTTAAAAATAAAAATGTCTCGTGCCAAAAGCGAGAAACGTGACGTCTCTTCAGAAAAAGTCAATTCGTGGGAGAACGACCCGTGAAATGATGTTGCAAGGCAACATCACAATTGTAGTACTCTCAGAGAGGGTCACAACGACATATCACACAATAATGTTCCAAAACAAGTATAGTCAAAAATAAACACGTGCACGACCAAGAGCACGTGCACAAAGATAGCACAATTGGAAACCGACCATTACAGGTGAAGAATCACCCGATCGGGTGACCTGCTGCAAACTTCGGCAGCAATCTTCACCATTTCACCCGGTCGGGCGACACGTTCGGTTGATGGAAGCTGCTCGTCGTTTGGATGTTGAGCTCATCGGGTGAACCGATCGGTTGATAAATCAACCGATCGGTTGGAATTGTTGCCCAAAAAGACGGAGACTTGCGACATTTTGGCACGGTCAGTCGACCGTCGGGTGAGCTATCCGGGTCATCTTCTTCGGGGAAACGGCTACAGGTGAACCGATCGGGTGAAGATCACCCGATCGGTTGAGTTTCAGCTCCAATTTCCAGAGAGAACGGTCGGGTTGAACCAGTCGGCGACCCGGTCGGTTGACACTTTCGTTGCTTCAGCGGCTGACCGGGTCGTGCACGTGTGCATCACCCGATCGGTTGGCTGTGTCCAACCGATCGGGTGGGGGTTAAAAGATGGCGATCTTCGTTGTTTGACCCCCTGGATCACGCGTGACTCCTCCCGTTGCTCTGGGGGCTCATGATATCGTCATTTTATGTCCCCTACACCAGCAAACTCCTGCAAACATACAAAAACACGGAAGAGTGAAGGAACTACGAGAAAACGGATACGAGATGGCGGAAAATAACGGAAAAACACAAAGAAAAACGTGCGTGAATATATGAAATATAAACGCACGTCAAAATCCCCCAAGCTGAACCCTTCCTCGTCCTCGAGGAAGATGAGTGAGAGTAGGAGCTCGGAGGGAGAAAATAGAGAGAAAGAGAGAAAAAGAGAACTCTAAATCCTAAATCGCCCGTCAGGGCCAACAAAATCAAAAAAACGACACACCAAGCAAGCAAACGCCAAATCACATCACTAAACCAAGGAATACTAGTCCAAACAAGTACCATGGGCCCACGCGGTGAAGCGCGAGTGAGTGTGGTCGTGTGTTAGCAGACGGTGTCGCTATCTACATTATGTTATAAACTCCATATACACAAATCCAAGAAATGACCTAAATATCGATTCGATTTAGAAATGGCGGTGAATATATAGCTCAAGCATGCATGAGAAGAGTATGAGAATAGAAACACATCATGTGTCAGGGACTCCACAGCTAGGGACTCAGACATCACCATACTATCGCCTAGATAATAGCTAGAAATTTCCTATTCCAAGTGTTTTCGAAAGCGATGGGGGTTGAGATGATGTGGAGTAGAACACTCGGTGCAAATTCTTGCCTTCCCTTTATTCTCGACAGGTAGGAAAATATTCACACACATTTTTTGGGTTTTGGATATATGTATTTTTTTGGACTTTTGGCTAAACATATATGTATTTTTTTCTTTCTTTTCTCTTTTCTTTTTTTTTTTGGGTTTTTCTCTTCTCTCTTTTTTTTGGATTTTTGGATTTTGGGATATATACACGTGTGTACTCTCCCAAGTGGGAGAACGGTACACGACGAGGGGATTTGCACCAAGTAAAATAAAAAAGAAATCGGATTCTAAACACTTGGGCAAGGGAAATATTTCGCTAGTCAGAGCATAGGCCAAAATGGGTTATCCTAGTCCTAACTGTGGAATCCTGACACATGCGAAATGAAGCATACGATATATGTATATTCACGCATACAGAAGCAGATAAGATAGGCAAATAGCGCATATTCAAATCGAAGCATGATAATCTAGGGGTCATTCCTGGACAGGTATATAAAACATAACTACAAAGTAGAAGCACACCAAACAGCTAGGCACGACACACGACTCACAAAAAAGCAAAATGGACCCAGGATGCATGAAATGCAAGAGGACTCGACTTCCTAGGGTTAGTGAATGTGATTATCGAAGCCATGCTAGGTGTGTGTGTGATTTTTGTGGCAATTCATCATAGGGTTCATCACTAAGAGAAAGACATAAAAAGAAGAAAATAAAAAGAAAAAAGAAAAACACGGAGAAAAACGACTCACAAAACGAAGAAAAAATTGCAAATGACACACAAAGTGCGACTCCCCTAAGCTGAAACTTGCATTGCCCTCAATGCAATAGATCTAAATACGGGAGGGCAATGAAAATGGGGGGAAATACACACCGACACAAAAAGATATTAGAGACAAGAAAAACACACAAACGAAATTGAAAAGAAGAATAAAAATAAAAATCACATCACACGACATATAAACATGAAAAAAAATAGAAAATCACACGACACAACATATATAACAAACACACAGAAAACATCACACGACAGACAGAAAAATGACGTCCCCCAAGCTAGGCATGACTATGCTAGCGATAAGATGTGTCGTGAAAATGCAGAGATGCAAGGAGGAGGTCAGAAAACAAAGTGAAATCAAAAAGCATGAGAGGAATCATCCTCGTCCTCCTCGGTGGAATAAGTGGGGGATGTGTTGTGGGTTGGTGAGGTGACCGGTGTGGGGAGAAGTGGAGAAAGTGGTCGAGGTGATGGATCGGTGGGTGCGGAAGAAGTGTGGACGATGGGTGGTGTGGAGGTGATGACGGTGAGTGGAAGTGAAATGGCGATCAATGTGGTGGTGGGTGGTGGAGGTGCGGGGGTATGTGAGGATGAATGTGGGATGAGGGTAGGTGAGGATGGTGGGGGAAGTGATCGAGAACGCACCTGCAATTTCTTGCAGTGCACATATGGAGTGACGGAAGTGGAGGGTGGTAGAGCTGTGGGGGCAAAAGTGGGGGGAATGGAAACGGTGGGAGTAGATGAGGTAGTGGGGATGGAAGTAGTGATAGGAGGGGATGGTCGCCTAGGGGGTGATGGTGGAGGTGAAGAATGTGATGGGGGAGGTGACGATCGTCAAGGTGGTGAAGGAGGTGGTGGTCCATGGACGTGAGTGAGAATGCGGAGGATGGTGGCCATGTCCCTCTCAAGTGCGAGGAAGCGTGGGTGAGATAAAATCGAAGGGGATAGGTCCGAGGGGGTGGAGGACGAGAAGACAGCACGAAGCGAAGCCAGCTCAGTCTCAAGAGCGAGACGAGTGGAAGTGGCTCGACGAAAGGAGGAGGAGGAGGTAGTACAGACCGGAGGGGTGGAGACGGTGGTGATCGGGACAGAAGCCGGGATGGCAAGACTAGGGCCAGCCCCGGAATCTCCCTAGGACGTAGGGATATCCTACACGCCTAAGTGGGCGACAGGGGAAGGTGGTCTCGGAGCGCCCTGGGGAAGGAATGGAAGACGAATCCCCTCCATAAACTCAGGATCGGGAGGAAATGTCCAATCTGTCGCCAAAGCAATAGTCATGCGAGCGGGGTTGGGCAAAATGGTATAGAGAGATGGGGGGTGTCCGTAATGGAAGGTGAAGTAGCCATCAGGGCGGGGCTTAATCATGTGAATATGCCGCAGGACATCTAGATCTAGACGTGAGGGTACTACGTCAGTGGGTGTGTCACGGGGGATGATAATGTTGAACTAGGGAGCCGAAGCTATGATCGTGATAAGGCCCCCGGAACAAAGCTTGCCCTTGCCGACACGGCTAATCTCCAGAATCTTGGAAATAAGCCAAGCACCGGCATGGACGGGAACGGTGGGGGCCCTAAAAGAAATCCCGTCATCACCCCAAACGAAGGGAAAGGTCATGGCCCAAAGAATGAAGAGATCAGGGATAGGCACAGTACCTGACTCATCCCTGGGGGAAACGTGGAAGAAATGATTCGGTGAGCCAGACGGAAGATGGGGTGAATGATGGAGGAGGCCTTGGCCTTACCTCAGGGATAGTCAGTGTGCAGGGTGAGGCGGAACCAAATCTGAGCGACGTCAAATTTGGGGGGACACCCGGAGGGGCGGATAGCGTCGTCCCCAAATATGGGGAAACCAAAGATGTTATTAATTTCATTTAGGTGGGTGAGAATGGTTCGGTTACGGACGCGGAAGATGACGATCGACCCCGACTCACAAACAAGTGTGGATAGAAATTCGAGTGTGAGGGAGGCGTAGGACATCGCGGTGGCGTTCAGGAAAGCTAACCAACCTAAATTTGCGAATATGGTCTCGACCTCGGTGAATACACCGAGATCGATAAGCGATTGGTTGTGGGCAAATTTGGTCGATAGATGTCCCCGAGCATCAAGCCTAAAGTAGAAATCTTTATGCTCCTAGTTCCTAAACCGGTAGCCACGCGGGCCCATCAGTGGGTCCTCAACTAGGATCATAGGTTAGGGTTGGGGTTGGGGCTGTGCAGGCTGTGCGGTAGGAGGGCGTGCGTGTGGTGGACGTGTGGTCTTGCGTCTCTTGCGAGACGACCCCTCCTCTTGCATGATACTCTGACCCCTATCTTGATCCCGAGCCATGTGGGTGTGTGTGCATGAGTGGATGCAAAAATATGATGAATGTACACACACAAGCGATCGAGCAAGTAAAAATTTCTAGGGAAAAATATGAAATTGAGCTAAGGAGCAAAGTTACCCAATCAAGATGAAGAACCTTGCTCGCAGATGTCCCAACGCAACGCAATGGGGAGAAGTGTGAAGCCGTGGCAACTCTTTCCAGAAAAGTTTCGAAAACGGGGGGAAATGGGTGAAAATTAGGGTTTGACGCGGGTGAAATCGAAGAGAAAGGGGGATGGATCGATGGAGAGATGGAGATAGAGATGGGAGAGATCGATTGGGAGGGGTTTTCAGTCAGTTGAGTGAAGGAGGAGGCCGGTTGGAGTGAGGGGAAGTCGAAACGGCGATGAGAATCGAGATCGGGCGAGGGGGAAATGAACGGGTGGAGTCGGGTTATTTATAGGTTTTAAGTCGAACCGATCGGGTGAAATGCCACCCGATCGGTTGACTTTTAGGTCGAAAAATTTGCCGAAAAGAGGCTACAGGCGACCCGATCAGTTGAGAACTCAACCGATCGGGTGGCCGCTTCACACTTTTTCCCGAAAGTTTAGTACATCTCACCTAGTCAGTCACCCAACCACGGTTTGTATCAACCGACTGGTTGATCAATTTCCCAAAATTCCCGAGACTTTGGCCCAGCTCACACGGTCTGCCACCCGGTCTCACATTGCTTCACCCGACCGGTTTGTTGGAGAACAGATACGGCCATCGTCTGATACGTCTCACCCGATCGGGTGAAGGCGTGTTTCCTGCAAAAATTCACAAATGGCCTAAGTTTCTCGACGGATGATCCCGCGGCTGAATTTAATTATTAAAATAGAAAAGATAAAGATAATAAAAATCCTAAAAATGAAGATAAAAGTTTAGAGCATGGGTTGCCTCCCATGAAGCGCTTTTGTTTAACGTCATTTGCTCGACGCCCGTAGATGATACTCAAGGTGGCCGGGGGTGATGCCCTAAAATCGGCATCGCTTTAGACTCAGAGTTGGCACCCTTCGGGGTCGTCGGCGGTGACAAGAAAACTTGCTCGACGACCCTCCCTTTGTTGACGGGATCCGGGGGCATCTCCTTTATGTTGGCGTCTACCGCCACTCGTTTCAGGATTCGGATCTCGTCACTAGTGAGCCCCATGGACTCTTTTCCTTTCCTCCTCGTCGGAGGAGCATTTTGAAATCTGGGGGGGGCGTGTGTGCCGCGTCCTCATTCCCAGCAACGTCATATTTCTTCAGGCCGACTGGTTCTTCTAAGTCCCCCAAGCTATCGGGGGGATTTCTTGAAAGAATTTCCCAGGAGCTTGCTTCCACAGCTCTCTCTTCTTCTAACTCCAGCACATTGCATCTTGGATCATCCGGGGGATCGGGGTGCTTCATTGACAACCCCAAGTCAAACTCGACTTTTTCGTTGCCGACGTTAAGGGAAAGCTTCCCATTCTTCACATCGATTAATATGTCGATAGTGACCATGAAAGGCCGTCCAAGGATGATGGGGGCGTGCGCATCTTCAGGCATGTCCATGACAATGAAGTCCATCGGCACATGCACCCCTTACGTTGACAGGGAGGTCATCTACAACCCCCACCAGATATTTGACTGAACGGTCTGCAAGCTGTAGGGTCATATCGGTGGGCTCCAAATCGCCCATCCCTATCCTCTTATATAGCGACAAGGGCATTAAACTAACGCTCGCCCCAAGATCGACGAGCACGCGATGGATCTTTACCTCCCCGATCGCACAAGGGATAGAGAAGCTCCCCGGGTCTTTAAGCTTGGGCAAATTCGCTCTCTGAATGAGAGCGCTGCATTCCGCCGTCAATACGACCTTCTCTTTTCTGGACCCTCTTGTCACCAAATCCTTTAGAAATTTTCGTAGGAGGGAATCGGCTCGATAGCTTCAAGGAAGGGGATCTGCAAGCTTAGATCTTTGACATGGAAAAGAATTTGCCATACTTTTCGTCTATCTTGGCTTGGGCCAGCCGTTGTGAAAAAGGCACAACGGGCTTGAACACTTTGAGGCTCCATTCCTCGTTTTTCTTTTTCTCATCTTTAGGGACTCCCTCCGGAGTCGTTGGTTTTGGCGACGAAGCACCGTCGTCATTCAATTTTTCAATTGGTCGCTCTATGACCAACGGTGCTTCCGGTTCCTTGGGGGGCACTCTAGTGGGGATTTGTGTTCCGCTTCTCAAAACGATAGTGGACACATTCATATGCTCGTGCGTGAGTGCCAACGTCTGGTTTTCTCCCCTTGGGTTCACTTCAGGTTGTGGCAGCAATAGATTTTGCGACCTTGAAAGGTTCGCCACTTGTAACCCCAGCTGGGTTACTTGGTCTGTGAGAGCGCTCTGCCCCATTTCCAGCTTCAGATTTATCTTCTCCTGGTTGGTTATGTATTGAGTCAAGAGGGACTCAACCAGAGAGATGGCCCTCTGCTGGCCAAATTGCTGCTGCTGCTGAATGGGCTGCTGATTCCCGGGAGCATATTGCTGATACTGTTGTGGAGGCTGCTACTGTTGAAACTACTGCTGCTGAGGCCTAGCCAGCTGATATATTAGCTGCTGTTGCTGAGGGGGCGGTTGCTGATAGGGCGCCCGGTAGCTAAGGTTGGGATGATTCCGGTTATTCGGAGAGTAGGCCGGGTTGGAGCTAGTCCGTGATGGGTACGACGTATTTCCCGTAGGATTGTAGAATAGTTCAATCGCTTGGTCCAACGGTGGTGAGATGTCACCACCCTCAAAGTCCCCCATGACTTCTGCTTCCACCGCCGCAATTTGTTGTGTGCCGGCACCACCGGCTCCTACCATTAGCGCGGAGATCTGGGTCGACAGCAAGTCAAACTTACTAGATAATTTTTTGATGTCCTCGACCCTATGGATGCCCCCAGATCTAGGTGTGGCTCTCTCGTCACACCACCGCTCATTGTTCGATGCCATATTTTCTAATATGTTCCCGGCATCTTCTTCACTTCTGGACATAAAGGACCCCCAGCCGCGGCGTCCATCGAAGATTTTAAATCATCCCTCAATCCGTTATAGAACATATTAATTATCTACCACTTGGGAAGCTTGTGATGAGGGCATCTTCGTTGCATTTCCTTATATCTTGAACAAGCTTCATACAGGGACTCGTGGCTGGCCTGGGAGAAGGAGGAGATCTCACTCCTCAGCTCATGGTCTTCCCCGGAGGAAAGAACTTCGTCAGAAAATCGTTTGAAAGCTTCTCCCAAGTGTTGAACATATTTGGGTCTTTTCCCCTAAGCCACAGCTTGGCCTTATCTCGCAGAGAGAAGGGGAATAGCTTCAGACGGATCGCCTCAGTTGTGACACCATTTATCTGGAAGGTGTCACATTTCTCCAAGAAGGAGTCCAAATGTTCGATGGGGCTCTCCATGGGTGCCCCCAAGAATTGATCTTGCTGGATCCACGTCACCAAAGACGGCTTAAGCTCGAAGCTTTGCGCCGTAATAGTAGGAGGACGGATGGCGGAGGTGGACTCGATGGATGGCATCGAGTACTCCAGCAGGGACTTGTGAGGTGGGATGTTCTCCCCCATATCTTCGGGCTCTTCTCTTCTTCGTTTTTCTGCGGCCAGACGCCTTAGGGTGGCGTTTATCTCAGGATCAACAGGAATCAAGTCGTCAAGATTCCTTGTGTTCCTGCGCATTAAAAGCAACAAACACCCGTGAAGCAAAAAGTGGGAAAGAAACAGATAAAATAGAAAATAAAAATAAGAAAGTGAAAATGAAAGATGAAAAAGATGAATGAGAAAATTATCGCGAGGTAGAGATATGAGCTAGACTCAAGGGTTCATGAGATCCTAAAATAACAAGCACGTTGCCTCCCCGGCAACGGCGCCATAAAGCTTGACGTCCCCGCGTTGTGTATGTCAGATGTGTGCAATATATGGTTGTGGGCGTGAGATTTAAATATTTATAACTGCATGCACACGGTGTTGTAGTGTGGCTTGGGGGTTGAACTCAGGGAGGCATGGTTGTGCTTGCTTCAGAAAGGATCGGATTCACCCCATGGGTGAGCTAGCCCGAATCGGTAGATGGGTTGTCCCGGAAAATAGAATGCGAGGGATAAACAATATAAAGGGAAACCCAGGACTTCGGTTTCCACACTATCGTGCGATTCTCGCCAATACGGCTGACGGATGGTATAACGATAGGAATTAGGGTCTAATGGTGAGACATTGCCTCTGAGAGTGATACCGGTATCCCATGGGCCCGATATTCCGGTCGATGCCCAGGATGATACGCCGGACTTCCCAGGTTTGGTCAGTGGGCATTCCCATGTCCATTAACACTGACCGACTCCAGGAGCACTAAGCTCGCAACAATAACTCCCAACATCTCGTCCTGCCGCTCCCGCACGCTAGGATTCGACGTCTACGCTAAGGGAGTGAGCTATGGCTAGGGAGTCAACCGCCAAGTTTATTCCCCCTTGGCCCAACGGTCAAAGGCGGTCTTTTTCGCGCCGATGACAATAAAACACCCCGCATAACCGATAGATTCCTAATCCCTATCGATTTCCTAGTCCTATGGATGTATTAGGGAGAACCCACGAAGGGGTTTCCACCAAAATCCCAGATTTGGGAACTACTCATACATATTAGGTAAAAAAGCAATCTAAATGAAAATCGACCGTTAAAAGCATGATCAGGGGATTGAAACGTAGTAAGAGCAATGCAAATAATACTATATTAAAGTTTTGTAAAGATCAGACAACTTACAAGTATCTAGAAAATTACAGCCGTCAAGAGAGAGAAAAACAGCAAAAATAACAACTCATCGTTTCTGGAAACCTAGGGTCTCTATTTATACAAAACGACATCACCTGATCGGGTGAAGAATCACCCGATCGGGTGACCTGCTGCGAACTTCGGCAACAATCTTCAGCATTTCACCCGGTCGGGCGACACGGTCGGTTGATGGAAGCTGCTCGTCGTTTGGATCTTGAGTTCATCGGGTGAACCGATCGGTTGATAAATCAACCGGTCGGTTGAAATTGTTGCCCAAAAAGACAGAGACTTGCGACATTTTGGCACGGTCAACCGGCCGTCGGGTGAGCTCTCCGGGTGAAGATCACTCGATCAGTTGAGTTTCAGCTCCAATTTCCAGAGAGAACGGTCGGGTTGAACCGGTCGGCTGACACTTTTGTTGCTTCAACGGCTGACGGGTCGTGCACGCATGTATCACCCGATCGGTTGGCTGTGTCCAACCGATCGGGTGGGGGTTGAAAGATGGCGATCTTCGTCGTTTGACCCCCTGGATCATGCGTGACTCCTCCCGTTGCTCCGGGGGCTCATGTGTCACGACCCGCTTCCCTAAAATGGAGGCGAGATGTGAAAAGGTCCGCACGAGAGTGGAGCCGTGAAGCCCCAAACCCGATAAGCGTCAATAAAACATAAGCAGGTCCCTGTAACCACAACGGAGCAACAATAATAATAAAAGGAGAGACAGAAATAAAATTTTCATATCTCATAAATTGTCCAACACGAAAATAAGTCCAACATCCAGAAAAGCCACCAGACTAAAAGAAAGAGTCTAAGGCCCAGAACAAGGCCAACAAAAGCAACAACGTAACAAAGTATAGGTGCTACGCACCGACAACAAAACAGCAGTCTAAACAAAAGGAAAACCCAACGAAGACACTAGGACCGGTCCCCAGTGTCCACGTACTCCCCGTCAAACACAAGCTCGGGATCGGCGTCAGCAAACACCTCGTCCTTAACAAGATACTCAGGCTCAGGATCTAACATGTGTCACCCAAAAGAGTAAAGGGGCACATGTCAGCAAGTCTAAAAGACTTGGGCAAGGAAACTGAAAGTAAGGCTACTAGCAACCTAGCAGTTTTAGTATGCATGACATGGCAATTGTAACATGAGTGCACAAGCAAGACATGGTGAACAATAAGTATAAGAGAACAATTATCGGGACAAGACAAGAGTAGCCAAGCTGCTAACAATCTCAATCAATTCACTATTCACGTTTCACTGTTGTTTGTAGATGTTTACGCCCTTCAGCTGAATGGTACAACATTCACGCTGATCGGCACTAAACACTACCCCACCCCAGAGTTTACGCCTTACAACTGCAGTTGCTGATCAGGCAGACCCCCAGTTGAATGACCGCTTAACTCTTACCCCATCCCACACGTAAACAAGCCAGGGTCCCTGTACATGAGCCCAGCAAGTGAGCCAGGGTTGCCCCGCACGGGAGCTTGTTTTCCTAGTTCACAATTCAATATCGAGTGTTGGGATTAGCAACTCATTATGCTCGCTTCTGGTCACGAGCCAGGAAACACAAATATTGTAGCGATGCTACGCAATCACGGGATCACTTAAAGAATGCAATGACATGACAATTAATTCACGTACCGTTAATGGAAAGTAAACATGACATGGTAATTATGCAACATGCTAAATGTCGGAACTAGCTTCGTTGTCAAGCTAGTCCCTAAATTTGCGCCTAGGCGAGTATCATTTCGTCGCCTAGCCTCTTTTACGCCTACAACAAGCAAATTGCTTAAAACATGGCCTAAACCCTAAGTGGCAAGTTTCACTTGCCTAGCATCGAGGATGGCGATCGCGAAGGTTCGTCTCGCGGATGCTAATCTATGGGGAAATAGCTGTTATGGGGAAAGAATCATCAAAACAACATTCATTTCATTAGGGTTTCATAAAAATACAATTAGGTTATGAAAACATCAAGAGATCGATTTCTTACCGTGAGGAGGCGGAAGAAACTCTCCGGAGAACCTAAGGACCAGATCTGGAAATGAATGGAGAAGTTTGGAGAACTAGGGTTTTTGGGGGATTTTGGCGGTTTGATGAGATTTTGGGGAAGATGAGGGGTAGAATGTGTTGAGGGATGGTTTGGATGATGGAGGATGAGCTTGGAATGGAGGAATAAGGGTTTGAGGAAGATGGGGGCTCAATGGGGGAGAAACTAGGGTTTTGGGTCGAGTGGAGGAAGAAGAAAACGTTTGGGAGGGGTTTAAATAGGATGGGCTGGAGGCTGCCCAGAAATTAGGGTTTTAACACAGATTAGTCGGTCAAAGAGCAACCACTGGCCGACTAGTTTGGCAACTAGTCGGTCGGTCGACCAACGCAGACCGACTAAGTGTAAACAATAACTTCTGAACGAAAATAGGATTTGGATTTAGTCGGTCGATGAACAACTACTGACCGACTAGTTTAACATCTAGTCGGTCGGTGAACGTTCTTAGACCAACTAAGAGTGAACAGTATTGATACCAAAAATAAGTTGAAGAGTTAGTCGGTTAAAGAAGCATTGCTGACCGACTAGTTTGTAACCTAGTCGGTCAACCAACGTTCTTAGACTGACTAACGATAAACAGTAACTCCTGAATAATTTAGAAAGCCAACTAGTCGGTCCAAGAAGGATTGCCGACCGACTGGATCGTCATCTAGTCGGTTGGTGCCCCTTCTTACACCGGCTAATAAGCACCAAAAGTTCCGATACGGAGCGCGGAGCCCCGGGATCAATTCCTAAGACTCCTAGGCTTGATCTAATAGTAAGATACGACCGTTATGAAGCCCGTCACGAATGACATACTTCGAAATCGACGATCCTAAGGAAGAAACGAGAAAACACGACGAAACGATCGAAAACGAAAGTTACGTAGACGAAACCACACATGAGGCGAAAATCCACCAAAACATATATTATAATATAATAAATCCAGATACATGAAAACCAGTCGTTACATCCTCCCCAACTTAAGAAAAATTCCGTACTCGGAATTTCCAAACACTCACGTGTCCGGAAACAAAAGTGGGAAACGCTCTCGCATCTCATCCTCGTTATCTCAAGTAGACTCTCCAGGTGAGCCGTGTCGCCACATCACCCTCACAAGATTGATAATCTTGTTTCGAAGCGATTTCTGACGCCTGTCCAGAATCTGCACTGGATGCTGGTCATACGTCAAATCGGGGCGAACGGTAATCTCCGAAAAATCCACAGCATGAGATGGATCGCTAATGTATCGACGAAGCTGCGACACAAGGAAAACATTGTGAACTCCTTCCAAAGATGGCGGCAGGGCTAAGCGATAAGCTACCTCGCCAACCCTCTCCAAAATTTCAAACGGTCCAATGTATCGCGGGCTCAACTTCCCTCGCTTCCCAAAGCGAATCACACCACGATTCGGGGAAATCTTCAAGAACACATGGTCGCCCGGCTGAAACTTCAAAGGACGATGTTTAGCATCCGCCAAATGCTTAAAACGGTCCTGAGCAATCCTCAACCTCTCCCGAATGTTCCTGACAATATCCACGGCTTCCACGATCATCTCAGGTCCCAACAACTCCCGATCACCAACGTCATCCCAACTCAATGGCGATCGACATTTCCTCCCATACAAAGCGGTGAAAGGCGCCATGCCAATACTCGCCTGGAAGCTGTTGTTGTAGAAAAAATCTACCAGATGTAGATGGTCCTCCCACGAACCCTTGAAATCCAACATGCACGCCCTCAGCATGTCCTCCAAGATCTGAATCGTCCTCTCGGACTGGCCATCCGTCTGTGGATGGTACGCCGTGCTGAAACTCAGACGCGTACCCAAACTATTCTGCAAACTCTGCCAGAACTGAGATGTGAACCTCGTGTCTCTGTCCGACACGATACTCACGGGGACTCCATGAAGTCGCATGACCTCCTGCACGATTCACGTTACATCACTATCCAAACTAGGAAAAGGAAATAAAAACGGAGAGTAAAAGAATTTTACCTACATATATCTCCTTGCTAGCGCCTCAATGGACTGTCCCACTCGGAATGGAATAAAGTGCGCGGATTTGGTCAATCGATCTATGATCACCCAAATCGCGTCATTCTGCTTCGGACTCCGAGGTAGTCCAGTCACGAAATCCATAGTGATGTGTTGCCATTTCCACTCCGGAATCGGAAGCGGTTGTAGCAACCCGGCCGTACGATGATGCTCCGCCTTCACTTGCTGGCAAACCAAGCACTTGGCTACACTCCGAGCCACACTCCTCTTCATACCATGCCACCAATAATTCAGACGAAGATCCTGGTACATCTTGGTGCCACCGGGATGCACAGAATACGGCGAACTGTGTGCCTCCACCATCAACTCCTCTCTAAAATCCCCAGCTGGCACACACAACCTGGCTCCAAACCTTAGCGAGCCATCCTCATGAATCAAAAAGTCAGTCTGCAGACCGGTTTCCACCTGCTCCCGAATCTTCACCAGCTTCGGATCCTCAGCCTGGCCAGCCTTAATCTGATCCACGATCGTCGACTGTACCTGCATGTACATCAACGATGAAGCCGCCCCAGGAAGAAAAATCTCCACGCCAGACTCGCAAAAATCCTACTACAATCTCCACTGCGAGGTCAAAATCATCACCACGGGAAGCCTACTCAGCGCATCCGGAACCACATTCACCTTGCCAGGGTGAAACTGCAAATCAATCTCATAATCCGACATAAGCTCCAACCATCGCCGTTGTCGCATGTTGAGCTCCTTCTGAGTAAAAATATACTTCAAGCTTTTATGATCGGTGAAGATCTTCACTTTCTCACTCAGCAGGAAGTGCCTCCAAATCTTAAGAGCAAACAAAACGGCAGCCAACTCCAAATCATGCGTCGGGTAATTCTTCTCATGAACCTTAAGCTGACGAGACGCATACGCCACAACATGTCCGTGCTGATGCAACACACAACCGAGACCCTTGCCAGAAGCATCGCAAAAGATCTCAAATCCACCGCTGTGATCAGGCACAACAAGAATAGGGGTAGTCGTCAACCTCTCCTTCAGAACGCCAAAAGCATTCTCACAATCACCCGACCAAACAAAAGCAACATCCTTCCGCGTCAACCTGGTCATCGGCTCAACAATACGGGAAAAGTCCTTAATGAATCGCCGATAATATCCCGCCAAACCAAGGAAACTCCGGATCTCAGACGCAGACGACAGAACATGCCACTCTCTGATGGCCCTAATCTTCTCAGGATCCACTGAAATTCCATCTCCAGTCACCACATGCCCCAGAAAAGCAACTCGATCCAGCCAAAACGCGCACTTCGAAAACTTAGCATACAAACGATGCTTGCTCAAAATCTCCAATACCAGTCTCAAGTGCTAGGCATGCTCTTCCTCCGACTTCGAATAGATCAGAATGTCGTCAATAAAGACAACAGCAAACTTATCCAAAAAGTCGTAGAAAATCAGGTTCATCAGATTCATGAAAACTGCGGGCGCGTTAGTTACGCCGAAAGGCATAACCACAAACTCATAGTGTCGATACTTCATCCTGAACGTTGTCTTCAGAACATCTCCCTTCTTCACCTTCAACTGATGGTAACCACTCCTCAAATCCAATTTAGAAAACACCCTCGAACCACCAAGCTGATCAAAAATATCATCGATGCGAGGCAACGGGTATTTATTCTTAATGGTCACCGCATTCAACTCCCGATAGTCCACGCACATGCGACGCGAACCATCCTTCTTCTTCACCAGCAGCACCGGTGCTCCCCACGGAGATACACTAGGGTTGATATAACCCTTCTGCAAGAGCTCATCCAACTGCTTCCGCAACTCTTCCAATTCTGCAGGTGCCATACGATACGGCGCCTTCGAAATCAGCCGCGCACCTGGAATAAGATCAATAGAAAATTCTAAAGCTCGATCAGGTGGCAAACCAGACATCTCCTCGGGGAAGACGTCGCCAAAATCACGCACCACAGCTGGCCACTCCAACTCCATCTGCATAGCCACAACCTCCACCGGCCTGTCCCGAAATCTGACACGACCAAGCGAACTGCTACCACGACTGAACTCAAATACTGGATGTCAGGGAATCTCGAACACCACCTTCTTCCTCCTGCAGTCAATCGTAGAATAGAAGCTCGCAAGCCAGTCCATCCCAAGAACTGCATCATAGTTGATGTCGTGGACAATGAAATCAGCGAAAAGCTCATGTCCACAGACCACCAACGAGCAAGAATTGCAACCACGATGCACCGAGACCACGCCATTCCCTGTAACGATATTCCAACTCTTGGGAAGAGGGGACGTCGACAAGGAATGCCTCTCCACGAAACTCCGAGAAATAATGCACATCGATGCACCAGAGTCAAAGAGGACTCGTGCAGGAAATGTGCACACCAAAACCACACCTAACAAGCAATTAACAATCAAACCCTAGTCTAGCAAACAACCATGTTCAAGCAAACAACACAATCTAACAATCAAACCAGCTAGGGAAAGTAATAGCTAGATTGAGGATTACCTGCAATAACCTCATCCACAGCCTCGCTCTCCACAGCGGTCATCAGAAAAGCCTGCCTCCTCGGCGGAACAGCCTGCTGAAAAGCCTGCCTCTGTGGAACAAGAGCTGCTCCACGACCAGCAGGAACAGGCGCTCGCTGCTGCAAGGCTGAGCTGCAACAGGTGCCCTCCGCAGCGGACCCGCATGTCGACAATCCTTCGCGACATGGGAAGCATCACCACAAACCAGACACTGGCCCAAAAACTTCCGACACTGTTCCTTGATGTGGCCAGGCTTGTCGCAGAAATGGCAAGTCTTCAGAATAGGCCCTCCTGGCCTCTTAAACTGAGCTGGCTGATTAGGCTTGAAACCAGGCCTAACCACCGCCCTGGCCTGCTCCATAGGCCTCTTTCCAGCACCAGAAACATATCCTCTCCTCTGACTCAAGTTCAGCTCCTGCCTCCTGGCAGCGACCAGAACCTTCTGATAAGAGTCCAGATCGGAAGAAGACACAAAACTCTGGAGCTCCAAAGCAAGTCCCTGTAGGAACCTCTGAGCCCTCTCATCAGCATCCTGCACCATCTTCGGTGCGAACCGACTCAGCCTAGTGAACTCTTGGTGGTACTGGTCCACCGTCAAGCTCCCTTGCTTCAGATCAATGAAGCGCTGCAGCATCTCCTTCTTCGCAGCCTTCGGAAAGAATTCCTCATCAAACCTGGACTTAAAGGTAGCCCAAGCTATCGGCTCTACCAACATCTTCTCTTCCGCATCCCACCAATTCGGAGCATTATCCTTGAGTTGCCTCTTCGCCAAATCAACCCATCTAGCCGGGGTGATCTTGGCCATCTTCAGATTGTCCTCGATGTTCCGAATCCACTCATCGGTAGCCAGAGGACCCTCAGACCCATCAAAATATGCGGGACCCAGCTCCCGAAATTGCTTCGCTCCCGGCTCAGAGCGAGGGGCATCCGGAAGAGCCCGGGCAGCTCGAGCAAGTGGAGCATTCTGGACTTGCAGGAGCACGCCCAGCTGCACTTGCATCATCTGCATCATCATCCGCATCATCTCACCATTGGTGGGTTCCCGCTCAGGCTCCTCATTGATCACTCCTTATTTTACACCCTTTTCCCGCATGTTTGCATGCCATTTTGATCGCCCAAATCATGTTTTTCATGATATATCGACGATATTGCGATGCTTTTCACGATTTGTTGTTTTTGTCGCATTTCAGGTGATTTGGCGCGATTAGGAGTGATCTCGAGATGCGTGTAATCTAGACGGCCACCGACGACCTCCCCGAGGGGTATTTTGCTGTTGGAGAGGAGCGGAAGAAGAATGGACGTCGCCGGAGCGACGAGGAGGCCAAAACGACCAGTTTGGGCATTTTTTGTGTCCCACTCGGCCGAGTGGAGGAGCCACTCGGCCGACCAGCGAGACACTGCTCGGCCGACCCGTTCAGACACGACTTCCATGTGTACTCGGCCGAGCGACGGAGACCACATCGGCCGAGTGACGATACCACGTCCGCCCGAGTGGCGCCCAGACGAAGGCCCTCAAAAAGACCGAAGTTACTGTTTTTCGGCCATCTGAGCTTCAGAAGACCCACTCGGCCGAGTGGCAAATCCCGTCCGCCCGAGTGAAGTGAAGCCATCGGCCGAGTGACGACAACTCACTCGGCCGAGCCACCCCCGAACTGAAGACCCCTGAAGTCCCCGACTTACTGGAAAATAGACAGGGTTTTCACTCGGCCGAGCGACTTTTGTCACTCGGCCGAGTGCGATGCGCTGCCTGTAGCGAAATTTGCGGAAAACAGGCTGTGCAGGGGCGTTTTGGTCAGGATTTTTAGACGATTTTTGGGGCTATTTAAGCTCTGTTTTTACCCTAGTTTTGAGAGCCACCTCTCAGATTTTTTGCAGCTTTTTAAGTCTACTTTTTAGCTTTATTAATTGTGATTGGTGATTGGTGAAGAGAAAAACTTGGATTTTTGTTGGGTTGATTGAAGATCTACATTGGTTTGCACTTCTCTTCCACAAAAACTCTATTTTTATTGTTTATATCATTGTTGTGATGAATTCCATTGTCTATTTCTTTGCCAAATATTGTGCTATTGCTATGATTAGTGAGTAGTCTCCACGTCTTGGGGCGTGGGGATGAACCCTACGAGCCCAATTTCGTATTTGTGTTGAATTGGTAGGAATTGAGCCAGGATTGTTATTAGGGATTAGATTGGGATCGAATTACTACGGATAGCTAGGTATTCACGTCAATAGGGATTTGCAATAGATTGGATCCCAATTCGATAGGAAGCCCTAGAAATCCGAATTGGGTTGGAGTCGGATTTTCGAAGTATCGGTTTGCAAGAAATTGGACCGATGCTAGGATCTCCGGTTGCAATTCCGTGCCGATACCCGTTTGCAAGAGATTGGACGGGTAGGAACTATCCTAATCTAGATTGTGGACCGAGTTTGCAAGAGATTGGGCTCGGTGCGCAATTGGACGATGATGTTGATCCTAATGCTAGCTTCCCTAGGCTAGGGTTTGCAAGAGATTGGACCCAAACCCAGGATAGCTATAGACCGGCAACAGCGCGAGAGCGTGAGCCTGGTTCCGCATTTAGTTGCAACTAGTTCATCCAAATTCTCATCCTAGCGATTTCGATACCGGCGAACCACAATTGTGAAATACGGTGAGTAGTGGGGATTCCCCATTCCCTAGGCGTTCTCTATTTGATTTGATATTTCGCACTTTTGTCTGACGATTGTGACAGGATCGGCCAAGGCAATTATACCTCTAAATAGCCAGGTTGATTAGGAGCAAGCACGGTCATTCGTCCTCCCTGTGTTCGATACCCGCTCGCCGCTACACCGTGCGCTTGCGGTAAAACTACAACCGTCGCCTCGGGACGTGTACGTCGGGGCGCGATCACTCATCATGAGGGAGCGCACCACTACCCCCACCACGGGTGAATCGCCTTCCTGCCATCTAATGACACAGAAAACGAAGCAGATTAGACTCATAGCTTATGACTCGGACGTCGAACTTAGTTTATTGGACATTCTAATATTATTATTGCTATTCCGATAATCGCAGTTAAAGAAGGACCTGCATGGGCCACCAGGAAAACCTGTCACGACCCGCTTCCCTAAAATGGAGGCGAGACGTGAAAAGGTCCGCACGAGAGTGGAGCCGTGAAGCCCCAAACCCGATAAGCGTCAATAAAACATAAGCAAGTCCCTGTAACCACAACGGAGCAACAATAATAATAAAAGGAGAGACAGAAATAAAATTCTCATATCTCATAAATTGTCCAACACGAAAATAAGTCCAACATCCAGAAAAGCCACCAGGCTAAAAGAAAGAGTCTAAGGCCCAGAACAAGGCCAACAAAAGCAACAACGTAACAAAGTATAGGTGCTACGCACCGACAACAAAACAGCAGTCTAAACAAAAGGAAAACCGAACGAAGACACTAGGACTGGTCCCCAGTGTACACGTACTCCCCGTCAAACACAAGCTCGGGCTCGGCGTCAGCAAACACCTCGTCCTCAACAAGATACTCAGGCTCAGGATCTAACATGTGTCACCCAAAAGAGTAAAGGGGCACATGTCAGCAAGTCTAAAAGACTTGGGCAAGGAAACTGAAGGTAAGGCAACTAGCAACCTAGCAGTTTTAGTATGCATGACATGTCAATTGTAACATGAGTGCACAAGCAAGACATGGTGAACAATAAGTATAAGAGAACAATTATCGGGACAAGACAAGAGTAGCCAAGCTACTAAAAATCTCAATCAATTCACTATTCACGTTTCACTGTTGTTTGTAGATGTTTACGCCCTTCAGCTGAATGGTACAACATTCACGCTGATCGGCACTAAACACTACCCCACCCCAGAGTTTACGCCTTACAACTGCAGTTGCTGATCAGGCAGACCCCCAGTTGAATGACCGCTTAACTCTTACCCCATCCCACACGTAAACAAGCCAGGGTCCCTGTACATGAGCCCAGCAAGTGAGCCAGGGTTGCCCCGCACGGGAGCTTGTTTTCCTAGTTCACAATTCAATATCGAGCGTTGGGGTTAGCAATTCATTATGCTCGCTTCTGGTCACGAGCCAGGAAACAAAAATATTGTAACGATGCTACGCAATCACGGGATCTCTTAAAGAATGCAATGACATGACAATTAATTCGTGTACCGTTAATGGAAAGTAAACGTGACATGGTAATTATGCAACATGCTAAATGTCGGAACTAGCTTCGTTGTCAAGCTAGTCCCTAAATTTGCGCCTAGGCGAGTATCATTTCGTCGCCTAACCTCTTTTACGCCTACAACAAGCAAATGGCCTAAAACATGGCCTAAACCCTAAGTGGCAAGTTTCACTTGCCTAGCACCGAGGATGGCGATCGCGAAGGTTCGTCTCGCGGATGCTAATCTATGGGGAAATCGCTGTTATGGGGAAACAATCATCAAAACAACATTCATTTCATTAGGGTTTCATAAAAATACAATTAGGTTATGAAAACATCAAGAGATCGATTTCTTACCGTGAGGAGGCGGAAGAAACTCTCCGGAGAACCTAAGGACCAGATCTGTAAACGAATGGAGAAGTTTGGAGAACTAGGGTTTTTGGGGGATTTTGGGGTTTTGATGAGATTTTGGGGAAGATGAGGGTAGAATGTGTTGAGGGATGGTTTGGATGATGGAGGATGAGCTTGGAATGGAGGAATAAGGGTTTGAGGAAGATGGGGGCTCAATGGGGGAGAAACTAGGGTTTTGGGTCAAGTGGAGTAAGAAGAAAACGTTTGGGAGGGGTTTAAATAGGATGGGCTGGTGACTGCCCAGAAATTAGGGTTTTAACACAGATTAGTCGGTCAAAGAGCAACCACTGACCTACTAGTTTGGCAACTAGTCGGTCGGTCGACCAACGCAGACTGACTAAGTGTAAACAGTAACTTCTGAACGAAAATAGGATTTGGATTTAGTCGGTCGATGAACAACTACTGACTGACTAGTTTAACATCTAGTCGGTCGGTGAACGTTCTTAGACAGACTAAGAGTGAACAGTATTGATACCAAAAATAAGTTGAAGAGTTAGTCGGTTAAAGAAGCATTACTGACCGACTAGTTTGTAACCTAGTCGGTTAACCAACGTTCTTAGACTGACTAACGATAAACAGTAACTCCTGAATAATTTAGAAAGCCAACTAGTCGGTCCAAGAAGGATTGCCGACCGACTGGATCGTCATCTAGTCGGTCGGTGCCCCTTCTTACACCGGCTAATAAGCACCAAAAGTTTCGATACGGAGCGCAGACCCCCGGGATCGATTCCTAAGACTCCTAGGCTTGATCTAATAGTAAGATACGACCGTTATGAAGCCCGTCACGAATGACATACTTCGAAATCGACGATCCTAAGGAAGAAACGAGAAAACACGACGAAACGATCGAAAACGAAAGTTACGGAAACGAAACCACACATGAGGCGAAAATCCACCAAAACATATATTATAATATAATAAATCCCGATACATGAAAACCAGTCGTTACATCATGATATCATCGTTTTATGTCCCCTACACCAGAAATCTCCTGCAAACATACAAAAACATGAAAGAGTGAAAGAAAACAAGAAAATACGAGAAAACGGATACGAGATGGCGGAAAATAACGGAAAAACACAAAGGAAAACGTGCATGAATATATGAAATATAAATGCACGTCAAAACGCACATAAAAACACTCGGATAACTGAAGTAAATATAAGCACATAAGCAATCAAACATGCCTAAAAATACAGTCCGTTACATCCTACCCTCCTTAGAATAATTCCATCATCGGAATTTCTTACAGGGCAAGGAAAAGGTAGGGGTAACATCCTTGCATCTCGTCCTCTCGCTCCCAGGTAGATTCTCCTAGCGAGTTGCGACGCCACATCACCCTGACTACAACAATAGTCCTGTTCCTGAAGACTTTCTGGCGTCGATCTAGGATCTCCACTGGTTGTTGCTCGTATGTCAAGTTCGGAAGAATTACGATCTCCGAGTAGTCCATAACATGAATATGGTCGCTCACATAACGATGCAACTGCAAGATGTGGAACACATTGTGCACTCCCTCTAAGGCAGAGGGCAAAGCAAGCTTGTACGCCACCTCTCCTACTCGCTCCAAAATATCGAAAGGCCCAATGAATCGAGGACAAATTTTTTCTCTCCGACCAAAACGAATCAATCCTCGGTTGGGCGAGATCTTCAAAAAAACATGATCACTGGGCTGAAACTCTAGGTGTTGACGTTTCGCATCTGCCCAATGCTTGTACCTGTCCTGAGCCAGCAGCAGCTTCTCTCTGATGGTATGAACCACATCCACGTCTTCTGTGATTAGCTCAGGACCAACCAACTCTCGATCTCCTCAATGGGGAACGGCACTTCTGATGTGTCATTATATTCCACATTTTATCTGTATGATTACACGTCAAAATGATTGCCCAATTACACATTTCATACGCTTTTACACTCATAATTGGAACAATTTTACATTAAGAGCGTTTGGTTACATTTCAGAGAAAATCGAGCGATTTGGAGTATATTGGAGGAGAGAGAGTGTGCTTTGACACCGGAGCTCCTCAGCCGCCGCGTTCGGTGACTCAAATCTGCTGGGGAGCAAGGAAGGGGCAAGAGAGAAGGGACGAAGAAGAGGAGAATGAAGAAAGCATGGTTTTATAATACTATGACTCATGGATTCCAGGTCACTCGATCGAGCTATGATGTGGCAAAGGAATCGAGCGACCAAAAGTGCTGGAAACAAGACAGCCGTGCACTCTTTTCAAATATGCTATTATCTGGGATATTTTAGTATTTTTTTGATATTGTTTCCCGATAGTAGACTTCAAACCGGTTCCAACGCCACCAAGAACGTGCCAATCAGAGGTCGGATGAGCCTTGGGGAATTTCTGCAAGCTGATGCTACAGTGCTGAAATTTGTTTTGGCCTCCTACTCGACCGAGCAACCACCTACCCGACCGAGCAGAGTGACAAATGCTGCTAAAATCTATTTTTGGCCTCCTACTCGACCAAGCAACCTCTTACTCGACCGAGTAACCACCTGCTTGACCGAGCAGAGTGACAAATACTGCTGAAATGTGTTAAATGCTGCTGAAATCTATTTTTGACCACTACTCGACCGAGCATCCACCAACTCGACCGAGCAGAGTGACAACTCGATCGAGCAGACCCTACTCGGTCCGAGCAGGCAACGCATGGTTTTGGGGAAGCATCTGGACTTCCTGACGACTCGACCGAGCAGCTACCTACTCAACCGAGCAGACCCTACTCGGTCCGAGCAGGCAGATCAGCTTTTTTAGGAGAACCCAGACTTCCTGACGACTCAACCGAGCAGGGGGCTGCTCGACTCGAGTCACCATGGGCCCAAAACGTAAGTTGCGTCCGGATCTCCTCTAGGGCATGACTCTGAGAGGGTTTTAGGGGGAGATACATTATGAGGATAGCCGTCACTTTGAAGGGGACCTCGGAGAGTTTTTAGAGATCTTTTTAGGTTTTTTTTGGGGATGATCTTTTGGGAGTTAGGCTATGCCCTAGGCCCCTCCCGTGTATCAAGATAAGTATTTTACTTTTCTTTAATTCTATTTCAGTTCTTTTTATTGATTGATTATTTAATATCTCCTTGATGCATGCAATGAAGTTTTCTATTGTTCTTATATCTATTGCTATCATGCATGAGTAATTCCATCTAGGGCTAAGGGATTAGACCATGGATCTAAGGATTTAGATGCAAAGAAAGGATTTTTATTATGCGTTGGATATAAAAGGGGTTGTATTTTGGTCCATCCAGCCAAATCCCTAGTAGAACTTATACTGAGATTGTGCCCACGGTCGGTGGAATCGATTAGATTAAAGAGTATCCTACGGATTTAGTTAGGGAGTTAGTGGATTCAACCGAGGCACGTGACCATGCCTGGCTCATGCCTTGATGGGATCCACCGACGAACTATATAACTAATTGACGGCTACCACCATTGCGTCAATAAGAGCCACCAAAATACCTTGAAGCTCTAACCCATGAGAGTGGTACGAGTTGAGAGCGTTCGAACCACGAGAGTGGTGAGAACTTTGTAGATCCTTAATGCACGTATCGTATGCGCCTATCGCACGAGCGGGGTTAATGCGATACGTTAAATTCATGATGCCCAGACGCATGAATTCACTTTCTAGATGGTACAATCCCCCAATAAAACCAATGCAACATTAGAGTCCTAGCTTAGCGTCAACATTTGACGATCCTAGTGGCGAGTCCTAAGGCCTTATTCTTTTTATATATTATTCTTTTATATTGTGTGAAATCCCTCGTTTGTGATATCGAGTGACACGACCTTCGCATCCATCACCATTACAACATTCCATATTCCACATCCACCAATAAACCCGCAAGTCTAACTCAACCTAGGAGTAGATAGGTAGTATAGCACCGCTTCTCTGTGTTCGATACCCGCTCACCACTATACCGTGCGCTTGCGGTAAATGACATCATTTCAGAGTTAGTTCCGGGCCGATCAAGTTTATGGCACCGTTGCCAGGGAGGCGTTTCGCCATATTATCTATTTACCACAATTAGGTCGATTAGATTGCGTAAAAAACGAACAGAAAGCAAACAAAAAAACAAAAAAAACAAAAAAACAAAGAGAGATTTTTCCCCACCACCAGCTATTATTATTATCTATATCTCTCTTTGTACCACTGATGTCTTTTCCAGGTTGTTTACTTTGCTTGATCAGGTATAGTTGATGCAGCGATGGTGCTTCCAAAGACACGACAGGGTTCTATACGATCCTATATATACCTCGCTACATTCTATCAGGCTGATGGAGAGTCCTTCAGAGAAGCATTTTGCAAGTTCGAAAGAATGTTAGGGATGTTCCATAAGGATCAGACCATGAGTGGGATGGTTCCAAGCTGTTTGATATCTTCGCTGGAAGGCTAAAGGGACCCTTACGTCAGTTTATGAAGAGGATACAAGTGGGAAAGTTTAGTGATCTGCAGTTGGCAGCAACCTTGGAGAAAATGATAGATGATGCTCGATATACCGGTTCGCTAACCGTCATGGCAGGTAAACCATCTGACCAAGTACTCATCGATTTCGTTATGGCTAATGTCTCTGATGCAGGTACTATCGTAGACGGAGTGCATGTTTCACTTGAAGGTGATAATATCCATCTTTACACCATTAACACTCCACAAATAGAGACATCTGAGCTGTAGGAGGAGGACACATATATGGACCTATTGAGAAACATTGTCGACGTAGTTCGAGAAACCGGTCCATTAACAATAACGGCAGGTGACCCTTTTGAGCTTGGATTTCAAAACTTTATTACTCATCGTATCTCTTCCACAGGCACAATTGATAATGGAGTCTACGCTCTAGTTGAGGGGCACAAGACCCACTTTTATACCGCGGTCAAGATACATAAGCCCATAGAGCCACCTGCACCTACTATTGAGAAGGCCAAGCCATGCAATCAGGTGCCTCGAGCTCCAGGACAGAAACGAAGGAGGCATAAAAAGGAGAAGATGAAGTTTACATTGCCTTATATACCTGAGGAGGCTTAGGAGGATGTCCACGTTCAGCTTGGGGGAAGTATTATGCACTTCGATATTGCCACCTCCGACGAGACCGCAGCGCCTGGTACTGCAGAGTCAGCTTGTGCCATCGTCGCTCCCCCTTGCTACCCACATGAGCCAGAGCATGCTTTTGAGGAGGCCTTACATGCGGAGCCAGAGATTGTCACCGAGGAGGCCGTGCATTGGGACGAGGACACATCCATTCATGAGGATCCCAAGCATTACCCTCCTCGTTTTGAGCTACCGCAGTCACCTCCACTTTCTACAGAGGCTGAGCATCCCTCAGAGGACCACCCTTCCACTGACCCCAACGACTATCCCACATAGATTTTGGCCCCCCCCCTTCAAGGAGATCTCTTTACTCCCTCGCCCTTTACATTTGATTCCCCTCCCGTGTATGATGTTTACTATGATTCATATTTAGATGACTCATTGTGCATTTTGCAAGATACACATACAAATAATAAAGATGCACGATGGGACGTATAGGAGGAGGAGAGCGAGGAGTTATCACACATGGATGCTATTGAATATGATCAAGAGGTGTGATGGGATAAGTCTGACGATGAGGAGGAGTTTCCTGATGAGACCCACGCTTATATGCCAAAGCTACCTGAACAACCTGAGCCGAACAACGAGGAGTTGATCGACGTGGTGTACGAGCGTAGAGATTTATTTCCAGGGAAGTGTTGTCAACCATATTTAATTTTAAATACTATTGTTGATGACCCTATTTGGAATGCATTTATTTTTGGGAAGAATTATCCACATCAGATTGATGCGGCTTATCTCTTGTAGGGTACATGCGGAGTCCTTGGGGAGATGTTGGGAGCCACACTGCTAGAATTTGATGGAGTACGTGGACACACACACCTAGCAGAGCCATGGAAGGAGTAGTTGGAGCAGTTGCCTACACCAACAAATATACTGGATCTACCTTTTGCTATCGGTGATATCAATCCAGTAGTGTAGTATTTTATGCTTTCAATAATCACGAATCCTCTCAGCAGTGAGAGGACCATATAGGATTTTATATGCTTTCTTAGTTTAATAAATTCACCCCATATAATGGCTCAATTATCTTTTGCACGCAACCCATTATTTATCAGCCATGCCCACACTTGTATTTGGCGCTTATTTTGCCCCTCTCTCCCCAATTTTTATGTGATGTTTAAGCTTGGGGGAGAGAAACTATTTTGTTGAGTGGCCCCCATATCTTGTCGTTGTCCTCTATTTATATCATACACACATTGAGGACAATATGATGTTTAAGCTTGGGGGAGTGCATAGTGCATGCACTTTGCTTAATCGTGAAACACACTTCGAAATTTCCATATGAACCATGTTCACTTCTATATTTATGTCTCATATGCTTCATTTTCAATGAAATATCGTGGATTTATTTGTTTATGAACTCTGATATCTGTTAGATTAGAGTTCGATTCCTTGATTAGTGTATCTTTGTTAATATGCTTTTTCATAGTAGAATCCATAATTTCACAACCATATTCTCGAAACAATTAAGCTAAAAATGAATGAATCAAATCTGAAAATCATTTGACTCCTGCATGATTTGATTGATAATTCTATAGCTTCATGGATGTTTAGTGATTCAAAAGAGATAGGATAACCCCACGACAACCAAAGTAGTGATGATTAGGATTCCTGAAACCGAGCCATGTATACATCATCCCAGCTCAATGGCGAACTTCACTTCCTCCCATACAGTGCCGCAAAAGGCGCCATGCCAATGCTAGACTGGTAGCTATTATTATATGCAAACTCTACCAAATGGAGGTGGTCTTCCCATAATCCTTTGAAGTCCAGCATACATGCTCGTAACATGTCTTCAAGTGTCTGAATAGTACGCTCTGACTAGCCATCTGTCTATAGATGGTAAGCCATACTAACACTCAAGTGGGTCCCCAAGCTCTCCTGGAGGCTCCTCCAGAAATGAGATGTGAATCTGGTGTCTCTGTCTAAGACAAAGCTGATAGGAACTCCATGCAGCTTCACAATCTCATCTATGTACTTCTTAGCCAATACTTCTGTAAACTGGCTTACTCTGAAAGGAATGAAGTGTGATGTCTTGGTCAATCAATCTACGATCACCCAGACAGGGTCATTCTGCTTCGTACTCTTGGGTAGTCCAGTCACGAATTCCATCGTGATGTGCTGCCACTTTCACTCCGGAATGGGCAAGGGCTGTAATAAGTCGGTAGTCCTCTGATGTTCAACATTCACCTGTTGGCACACAATACACCTTGCCACTCTCCGTGCGACACTTCTCTTCATGTCATACCACCAGTAATGCTATCGCAGATCCTGGTACATCTTGGTACCTCCAGGATGTATATAGTATGAAGAGCTGTGAGCTTCCTCCAACAGCTCCTCTCTACTAGCACTGGACGTTACATAAATTCTATCCTCAAACCTCAAGGATCCATCTACATGAATCTTAAACTCTGGCCTCTGGCCTGCTATTACCAAATCTTTGCTCTTCTGTAGCTTCTCATCATCCATCTGGGCAGTCTTGATCCTCACTACCAATGTCGACTGAATATGCATGCCCATCAAAGATGCAGTTATCCCTGGTATAATCACTTCTATACCCATGTCTTGGATCTCTTATTGCAACCTCCACTGGTCGTAAGGTTCAGCACCGCTGGTAGACGACTCAACGCATCAGGCACGACATTGACTTTCCCAGGATGGTACTGAAGGTCAATGTCATAATCTGCCATGAGCTCTATCCATCGTCTCTGACGCATGTTAAGCTCCTTCTGAGTGAAAAGATACTTCAGACTCTTATAATCTGAGAACATCTTCACGTGCTCCCCCAATAGGAAATGCCTCCAAATCATCAATGCAAAAATCACACCCACCTACTCAAGATCATGAGTGGGGCAGTTCTTCTCATGTATCTTCAACTGCCTGGATGCATATGCTACGACTCGATCATGCTGATGTAGCACGCATCCAAGTCCTTTGTCAGATGCATCACAGAAGACTTCGAATCCTCCAGATCGATCTGGAATGATCAAAATGGGTGCAGTCGTCAACCTCTTCTTCAGTTCCTGGAAAGCATCCTCACATGCTTTCGACCAAACAAACACCACATCCTTTCTCGGCAATCGCATCATGGCTCCTGCAATCTTCGAGAAGTCTTTGATGAACCTCCGGTAGTAGCCAGTGAGTCCCAAGAAACTTTGAATCTCGGTCACCATTTTGGGGACTGACCAGTTTTGAACAACTGCTACTTTTCAGGATCAACAACAATCCCTTCTTATGAAACCACGTGGCCTTAAAAAGCCACCTTGTTCGGCTAGAACTCATACTTACTAAGTTTGGTATAAAGCTGGTGTCTTCTCAGGGTATCGAGAACCTTCCTGAGATGTTCTGTATGCTCTTCCGCATCCTTCGAGTTGATGAGAAGGTCGTCCATGTATACTACTACGAACTTGTCCAAGTATTCATACAATACTTAGTTCATGAGACTCATAAATACCACGTGTGCATTGGTCACACCAAACGGCATTACTAAGTACTCATAATGTCCGTATCTGGTCCTGAATGCAGCCTTGGAAACATCTTCGTCTTTCACCTTCACTTGATTGTACCATGTCCTCAGATCCATCTTTGAATAGACGCTTGACCCCCCCGAGTTGATCGAAAAGATCGTTGATGCACGATAGAGGATACTTGTTCTTCACTATGACTTTGTTCAGCTCGCGGTAGTCGACGTACATACGTATGGATCCGTCTTTCTTCTTCACCAGCAATATAGGAGATCCCCAGGGGGATACATTGTGTCGTATCCATCCCTTCTTTAGAAGCTCATCTACTTGGGCCTGCAATTCTTCTATCTCAGATGGTGCTAAACGATATGGTCCCTTGGACATCGGTTGGGCTCCTGGCATTAGTTCGATGGCAAATTTAAGGGTGCGATCCAGAGGCAAACATGTAAGGTCATCTGGGAACACATCCATGAACTCTCGAACCACCACTGGTATATCGGCCTCAGCTTCCATTGCGGCTGCTACTGCCTCGACCGACCTGGCTGTACTCCACTGGGCCTATCGATCTACTTCTAATAATGGAATAGAACTTTGGATGATCAGGAATCTCGAAGACTATCCTCCTTTGACAACAGTCGATGGTGGCATGGAAAATTCTCATCCAATTCATACCGAATACAACATCAAAGTTCGGGATATCTATCATCATAAGTTCAGCTAATAATGCTTGCCCACATATCACCACTGGGCATTGAGGATACACACTGGTCTACTTAATCACTCTGCCACCTGTGTTAACGTTCCAACTGGATGCTAAAGTTTTGACAGGAATGGTGTGGGTACGAACAAATTGACTCGCCAGAAAGCAGTGTGATGCTCTCGAGTCGAACAATGAGAGGGCGGGTTTCCCAGCTACTAGTATGACACCTAGGTTACAAACACTAATCTAAGCAACCAATGCTAATGACAGAAATGAATTACTAACTATGCAAGAAATATACATGTGATCACTTGACCAATAGCCTCAGCCTCTTCGACGGTCATAGTGTAAGCCTGGCAGTTCGGTGGTGGTTGCTACCTTGCTTGCTGAAACACCCTCTGCTGTGGAGGTAGAGGTGGACGCTATGGAGCATCCCAGTCGGGACAGCACGAGGAGCTGGAGCTAGAGCATGTGGCTTAAAATGTAGGCAATCCCTAGCCATGTGTCCTGACACCCCGCAAACCAGACAAAGGCCTAAAAGACTTTGACACTCAGACTTAAAGTGTCCAGGCTTCCCACAATATTGGCAGATCTGTTGGGCCTGCTGCTGTTGTCATTGCTTCTTAAACTGAGTCTGCTTAATAGGGCGGTGCATCTGTGGCCGTCTGCTTGGACCAGCATGGGTCGGTGGGGGCCTCGTACATACTGCCAGTCTAATCTCTTCCTCCGCTTCCTTCTCGACCATCTTATGGTTACGGGCAATGGTCAGAACTGTAGCATGTGTAGTCAGACTAGCAGTGACCAACTTCCTTCGAATCTCAATGTTGAGCCCCTGCTTGAAATACTGGGCTCAAGTCAATGGATCTGCAACCATCTCCGGGGAAACCCTGCTGAGCCTGGAGAACTCAGTGTCATACTGGTCCACAGTCATCGAGCCCTACTTCAGGTTGATGAACTTCTTCCTCATCATGGTCTTTACCTGTGGCGAAAAGTACTGAGCGTTGAATGTATTGGTAAAGACATCCCACGTAATTGGCAATCCCAAGCAGCCTTCTACTGCCTGCCACCAGTCTCGAGCACTATTAGTCAGTTGCCTTTTAGCAGTAGCCACCCATGCTTCTTCTCAAATCTGAGATGCTCTCAAATCATCAGTGATGCTCCTGAGCCATTCCTCGCTTGAAGATGGTTCTTAGTCCCAGCGTAGGTCTTCGGGTTCATCGCTCGAAAGTGGTAAGCACTAGAGTCAGCTTTCGGCTCTATAAGAAAATCATGTCCAAGCTGCTGATGAATGATATAAATACCCCACATGAAATATTCTGGAGTCACTGGTGCAGTTGGGAGTGCTGTCGTGTCTGGACCGTTATTAGCTCCATTATCAGCATCATTTTGGTTGGGTCCCCCATTCAGGTAATTGGTCCCAGATCCAAAAGCATCGTCCTTACTTCCTGAAGTGTTCCTTCCCATTGCTTACCTGCATTTCTTAAGGTTTGATCCGTACCATTGAGTATTTTATACGGCACATTCTGAACTTCATGTACTATTCATGTGGTATTTAGCGCGGACCTGCATGGGCCACCAAACTTGTAATGACCCGCTCTCGGGGTCCGTTACTATTTGGAACATGCGCAAGTCCTGCTAGGCACCAATGATGACAACACATGCTCAATTGTAGAAATATGCCAAATACTCATACATGAAAATGAAATACAACCTTATTACAAACCAGCAGCGTATAGAAAAGAAAATACAACACGAATACAAATACACACCAAGCCACTCTCTTAAAAGCATAAAATAACATAACACACTCATTCTCACTCTCAGTAATCAGCGTCCTCCTGGTCAAACTCAACTACAAGCTCAACGTCTGTCAACTCAGGTGTCACCTCTTCAACATGTGAAATATCTGACAGATCCACCGTAAAAAGAAGGGTTGCCATGATCAGACGTAACTCAAAGTATCTATAGCATGGAATTCAAAACAATATACAAGCATGGTAAGGTAGCAAAGACAAGAAGTAAAAGAGCATTCAATAATGGCATGGAAATAGATCAGAAATATAGCTTTGCAGTTTTACGACTTCCACAATTTATCAGCAATAAAATGAAGCATTATTAAAGATGACAAGGTTACAAGAGTATAACGGTGCTAAACCTAGAGCGTGACTTATAAAGCGTAGTACAGTGAGCAACCAAGAGTCCATCTCATACCACAAGTGCGCGTACCCAGGTTAAACCAAAAATGTGCAACAAATACGATATTGTTAATAATCTGTGATTCATGTCTGTGAGTTTGTCACCGATGAGCGGGGCAACAACAACAAAGCCTGAACTGGTCGCTCTCGCACATTCGCTATTATAAGTTACCCCAAAAATCCCAAATGTCTGTGATGTTACCATATTTGTAACTTACAAGTCATTATCTAGATTGTCACATTTTACAGTCAAGTATGACACGTAGTCCGATCGATTCTTTTACGATATTGTGCAGTTTATCAAGCTTATCTAACTGTTCAAATGAAACACTTGGAAACGAAATGAAACTAGTTTTAACATGCATTTATTATAGTTTTTAAAACAATAGCTAGGGTACGATGAGTTACCGATACGCCGTGTCGTAAAAGACGTGGTTCGATCAGCGGTGGCGTTACCTAGGTTCACAGTGTTACAAAATGAGTTAGCTACACAAACTAATAATAAAATCTTATAAAATTTATTATATAAAATTAAATTTTTATATTATTATAAACTAATTTTTAGAAACTTAGTTTATAAAACTAATTCTTCATACTAATAACTAAACATATAACTATTATAACTTATATAATAAGAATATAATTTAAATAACTCTTTAAAATTTCTCATCAGCTACTCTTTCTAACTTTCTCTTCTTCTTCTTCGTTTCTTTCTTCCCCTTTTTTGTTACAGAGGAGAGGGAGATCAAGGCGAGGGTGGATTTGAGCGGTGGTGGGCAGCTGCAGGGGTGTTCTGGCGGCAGATCGGTAGTGCGTGCAGCCTGATCTGGGCGAAGGGCTCGGCAGGAGGCGGATATATGTGGCGGTGGCACAGGTCGGTGCGACGGTGGTGCAGATCGGTGCGGCAGTGGCGAGTTCTCGGCTAGGAGGTCGGGGAGGTTGAGGGTCCGGGGCTGATCGGGGAAGGGGACATGGGTCTTGTAGTGGGGCAATGGTCGCAGGAAGCGGGCAACAGCGGATCTGGGGTTGCAGGCGGCAGGTGCTACGGCTAGGAGGAGGGGTGTTGCTCTGGGCGGCAAGGTGCAGCCTGTCGGGGGCGGTGTCGGGGGTGGTGCGGCAGATCAGGAGGAGGGAGGCGCGGTTGAAAATGGAGAATAGCTCGGCTCGCTAGTGGGGTCGTTGGCGTGGAGGGGAGTTGTGCTCGCTGGTGACGGGGAGGCTTCACCATAGGGAGGCAGCGAGTTGGTTCTTTGCGAGGTTGGGTGTGTTGTGTTTGCTGCAAACTGGGTGTTTAAAATGATAGAAATATATATTGTAATATAAACTTGGTATTAATGATGGGAGGTTGGGGGTTAACCTTTGACTAAGCAAGGGCATGAACCTATGAGTTAGCGAGGAACTCGTGGTTTGCTGATGCATCATGCTGGTGGGTGTTGGAATTATTTAAGCTATTTACAGAGAGGTAATTAATTAATTAACCAAAGTATTTAGTAAGCGTAATTGGTAATTAGTAAAATAAATTAGCTAAAGAAATTTGTTATGCTATGATGAAAAATTCTAAAAACAGATACGCGCTCGCGTCGACGTGTAGAAAAAAGAGAACACTTGGATAAAAACACTCAAACAACTGAAGTAAATACAGGCATACACGCAATCAAACACACCTAAAAATACAGGTCGTTACAGATATAAGCCTAAAGAACCCAAGATGAAAGCATGCTCTCATTGTGGAAGAACAAGCCACAAAGTTGAAACCTGTTGGTACAAAAACAATACAGCTCCAAAGTGCTGGAAATGTCAGAAGTATGGAGATTATGAGAAGGATTGCAGAGAAAACAGAGGAAAGGAGCAAGCTAGCAGAGAAAATAAGGGAAAGGAGCTAGTCAACTATGTGGAAGTAGAAGCTCGCAAAGTTGATAACGTGTTCATGTCAAAATTTGATGATATCCTAATCAACAATTCCCTCACTTGGTATCTTGATAGCGGTTGCGGCAATTACACGACAAGTACGCAAGATTTATTCATCAATTTTGAACCTGTTAATGCTAGAGATGTAAGACTTAGCAATGATAAGAAAGCTAGTGTAGAAGGAATTGATGATATTGTTGTACTTACTAATGAAGGGATGAAATCAATTAAAGATGTGTTGTATGTGCCTAATCTAAAACATAATTTGATAAATGTTGGTCAATTAGTGCAGAATTGCCTTTGTGCTACGTTTGATGAAGATCAATGCATGATATATGATAAGAAGAAGAGGAAACTTGTTTGTGTGAGTAAAATGACAAATAACAAGATGTTTCCTATTATGTTTGCTGCTCCTAACAATACCAATTTTCTAAGTAACATAATTGAAGATGACTTAGAACTTTGGCATAAAAGATTTAGCCATTTCAATGTGGCTGGCTTAGTTGAATTATCTTAAAATAAGCTGGTGTATGGTTTGCCATCACTAAAGCAAGTCAAAGGGAAGCATGCATGTGAAGCTTGTATCTTAGGTAAGCAACAGAAGAAGAAAGCCCCTTCACATTAAAATTGGAGAGCGTCAAGACCATTGGAATTGGTTCATACAGACCTGTGTGGCCCAATGTGTAATGCCCTACGAAGTTACTGCACAAGTACTAGAGGGGGGTGAATAGTACTTTAAAATAATTAAGAGGATAATTTGCAAACTCAACCAACAATGCGGAAATGTAAATATTGACAACAAAGAAATGCAAACGCAAACAGACAATATAACGGGTTCGGATCCACCCAAGTCTCCCCGACTTGTTCCCGGTGATCCTACGTCCCAACCACCTGGATCCCCTCCGGATACTTGAGTTAGAAACTTCTAACTCAAATTTGCATTATGAAATACTTGTAGAAACCTCTACAAGATCAAATCATACACAAATGAAATTGTGACTCCCACAACCCGGGATCACAAACAAACTCTCACAACCGAGAGTAAATCACTTGCAATATTCAAAGTAAATGAAATACGAAATTCTTACCGACAAAATCCTATGTCTTGAGTAAACTTACGAATTAGGGCAAGACGGATTTTGGGGAAGATGAAGGCACCAAACCCTAGCTCCAAGATGTAGATCAGCAATGGAGGCCTAGGAGGTTGTTGGTGACCTTGGATCAAGCTCTTGGCATGGAAGGCTCACAATCAATGAATCTCTCTTTTGAAATAAGAGTGAGTGAAACTGAGAAATGAAAGAGCTTTGAATGAGGATTAAATGCTTCTAATTGATTCTCTAAAGATCAATTAATATCAGCCTTGAATGCTATGAATGCAGCACTCCAAGTATATATAGGATAGAGGAAAGAGAGAGCAAAATTCGTGGCATTTAATGCTCCAAAAGCTTTATTCTGAAGCAGACTAGTCGTTCAAAGAAGGATCACTGACCGACTAGTTCATCAACTAGTCGGTCGGTGAAACAATATGAACCGACTAAGAGGTGAACAGCCAAAAGAAGAAGTTCAGGTAATGAATAACTAGTCGGTCCAAGAAGACTTGCCAACCGACTAGTTTCACAACTAGTCGGTCGGTAAGTGAACTTTGACCGACTAACAGATGAAATAGAGAAGGCTGAACTCAAGATGAATTAGTCGGTCTAAGAGCAAATGCTGACCGACTAGTTTATCAACTAGTCGGTCGACATATGTACTTTGACCGACTAACGATAAACAGTAACTTAGGCTGTACAGTAGAAGCTCAACTAGTCGGTCTAAGAAGGATTCCTAACCGACTAGTTTCACAACTAGTCGGTCGGTGAACCTTCTTTGACCGACTAAGTGTAAACAGTAACTGAGCTGAAATTGAACAAGTCATTCTAGTCGGTTCAAGAAGCTTTGTCGACCGACTAGTTTGCCATCTAGTCGGTTGGTTCTTCTTCTTGAACCAACTAACATGCACAAGAAGCCGCGAATCGAAGCGCGAAGCTTCGGGAAAGTTTGTATGGGCTTCTAATAAGATCCTAGCTCTAAGATATGAGCGTTATAAAGATTAAAACATAAGACCTACTCAAGGATTAACATTCTACGAAAAGAAGCTAGAAGACTATAAATAAAACTTGCCGAATAGTCTTCAAATGCTTCGATTCGAATCTCTTGACTTTAATAATGGTCCTTGAGCTTCAACGAAGCTTCAAGCATACGATCACGCGCTTTGAGAAGTCTCGAGACATCGCTTTTGATGTTCATAGAAGTTTGGCGACAATCTCTATAACTGCGCTCACAAAGAGTTAGTTCACAATATTTATGTTTGTTCATCATCAAAACCAAATCCGAGGAATCAATACTCAACATTCTCCCCCTTTTTGGTGATGACAAACCAACATAATAATAATCAAAAATAATGATTCAAATGAAATTTACTTACTCCCCTTGCATTGATGACACGTTAATTCCAAATTAAATAATAATCATAATAATCAAGCAGACGAGTAAAGTGTAAAATGTGAATCAATTATTGAAATATCGGATTTGAAATCCATTTTTATATCTTAACTCCCCCTGAATCTAACAAATCAAATTAGATTCACGGTAAATTGCTTTGAATTATCATTTAGCACATTGTCATTATTAATTCTCTCCCCTTTTGGCATAAGCAAAAAGATCGGGAGGAGATCAACGACAACAACAATGGCTTCAAATAAAAGCACGGGAGTCGTAGAATACGACCATGGTCCAAATGACACCAAAGGAAAATACGAAGTAAATCAAAGCGTGCCAACGAAACCATAGTCGAAAATCGAAAAATGAAATCATCAAAACTCAAATTAATTTCACGAATTGAGTTATGGAATATACTCTCCAATATCAACATTCTTGATGAATTAAGTGCATGGAAAACAATTATATGTTTCAATAGAAATAATTTCTATTAAATCAAGATTAATCGTCGAGCGACGAAGTCAACATCAGAGACAAAAAAATATAATGTGCACATAGAAGTAAATGTCAACACGATGTATATATATATATATATATAACAAAATGGATACATTTGACAACATACAAAAATCACGATCGAATGATCGGAGCACATCATATATCACACATCACAACATATATCGAAGTATCTCAAAACATACAGACATCCATCCAAAATATATCAAGATACATCAAAATATCCAGAACCACCCAAACTATCCTAAACCACACTCTCACTACAAGATATATCATCCAAAGTGCATAGGGAGAGTCCTCCAAGCAATCTCAGGAGGTGGAAGCAGGGTCAGCAGCAGCAGCAGGCTCTGCAGGAGGGGTGGTAGTCACTGGGTCAGCAGGAGTGTCCACAGATGGAATAGTCGCTACGGGAGTGGCCTCGGGAGCACCAGACGAAGTATCCACCGGAGGAATGGTGGCAGCAGGTGTGCTCTCGGGGGCACCAGCAGACGTAGCAGCAGCAGCAGCAGATGTACCCTCTGGGGCATGAGCAGTAGATCCAATAAGCTTCTCGAGCTCAGCATCATCCATCTCCTCGTCGTCAGAAACCGACGGAGGAATCTCAATGCCCATGCGAGAGCAGATGCGAGCGAGCATCTCCTCGAAACGAGCACAATGAGACTCTACACGTCTCAACGAACGAGCATGCTCAGCAAGAGTAGGAGTAGGAGGTGGAGGAGCAGCTGAAGCAGAGGCAGAAGGAGTCATCCTCTGAACTTGACGAAGTGCTACAAGAGACTTCTTGGCGGCCGTCGCATTCAGAGGGGGACCGAGGGGACGCTCATCATCAGGATGAAGAGTGACCCGAAAGTGACGGAAGACGAGAGTCAATAGGCAAGGGTATGGAATGTGGGCTGACTTGGTGGACTTTCGAATACATTCAAAGGAGTCCATCTTGTCAAGAATAATCCTTGCCCAATTGATCTCGCTCCCCATGAAGATGGCGTAAATGAGTTTGAGGAATGGCTGGGAGGGTAAGCTAGATGAGCCGTACTTCGGAAGGAGGCACGACTTCAAGATAAGATTTAGAACCCAGGCATTCGGTTTAAAAGACTTGGAAGGGACGCCAATCATGGCGGGAGGGATCACATGGAAAATCTCGGAGAGCATGGCCTGGTCAAGATCAGAGATGTCATCGACAGAGATATCGACAGAGAGGAGGCCAGAAGAGGAGACACCTATCAAATCCCCTAAGATTTCTACCGTGAAGACTATCGGTGTCCCCAAGACATTCTTCTCAATGGAATAGGTCTCGTCATACTGACCGCGAACACGGTTCACGTAGAAAAGCTTGACTAGACGGGGGTACGGGTGTGGATTCGCCTTAGGGTCATATCAAAGATAATCAATAAGACCACTAGACAAAAGAAGATCGGCAAGGTGAGGGAAGTCGGAGAACTGAACGAAGTGCTCCAACAACAGAGGACAATGCTCAATACGGTTGTAAGTCGCGAGACACATAGGGTCATCGCGACACAACGATATATCAACACCGCCAACTGGCATGGGAGCCTTCCCCTTAGGCTGACGAGTGTTAGATCGGGGTGGAGGAGTAGGAGCCATAGCGGTATGCTCGGACTCCGGAATATATTCCGTGTCGGAGTCATCGGGAGGAGAGGGAGCATGGAATGAAGCTGGAGACACGGTCTGCTTCCTAGGCTTGGGCTGAGATCTAGGCTTGGCGGTCGCCGTCCTCTTCTTCTTAAGAGGAGGCGAAGAAGACGATGGATGGGTCGTTTTTGTTCGGCGTTTAGGTTGCGGGGGGTCCGTAGCAGGCGACTCTACAGTCATGAGTGACGGACTAGATGGACGGATGGGTATTCGTGTCTTCGCCATAATCGTGACGAGACAACGCAATCAATGCACAAAGATCGATACAAACGAAATCGAAAGAACCCTAAACACAAACCCTAGGTCGAACGAAATCGGATAGAGACCTAGAAGAGAACCCTAGGAGCTGAGAGAGAGGGAGTAGATATACCTAGGGAGGAGATAGGAGAGATCCATGGCCGGAGATGATCGGAAAACGGCCGGAAATCGACGAGATTGACGGAGGAAGACGAAGGGTTTCGGGGGTTTTTGAGCTGGGAGATAATTTTGCACCGACTAGAATGGAAATTAGTTGGTGCGGGGCTAATTAAATCGATTGGAATTCGAAAAGACACATCAGTCCCTGAGCAATTAGTCGGTCACAGTTCAAGCACTGACTGACTAGATGACGATCTAGTCGGTCAGCCAATGAGCTTGAACCGACTAAGTGCAAACAGTAACCGAGGCCAAAAAATAAGCATTAGTTAGTCGGTCTGTGTTCATTCACTATCCGACTAGAACGCAATCTAGTCGGTCGGTCAATGAACATGAAACGACTAACAGAGTTCAAAAATTTTAGAATTTGAAATTTTGAGTTCTCTCCTAATAGCACTTGGACGAAACATCGTAATACTCTCATTAATCATTGTACTATCCCATTAAACATCGAAAATCTTAAATTTGACGTTCATGAATAAATCGAGCATAAATTTCGAAAATTCAACCAAAAATCCAGGAAATTCCAATACATCTAGCATGAGCATATATAAATGAAATTTAATATCATGCAAGATTATTGAACAAAATATGAATCCTAAATCTCGGATTCACCCATAATCCCCAATTCTCGACGCAACCGCACAAAGGAGTCTTCCTTTAGTGGTTTCGTGAAAATATCGGCGATTTGCTTCTGGGTTTCAACGTACACTAATATGATGTCCTTTTTAGCAACATCATCATCTAAGAAATGGTGACAGACATCTATATGTTTAGAACGGGAATGGTGTACCGGATTCTTAGAGAGACATATTGCACTTTGGTTGTCCACCATGATAGGGAAAGTATCACAGTTTATACCAAAGTCTTCAAGAGTGTGTCTCATCCAAAGAACCTGAGCACATGCGGCACCGGCGGTAATATATTCCGCCTCGGTGGTTGAAAGTGATACGGAATTCTGCTTCTTGGAAAACCAAGAGACAAGAGAATTTCCTATAAAATGGCAAGTGCCACTAGTACTTTTCCTGTCGGATTTGCATCCTGCATAATCTGCGTCACTATATGAGATTAACTCATATGTGCTAGACTTTTGATAAAGTAACCCAAAGTCAAATGTGTAACTTAAATAACGGAAAATACGTTTTACCGCTACTAAGTTAGATTCCTTAGGTTGAGACTGATAACGAGCACATACACATACGGCAAACATAATATCGGGCCTACTTGCGGTAAGATATAGTAAACTACCTATCATACCTCGATATAGACGAATGTCTACATCATTGCCGCCCGTATCTTTATCAAGATGTGTAGTCGTGCTCATTGGAGTCTTCTTCCCGGAGGCATTCTCCATTCCAAATCGCTTTAGCAACTCCACCGTGTACTTGGTTTGTTGGATGAAGATTGCATCGTTCATTTGGTGAATTTGGAGACCTAAGAAATATTTGAGTTCACCAATGTGGCTCATCTCAAATTGATCCTTCATCACATTAGAAAACTCTTCGCAAAGAGTGAAGTTAGTAGCACCGAAAATGATATCATCAACATAAATTTGATCTAAAATTATATCATTATTCGAATACTTAACAAATAATGTAGAATCAACTTCTCCCATTTTAAAACTCAAATCCAAAAGAAAGTTCTTTAGACGGTCATACCAAGCTCGAGGAGCTTGTCTCAAACCGTAAAGTGCTTTCTTAAGTTTGAAAACATGATTTGGAAATTTTTCATTTATAAACCCCGGAGGTTGAGAAGCATAAACTTCCTCAACAAAATCTCCGTTTAAAAATGTACTTTTTACATCCATTTGAAAGAGTTTAAAATCTTTATGGCATGCAAAAGATAACAATAATCTAATAGATTCTAATCTAGATACCGGAGCAAAGGATTCTTCGAAATCGATACCTTCCTCTTGCCGATAGCCTTGAGCTACTAACCAAGCTTTGTTCCGGACGAAGATTTGGTTTTCGTAGGTCTTGTTCTTGAAAATCCACTTCGTTCCTATAACGGTGTGGTTCTTCGATGGCAATGGAACAAGCTCCCAAACCTCATTCCTCTCGAATTGAATGAGTTCCTCCTCCATGGCTAAGATCCAAGCACTATCTTCGCACGCTTCGTTAATATTCTTTGGCTCAATCGAGGAGGCAAAGGCACAATGAGCGAAGTAGTTGACTTGAGATCGCGTCTTGACATTATCAAGGATATTGCCAATGACTTGCTCATGAGGATGGTCACGAACGGTATGAAGCTGTTTGGGAATTCCCTGATCACTAGGAACATTCTCAAAATATTCATTAGTAGGGCTAGTATCAATAGAATCAATAGAATTAGAATATCCAATTGAACCACATAAGACATCCATGGAGTCATTATCATTAGTAATTCTAGTCGGGACAAAACCTTCATTAAATGAAACATGAAGTGATTCCTCGATCGTTGAGGTTCGTTTGTTGTATATCCGGTAGGCTTTGCTACGTGAGGAATATCCAACAAATATCCCCTCATCGGATCTTGGATCAAATTTGTCCAAACTACCATACGTGTTTTTAATAAAACATTTTGCACCGAAAACTCGAAAATGTTTAACTTGAGGCAATCTACCAAACAACAATTCATAACAAGTTTGTTTGGTGACGGGCCTCAAAAGTATCCTATTAAACACATAGCAAGCGGTATGTACCGCTTCCGCCCAAAATTGATGGCCAAGTTGGCTATCATCAAGCATAGTGCGAGCACATTCCACTAGCATCCTATTCTTTCTCTCAACAACACCATTTTGAGGAGGTGCGCGAGGGAAGGAAAAGGTGTGAGTAATACCAACTTCATCACAAAAATTTGAGAAATACTCATTCTCAAATTCCCCTCCATGATCACTACGAATAGTGACAATGGTGGTTCCAATGAGATTTTGTACTTTCTTAACAAATATTGTGAAGTTTTCAAAAGCGTCATTTTTATTACTTAAGGAAAATACCCAAGTAAATCTAGAAAAGTCATCAACGATGACAAGTCCATATCGTGCATTTCCTAATGAAGCAACTCTAGTTGGTCCAAAAAGATCTAGATGTAATAGCTCTAGAGGCCGCTTAGATGAAATGCTTTTCTTAGGTTTAAATGACGATTTTGGTAGCTTGCCTCGTTGACACGAGTCACAAAAGCTTTTCTTTTGAAAGACAAGCTTAGGGAAGCCTCTAATAGAATTTAAATTGGAAAGCTTAAAAAGTGTTCCAAAGTTCACATGACCAAAACGTCGATGCCATAAGTGTTGTTCACTTGTGTTGGCAATGAGACATTGTTCATGTGATCTTGGAAGATCTAAGATATATATATATCCTTATGGTGTGTACCGGAAAATAATAAATCATTATTATCTTTTCTCAAAATATGGCATATTCCTTTCACAAAGCTAGCTTTGTAACCTTTTTCACAAAGTTGGCTTATTGAAATAAAATTGTGGTTTAATCCTTTAACAAGGTAAACATCACTTATTAGTGGTTTAGAAGGATTACCCACTTTTTCAACACCTATGATGGTTCCGCTCTCGTTGCCTCCAAAGACTACTCGGGTCCCATTTGCAATGGGCACCACTCCGGAGAGCAATTGAGCATCACCCGTCATGTGTTTTGAACACCCGCTATCGAGTATCCAATTATTCTTGGAGCCAAATTTTGATTTGTTGCTCCGTTTATTTCTCTTGAGTACCTAAAGATAGAAATATCATTCCATGGTACCCAAGGTCATTGGGTCCTAAAAGATTAGACCATTGGAAGCCAAGTCCAATTGGACTTGGATTTTCCCACATAATCATCATTATTCACAACATCCATAAAATAAGAATTCATGTAAACTTGTTTTTCATTCATGCTTGTGTCCTTCGGGCTCCAAATAGTGAAGATTTTGGGAGCCCTATTCCTATTGGGATCATGCAAGCGTTGTTGATTTCTACGTGATGCATGTCGTGGATAGGCATATGGAACATGATGAAATGGTGCATGATTATAATTGTTCATATGATGATATGGGTGAGCATATGCATGTGGAGGAACACGTGCGTGAGGGTGTCTCACTTGGTGTGCCTGTGCCCGTGGATGTGGTGCATAAAAATCATCATATGTGTGAACATGTGGAGTAGGATGTGTGTTCCTACGTGGCATGGTATTGGTGTACATGTACGCATGACCCTTCTTTGGAGGTCCACCCAAAGTGGGTTTCTTTCCAAACGAGGGTGTGTACGAGGTGGAAGCACCATTGGTAGATGAACTACCAATAGAGTGTTTGCTACCACTCGTTGAGGCATCGGAGGTTGGCCTAACAAAGGTAGTAGACGACTTGGATGAATTTCCCATCTTATACCCCAAGCCAATGTGGTGATTGGCCGGAAGTAAGTCATTTAGGATTTTATCCAAATGATCCTTACCCTTATTGAATTTATTAATACGGCCTAATGTGCACTCATATTTCTCGGTGAGAGAACGCATAGAAGCATCCAAGATGGACACTTGCGATGTGAGCACATAAACACGAGATTTGAGATTTTCATTCTCAATACTCAAAGTTGAGTTTTGAGAAGTTAAATCCGCTATCTTGTGTTCCTCCGGATCCTCAATGTGAACATGCTCAAGTTGAGATTTGAGATCTACAATCTCATTTCTCAAGTTTTCAACAACGGTGTCGTTGGTGATGACGATATATTTAGGCGAGGTTTGGATGCTAGCTAACTCATCTTTTATCTTAGTATATCTATTTACTAATTTAGAATACTTAGACCATATTTGCTCATTAGCTAATCTTAGGTCATACATAGTTACCTCATCGTCGCCTTCATCCTCGCTATCATCGGAGGAAGATCCTTGATCATGTTCCTCTCTTGCCATGAAGCACAAGTGTGCTTGCTCCACTTGCTCATCGTCCGACTCTCCACTTGAGGAATCCTCAGAGTCGGTGAATGTCCCGACAAGTCCTTTCTTGTACCCTTTCTTGTACTTCTTTGACTTGTCGAATTTTGGCACCTTCCACTTCTCCTTTTGCTTGTTTTGAGGACAATCCGCTTTCATGTGTCCTGGCTTGTTGCATTTAAAACACAAAGGAGCGGAGGCGTTAGAAGAACTAAACTTTGATTTGTTCTTGAAATTACCTTTTCAGAAGAACCGGTTGAACTTCTTTGCCATGAGGGCAATGGATTCCAAGTCCAACTCGTCTTCCAAGTCTTCATCATCGGTAGATGTAGATGTAGATGGAGCGGCCTTGAACGCAATCGCCTTTTTATTTGGCTCGTCTTGCTTCAAGTAGGACTTCATCTTGTCCTGCAACTTTAGTTTGATATCCTTGCGTACCTCATAAGACATCAAGGTACCCATTAGTTGAATGACGATATACTTACTCATGTCATTACCTTCCTTGATGGCGAAGGTACGTTTCTCCCAATAAGAAGGAAGTCCGTCAATGATCTTGGAGACTTTCTCCTTTTGGGTGTAGGTCTTACCAAGAGCCTCCAATTCGTTGGTGATGTCAACGAAGCGAGCATAATACTCCTTCATCTTCTCACCCTGTTGCATATGAAATAATTCGTAATCTTTATTTACAACTACGAGTTTGGAGTCTCTTACCCTTCTCGTTCCTTCATGCAATATGAGGAGGGAGTTCCATATTTGATATGCACTCTTACATGTGCATATCTTGTTAAAGTCCTCGGACTCCAAAGCACATTGCAAGTTGTTCATTGCCTTGGCATTGCTTACCTCCGCGACGACCTCCGCGGGAGTCCACTTCGCGAAATCTTCTTCGGCGGGCTCGACATACTCCGACATCGTGGCTCTCCATAGTGAAGCACTACGGAGGAAAGTTTCCATCCGGCATTTCCAGTACCCGTAATTGGTACCGTTGAAGAAGGGAGGCCTCGTCGAGGAGTGTCCTTCCATCACCAAAGAAGCTCCTTCATGGATCCTGAAGGTGCTGTAATCTGAAGGTGGACGAACGGTTTTGTTGTCGTTGGTAGACATAGCTAGGTACCTGGCTCTGATACCAAATGTAATGCCCTACGAAGCTACTGCACAAGTACTAGAGGGGGGTGAATAGTACTTTAAAATAATTAAGAGGATAATTCCTAAATATCTTGCAAACTCAACCAACAATGCGGAAATGTAAATATTGACAACAAAGAAATGCAAACGCAAACAGACGATATAACGGGTTCGGATCCACCCAAGTCTTCCCGACTTGTTCTTGGTGATCCTACGTCCCAACCACCCGGATCCCCTCCGGATACTTGAGTTAGAAACTTCTAACTCAAATTTGCACTATGAAATACTTGTAGAAGCCTCTACAAGATCAAATCATACACAAATGAAATTGTGACTCCCACAACCCGGGATCACAAACAAACTCTCACAACTGAGAGTAAATCACTTGCAATATTCAAAGTAAATGAAATACGAAATTCTTACCGACAAAATTCTTTGCCTTGAGTAAACTTACGAATTAGGGCAAGACGGATTTTGGCGAAGATGAAGGCACCAAACCCTAGCTCCAAGATGTAGATCAGCAATGGAGGCCTAGGAGGTTGTTGGTGACCTTGGATCAAGCTCTTGGCTTGGAAGGCTCATAATCAATGAATCTCTCCTTTGAAATAAGAGTGAGGGAGAGATTCAAGTGAGAAATGAAAGAGCTTTGAATGAGGATTAAATGCTTATCTTTGATTCTCTAAAGATCAATTAATATCAGCCTTGAATGCTATGAACACAGCACTCCAAGTATATATAGGATAGAGGAAAGAGAGAGCAAAATTCGTGGCATTTAATACTCCAACGGCTCTATTCTGAAGTAGACTAGTCGGTCAAAGAAGGATCACTGACCGACTAGTTCATCAACTAGTTGGTCAGTGAAACAACATGAACCGACTAAGAGGTGAACAGCCAAAAGAAGTTCAGGGAACGAATAACTAGTCGGTCCAAGAAGACTTGCCAACCGACTAGTTTCACAACTAGTCGGTCGGTAAGTGAACTTTGACCGACTAACAGATGAAATAGAGAAGGCTGAACTCAAGATAAATTAGTCGGTCTAAGAGCAAATGCTGACCGACTAGTTTATCAACTAGTCGGTCGACATATGTACTTTGACCGACTAACGATAAACAGTAACTTAGACTGTACAGTAGAAGCTCAACTAGTCGGTCTAAGAAGGATTCCTAACAGACTAGTTTCACAGCTAGTCGGTCGATGAACCTTCTTTGACCGACTAACTGTAAACAGTAACTGAGCTGAAATTGAACAAGGCATTCTAGTCGGTTCAAGAAGCTTTGCCGACCGACTAGATTGCCATCTTGTCGGTTGGTTCTTCTTCTTGAACCAACTAACATGCACAAGAAGCCGCGAATTGAAGCGCGAAGCTTCGGGAAAGTTTGTATGGGCTTCTAATAAGATCCTAGCTCTAAGATATGAGCGTTATGAAGATTAAAACGTAAGACCTACTCAAGGCTTAACATTCTACGAAAAGAAGCTAGAAGACTATAACTAAAACTTGACGAACCGTCTTCAAATGCTTCGATTCGAATCTCTTGACGTCAATAATGGTCCTTGAGCTTCAACAAAGCTTCAAGCATACGATCACGCGCTTTGAGAAGTCTTGAGACATCGCTTTTGATGTTCATAGAAGTTTGGCGATGATCTCCATAACTACGCTCACAAAGAGTTAGTTCACGATATTTATGTTTGTTCATCATCAAAACCAAATCCAGGGAATCAATACTCAACACAATATCGGTTAATTCCCTTAGTGGTTCAATATACTTCATGATAGTAGTGGATGATTTCAGTAGATACTGCTTGATTTATTTTCTTGCAGAAAAGTCTCAAGCCTTGAGTTTCTTCAAAAAGTTTAAATATGAAGCTGAAGGGAAGTTGGCATGCAAAATTGGCACTCTCATATCAGATAGAGGTGGAGAAATCTACAGCAGAGAGATTAATGCTTTATGTGAAGAAAATTGCATAAGGAGACAATTGACAGCTAGTTACACACCTCATCAAAATGGCATTGCTGAAAGGAAGAACAGAGTGATTATGGAGTTAGCAAGGAGTGATATGAAGGATAAGAAAATGCATCTTGAGTTTTGGGCAGAAGCATGTGCAACAGCTATATTTGTCATTAACAGAAGCCCCACTTCAGCTTTGAAGAATAAGACTCTGTATGAAGCACTTAATGGAGACAAGCACAAAGGTACTAACATGAAGGTGTTTGGTTGCAAAGCATATGTGTTAAAGCCTACCAATGCAAGAGGAAAGCTTGAGGATAAAAGTAGGAAGGAAATATTTATACGCTTTAGCATTGAATCCAAAGCCTATAAAATTTATGATCCAAATACAAGAAGTGTGATTGCTAGCAAAGATGTGAAGTTCATTGAAACTGAAGAATGGGAATGGAATGGAAAGGAACCATCTGTGGCAGACTACAACATGTTGGAAGTGGATGCATTGCCTGAAGCAGATTAGCCAGAAACAAATCATAGCTCAAGTAGCACAAATCACAGTTCACATGCAACAAATCACAGTCCAGATGCAGCAATAAGTAGTTCACATGCTAGTAGTTCCAGCAGTAGTTCCTCAAATTCTCCAAGTGAAAATAAGAATGTGAGGACAAGATTATTGGGAGATATCTATAATGAGACTTAGGAATTATTTGCTTGTTTTACTGCAGAACCTACAGATTTTACTGAAGCTTTTGCTGAAGATGAATGGAGGACAACCATGAAAGAGGAGATTAATTCCATTGAGAAGAACAAAACATGGAGCTTGTGTGAGATACTACAAGGAAAGAAGGCAGTGGATGTTAAGTGGTTGTATAAGACTAAATATAACATTGAGGGCTCCATAAACAAGCTAAAATCAAGGCTTGTGGTTAGATGATTCATACAAGTCTATGGAGAAGATTATGAAGATGCTTTTTCCCCAGTTGCCAGATATGAAACTATAAGAACCTAACTTGCCGTTTCAGCCTCCAAAGGATGGGAAGTGAGATAGCTGGATGTGAAATTAGCATTTCTAAATGGTGCATTACAGGAAGAAATTTATGTGAAACAACCTCCAGGATTTGTTAAAGAAAATCAGAGCTCAAAAGTTTATAAACTTCACAAGGCCTTGTATGGATTGAAGCAAGCACCTAGAGCATGGTAACAAAGAATACATGAATTCCTGATCAAACAAGGCTATACAAGGAGTGATTCTGAAGCAACACTCTATGTCAAGTCAGAAAATGGTAATTTTATAGATTTATGTATCTATGTAGATGACATTATTTATACTAGCAATGAATAGTTTTGGCTTGACAAATTTAAAAGACAAATGGAGCATGAATTTGAAATGAGTGATTTAGGAAAGCCGCATTACTTCTTGGGACTGGAAATCAAACAAACATAGCATGGAATGCATGTGTGGCATCAGAAGTATGCTCAATCTATGCTAAATAGACTAAAAATGGCAAATTGCAAATTTGTGGAAACCTCATTCAGTGGCAAAGAAAAGCTTGTAGTAGATGAGTCTATTGCTGGAGTAAATGAGAAGCATTTCAGAAGTATAGTGGGATGTTTGATGTATTTGGCACACACAAGACCAAATCTATCATATGCTATAAACCAATTGGCAAGAGTTATGCATAAGCCTAAAGTGATTCACATGACAGCAGCCAAAAGAGTGCCGAGATATATTGCAAGAACCAAAGAACTTGGTCTATTTTATAGCAGAGATGAAGCTTGCAAGCTGATAGCATATTTGGACAGTGATTGGGGAAGCAGTGAAGAGGATAGAAGGAGTTTGACAGGATACACATTATTATTGGGAAAATCATGTATCATATGGGACACCAAAAGACAAAATTCAGTTGCTCTCTCCACAACTGAAGCTGAGTATATGGCCTTGTCATGTACATCTTGCCAAGTAGTATGGATGAAGAGAATTCTGGATGATCTAAAGCAAGAGCAAGGTGAAGGTATTGTTATTTTTTGTGATAACAAGTCTACAATCCATCTTGCAAAGAATTTCATCAATCAAGTGAGAACCAAGCATATTGATACAAGTCATCGCTTCATAAGAGAATTGGTTTCTGAAAAATCAATTGTGCTTCAACATTGCAAGTCATTTGATCAACTAGCTGATGGGTTTACAAAGGCTTTGGACATCAAACAATTCATCAAATTTAGAAATGAGCATGGGCTTAGACCCAGTCTGAATTAAAGGGGAGATATATTGGAATTAATTCAGACTTCAAGTGTGTTCGGCTGTTCAATAAGTGTGTTCATCCAGCTTCATAAGTATGTCCAAGTTGTGAAGAAGTGTGTATAGTCTTAAAGCTAAGTATGTCTAAGTTGTGAACACGTGTGTACAACTTTAAAGCTAAGCATGTTCAGCTGCTGAAGAAAAGGAGCTCAGCTGTATGCAAAGTAATTATGTTGTATGAGAAAGCAAGTCCCTTGAGATTTGTGTATTTTGTCTAGTGTAGTACATGTACTAGTTGATGTAAGCTCTTGACAGAACATAATTGTATGTATTGGAACTATAAGGTGTAGAAGTGAAAGAATGATGGATATGTAATTAAAAAAGGAAAAAGAAAGAAGAGAGAGAGAGAGAGAGAGATCAAGATCAGTAAAAAATATCCAAGAAGAAGGAAAAAAAGAGCTTCAGCTTTGCCTAAAATTCGTATGAAAAACTCCTAAAAAATCGTTCTTCCTCATTCTGTCAAATTTGTGTTCACAGTTTTGTATACACACTTGTAGTGTATTGTGTACACAATAAAGTGCTTGTCTGTACACAGATATAGTGTAATTGGAACACAGTTATTCCAGTTTCATGCACACTATTGTATTCACATATCTTTCTTTGCTTTCTTCTCCTCCCCACAAAAGATCATGTGTTTGGCTACTGAGCTTTGCCTCAGCATCCATCAGTGCCTCATACCCATTTTAATTTATGATGATCAAATTGTCAATTTTTCGCTTTTTCAGATGATCTAGATGATCTATATGTATATTTTTATTTCCATGTTCTAAATTTCAGGTACACCCAAAATCTATTGAATTTCAAACGCTTATGCTGTTTTATCTAGAGGTGGGAAAATCATCTTCCTAAGAAATTATTAAGCAATGAATGCATCAGCAAACAATTTTCTTGTGCATCTATGATAGAACATGTAGGTCAAAATGAACAGCCTGGATTATTAAAAACGTGTTATGCTTGATTTCTGGATTTTTCTTGAAGGATGCAGGCCCACATAGACATCACCGACTACCTCAGTCTGTCTGGAGAGGTACTCGACTCAATGCCAAGAGTATATATCTGGATTGCAAATAAATGCCTAACGAAAGATACAAAAGGGATGCTTCAAGTCTGTTTAGGCTAAGGCTATCTCAAACCATTTGGAGGGATGCGAACCATGACAGGTAACTTCGGGTCTGTTTAAGCAGAAGTGGGCTTCAGCCCATCAAAGATGGTACCAACCTTGACGAAGAGAGTTCTACGCTCCTGAAAGAAGATTAAGGCGGTTAAGTGGACTAAGGTGATAATGGGGAGTCCAACACGAGGTGGGACACCAAAGGAATGATAAGGTAGTGGAGGAGTTATACGTAAACTATGGCACCAAGAGGAGGCACCACGTTGGAGTCCCACATGAAATGGAATACTAGAATGCGGTTAGGGAGTCCATATAAGGTAAGGACTTTTACAGAGAAGAACCTCAAGTTTTTATGTATAAATACCCCCACACATGAGGAGAAAAAGTATGCCGATTTCAAATTATACAATATGTGGGTTTTGTTGATGGGATGAAATAACTAAGCGTAGTAGGGTGTAAGTAGGGAGCCATCCAACCTCCACTAACACTTTTCCATTATTGGTATGCAGGCCCATTGAGATCAGATGGGAATCAAAGAATGGGGTCGCCGTGTTTAAAAGCCATTGATCAAGAAAAGATCTATATCATCCCTGAAAAGGTACCACTATGTCACGCCCTGCTTTTCAAGTTGTGAAGCTACAGTCTGATAAGCGTCTGGTAATCTAATCCATTATCAGGTTCTTTGCATTACGACGAAACAACAATAATAATAATGAGGGATAGACAAATAAATTATCCAACAATCAACATCCACATATTTTACTCCAACATTACAGAGATAGTCAAAAATTAAAGTACAGAGTCTGAAAAGAAGGCCTAAAGCATGGCCGAAACTAATACAAGGAAATGGTGCAACGCACCGAACAACCTAACAACAACTACAAAGAAAGTAAATAACAACTAAAAGAGAGTCACCAGCTGGGACTAAGAGTAGGACCGGAATCCTCGAACTGGACGTCAGCAAACTGTGTCCTCAGCAACTAATCAAGGCTCAAAACCTGACATGTGACACCCAAAGAGAAAAGTGCACATGTCAGCAAAAGTCTCCCAAAGGAAAGCAAGGACTTTTGTGCAAGGACATAAAAAGTAAAGATACTAGCAGTTCTAATATAATGACATGACATGACATTTAAAGAATGCAACAATTTAACATGACATAATGAACATGCATGCACATCGTAGTAGAAACTACGAAAAACACTGTTTCTCAAGTCACGAACATTATCATTTCACATTGTGCACAGGGTTTACGCCTTTTGGCTAAAGTGGCTGTACGGGCACACTTCTACGCTCAAGTGATCGCTTAACCCTACCCCTCCACGTGTATCGAGCGTTGGTTTCCCAACAACATTGTGCTCTCTTTTGGATCACGGGCCAGGAAGTGTATTTGTGTTTGGCATAGGGTTGTGCCCGCAAAGCAGGTGCCTAGCCTCAATAGTTACAATAAGTGTTGTGTGTGATATGCAATCACGATGAAACATTGGATGCATGACATGCCATGGCAATGAGCAGTTAAAGTGCGTTCCATTAATTGAAATTAAACATGACATGGCAGCATGAATGAAAGCATGTAAAAAGTGTCGGATCTAGCTTCTTTGTCAAGCTAGATTTAGAAGGGTCGTCTAGGCGACTATCATTTCATCGCCTAGTCTCTTTTACGCTACTGTACAAAATGGCCTAAGACATGGCCTAAACGAAAACTGGCAAGTATCACTTGCCTGAACAATCACGCTGAAGTCACGATCAACCAGAGTCCAATAACTACCTAGGTGCTCACAACGCAGCCCATCCTACAGTCCCAATTATTAATTTTGATTAGTGAGTTACAAAAACAATAAGAAGCTACGATTTTAGGTTGATTAATAGGCGATGTGGGGGTTCCTACGGAGCGGGACTTACCTCAACACGACAAGAGAGCTACTCTGACGTCGGGTAGCGACGTCAGGGGTTGGATTCTGGTAGCGCGAACGGTATGAAACGACTGGTTTTCTGTTGATAAAACACGTGTTCGAATTAAGTTCATTACGACGGAACTAGAATTATTAGGCAATCCTAAAAACGTCTAATGATCCAATTTTTAATTAGATTCTCTATCTTAATGCGGGGTTCACATCAATGAAGTTAAGTTACTAACATGTTAACTACATTAAGTTGCCAGTATGAATAAGTAAACAATGATATTATCATAGCAACCTAGGCTAACAATAGCTAGGAGTTGTGTAAACAAGATAACCACCCTACAGTTCTTGTGTGTTAACATCTTTATAATTATGTCTGATCACCATCTATTATTGGTTCAAAAACTCTTAGCAAACTGATATTAACGTCTTCTTAGTGAACGTTTACTAACTGATGGAAGGAGAGATCCCCTACGGCTACCGAGTGGTTGTCGCGCAACGTCAGCGGCTAGAGAGTGTTCGAACAGCGCGAGGGGAGGTGTCAACAGCCCGGGAAGCACTCACGCATTGCTGTGACGTGAAGGGAGGTATCGCGCGTCGCTGCCGCACTAAGATGGCCGCTGCTGATGTCCAGGCGGCGGTTTCCGGTAGGGGTTGGCCGAAGGGAAGTCTGACGAGGGTCAGGTCGGCACGGGGGAGGCTGTGACAGCACCAGGCGGCGCTGCTGTCATCTAAGGCGGTGCTACCGCCGTGACAGCGCCGGGCGGCGTCGCTTACAGCGACTGGGTGCTGATGCTCTTCTGGCGGAGCACACTGATGGTCATCGGGGTCTGGCCAGAGGGAAAGCCAAAGGGGGGTGGCTGGACGACGTGAGGAGAAGGCTGACGAGGGATGGAGGCCGGAGATGCGTCGGGAGTTGTTGGGTTGCTTGAAGAAATTTGCGGCGCAAGGAGAAGTCGGATGAAAACAAAAGCCCTAGGCTGTATCGGGTTTAAATGGGTTGGGATTTGCTATTTGGGATTTGTTTTGGTGGTGCAATTAAGGGAATAGAAGATAGTGAGAAGAAGGAAAGGATAGAATTTTGGTGATGAATAGCCAATTTCAGATTTGTTGATACGTAAGATGAGATTCTCCCATTTGCTAAACAACTTTGGGATTTTGGGTAATTTGTGGGTAAGGGAAGAGAGAGAGAGAGCAGGGTACAAATAAGGGGAAAGAAGATGAGCATAGCTTAGGAAATTAATCATGTGAAACTTAGGCTTTAATATGGTTTAATAGGGAAATTAGTGCAAAAGCGGGTCAAACGGAGCCCGATAATTATGAGAAAAATACCGGGGCGACCGTGTCGACGAGAGAAGCGAGACTAAGAAGATTGGTCACGAGCTAGGGCGACGAATAACGGAACTAAATATAGAAAAGTCTTATGACAAAAGTGAAAACTATGACACCTCTTCAAACAAAGTTAAATTATGGGAGAACGACCCGTGAAATGACGTTCCAAAATAATTCCACAAATAAGCACTCTTCTAGAGGGTCACAACGGCTTATCACATCATAGGGTTCGGATACAAGAAGGGTTCAAAATAAATACGCGTACGAACAAAAGTACGCGCACGAAAAACGTACGATCGAAAAGCGACCGTGACATCCTACCCACCTTAGAATAAAGTCCGTCCTCGGACTTTCTAACTATAAATATATCTAGCCGCTCTAGTAACTACCCCAATCATATCACATTATAATTCAACCCAGATATAGTCACTACAAGTGCTTATATATGCACTAGGTAGTCAAACATTGATACTACAAACATGTATATGTATACGCACATTCTATACTTATACCTATCATAGACAGTCAAATTCATACACGCACTTCAATCATTCATATAGTCAGGCTCATCCCTCATATAGCTATCACACACTATTACTTAACCAAGTTACACATACCTACATAAAAATAAATAATTCACACCAGGAAATACATTCGTAGTACTTCACGTTTAGATAACTACATTTGAACAAAACAACATGGATATACTACTCCCTATATCTCCTAGTATACATTCACATCAAACATATCAACACATGTAGTCACACCACCCATTATTGATTCATGTTTACTATATCTATTATACATTCATCACTACTATAATTTCACAAATATATAGTCGTTCAAACACACGCAGGTACTTCACCATATATTCACACCACATACAGTCCTATAACTATATTCAAGACACCACACATACCATAGTCATAATTATCTATAACTAAGCACATACTTACCCGTGTATGGTGCACGCCCACACACGCTAACATACCATTCATACATACCACTCATACCACTCATACCACTATATACTTAGCACAATCTACACACCATGTTTAGCTAGGACATATACATTCAAACATATAAAATCTTAGTAAATAACTATACTACAAGACCAATGACTATAACTATATAATGATATAGCCACCCACAACCATGTGCTTAACACAACCAGACAACCAATCTTATCACTATACATACATCATCCATTACTATATTCACAGTACTATACGCAACCCAGACATATGTAACCATATACCTAGAGTATACCCACTCAAGCTTGAGTGAGGCTCAAACCCATATCAGAAAACCCTATATACATAGCACGATATCTATACCAATACCAATACCACTACAATATATATACATCTACCAACATAACCCCATACATACCATAATATCAATCACTATATTTAGTCAAGTAAAGCCCACATAATGCAATCACCTTACACCCTATAATAATATTACAAATATCAGTACACGTATAATTATAATACACTCTCTAATACATGCATTTATCGTTTAATCACATACCTGTAATATATTCACGCCATAGCAATGCTAAATATAATCAATACACTACTGCATATACCTATCCATGCATAGCCACGACATACAATAATCGTGTATACCTCATGGTATACACGTACACACACAATATCCCATAAAGGCAATCAATACCAAACAAAATTATAATCCTATTACCATACGAATATCGCATACATTCATGCAGAAAATACATAACTACTTACGTCTAAGCACAATACATATCTACATACGAGCACACGCTCACACGTACTAACATGTAGGTCATATAACAGGCCTACACACTTAACTATAAGTACACCTATTATCATTACACCTAACATGTACATGACTTACTAACATATTAATTCAGACATTTACAAGTATCTTCAAACTACTTACACTACTAGTATATACTCCAATACGAATTTCAAATATATATACATACATTCCTAAAGTGATATAACTATCTACATAAATATAACTACTATCCTTCATGCAACTTCACACATATATCATGAATAGCACTGAGTACTCATACATAACACAAGAGACAATCATTAATATCCTAAGGGTAGCACACTCATACAGGTCCACACACTCTACCTATATACATGCACCACGACTACATCCTAAAAACCAAAGGGCCCACTACTAAACTAGAGTCGACATAAACAACGGCAAGCACTAGTGGGATGACTAAGCAAGAGGAAGGAAACCAAGATCAAATAGCATAACGAAACAAGATCGGAAAGAACGGTTTCAGATAGGGCGAGGATAAGGAGATAGCTCGCCTAGGTGAAACAGTGATATAATTGTGAATGTTTAGGTGGAAGAAAGGAAGATATAATAATACCCTTATAGGTTACAGGAAAATAGGGTGCAATTGATATAAGTTAAAATACGAAGAATATTAAACGTGCATACTTGAAAAGTTGGAGTTCTCTTTTGCATAGTAAAATATTTAGGAGTCGGTAAAATAAGTTGTTTGAATTAAATTTGAGTAGTTTATATATAGTAGAGGAAGAAATGGTATTTTGGATTATCGAAATGTCATTATATGAAGAAAGTAAGATATTTACACGAGTGTGAAAGACATAAGTTAGAAAATATGGTAAGATAATAATTTTAAAGATTTCAGCGAAAAATTTCGAAATTCAGAGAATGTATGAAGTCTTAAATGCATGCTAAATGTTTTCAAATAACTTAAACCGGGAGAGAAATTCAAAATAGATAATATTGAAAATATTCATCGAATGGTCAGGATAGTAATGGAGAAGATTCAACGATTGGCGATGAGTGACATGTAGATTCACCTGATTCGAAAGGAAGGAAGTGAATCAAATAAACCGTAAACATGAATGGAAATAATTTAATGAAACTGCTACGATGGAATTCTATGGTCGATAACACAAAAGTGTAATGATCCGAAAAATTATAGAATCAGGGGTTCTAATTACCGGGTCGTCTGAAGATCAAGAGAAACTTAACACTAAGACTCTCTAATGAACTAGACTTTAATAGATGTCTCAGGGAAGTGTCCTAAGAGAAATCAAAATTACGTTCTGCTGGGCCCGAAATGGATGGACTCAACGAACGGCTAAAGGAAAAGCTCTAGAAGCCTAATATGGTCAGGGCTGGGTAAGAGACAACTAAGGCAACCTAAGACGAGTACAACTAAATCTTGGTGAAGGCACCTGGCTATCAAACCTAGACGTCTACCTAAGTCTTCCTACCATCTAAGACAAGGAAAACCTTTAGGTTAGACTCAATTCACGACTTGAATGTTCCGAATATTTAAATGGATGTTGTTATCATTATTTTTGTTTCGATATTTCGCAGATGCAAAGATGACCTGCATCGGCCACCACTAAAACATGTCACGCCCCGCTTTCCAAGTACGAAAAGCGAGACGTGAAGAGGTCCGCTCAAACTTGGAGCTGTGAAGCTACAGTCTGATAAGCGTCTGGTAATCTAATCCATTATCAGGTTCTTTGCATTACGACGAAACAACAATAATAATAATAAGGGATAGACAAATAAATTATCCAACAATCAACATCCACATATTTTATTCCAACATTACAGAGATTGTCATAAATTAAAGTACAGAGTCTGAAAAGAAGGCCTAAAGCATGGCCGAAACTAATACAAGGAAAGGGTGCAACGCACCGAACAACCTAACAACAACTACAAAAAAAGTAAACAAGAACTAAAAGAGAGTCACCAGCTGGGACTAAGAGTAGGACCGGAATCCACGAACTGGACGTCAACAAACTGTGTCCTCAGCAACTAATCCAGGCTTAAAACCTGAACTGTGATACCCAAAGAGAAAAGGGCACATGTCAGCAAAAGTCTCTCAAAGGAAAGCGGAGGACTTTTGTGCAAGGACATAAAAAGTAAAGATACTAGCAGTTCTAATATACTGAAATGACATGACATTTAAAGAATGCAACAATTTAAAATGACATGATGAACATGCATGCACGTCGTAGCAGAAACTATGAAAAACACTGTTTCACGAGTCACGAACATTATCATTTCACATTGTGCATAAGGTTTACGCCTTTTGGCTGAAGTGGCTGTACGGGCATACTTCTACGCTCAAGTGATCGCTTAACCCTACCCCTCCACGTGTATCGAGCGTTGGTTTTCCAACAACACTGTGCTTGCTTCTGGATCACGGGCCAGGAAGTGTATTTGGGTTTGGCATAGGGTTGTGCCCGCAAAGCAGGTGCCTAGCCTCGATAGTTATGATAAGTGTAACGTGTGCTACGCAATAACGATGAAACATTGGATGCATGACATGACATGGCAAGGAGCAGTTAAAGTGCGTACCGTTAATTGAAATTAAACATGACATGTCAGCATAAATGAAAGCATGTAAAAAGTGTCGGATCTAGCTTCGTTGTCAAGCTTGATCTAGAAGGGTCGTCTAGGAGACTATCATTTCATCGCCTAGTCTCTTTTACGCTACTGTACAAAATGGCCTAAGACGTGGCCTAAACGAAACACTGGCAAGTATCACTTGCCTGAACAATCACGCTGAAGTCACGATCAACCAGAGTCCAATAACTACCTATGTGCTCACAACGCAGCCCAGCCTACAGTCCCAATTATTAATCTTGATTAGTGAGTTACAAAAACAATGAGAAGCTACGATTTTTAGGCTGATTAATAGGCGATGTGGGGGTTCCTACAGAGTGAAACTTAACTCAACACGACGCGAGAGCTACTCTGACGTCAGGTAGCGACGTCAGGGGTTGGATTCCGATAGCGCGAACAGTATGAAACGACCGGTTTTCTGTTGATAAAACACGTGTTCGAATTAAGTTCGTTACGATGGAACTAGAATTATTAGGCAACCCTAAAACATCTAATGATCCAATTTTTAATTAGATTCTATATCTTAAGGCGGGGTTCACATCAATGAAGTTAAGTTACTAACATGTTAACTACATTAAGTTGCCAGTATGAATAAGTATACAACAATATTACCATAGCAACCTAGGCTAACAATAGCTAGGAGTTGTGTAAACAAGATAACCACCCTATAGTTCTAGTGTGTTAACATCATTATAATTAAGTCCGATCATCATCTATTAATGGTTCAAAAACTATTAGCAAACTGATATTAACGTGTTCTTAGTGAACGTTTACTCACCGATGGAAGGAGAGATCCCCTACGGCTACCGGGTGGTTGTCGCAGCGGCTAGAGGGTGTTCGAACAGCACGAGGGGAGGTGTCAACAGCCCGGGAAGCACTCACGCGTCACTGAGGTGTGAAGGGAGGTGTCGCGCGTCGCTGCCATGCTAAGATGGCCGCTGCTGATGTCCAGGCGGTGGTTTCCGACGGGGGTTGGCCGGAGGGAAGTCTGACGAGTGTCAGGTCGGCGTTGGGGAGGCCGTGACAGCACCAGGTGGTGCTGCTGCCGTCCAAGGTGGCGCTGCCGTTGTGACAACGCCTGGGTGCTGCTGTTCTTCAGGCGGAGCACTCTGACGGTCACCGGGGTCTGGCCGGAGGGAAAGCCAAAAGGGGGGGTCGCCGGACAATGTGAGGAGGAGGTTGACGAGGGATGGAGGCCGGAGATGCGTCGGGAGATGTTGGGTTGCTTGAAGAAATTTGTGGTGCAAAGAGAAGTCGGATGAAAACAAAAGCCCTAGGCTGTATCGGGTTTAAATGGGTTGGGATTTGCTATTTGGGGCTTGTTTTGGGGGTGCAATTAAGGTAATAGAAGAGAGTGAGAAGAAGGAAAGGATAGAATTTTGGTGATGAATAGCCAATTTCAGATTTGTTGATACGTAAGATGAGATTCTCCCATTTGCTAAACAACTTTGGGATTTTGGGTAATTTGTGGGTAAGGGGAGAGAGAGAGAGAGGGGGGGGGTACAAATAAGGGGAAAGAAGATGAGCATAGCTTAGGAAATTAATCATGTGAAACTTAGGCTTTAATATGATTTAATAGGGAAATTAGTGCAAAAGCAGGTCAAACGGAGCCCGATAATTATGAGAAAAATACCGGGGCGACCATGTCGACGAGAGAAGCGAGACTAAGTAGATTGGTCACGAGCTAGGGCGACGGATAACGGAACTAAAAATAGAAAAGTCTAACGAGAAAAGTGAAAACTACGACACCTCTTCAAACAAAGCTAAATTGTGGGAGAACGACCTGTGAAATGACGTTCCAAAATAATTCCACAAATAAATTCTCTTCCAGAGGGTCACAACGGCTTATCACATCATAGGGTTCGGATACAAGAAGGGTTCAAAATAAATATGCGTACGAACAAAAGTACGCGCACGAAAAACGTATGATCGAAAAGCGACCGTGACACACTACTCCTACATCATATGAATATGTTTCTTGTTTTATGTTTATCTCTTGATTTTAGTGCTGCAATAATTGGTATCATCTGTGAGAAGGTAGAGTTAATATGAAGTCTCAAGGTGATACTTCCACTAGATGATAACTAAAGAAATAAGCAATGACCCTATGGGGAGTTTGTGACAAGAGAAAATTTCCATGCCTTTATGGAATAGATGCATCAACTATCCAAGATGATGAAAATCCTAGGAAAGAAATAGGGCTCGTGGCGAGAGGTGACACCATAAAAAGCAAGAAAAAAAATAAATAAAGCATGAACGGCCACATAAAGAATGATCAAATGTAGGAAAAACATAAAGCCAAAACAATGAAGGACCCTTGAAGTAGGCAATAACCACCAATGCTTGGGGCTAGCTGAGGCTCGAAGGAGGTAATCACGAGAACTTGCAGGTGAATGAAATTTATAAAAAATCTTCATGGGTAGTACTGTGAAAGATTGATTTAAATAACACAAGCGATACCATAAGGTGACCAATGTTCACCTTGATTAACATGGTCCCAACCAAGATCCTTATGGAGTTCATCTTTCCTTTTGGCATTAGGAATTCACAACATTTTCTGAATTTTTCTTGCTCATGTTCACAACTCCTTATGACATGCTCTTCTCTATCAAGCAAGTCGATTCGAACTCCTTACGATCAATCTCGTATATCTCATACATGTACGTTCTTTTCCTTCAATTATCATGACGTGCCATCTTTATTGTGAGACTCTAAAAGCATGGTTCCTACTTTGGTAGTGATATGATTGTAATTTACGATCATGTTATAGGTACAATAGTGACACTAACTACATATGAAAATCACCCATTTTGGAATCGTCAGTATTCGATTGTTTTGAGACTAAATTCTCCTTTAAACCAAATATAGACCTGTCAGTGATAGCTACCATGCAGTCTAATCTCTTCGTTAAAACCATATTGTTAAGGTATCTAGGGTATTGAAATCTATCAAATCCTAACATACCTTAATGTCGTGAGTCTTGTATATGATATCACAGTCAAAGATCGATCCAACTTATTACACTAATAAGTTTGTACATTCTACCTTGGCTAAGAATATACTATGAATCCATATTAATGCACTACAAAACTAACCCGCTATACCGAAGGAGACGAATCCTGTCTTGACTGTCACCTATCTTCACACACTTAAGACTATACCCAACAAGTACCTAGCAATGATCACATTTTTCATTCGTCGGTAAAAGCTAAAGCATGGCCCTCCCACATGCAATGTTCTTTAGTATGTTTTAGTTCAAGTGACTAAGCTGCACCAATTCCCACCTGAGAGATTCTATTGATAATCAGAGCATGCTTACCATATAGAAGTGTTCGTGTGTTTTGAGAACTCTTTAAATAGTTGTAACCGCAAGCGCATGGTGTCGTGTAGTGCTATACGGGTCAAACTCAGGGAGGCGTTCATTGATTACTGATTTCTTTCAACGTTTGAAAGCTACGCTATCGAATAGTGGTTGAGATGAGAAATATGGGTAAAATCAGAAGATAAAAGCTCTACGGCTTAGGATATCCCCGCCATTAAACTAGGGTTAAGATTGGATTAAGAGTTGATCGATTGTTGGATTCATTGGGACTCGGGAGAGTTCGTTTAACCTAAAGGTGTTCTCCTTTTCCCCACTCTCGTGATGCATGATAGGATAGTCCCTTATGTTATCTCTACCCCCCACCCCCTGCTCTCGTGATGATATGATAGGACTACCCTAACCTATATCGATGTCGACTCTCACTGATACATCGATATAAGTTAGGTGCATTACGTCCGACGAATGTCCTCAATCTTCCTCCTCGCCACTCTCTTGGTCAGGGATTTGGATCTATATTAAGAGGGCTCTGATCGGCGCCCGACTCTTGTCGGTCACACCGATAGTATGAGTCATTATAAGGATCGAAAACCCTAGATTGGTCCCGACTCTTGCCGGCGGTCAATCTAATTATCCACTAAGGAGGAGACCGATATATAATGACAATTGACATCCCAATATACCCCAAAATCCTCAATTAACCAATAACTAGCTAAACTATTTCATCTAACCCATGGCCAAATTTCAATGGGGTTTAACCTATTGTCCAAGATGAAAAACTACTACTACCCATTGTCAAGAATTCAATCAACATCAGAGATTAAATCATCATAGCAATAGATTCAATATGAGATTCAAATAATAAGCAATGCATAATTTCAATGAGAAAGGAAATCTATTTCTATTACAAAATAACAATCTAAAACTAGGGCTACAAAGAGAATAATCAAAAAGAGTGACTCAATTAAAGAAAGAGTACAATTTACAATTCTCCAAAAAGCTCTAAAAATGGCAGAGAAAAAGCTCCTTGACGCAACAGGGAAGATGGGTTTAAATACTTTGGATCCAGTTTCTGCTCCTTTCGATCTGTTGGGCCATTTTCATGCTCCATGGTCCAGAATCGATATGTATTTCCTGAAAAGCACAAAACAGACCGTAAAAGTAAAAAAGAAACAAAAACGAGGAAAACAGGAGGAAACAGTGAATGGAATAACGTAAAACATGCATGAAAAAGGGATAAAAAGCATTTACAAAAACCACTTATCAAAAACCCCTCAAGATAAACTCTTCCTTGTCCTCAAGGAAGATAAGAGAGAGTGTAGAGTGGGGGCATGCAGGCAAGTACACAAATGATGACATGAAACTTCGAGAATTCATTAAAATCAAGCTTATATACATGGGCGAATCGAAATTTTGAATTCATGGAGCTTAAACGCTTCGATTTCTTTTCCATCGATAAGAATATAATCCTAGGGCATCGTCTCTAACCGAAATCGTCAAGTAATATACTAGATTATGGCCATATTAAAATTCTAAGATATTTTCACTAACCTGTCCTTAGATCGAAGGGATAGGAATCTAAGTTATCAAATGGTCGAAGAAGGGATAAGTTTGGGATAATGAGATATTGGTCGATCGAGAAAGTGATGCTCACAACATATCAATCTTCCTTGATTCTTCTTGTTGCTAAGTTTATTCATGCTTTTCGATACATTTTTCTATATACACAATTTTTTTCTCTTTTTGGAATTTACAAATGGTTTGTGTAAGGAGTGTTGGGTCAGTGGCTTCTAGATCAGACGACCTTAGGGCACCGGGCCAAGAAGGACCCCTCGGACCTACTAACTCAAACCATGTAGAATCCTAATTAATATGCACTCCCCTAAGCTAAACCTTTTGATGCGAGTCCCCGACGATTCCTGAGTTGTGGGGATACGATTACTCAGTGTTGCTGTGAGAATGGTGCACATATATTTTTCTATTCACAAATGCACATATTTTTCTTTTTTTTCTTTTTTTTCTTTTTTAAGAAAGCATGAGTATATTAAGCCAAATCAATCCTCAGTACTGGGTGATATGTTGTTATCCAAGTTTCGTTGGAATATAAACCATAATACTCAACTATCGACTTTACGGTCCATGCATAATATGGGTTCCTAAGGTTCAACCTAGGTCGGTTTCAAGTACTTCTATCTTAAGGATTATGAGAACGACCAAAGCTAGGATATTACAAGGGATTTAAAGCTAAGGACACGTCCTATTCATATACTCAAATCTACATCGTGGAAATCGAGTGTGCAAGTCTAGAAAACAAAATTCATCTCGAGATTCCACGCATATAAAAACTTGTTTTTGAAAAATTCTCGAAGCGAATGCACGTATATACAAATGTATGCATGATGATACAGGATGCAAGATGCAAGATGCAAGATGCAAATGTAGAGGTTTTTGGAGTTTTTAGATTTTTTTTCATTTTTTCAGTTTTTGAATGCATATAAGGAATTAACCGTGATGCAATTGAAAAAAATGAAAAAAGAAAAAGAAAAAGGAAAATGTGGATGAAAAAGTTGAAATTAAAGATAAAAGGAAATAAAAACAGAAATAAGCGTGAAATGATCCTTCCCCAAGCTGGACTTAGCGTTGTCCTCAACATGATAAAAATCAAGGAAAAGATAGATCGCGAGGATAAATACGTGATGGGGAGAGGAGATCCTGGTGATCTCCCCCAAGCTGAAGTGAGTCATGGCCTATAAATGTGAGTGAGTAAAAGTGAGGGCTATGTGATCAGGGAGAGTGCAAAAGTCATTTAATCGGGAGGTGCCACCAGTAGGTGGAGGTTAGGTGGGTGATATGAGTGGGATGGATGGCTCAGGCAATGGTGTGACTGTGGTGGCTGTTGGGGGTGTAGAAGGAATGGATGTAGCCACCTTAGATGGATGGGGTGATTGTCACGCCCCGCTTCCCAAAAGTGGAGGCGAGACGTAAAAAAGGTCCGCACGGCCGTGGAGCGGTGAAGCCGCACGCCCGATAAGTGTCAATGAATCATAAGCAGGTCCATGTAACCATGAACAGAACAAAGATAATAACAAAAGGAGACAGAAATAAAATCTCATATCTCAGATAGTTTGTCCAACTAAAACAACGAGCTCAACAACCAGAAAAGCCACCAGGCTAAAACGAAAGAGTCTAAGGCCACAAGCCGGCCCGCAACCACAACATAAGACAAAACAACGGTGCTACGCACCGGCAACTACATCAGCTAAACAAACACACAGACAGCTCCTAAGACTGATCGCCCATATCCACGAAGTCCTCGTCCAACACGGGCTCAAGCTCGGCGTCCGTAAACACCTCACCCTCAGCAAGTAACTCTGGCTCGGGGTCTAACATGTGTCACCCAAAAGAGAAAAGGGGCACATGTCAGCAAGTCTAAAGACTTGAGCAAGGAAACTGAAAGTAACTAACAACCTAGCACTTATAATATTAAGCAATGACATGACAGTTTAGTTTGATGCAGCAGTTTAAAAAGAGAGTGTCACGCACTCACGATGTAGCAATCACTAAGCACTAATCACGATTCACTTATCACTATTAATCACTTGTGCACTAGAGATTTCGCCTGCTGGCCGGAGTGGCGGATCAGGCCAACTCGGGGCTCATGTGGACGCATATCTCTTACCCCACCCATATGTGTCGAGCGTTGGGGTTTCCAACTAACTGCGCTTGCTTCTGGATCACTTGCCAGGAAGTGTATTAGGCATAGGGGTGCACCTAGCCGGTATCCGAGCGTTGGGGTTTCCAACTACAGGGCTCGCTTCTGGAACACGAGCCAGGAATATAATATTGTAGCGTGTGCTACGCAATCACGATGAATAATCACTATGCAATGACATGAACAGATATTTGTGTACCGTTAATGGAAATTAAACATGACTTGGCAAGCATGATGAAGGTGACGGATCTAGCTTCGTTGTCAAGCTAGATCAAAGGCGTCCAGATAGCTATCCTTTCACTGTCTAGTATCTTTTACGCTAAAGCAAGGTAATGGCCTAAGACATGGCCCAATTCGAAAGATAGCAAGTTTCACTTGCCTGATACCGGGATTGACGAGCAATGAAGATCGTCACACAAGCTAACTATGGATGGATCACTGTTAGGGCAAAACAATTATTAGCACAATGATTCTAAATTGATTTCTTAATAGAATCCTAATCATCTAATAATCCATTTTATTAGGTTTCACAATGTTAATGTGGGTTATGCTAAAACTAAAGGAATCGAGTATTACTGTGAAGAAGCGGAGGAACGATGCCGAGCGACCGCTGCAACGGAAGAACGATCCGGCTTGATCTAGAAACGGAGGAAAATCTGGAGAAATGGGTTTAGGGGTGGATTTTGGGGGTTTGATGAAGGTTTGAGGAAGATGGAAGGTGGGTTGTGATAAGGGAGGGTTTGGTTGATGGAGGATGAGCTTGGGATGAACGTTTGAGTGTTTGAGGAAGATGGGGGCTCAATGGGGGAGAAATTAGGTTTAGAGTTGAAGAAGAAGAAGATACAAACGTTTGGGAGGGGTATTTATAGTGTTTTGTGGCGGTTATGGCAAAACTAGGGATTCCTGTACTGATTAGTCGGTCAAAGAAGGAATGTTGACCGACTAGTTTGAAAACTAGTCGGTCGGTTGATCAACGCAGACGGACTAAGTGTAAACAGTAACACCTGACGAAAATCTGAACTAAGAGTTAGTCGGTCAAAGAACAACTACTGACCGACTAGTTTGACATCTAGTCGGTCGATGAACGTTCTTAGACCGACTAAGAGTAAACAGTAACTGGTATAAAAAATAATTAATGAGTTAGTCGGTTAAAGAAGCATTGCTGACCGACTAGTTTGCAACCTAGTCGGTCGACCAACATTCTTAGACCGACTAACGATAAACATTAACTCCTGAATAATTTTCAAAGCCCACTAGTCGGTTCAAGAAGGTTTTCTGACCGACTGGATCGTCATCTAGTCGGTCAGTGCCCCTTCTCATACCGGCTAATGTGCATTGAAAGTTCCGAAATGGAGCGCGAAGCTCCGGGATGGTTTCCTAAGTTTCCTAGGCTCGTTCTAACTCTAAGATATCGACGTTATGAAGTCCGTCACGAATGACTTACTTCAAACACGGCGACCGACGGAAGAATCTAGAGAATCACAACGAAACGAGCGAAAAGAAAACTACGGAGACGAAAAAGGAAATCACAAGGAAGGGAAAACTACAAATAATATAATATATATAATAATCCATACATGAAAAACCAGTCGTTACATCCTCCCCAACTAAAGAAAAATTCCGTCCTCGGATTTCCCAACACTCACGTGTCCGGGAACAAAAGTGGGTAGCGCTCTCGCATCTCATCTTCTCTCTCCCAATTAGACTCTCCCGGCGAACCGTGTCGCCACATCACCCGAACAAGATCAACGACCTTGTTCCGAAGTGACTTCTGACGCCTGTCCAGAATCTGCACTGGATGCTGGTTATACATCAAATCTGAGCGAACGACAATCTCTGAGAAATCCACGGCATGAGACGGATCGCTGATGTATCGACGAAGCTGCGACACATGGAAAACATCATGGACTCCTTCCAAAGATGGCGGCAAGGCTAAGCGGTAAGCTACTTCGCCGACCCTCTCCAAAACATCAAACGGTCCAATGTATCACGGGCTCAACTTCCCTCGCTTCCCAAAACGAATCACTCCACGATTCGGGGAAATCCTCAGAAACACATGATCGCCCGGCTGAAACTCCAAAGGACGACGTTTCACATCCGCCCAATGCTCAAAACGGTCCTGAGCAATCCTCAGCCTCTCCCGAATGTTCCTGACGACCTCCACAGCCTCCACAATCATCTCAGGCCCCAACAGCTCCCGATCGCCAACGTCATCCCAACTCAATGGCGATCGACATTTCCTCCCATATAATGCGGCGAAAGGCGCCATGCCAATAGACGCCTGGAAACTGTTGTTGTAAGAGAACTCCACCAAATGTAGATGGTCCTCCCACGAACCCTTGAAATCCAACATGCACGCTCTCAGCATGTCTTCCAAAATCTGAATCGTCCTCTCGGACTGGCCAGAACTGAGATGTGAATCTCGTGTCTCTATCCGACACGATACTCACGGGGACTCCATGAAGTCGCACGATCTCCTGCACGATTCACGTTATATCACTATCTAAACTAGAAAAAGGAAATAGAAACGGAGAGTAAAGAAATTACCTCCATGTATCTCCTTGCTAGTGCCTCAGTGGACTGTCCTACTCGGAATGGAATAAAATGTGCAGACTTGGTCAATCGGTCTACGATCACCCAAATCGTGTCGTTCTGCTTCAGACTCCGAGGTAGTCCAGTCACGAAGTCCATAGTGATATGCTGCCACTTCCACTCCGGAATCGGAATCGGTTGTAGCAACCTGGCCGTACGCTAATGCTCCGCCTTCACTTGCTGGCAAACCAAACACTTGGCCACACTCCATGCCACACTCCTCTTCATGCCGTGCCACCAAAAGTTCAGACGAAGATCCTTGTACATCTTGGTCCCACCATGATGCATGGAATACAGTGAACTATGTGCCTCCACCAACAACTCCTCTCTGATATCCCCAGCTGGCACACACAGCCTGGCTCCGAACCTCAACGAGCCATCATCATGAACCAAAAAGTCAGTCCGCAGACCGGCTTCAACCTGCCCTCGAATCCTTACCAATTTCGGATCTCCGACCTGACTCGCCTTAATCCGATCCACGATCGTTGACTGCACCTGCATGTACATCAACGAAGAAGCCTCCCCGGGAAGAACAATCTCTACATCGGACCCGTAAAAATCCTGCTGTAATCTCCACTGCGGAGTCAAAACCATCACCGTGGGAAGCCTACTCAAAGCATCAGGCACCACATTCACCTTGCCAGGGTGATACTGCAAATCAATCTCGTAATCTGCCATAAGCTCCAACCATCGACGTTGTCGCATGTTGAGCTCCTTCTGGGTAAAAATATACTTCAAGCTTTTGTGATCGGTGAAGATTTTCACTTTCTCACTCAGCAAGAAGTGCCTCCAAATCTTAAGAGCAAACACAATGGCAGCCAACTCCAAATCAAGCGTCGGGTAATTCTTCTCATGAACCTTGAGCTGACGCGACACATAAGCCACCACATGTCAATGCTGATGCAAAACACAACCGAGACCCTTGCCAGAAGGATCGCAAAAGTTCTCGAATCCTCCACTGCGGTCAGGCACAGCAAGGACAGGGGCAGACGTCAAACGCTCTCTCAGAACACCAAAGGAATGCTCACAGTCACCCGACCAAACATAAGGTATATCCTTCCGCATCAACCTGGTCATTGGCTCGGCAATACGTGAAAAGTCCTTAATGAAACACCGATAATATCCTTCCAAACCAAGGAAACTTCGAATCTCAGAGGCCGACGACGGAACAGGCCACTCTCTGATGGCCCTGATCTTCTCGAGATCCACTGAAATACCATAACCAGTCACCACATGCCCGAGAAAAGCAACACTGTCCAACCAGAACTCGCACTTCGAAAACTTGGCATACAACCGATGCTCCCTCAAAATTTCCAACACGACCCTCAAGTGCGAGGCATGCTCCTCCTCCGACCTCGAATAAATCAGAATGTCGTCAATAAAGATAACGACAAACTTAGCCAAAAAGTCATAGAAAATCAGATTCATCAAATTCATGAAAACTGCAGGTGCGTTAGTTACACCGAAAGGCATAACCACGAACTCATAGTGTCCATACTTAGTTCTGAAAGCTGTCTTCGGAACATCCTCCTTCTTCACCTTCAACTGATGATAACCACTCCTCAAATCCAACTTAGAAAACACCCTCAACCCTCCAAGCTGATCAAAAATGTCATCAATACGAGGCAAAGGATATCTATTCTTAATGGTCACCGCATTCAATCCCCGATAGTCCACGCACATGCGACGCAAACCATCCTTCTTCCTCACCATCAACACCGGTGCTCCCCAAGGAGACACGCTGGGATTAATGTAACCCTTCTGCATAAGCTCATCCAACTGCTTCCGCAACTCTTCCAATTCTGCAGGCGCCATACGGTATGGTGCCTTCGAAATCGGCTGCGCACCTGGAATCAAATCAATAGAAAACTCTAAAGCTCGATCGGATGGCAGTCCAGACATCTCCTCGGGGAAGACGTCATCAAAATCTCGCACCACAGCTGGCCTCTCCAACTCCAACTGCATAGCCACATCTTCCACCGGTCTGGCCCGAAATCTGACCGGACCCAGCGAACTGCTACCTCGACTGAACTCAAATACCGGATGTCCGGGAATCTCGAACACCACCTTCTTCCTCTGACAGTCAATCGTAGCATATAAGCTCGCAAGCCAATCCATCCCAAGGACCGCATCGTAGTTGGTGATGTTGTGGACAATAAAATCAGCATAAAGCTCATGTCCACAAACCACCACAGAGCAAGGGCTGCACCCACGATGCACCGAGACTACACCATTCCCTGTAACGATGTTCCAACTCTTGGGGAGAGGGGACGTCGACAAGGAATGCTTCTCCACGAAGCTCTGGGCCAAAATGCACATCGACGCACCTGAGTTAAAGAGGACTCGGGCAGGGAATGTGCAAACCAAAACCACACCTAACAAACAGTCTAATCAATCAAATCTTACTCTAGCAACATTCATACACAAGCAACCAACATAATTTAACAATCAACTAACTAAGGAAGGAACAACTAGTTTGGAAGTTACCTGCAATGACCTCATCCATAGCCGAGATCTCCCCCTCGGTCATCAGAAATGCCTGCCTCCTTGGCGGAACAGCCTGCCGAAAGGCATGCCCTTGTGGAACAAGGGGTACCCCACGACCAGCGAGCACCGAGGCTCTCTGCTGCAACGGCGGGGCAGCAATAGGTGTCCTCCAAGGATGCTTCAACCTCGGGCACTCCCTGAGAGTATGGGCAGGATCTCCACAGGCCATACATTGCCCCAAGAACCTCCTACACGATTCCTTGATGTGGCCCTCCTTGCCACAGAAATGGAAAACCTTCTGAACAGGCCCTCCTGGCCTCTTAAACTGAACAGGCTGGTTCGGCCTGAATCCAGGTCTAACCACAGCTCTCGCATGTTCCACAGGCCTCTTCCCAGCACCAACAATAGACCCCCTCCTCTGGTTCACGAGCAGCTCCTGCCTCTTGGCAGCTACTAGAACCTTCTGATAAGATTCCTGGTCAGAAGAGGTCATAAAACTCTGGAGCTCTGAAGCAAGTCCCTGTAGGAACCTCTGAGCTCTCTCCTCAGCGTCCTGCACCATCTTCGATGCAAACCGACTCAGCCTCATGAACTCTTGGTGATATCGGTCCACCGACGAGCTTCCTTGCTTCAGATCGATAAAACGCTGCAGCATCTCTTCCCTGGCAGCTTTTGGGAAGAACTCACCATTAAATCTGGCCTTGAAGGTAGCCCAGACGATCGGCTCCTCCAACATCTTCTCTTCAGCATCCCACCAATTTCTGACGTTATCCCTCAGTTGGCGCTTCGCCAAGTCAACCCAACTAACTTCGTTGACCTTGGACATCTTCAGATTGTCCTCGATATTCCTCATCCACTCATCAGCAGCTAGTGGACCTTCGGTTCCATCAAAATATGCAGGACCCAGCTCTCTGAACTGCTTCGCTCCAGGCTCAGGGCGAGGGGCTTCCACCGCCTGAGCAGCTCGAGCCACCGGAGCATTCTGTACCTGCATAAGCACACCCTGCTGAACTTGCATCATCTGCATCATCATCCGCATCATCTCTCCGTTAGTGGGCTCCCGCTCAGGTTCCTCAACATGAGGGAGCGCACCACTACTACTACCCGCACGGGTATTCCGCCTTCCTGCCATCTAGTGACACAGAAAACGAAACAATTAGACTCATAGCTTAACGACTCGGATGTCGAACTTCATTTAGTGGACATTCTAATATTATTATCGTCATTTCGACATTCACAGTTACAGAGGGAGACCTGCATGGGCCACCAACAAAACCTCTCATGCCCTGCTTCCCAAAAGTGGAGGCGAGACGTGAAAAGGTCCGCACGGGCGTGGAGCGGTGAAGCCGCACGCCCGATAAGCGTCAATGAATCATAAACAGGTCCCTGTAACCATGAACAGAACAAAGATAATAACAAAAGGAGACAGAAATAAAATCTCATATCTCAGATAGTTTGTCCAACTAAAACAAAGAGTTCAACAACCAGAAAAGCCTCCAGGCTAAAACGAAAGAGTCTAAGGCCACAAGCCGGCCCGCAACCACAACATAAGACAAAACAACGGTGCTACGCACCGGCAACTATAGCAGCTAAACAAACACACAGACAGCTCCTAAGACTGATCGCCCGTGTCCACGAAGTCCTCGTCCAACACGGGCTCAAGCTCGGCGTCCGCAAACACCTCACCCTCAGCAAGTAACTCTGGCTCGGGGTCTAACATGTGTCACCCAAAAGAGAAAAGGGGCACATGTCAGCAAGTCTAAAGACTTGAGCAAGGAAACTGAAAGTAACTAACAACCTAGCACTTATAATATTAAGCAATGACATGATAGTTTAGTTTGATGCAGCAGTTTAAAAAGAGAGTTTCACGCACTCACGATGTAGCAATCACTAAGCACTAATCAAGATTCACTTATCACTATTAATCACTTGTGCACTAGAGATTTCACCTGCTGGCCGGAGTGGCAGATCAGGCCAACTCGGGGCTCAGGTGGCCGCATATCTCTTACCCCACCCATATGTGTCGAGCGTTGGGGTTTCCAACTAACTGCGCTCGCTTCTGGATCACGAGCCAGGAAGTGTATTTGGCATAGGGGTGCACCTAGCCAGTATCCGAGCGTTGGGGTTTCCAACTACAGGGCTCGCTTATGGAACATAAGCCAGGAATATAATATTGTAGCGTGTGCTACGCAATCACGATGAATAATCACTATGCAATAACATGAACAGATATTTGCGTACCGTTAATGGAAATTAAACATGACTTGGCAAGCATGATGATTGTGACGGATCTAGCTTCGTTGTCAAGCTAGATCAAAGGCGTCCAGACAGCTATCCTTTCACTGTCTAGTCTCTTTTACGCTAAAGCAAGGTAATGGCCTAAGACATGGCCCAATTCGAAAGATAGCAAGTTTCACTTGCCTGATACCAGGATTGACGAGCAATGAAGATCGTCACACAAGCTAACTATGGATGGATCACTGTTAGGGCAAAACAATTATTAGCACAATGATTCTAAATTGATTTCTTAATAGAATCCTAATCATCTAATAATCCATTTTATTAGGGTTTCACAATGTCAATGTGGGTTATGCTAAAACTAAAGGAATCGAGTATTACCGTGAAGAAGCGGAGGAACGATGCCGAGCGATCGCGGCAACGGAAGAACGATCCGGCTTGATCTAGAAACGGAGGAAAATCTGGAGAAATGGGTTTAGGGGTGGATTTTGGGGGTTTGATGAAGGTTTGAGGAAGATGGAAGGTGGGTTGTGACAAGGGAGGGTTTGGTTGATGGAGGATGAGCTTGGGATGAAGGTTTGAGTGTTTGAGGAAGATGTGGGCTCAATGGGGGAGAAATTAGGTTTAGAGTTGAAGAAGAAGAAGAGAAAAATGTTTGGGAGGGGTATTTATAGTGTTTTGTGGCGGTTAGGGCAAAACTAGGGTTTCCTGTACTGATTAGTCGGTCAAAGAAGGAATGTTGACCGACTAGTTTGAAAACTAGTTGGTCGGTTGATCAACACAGACCGACTAAGTGTAAACAGTAACACCTGACGAAAATCTGAACTAAAAGTTAGTCGGTCAAAGAACAACTACTGACTGACTAGTTTGACATCTAGTTGGTCGATGAACGTTCTTAGACTGACTAAGAGTAAACAGTAACTGGTATCAAAAATAATTAATGAGTTAGTCGGTTAAAGAAGCATTGCTGATCGACTAGTTTGCAACCTAGTCGGTCGACCAACGTTCTTAGACCGACTAACGATAAACAGTAACTCCTGAATAATTTTCAAAGCCCACTAGTCGGTTCAAGAAGGTTTTCTGACCGACTGGATCGTCATCTAGTCGGTCAGTGCCCCTTCTCATACCGGCTAATGTGCACTGAAAGTTTCGAAATGGAGCGCGAAGCTCCGGGATGGTTTCCTAAGTCTCCTAGGCTCGTTCTAACTCTAAGATATCGACGTTATGCAGTCCGTCACGAATGACTTACTTCAAACACGGCGACCGACGGAAGAATCTAGAGAATCACAACGAAACGAGCGAAAAGAAAACTACGGAGACGGAAAAGGAAATCACAAGGAAGGGAAAACTACAAAAAATATAATATATATAATAATCCATACATGAAAAACCAGTCGTTACATTGATGGTATATGTTGGGGTGGTGATGATGCAGACAATTGTGTGGCTGTGGTGTCTGCTGGAGAAGGAGATGGGATGGATGGAGGTGTGGTGGGTGTGGGTGAATAGTTTGGAGACGATGAGATGACTGTGACATCCTCATGTGCTGGTGATGTGTGTGGAGCTACATCTGATGTGGGAAGGGCGGTGGTGGTGTGGATGAAGATGGTATGGTCGTAGTATCAGTGGGTGCTGGCGTAGAAATGGATGGGGCCTAGGTGATTAGAGTAGGAGATGGAATACATGTGGAAGTAGTAGGAGATGGTGGTGGTATAGGAATATGAGGTGGTAAAGAAGTGGATGGAGTCATAGTCTCTGGGTGGGTGAAGGTGGATCACATGGAGATGGAGGAGGTGTAGGAATATGTGGTGGAGTGGTGGATTTGTGAGATGTTGGGATGGATGTGTCCACAGGCTGAGATGGTGATGTGGGTAGGAGGGTCACGACAGCGGAAGTGAGTCCATCTATCGAGGACTTCATCTCAGAAATGGCGCGTGTGATATTTCGTAAGGATTTGGCCATGTAGGTCTTGAAATCCTTAAGCTCCTCCTACACTCGAGTGATACGCTCGAGATGAGAGAGTAGTGGAGGAGGAGTACTGGTTGATGCTTCAGCCTACTGGCGAGATCTCCTACAGAACCGACGAAGTGCAGGTGCGATGGTGATTGATGATATGGAAGCAGGAGGGTTGATATGATCATGGATAGTCTGGGGCTGGGCCTGAGGCTGGGGCTGTGCAGGGTCAAGCTGAGGCTGAGCAGGTTGTGTAGGATCACCCTGGGCAAGATCATCAGAAAATATCCACTGCATAATAAGCAGGATTTGGGAGTCAATTTTAGGGGGTTTGGTTGATCACAAAAAGCCAGAAATATCTCTCGTCCCTAATAGCATTCACCATATGCATGTTGGTAAGGACGTAAAAGTCAAGGGAAGTGGGGCCTAGGACCAGGACCATGGAATTTGGGATTTTGTATGAGATAGGAGGAAGTAAGGCGATGATAATGATAAAACCTCTGCGAGACTGTAGGCTGGGAAGGGTGTGGAGGAATCTCTGGATCAAATCGATGGGTTTCAATATTGTTGTCAAGGGCAATATATGGTTGGGTCATTCATCAGAGGAAGAAAAGCTCATACCGAGAGACTTGGTCAGTCTCATATCTACAGAATACAGAGTCCGCAATGATGTGATGCACGATGCAAAGGAAAGGATGGATGATGCTAGAGGCCTTTGCCTATGTGATAGGGAAGTGAGAAAGGCTGGTGATTTGTTTCGAAAAAGTGTTCTGATCGTATTCATCAGGATATGAGTCATTGTGCAAGTAGGCGGCAGGATCATTTGCTAAGGGCCATTTGAAGAGGGGGTTCAATGAATCTGTGGACATACTGTAGTACTTGTTCAATAGTCGAAACGAGAACCCCGACAGTTGGACCTTAACGGAAGAAAGAAACTCTAAGGCGAGTCTCTTTTAAGTTATAGCCTCATACTCCATGAATTCTTCCCAACCAATGTTATGGATGAGTGTAGCGACACCGTCTACGAGTCCAAGTGAAGAAAGAGTGGTGACACGCGGGAATTTTATAGGCACAATGGTTCGTAGGTAGAGGGTGAGATAAGTGTCACGCTAACGTTCGTCAGCAAATGTGATCCTTAGGGTGTCAACTTGAGGGGCAGTAACTGGTGCATCACCCTTAATGTCAACAACTTGAGCCTCAACGAGAGTAAGGTTTTGCTGATGCTTAGCTCTACCACTAACCCGGGGTGTTCTAGTGCTTTGTGGGTGCAGTATGCTTCCTGCAATCTCCAAGAGGAATGGTGAATGTGATTGTGAGTGATATGAGTGTGATGAAGAGTGTCGAGTGCAAACTCATGCAAATTGGTGCAAATTTAGCGAGCAATACGAAAATTAATGAGATATGAAAAGAGTTTACCAACCGATAAGAGCTACTCATTGAAATTTCTATGCACCAAGCCCTGATATAAGTCCTAATGCTCTCCCCAAGCAGCAGCAATCGACCCTGGCTTTGACGATTGGTTGTGTCGATTGAATCTCCACAAATCTTCCCAAACAACCGTAGACTGCGTCTACGGTTAGAGTTTCAGTCGTTTCGACTTGAGATGGAGGTGAAAGGGGGGATTGATGATTGAGGAGGGGTTGCAGGATGATTTTTGAGAGGGGAGAATATATTTGGGTGATTGGCAGAAGAGAATTTGAAGAGAATCGAGAGAGGGAAATCCAAACGAGGGAATTTTTGGAGTGTGAAGCGGTCATTTGGGGGTTTATGGGTTATTTAAAGAGCAGCGACGCAGTTGTGTAAATTATCACATCACAAAAGAAACAGCCATGTCATTTGAGAGGGCCAAAATCATTGGGTTTGAACACAACATGGTCAATTTGACGGGGTCGTGTCGATCGGCATATCGACCATGTCGTGTGAAGAAAATTGAAGCTCAAAAATTGTATCGACACAGTCGTTTGGTTTGAGTTCAAACGGCCACGTCATTTCCACAGTAGGATGTTTTTTGTCTAAAAGACAGAGAGTTGGAGGCACTATGCAGCTGCGTCGTTCGGATGAAACGGCCGCGTCGAATTGGTGAAATTGGCTTGGAAAATTTGGGAAAGGACGTGGTCACGTTGGTTGGATGCAAACGGCCGTGTAAAGTTGGAAATTTTTTGGCCTTGGACTTGGGTTTGACGCGACCGTTTCGTTCGAAGTTTAAATGACCGCGTTAGATCAGTATTAGGGTGAATTTTAGTCAAAAAGACAGTAAGTCTGGGGCACACGGCTGCGTTTGGTATTGGAAATTTTGACATTTGAAACCCCTTCACCTTTTCCCCATTGACGTGGTCGTGTGTGTCTATGCAATGCGGTCACGTCTAACTCTATTTCAGCTCTCCTTCTTCTCTTCTCCTCTTCTCCACACGGCCACATGGAATAACCCACGAGGCCATTTAAAACGATTTTCCATCTTCTTCTTCAGCTTCTTACTGCATTGAAATTTCTTGAGTTAGTTTTTGGATTTTGGTGTTTTATTCAAAGTAAAACTTCAAACTAATCTAAACTAAACTAAAGATTGAAAATGAAAAACTAGAATGATAAGCAAAAGACTTTGGTTGCCTCCCAAGAAGCACTCGTTTTAAGTCGTGGGCTCGACTCCCTTTGTAGATGTCATCATGGTGGCTTTATGGTGGAGAGATCAAGGATTTCTTTGTCGTCTCCACGCTTCTTCGTTTTCTCCTCTAGCATTAGCTTGATTGGTTCTTGATTCTTCAACTCCTTAGGGGTTATTGGAAGTGATCGTGGCGGCTCTCCTTTGAACCTTTCCCTAGGGGCTTCCTTGGATTTCTCCTCCGTTATTGTTTCCTTCCGCCTCTCCTCTTTGCTCAAATTGTTTTCCGGGTGCTCTTCATTATTGTCTTAAGAACATCTCCTCCAATGTGGTCTCCTTGATTGCCTCCTCAAGGAGGTCGACTTGCTGAACGTGGTGGTCATCCTCCATAAACTGGTTCATTGATCTTCAGAGATCGAACTCCACCTTATGTTTTCCCACATTGAGGGAGAGTTTTTCTCCCTTCACATTAATCAATACGTCCGCTGTAGCCAAGAAGGGTCTGCCTAGTATTATGGGAATGCGGGTGTCCTCGGGCATATCCATTATAACAAAGTCACATGGGACCAAGATCTTCCACACGCGTACGGTACGTCTTCGATTATGCCCACCGGGTACTTGATCGATCTATCTACTAACTGAAGGGACATGTTAGTTGGTTGAAGTTCCCCCATCTTCAACTTCTCACTAATCGATAGAAGCATCAAGCTAATGCTCACCCCTAAATCACAAATTGCGATCTTAATTTCTATATTTCTAACGGTGCACGGGATGGAGAAGCTCCCTGGGTCCTAAAGCTTCTTAACTACATTCCTCTGAAGTATCGCACTGCACTCTGTCGACAGTACGATCTTCTCCCACCTACCCCCTTTCGTGATGATCTCTTTCAAGAATTTGGCATAAGTTGGGATCTCTGATATGGCGTCGAGGAATGGTATTGATATGTTCAACTACTTTAGTAAATCAAAGAACTTCCTGTACTTCTCGTCTAATTTGGCCTTCGCCAACCTTAACGAAAAAGGGATTCTTGGAATGTACGTCCTGTGGGGCTCTTCAGAGGGCTCCATTTGCTCCTTCTCAGTAGTTTCTCTTTTGGTGACTTAGAGGGTGGAGGTTCTACCTCACATTCAACTTCCTTCTTAATTCCAAATTCAGTCTCTACCTGGGCTTCCTTCTCAGCTGCAGCTTATTCCTCCATAATGGGCATTGAGGGGCCATCCATATGGTTCCTGCTTCTAAAAGTTATAGCATTTAAGTGCCCGCATGGGTTTGCTTCAGTCTGCCCGAGTAGCTGCCCTTGTAGTATCGCTTTTTGCGAGCACTGCTGTGCCATCTGTGCCATTTGGTTTTACATTGTTTTCTTGCCTGTAGCGAGCTATTGAGTGGTGGTCATAAGCTGCTGTGTAGTAGTCATCAACTGCTGGATAGATGATTGGAAGTACTCGTTCCTCTGGCCCTGTATAAGAATGTGGTTTTCAATTAGTATTTCCAAATTGGATTGGAACTAGAGGGCATATTAGAGGGGAGTCATTGATTAAGGTTCTGAAATGGCCTTTAAGGATGAGGTGCTTGGAATTGTTGTTGAGGTTGTTGGGGGTACGGTGGTTGAGCTTGCATTCTCGGACTCCTATAAGAAAAGTTGGGATGGTTCAATTATCCTTGATTGAACGTATTTGAGTACATGTTGTTGGGTAGCCGTGGATTGTTTCCATATAACACATTGATCTGCTCAATGGTCATGTCTGGTGGTGTCATCAGCATGGTTGGGAATTCGTTTCTCGGGTGTCCATGTACACCAGAAACCTCACAAAGTGCCCCCATAGGTGGATTAGAAGTACCAAGCCCAATCATATATAATTGCTTAGCTAGTGCATCGAATTTTGCTGAAAGAATATAGACTTGGTCTAATTCATATTTACCTCCCTTTTTGGAGATCTCTATCTCTCTCTACTCCATAGATAATTGTCGGTCGCCATGCTCTCCAACAATTTCTTTACTTCCTCGGGAGTTTTATTCATAATCGTCACATTAGCGTCATCGTCGATTGACATCTTCACCTCTCGGTCCAACCCATTGTAGAAAGATTCGATGAGAAGCCATTCTGGCACTCCATAGTGGGGACAGTCTCTTTTGAAGATCTTTGAACCTTTCCCATGCATCGTATAATGATTCTTGGGTGCATTGGGTGTAGGAAGTGATTTCATTCCGCATTTTGACCGTCTTTCCTGGAGGGAAGAATTGTGTTAGAAAGGGTTTAGAAAGGCTATCCCAAGTGGAGGAAGTGTTAGTGTCATGGCCTCTAAGCCCATCTTTAGCCCTATCTTTAAGCGAAAATGGAAAAAGTCTTAGCCTAATGGCGTCGTTGGTGATGCCATTCATCTTCATCGTATCCATGTTCTCCAGGAACATATTGAGATGCTCATTTGGGTTCTCCATAGGTGACCCCAAATTGGTCTTGTTGGATGAAGCTTATTAAGGATGGCTTCAGATCGAAATTATTTGGCTCCACTGGTAGCCTCAAGATGCATGATGTAGACCTGTTGAAGGGCATTGAGAAGTCCATGATGGACATATCCGGTGGATGATCGTTGCTTGGTGGTGGAGGGGATGGTGGATTGTGTATCTCTACCATCATTTCTAATGCAAGATCGGTGTTGCACCGACGTGCATTGGCCTCGATCTCGGGGTCTAGTGCAACTAAATCATCAATGCCCTGTGATCTCTTGCGCAAACACAAAGGCTAAACCAAAGGATAATGTCAGTATCACTGAAAATTAATAGCAGAAGATAACAAAAGAAAATAAAAACAAAAACAAAAGAAAACGTAGTCTAACCAAAAAGATCGAAATCAATATCAAACCGTGCCAACCTGGCCACGGTGCCAAAAAGCTTGTTCATGTGTTTCGTAAACGCTTTAAAAATTTGTAACTGCAAGCGCACGGTGTCGTGTAGCGCTATATGGGTCGAACTCAGGGAGGCATTCGTTGATTACTGATTTCATTCCATGTTTGAAAGCTACGCGATCAAATAGTGGTTGAGATGAGAAATAGGGGTAAAATCAGAAGATAAAAGCTCTAGGGCTTAGGATATCCTTGCAATTAAACTAGGGTTAATATTGGATTAAGAGTTGACCAATTATTGGATTCATTGGGACTCAGGAGAGGTCGTCTAACCTAAGGGCATTCTCCTAGCTCCCACTCTCGTAATGCATGATAGGATAGTCAGTTATGTTATCTGTACCCCCCCCCCCCCCCCCGTTCTCGCGATGCTATGATAGGACTACCCTAACCTATTCCGATGTCGACTCTCACCGATACATCGATATACGTTAGGCACATTACGCCCGATGAAAGTTCTTACTCTTCCTCCTCGCCACTCTTGTGGCCGGGATTTAGATCTATATTAGGAGGGCTTTGATTGGTGACTGACTCTCGTCAGTCACACCGATAGTATGAGTCATTATAGGGATCGAAAACCCTAGATTGGTCCCGACTCTCGTTGGCGGTCAATATAATTATCCACTAATGTGGAGACTGATATACAATAACAATTGACATCCCAATATACCCCAAAATCCTCAATTAACAACACTTAGCTAAGCTATTTCATCCGACCCATGGCCCAATTTCAATGGGGTTCAACCATTGCCCAAGATGAAAAACTACTCACTACCAATTGTTAAGAATTCAATCAACGTTAGAGATTCAATCATCATAACAATAGATTCAATATGAGATTCAAATAATAAGCAATACACAATTTCAATGAGAAAGGAAATCTATTTCTTTTGCAAAATAACAATCTAAAACAAGGGCTACGAAGAGAATAATCAAAAAGAGTGACTGAATTAAAGAAAGAGTACACCTTATCTCCAAAAAGCTCTGAAAATGGCAGAGAAAAAGCTCCTTGACGTAGCAGGGAAGATGAGTTTAAATACAATCTAAAAAAGACCAAAAAGACCCCACTAACTAACCCTGGCGGCGCCCCTATTTGACCTAGGAATTCAATTCGACGCGACTGCATCGAAAATGACATGGTCACATCGTTAACATTGCGTAAATGGGGCTCAGATTGTAGTGTCGATGAGACCGCATTGTTTTGCATGCGGTCGTGTCGATCGTGGCTCTGGAGCTCGTTTGACCTTCGAAACGGTCGCGTGAAGCGACCGTTTGGTCTTTAGCTACTCTGGAAATATGCAGTCACGTCGACTTATCAGAACGACAGTGTCGATTGAGATATTTTCACTTTCTTCCTTCAGTGACGCAGCCATTTGATGTATCTTCACGTGGCCGCTTGCAATTAAGGGTATGAGCTGCTGGGCATCTAAGTGACGTGGCCGCGTTGAATCGACGCAGCCGTTTGTGTCACTTTTCCTTCTCTTTCACCATTTTTGCACACTTTGCTTTTGTTTCTGCTCCTTTCGCTTCGGGCCATTTTCATGATCCACTGTCCAGAATCGATATGTATTTCCTGAAAAGCACAACGCGGACCATAAAAGTAAAAAGGAAACAAAACGGGGAAAACGGGAGGAACCGGTGAATGGAAGAACGTAAAACATACATGAAAAGGGGGTAAAAAGCATATACAAAACCACTTATCAAGAAGCTTCTCAACGAGTCGTTCTGTGAACTTGTTCTCCAACAAGAACATATGCAGTGTCTCACGATGTCTTGGCATTGAATGGTTATAAAACAAACAAATACCATCTCTTTGGTAAAGATCAGTGCACACTGGTCTATTTGGAATATCAATGTCCTATCTTGATATTCCTACGACCAAAAACATTTTGAATTTTGTGCTTAGGCAAAACAATTAGTCTCATTATATTGATCTCATCATTATCCTAATGTCCTCACATAATCCAGGGACTTTATCCACGCAATCACTTAGTAATACGCATAGATACTCATTTGTATCAAGGAATCATATAGATAAAGATGTATCATATAGCTTACTATCATATTGAATGAGATGTATCAATTACAATAATTACCTTAATGGCGTACATATCCCAACATCTCCCACTTGCACTTACACCAATTATTACACTATCAAATTATGAATTTATTCATTAAAACATTCCAGTCAGTTTTGTGAAAGTTCCTTCATGAGTGAATCTACTACATTATCATTTGTACTTACACTTTGAAGTTCTATATCAGGGCATCCTTAAATTTCATATATACCATGAAACTTCCTCAAGATGTGTCTGGATTTCTAACGAGTTTTAGGTTCATTGGCAAGGATGACTGTTACATTTTTGTCACAATACAGGGGCATTGGATCAATAATCAATGGGACCACTCTAAGCTCAATAACAAACTTCTTTATCCAGACTACCTCCTTTGATGCATCATTAGCTGCAATATACTCAGCTTCCATCATAGTGTCTCCCATAGTGTCTTGCTTAGACTCTTCCAACTCATTACATCTACATTGAGGGTGAAAATGTGTCCTGAAACCGAGTTATTGTCATCCATGCACTTTAGACACTGTAGTCAGTAAATCCCTTTATAAAAAATCACTACTCACACCAAAAAGTAGGAACATATTTTTAGTCCTTTTCAAGTACTTAAAAATTCTGTTTATGGCATTCCAGTGCTTCTCCCCGGGATTTGATTGATATCGACTGACGATGCTAAGTGTGTATGTGACATCAAGTCAAGTATAGGAAGGAATATTACATGATAGATCCCACAGCCTAAGCATAAGAAATCTTATGCATACGTACTTACTAATCCTTGGTCTTGGGATACATGTCCTTGGAGAGAGTTATTTCATGATAAGCAGGTGTATTACCTCGCTTAGAGTTTTTAATGCTAAACCTTTTTGGTATATCACTATAGGTCTCTATACTAAGGATCTATGATGCTTCTCCTAAATCCATTAGGAGGAGTTTTATGACAACCACTCTTTGATTGATTGCAACATTTCTATGTCGTTACTAATCAGAAGTATATCATCCATATACAATACGATGAATGAGACGGTGTTCCTACAGACCATCTTATACATGCATGGTTCATCCTCAATTTAATGAAGCAAAAATTTTTGACTGTGTCATCAAATCAGATTTTCCAACTTTTTAACGCTTGCTTTAATCCATAAATAGCTTTAAGCAGTCTACATGCTTTTTCGTTGCTCCCACTGACTTTGAAACCCACTAAATGAGTCATGTATACACACTCTTTTAAATCAACATTTAGAAAAGCCGTCTTTATATCTATTTGCAAGATTTTGTAGTCATAAAAGGCTACATAGAAAGCAATATCCTAATAGATTTATGCATGGCTATTGGTGAAAAGGTTTCATCATAGTTTAGTCCAAGTCATTGACGATACCCTTTTTCCACCAACCTTCCATTCTACATCTCTACCATTCCATCTGCACTGACCTTTTCTTGAAGATCCACTTGCTCACAATGTGTTTTGTTCCTTCAAAAACATCCTCCAAAGTCTTTACTTTATTGGAGTACATGGTTTCCATTACGGATTTCGTAGCGTTAAGACATTTCCTAGAGTCTACTGTCTAAGTGGTTGCTTAGAAATTAATAGGGTCGACATCAATAATTATGATATCATCAACACCACCAACTATGAGAAATCTATAGTATCTATTAGGTGGTTGGTGTTGGATCTCGATCTAAGCCTATAGGGTGGGGTGAATAGGCTTATATAAATTCTCGTGCGACCCACGAGAAATCACACGCAGTTATAGCACAATTAATCAAACGTAGAGTATAGTAAAACAGTCATAGCATGCACAGGCGATATACCCTGGTTCAGTCATCCCAACGACATACGTCCAGCTCCAAAAGCAATACTAGATTATTAAAGTTAACTGGTACAACCAGCAGCTAGAGCACCAAGTCTACACTCACTTGGCTCTCAATACTTGCACTCACCAAAGTGCCCAAACAATAACAATACTAGTAAAGCCTCTCTTGGCTAGTCCCAACTAGCCAAGTCCCCAAACAAATAATAAAATAGTTTCACAGAGATCACAACACCAAATCACAAATAAAATAAAGTTTAGAGTTTAGAATCGCTCATGTGTGACAACGTTGATGTCCCTGTCGTTCAGCACGTGGTCAGAATCAATTTGACATGTAGTAGACTCTCGTCTCGAGTCTCAAATGGCCTTGGATGATTCTTTGAATTATTCGGCCTCTACTGTTTGGAATTGGCAATCTTGCGGCTATGTTTGTTGACATTGGTTGCATGAACTGCTGATGACAGCCGTGAACATTGCTTGCTCCTTGCACTCTGGTGCGTGGAGGGTTGAGTCAAAGATTACGGCTCTTACTTGAAGATGGGACCAAAAATAGTGCGGCTGCCATTTGCTTTTGCTTTCTCAAAAGTGCACACCTCTCTCTTAGGCAAAAAGAAAAAATTGATTGGAGGATGAAAAATTCGGCCCCTTTGTTTTTGATGATTAAACGTGAACCCCAGAAAAACAAAAGGTGCGGCTTGTCTTTGAGAGTTTCAATGAGAAGAACAAAAAGATGATTCGGCCTGTGGTTGGAGGGTTGCAAAGAAAAGCTCCTCGGGATCTTCACGAACAGAAGTGCGGCTTGCCCTCTTTTGATTGGCTCTTGAAGATGGCCATAAAAAACAACAGAGGAGACCTTGGAGACTTATGTGGTGGGGGTTTTAAGATCAGCAGCAGGCAAAGAAGTTTTGAGGATTTAGCCATTTTCGAAACAAAAAGTGCGGCTCTCTTTTGTAAAATGTCGGCCTGTAGGGTTTTGATTATGAGAGGCTTATAATGGTGAGGGTAAGTTTCGGCTGCCTTAGGGTTTTTTGTTTTCTTATGCTCCTCTTCTTTTGTTGATAAAGAGCACTATTAAAGTACAGTTGCTGCTCCTATTAAAAAGAATGTTGCGGCCTACTCTTAGGGTTGGGCAATAGCACATCCAAGGGTCAAGATTAATTTGGCTATGAGATAATCTAATGGCTTGGGATAGGTGTACTAAGAGGAGTCCTATATAGCTAGGATGATTTGTAATACATTCAATCTTGAACATGACTTGGTACCCCTTCGACTATTTCTCCTTTCCACATAAACAACTCATTCATCATCCAATTGACCAAGTCTCTTTGTGAATTAGTCACAAGCTTTCCATTCCTGAAACACTTAACACACACGTTAAAAACGTTCACGCACGTTTATTATCATCAAACACGAAATTCATAGATCGTTGCTACCAACAATCTCCCCCTTTTGATGATAACACACTAAGTATAAGATTTGCACAATAAAGTTCCAAATAGTGTGTGTGAAAGTGTGACGATAGAGGGTGACATGCGATGATAAATAATGTCATGCAAACAATGGTGTGTAAAGTTAAAAATATGCATGCTCCCCTATTTTTGTGCTTCCCAAATATTCATTAATGCTCCCCCTTCATCAAACAATCATATTTTCACGAGCATTGCAAAGACAGTACCAAATGCCAAATACCAAATTCCCACAAATACCAAATCTTTCCAAATATTTCTCCCCCGTTGTTATCATCAAAAGTTATAACACGAAGTCAAAATCATATAACATACAAAAAGAGAGTATTATGAACAATTACCGCCAATTGCATGCATACAATCAGAGAATAATCAAGTCAAAATCCAATAAAATTAAACAACTACAACTTCAACACCAACATGTACGTGCGATGATTAAAATTGAAGCACATAGGCAAAATCATTAAGAAATCAACCAATACTAATCCACATTTTCCATATAACGTTCTATCACCTAGGATTGATTTTTCCCACCTTACTAAAAATGAGTTCAAGGTACCACACCCCAAAACATAACCTATAAGGACTCTTAGATGTGGGGGTGACATTTCTTGACGAGTAAATACACTAACGCTAACGTTTACCCATAAAGCTTATGTTGGATACTCGTGGGTAATACCGTTGCCAAGGATTGTATCCATTTTGCATACAGAGTAATTATTTTTTTTCAAATTTTTTTGTTTAGAATCATAACATGTTTATTTGCTCAATTTTTATCCATGGCAAGGTATATCATATCCCTTAGATTTTCAGTTAAGTTTTCCTCATACGTTCACATTCCGATACTTCATAAATGATATCTCCAAATGTGCAACAATAACATGGCAAGGTATATCATATCCCTTAGATTTTCAGTTAAGTTTTCCGCCTACGTTCACATTCCCATACTTCATAAATGATATCTCCAAATGTGCAACAATAATAATACATGTGGAAGTGAAATAGTAGGTGTAGAAATCAAGTTATTTTCAGTCATTGAACATGCCATGAATATTTAGAAAGATGAACATGCGCATGTAGCAAAAGCAATAATACACCAATTTCTACATAGATATGAAAATCATTCATGCATACTTCTTTAATGAATCAAAGAGTAAGATACACATTTAGGCACCATTTTTTTTAAATTTTCATTTTATTGTTTTTTATTTTTATTTTTTATTTTTAAACTGTATGAAGTACTGAAGCAAACATGAGATGCTATCACACAAAACAAAGAAAATCATGCACACGTAACAATGCAACTACTAGCACACAAACAAGAAAAAAAGTTCAGCACACATGTAAGCATGAAATCTCGTGCTAAGTTTTATCAATCAAAGAGGAACGAGTGCCTATACCTGCCGTAGGCTCACCTATAATCAAGTCTGATGGGTGGTTTGGATTGAACCTCAGCTCTCCTCTGGTAACTGCTACTTCTTGTATTTCTCTCGTGCCAGTTTCAGTTTCCTCCTGTCTTTCAAGTTGCTCCTCATTATTCCTTGACTTGTTTTGTTGTTCTTCATTTTCCGCTTCTTCGTTATTCATGCACACCAAAGGAATTATATCAGATTCATCAAATTTGACATGTATAGATTCAATAATAGTGAGAGTGCGTTTATTATATATCATGTATGCTCTTCTCCTCGCTGAATAGCTCACGAACACTCCTTCATCTGATTTGGATTCAAATGTGCCAAGTTGATTTCCTGTATTTAATATATAGCACCTGCATCCAAAAACTCTAAAGTAAGAAATATTCGGAGTGTTGCCATGCCATAGTTCATAAGAAGTTTTATTTAATAAAGGTCGACGGGTAACTCTTTTGCACACATGACATGCAGTATTAATGACCTCAGCCCAAAGAGACATAGGCAAACTATACATTTTGCATACTCCTAGCCATCTCTTTTAATGTACGATTCTTTCTTTCAACCACCCCATTTTGTTGAGGTGTTCTAGGAGAAGAGAATTCATGTAAAATTCCTTTTTCAAGACAAAAATTTTCAAACATTGCATTTTCGAGCTCACCTCCATGATCGCTTCTAATTTTTATAATGGAAGAATTTTTCTCATTAGAAACTTGTGTGTAAAAGTTTTGAAAATTGTTAAATGAGTCTGATTTGTTGGCTAGGAAGTAAACCCATGTGTATCTAGAGTAATCATCAACCAATACTAAACAATAATTTTTACCTCCTATGCTAGCAATGTTGTGGGACCAAATAAATCCATGTACACTAATTCCAAAATGCGTGTTGTGGCAACTTCATTAATGCTAGAAAAAGTAGATCTAGTTTGCTTACCTTTTGTGCATACCACACACAACATACCATTCACATATGTTTGATGCGATAGTCCTCTTACAAGATTTTTGCTTTCCAATTTCTTTAGTAATCACATGCTTGCATGTGCTAGTCGTCAATGCCATAGTTTGACCTCTTCTTCACCTACAAGCAAGCATTTAGAAACAGTCAGTTCTTCAAGCATAAGAGTATAAATATTATCTCTTCTATTATCAGTAATAATAGTGTCACCTGTGGATCCATCAATAATTCTACAAAAATTTGCATCAAATTCTACATCCATACCTTTGTCGCACAACTGACTAATAGAAATGAGCTTGTGTTTAAGCTTTTCAACCCATAGGACGTCTGAAAGCTGAAAGGTATCATTACATACAACACCCTTACCAATTACCTTGCATTTTCCATTGTCCCCTAAAGTAACACTTCCTCCTTCACGCTTTACAAGGCTAAGGAACTTTTCGCTATCACCTGTCATGTGTCTTGAGCAGCCAGAGTCTAAGTACCACTCACACTGTTGTCCTTTAGCCGTGCCATGTACCTAATCGCAATAAAAGCATGATATGTGTGACCTAGGAATCCAAATATGTCCACTAGTGTTAGTCACTTTATTTTTTGGAACCCAAATTTGCTTAAATTTGATGTTGATATTCCTATACTTGCAATTATAATAAGCATGACCAACACCACCACAAGTATAACACTTAGCAAACATGCTTCTTCATACACCAGTTTCTTGTTGATGCTTTCTATTAATTCTGGGCCGCTCATCAATTTTATTTCCATAGCCCAAACCACGCATGTTATTTCCATGTATCTGATTACCTAGAATAATGTCTAATGAATGCTTTCCAACACCAAATTTTTAATAGACAATTCAAGATCAGATATTTTAGACTTTAAAAACATGTTCTCATTAACCATCATGGTACATTTATTAATGAAGGCCTTTTTGTTCTCTTCCTCACTCTTTTTCAGATTAGCCATCTTCTTTTCTAGCTCTTTGTTTTCATTTATTAGCATGCAAATCTTCTTATTTAACAATTCATTTTCAACTTTTAGCTTAACCATATTTTGTTTAAACATGCTAATATCTTTAAGCAAAGTGGAGCAATTCAGACATTCAGTTTCAGTAGGCATGCAAGATTTTGCCTTTTTCAAAGAGCTAATAGTAGAATACATGCGACAAGCTTTTCTTTTATTTCATCAACTTCAAATAACTTATTGTAATTGTCTTGTTGCAATTCAAAATTAGCACATTTAAATTTTTCTACGTGGGATTCAAGTAACTCTACATTTGATTCCAACCTTTGAATTTCATTTTCCATTTCTTTACAAATAGTTATAAGTTCAGCTTTGGTGCATGTTTGTACCTCATCGAGTTCTCCCATCAGGCAAACAAAGGAGTGCACAACTTCCCCTTGAGATTCATCCTCGCTGTCCATATCCCATGTGAGCACCTACCCTTTTGCTCCGCAGCGTTGTTCTTTCCTTGAGGACATTGCTTCATAAAATGTCCCTGCTTTTTGCATTTAAAACATATAACTGGATCAGTAGTAGTCTGCTCAAAAGATTTATTATTAGAATTATATTTTAAGCGATTAAACCTTTTCAGCATCTCTGATCTCACATTGCATGTTCTGATATATCTCTTGAAGCTTCTCACCAAAAAAGCCTCTCTTCATCTCCATCTTCATCATCCGTAGCCTAAAGGGCTAGTGCCTTTGAAGTCTTAATTTCATCTTTCTCTCTAAGTTCAATGCTCTGCAGCTCCAACTCATGAGACATCAACTTCCAAATCAGGTCTTCTACTTTCATCGGCAATAAATCCATTGCTTCCTGAATAGCTGTAATTTTGGGGCAGAAGGTGCTAGGCAGCGCTCTTAAGATCTTTCTGATTTGCTACAGACTCGAGTATGGCTTTCCAAGAGAGGTAGATTTGTTGACGATGTCTGTGAACCTCGCAAACATCTCTTTAATTGACTCTGATGGAAGCATGAGCAAGCTTTCATATTCAGTGCTGAGTAGCGCAAGTCTGGACTCCTTAACCTACGATGTACCCTCGTGAGTCACCTCCAGAGCATTCATAGCAGTTTGACATTGAGATATACGGTTAAACTCAGCTCTATCTAAAGAACAAATCAGAGCATTCATAGCTTTATTTTTTAAAGAAAAATGTTACTTATCATGATCATCCCACTTATCTTCTGGTTTTAACATTTCATTATCTTCAATTTTAATAGTGAGATGTTTATAGACTTTTTCCACAATTCTCCACACATTATAATCAACAGCAGCTAAATATATCCTCATCCTAGTTTTTCAATAAGTAAAATCAACACCGTTAAACTTAGGGGGACGAGAAATAGACTGACCCTCAGCAAAAGCAGAATCATACATATTCATAGACATGATCAAATAGGCTAGATCCTCTAAACTGGCTCTGATACCACTTGTTGGATCTGGATCTAAGCTTAGAGGGGGGTGAATAGGCTTATAAAAATTCTCCTGCAACCCACGAGAAATCACACGCAGTTATAGCACAACTAATCAGCCGCAGAGTCTAGTAAAACAGTCACAGCATGCACAGGCGATATACCCTGGTTCGGTCGTCCCAACGACCTACGTCCAGCCCCAAAAGCAATAATAGATTATTAAAGTTAACTGGCACAACATGTAGCTAGATCACCAACTTTACACTCACCTGGCTCTCAGTACCTGCACTCACAAAAGTACCCAAACAATAACAATACTAGTAAATCTCTCTCTTGGCTAGTCCCAACTAGCCAAGTCCCCAAAAAATTATAAAATATTTTCACAGAGATCACAACACCAAATCACAAATAAAATAAAGTTTAGAGTTTAAAATCGCTCAGTTGTGACAGCGTTGATGTCTTTGTCGTTCAGCACATGCTCAGAATCTATATGACATGTAGTAGACTCTCGTCTCGAGTCTCAAATGGCTTTGGATGATGATCTGAATAATTCGGCCTCTGCTATTTGGAATTGGCAATCGTATGGCTATGTGTGTTGACGTCGGTTGCTTGAACTGCTGATGACAGCCATGAACGTCGCTTGCTCCTTGCGCTCTGGTGCTTGGAGCGTTGAATCAAAGATTACGGCTCTTACTTGAAGATGGGACGAAAATAGTGCGGCTGCCATTTGCTTTTGTTTTCTCAAAAGTGCACACCTCTCTCTTGGGTAAAAAGAACAGATTGATTGGAGGATGAAAAATTCGGCTCCTTTGGTTTTGATGATTGAAAGTGAACCCCGAAAAAAAACAAAAGGTGCAGCTTGTCTTTGAGAGTTTCAATGAGAAGAACAAAAAGATGATTTGGCCTGTGGTTGGAGGGTTGCGAAGAAAAGCTCCTGGGGATCTTCACGAACAAAAGTGCGGCTTGCCCTGTTTTGTTTGGCTCTTGATGATGGCCCTAAAAAACAACAGAGGAGCTCTTAGAGATTTGTGTGATGGCTGGTTTTAAGATCAACAGATGGCAAAGAAGTTTTGAGGATTTAGACTTTTTTTGAAACAAAAAGTGCGGCTCTCTTTTGTAAAATGTAGGCCTGTAGAGTTTTGATTATGAGAGGCTTATAATGGTGAGGGTAAGTTTCGGCTGCCTTAGGGTTTTTTGTTTTCTTGTGCTCCTCTTCTTTTTGTTGGAAAAGAGCACTATTAAAGTATGGCTGCTGCTCCTATTAAAAAGAATGTTGCGGCCTGCTCTTAGGGTTGGGCTATAGCACATCCATGGGTCAATATGAATTTGGCTATGGGATAATCTAATGGCTTGGGATAGGTGTATTAAGAGGAGTCCTATATAACTAGGATGATTTGTAATACATTCAAGCTTGAACATGACTTGGTACCCCTTTGACTATTTCTCCTTTCCACATGAACAACTCATTCAACATCCCATTGACCAAGTCTCTTTGTGAATTAGTCACAAGCTGTCCATTCCTGAATCACTTAACACACACGTTAAAAACGTTCTCGCACGTTTGTTATCATCAAACACGAAGTTCATAGATCGTTTCTACCAACAGTTGGGAGTGTCTACTAGATCTCCTCAGCGGCAAATCGTCGTTAAGCAGAGCATAGGAGTCCGAATCTATCATTTGATCCTCTATAGTTTGTGTTTTTAGAACTACTTTTAGTTTCATCATATTGTCCTCTATCTCTTCATCAAGAGATTTCTTCTCCAAGAAGGTGACATGCCAAGAAATAATAATATTTTATACAGCAGGTTGATAAAAATACAGCCTTGAGAATCCTTCGGATATCCAATAAACTTTCACATTATGGATCGAGCATCTATTTTAGCTAGATTTTTCCTTTGCACATACGTAGTACAACCCCATATATTAACATACCTTTTCATATCGCATATGGAGTGATAGGCATGGCCTTGATAGAACCATATTAAGTATGCACACTGTTGTTTCAAAGGCATACCCAAGAAGGAAAGAGGTTCCGCAAAATTACTCATTTTGGATCGAATCATATTTAATAGGATGTGATTCCATCTATCTGATACACCATTGTAATGTGGTGTGTAAGAAGGAGTAACTTGAAAGAGAATCACATTCTTTTTGAAATAAGTAAGAAATTCCATATTTAAGTATTATCCCCCTCGATCTAGTCAAATGATTTTAATACTTTTTCTTATCTGGTTCTCTACATCATTCTTATATCCCTTTAATTTTTCAAAGGCCACATACGTGTGATTCATCAAGAACAAACATCCTAACCTTGTGAAGTCCTCCATAGAAGTGATAAAGTAGGAGTACTCACCGCTTGCATGTGTAGAGATTGGGCTACATACGTCACTATATATGAGTCCTAAGAGTTCACTAACCCTTTTACTTTTCCATACAAAAAGTGTTTTAGCCATTTTGCCTTTGAGACAACACTTGCAAGTTGCATGTGATTCAAAGTTTAAAAGGATACAAGAATCTTTCCTTATGAAATTTACTAAGTCTTTTCTCACCAAATGATTTAGCCTACAATTCCACAAGAAGGGTTCATATGCACTTGGAGTCATTCTTTTATTCAATCATTAATATTAATTATGGTGCTTGCATTCAAAACGTAAATGCCATTAAGTACCAAAATCACTCAAGATAATTTTATTAAAGATATTTATAGCATGGTTCAATAAATTTGTATCTTTCTTTATCCAATAAAGAAATAAATACATTATCTTTTTTGGTACATAAAAATTGCATAAAATCAAAACAGTTGCCTCTTTGCAATCTATGGTAAAATCCCCCACAGTGACGAAAGCAACTCTTGCTCCAGTCCCGTCCAGTAGAGTAATCTCACATTCTCTCAATCCATGTGAACAATTTACATATGTTAGAACCAACTTTGGTATCAAATGCCCAAGTTGTATAAAAACTGAGAGTTTATTATAAATGTCAAACATAACCAAAGTGTAGGCATTAATATGCCCCTTCTTCTTCATAGACTCCATGTTATCCTTGTAATTTATCTTCGAATGCCCGGACTAATGAAAAAAGAAGCAATCACCTTTTGCAACATCATCCATCTTTACTTTCACCTTATTGACACCATCCTTAGGCTTAATAGCCTTCTTCTTTCCCTTTCGAATAGCCTTGGGATGAGAAGAAGATCTAGTAAGAATAACCGGCATCTTTTCCTTCGAAAGAAACTCTCTGCTTGCCTCAACATATTGAGAAACTCTAGAAGTGAACATTCCAGTTTGTTCATATTGAAGTTCAGTATGAACTGAAAGAAGGTGTTAGGAATAGACTATCATATAATTAATTATCTAACATAAATCCCAACTGCTCTAATTCATCTGTATGTCAAATCATTTTGAGGACAGGGTATTGGATCGTGGTTCTGACTAACATCTTCAATTGGAACAACTTCCTCGAAGTATCGAATCTTGCAATTCGAGATTGCTATCCTTATTCTCTTTTATATGGGAATTATGGACTTAATGTCCATATTCTTGTGCCTCCTTTATAACTTATTACTCTTAAAGGCTAACATGAGGAATTTGGTGGTGGCACTTGTTAGTGGTTATGCCCTAGGCCAAATATTTGGACCTTTATGTTATGTCATTTTTTCATTAATAAAATGTTTCTCTTAATGTTATTGTTATATTGCTTGCATTTTTCATTATAATAATGTTTGAATAGCTGTTTTATGTTAGTCTAAGCATCCATAGTCATTCATCGTTAAAGGTATAATGATGAAATAAGACTATTATGAGATTGGTTGATAATTATGAGATAATTATATGTATGGTGATACAAATCAAACTTATAGGTACTTGTTGGAGAACAAGGTACTAGATATACTCGCTATGAGATCATTACATTGATCAGTGTCATAAATAATCTCATAATAGTTATGTCATAAAATCATTAGACTTGTGATCATCACAGTTTCCTACATGAGTGCATCATTTTTTGACATAACCAAATGTTTAATCAGATAATCATAAAGGTTATGATTGAACATGATGTGACTCATGTAGAGGACAGTGAGTGAACAAGATGGAATTTGCCCCTCTCTTATGAGAGAGATATCTAATGGCCCCCTCGATAAGTAGGACTTAGAAATGCATGGACATGCTCAAATGAATGTCATTTGATATTATCAGTCTACTTAGTAATCGAGAAATTGAATTTTTGAATAATTTGAATAATATAAGTATGACAATGTCCATGACTTATGTTCAAATAAGATATCGTGTGACAAAAGGATTATGACATGTTCTATTGGTTAGGTTAATATTGGAGTAATGATATTCGTATTAATTAGGTAGTCATATTGTCTTGCTAGAGACCAATTATGACTTGTGGGCTTCTAATGGGATTAGGCCCACTACAAATTTAATATGAGCCTATTGGGTCGCACACAAAGAGCGTAATGGATAGGATAGGGTTTAAACGAGATTTCGAATCTAATTTGAAATTCAAAATAAGGCGAAATATCTTAAATGTCAGATATTGTATATCGTTAAAATATTATCCCTAAGATATCGATGCATAACTAAACGCATTAAAGAGTTAACGGATAATATATCTAGTTAAGATATAATCTCTAACGATATCATTGTGTAACTGAAACGTGTTAAAGAGTTAACATGGGATTCTATATACGATATAGAGAGGATTTTCAATCTTTTACGCATTCAATCTATCTCTCCCGTTTTTTAGAAAAGCGAAGATCAAGAGAAACCCTAGTTGTAAAGAAGGAGCTAACACCCTCGTAATTCCTATTCATGACGTTCGCGTGTGGATACTAATAGAGGGTGGTCATTCATAGAGTAGCACCTACAGTCCGACACATTAGAATCGTCAACAAAGGTTAGCAATCTGATCGAATCAAATTTGAAATACATGGATCTTGGTAGGTTCTGTTTTTTCGATGTGTATAAACTAGTTATGCTTGATAGATACCCTAACAGTGGTATCAAAGCAACTTGCGGATTCAATTGATTTGAATATGCCATGTTTATATGTATGTGATGTCTATAAATTCGTTGGCACAATTTTAAATTGTATGTATGTTGATGCATAAACACGATCTCATGTTGTTAATTATATAGAACAATTTGTTTAATCTGTTTATATGAGATACTAGTATGATTGAAGTTTAATATTATACAAGATATGTATATGACCATAAAATTAATTATTGTTAATACAATTAAGATGCTTTATAATTAATCTGTTGTATAATTAACGAGTTAGTTGTTAATTATTGTTAATGTGATTAACATGTTAGTTTACGATTACGGTTAATGTGATTAAACTAACGCTAATATGATCAGTAGATATTGTTTAATATGATTAAACTAACGCTAATCACTGTTTATATGATTAATATGATTAAACTAACGTTGATCATTGTTTAATAAGATTAAACTAACCCTGATCATTGTTTAATATGATTAATATGATTAAACTAACGCTGATCATTGTTTAATATGATTAACTAACGCTGAAATGATCAGCAGATTCTGAGTAATGACTGTTAAAATGACGCTGAGATAATTAACAATTCATCTTCAAAAATACTGAATAGGGTTTTAAAAGGCAGAAAATCATATACGCATATTATTACGTATTTTTTAGCGTACGTGTACGTATAAATTTCCTTAGTATTACCATAATTTTTCCAATTTTTTATGATAAGGAAATTACTTTTTAATGATTTCTAATCAGCATTTGGATTTAATAAATGAAGTATATGAAGAGAAATACTAGTATGAGGGGATGTATTTGGTATATGGATGAGCATAATGATTTTTCAAAAAATTAAAAACCAAAAATTTCCCACTACGTAACCTCCACCTTTAGGTGTCTTAACCATATTTAATCCCACCTAACTCCACCTTGAGGTAGCATGTTTAGAGCGTTTAAGGGGATGAGGTGGCTAATCCTAGATTTAAAAAGGAGAAAATTCTGGAGAAAATCAAAAGAAAAAGAAGAGAAAAATAGGAAACACCCTCTCTCCCGTGTTCCCAGCTCACGCACAATCAACGACATGTTGCTGCTTAGATTTCCCCAAGCTAAACCCCACAGCTCAACCCCTAAGAACTTGAACCTTTGGAGGAAGAAGGAGAGCTATCTTTCATAGGGTCTTTAAGGAGAAGAAGGGCCCCCGATTTGTTTGAAGGACTTTAAGAGGTAAGATCTTAACTGGACTAGTTATGATTAGTTTTAGAATCATGGAGTTTTTAATTTTATTTGCAGTCAAAATTAAAATTAGGAAGAAACCACACTGTCGAATTAAGGTCGTGTGTTGATCGTGTTATCACCACACGGTCGAGTCACGACTGTATGGAGTTCGTTTGTCCCTTAGGAGAGTCACACGGTCGTAAATCGACTGTGTCTTTATTTTTGGCCCCCACACAGCAATGTCGATGTTCGACAAAATTGTGACGACCCCATTGGCTCTTTAATGCGTCGACTCAGATGCAAGTGTTGGTAAGTGGATGCCCCTCAACCCTTAAGGTCGTGTAGACTACCCACACGATCGTGTGGTCAATTTACTTTGAATTGGGACTGAACTCCACACGCCCGTGTGGAGTTCCCCACACACCCATGTGGAGTCCTTTCCTGAGCTTCATTAGTTGCCTCCACACGGCCGTGAGGATGGCCCAAAGGGCTGTGTGGCCCTACTTTTTCCAGTTTTGACGACATATTGAATTGCTCTTTTGCTGTTGTTTTGTCACAAGAAAACCATGCTATGGATGCAATTTATGTAATGATTCTTATGCTAAGAAATTCATATTGAAATATGTGAATGCCATGCTATTATTCATATTGTATATGCAAGAAAGACAAGTATGCTTATTTTCTTGTATGAGATTTGGAAATGAAAGTAATTGAATGGCAATATTGAATGGATATAGTCATATATCGATATGACATGATGTAAAATGAAGTATGGCATATGAAGGTGGTATTGAGACCACTAAAATCGAAGTATCATGAAATATTGCAATTAAGAATGAGATGAGAGCAACAGTATAAAGTCTTCGATCCATTCAGAAATGGGTGAAACTTTAGATATGGGTTTTCGGGTGGAGTACATGTAAAAAGTTGGCTTTACAGAGTGGACACATATATTGATTCTCACCCATGATCCCGGCAGCCGGTAGTGGGTGTAGACAGTGTTAGAAGGGCCGATGGTGTACTCGTGATGCACCATTGCGGTAATTGATGGTTTGCTCTGTTTGACCCAAAAAAACTGAGAATTTTAACTCCAGACAGAGTTACGAGAAGCCCCTACAGTGCTCGTGTCATTGTTTGGGATACAACTTTTCACCCAACCTGGGTGAAGTGCAGCTTCTTAAGTGTCCTACGATTTACACTGATTCATGAACCGATAACTTGTTGTAATTATCATTAATTCATAAATGTTGTTTTTCATATTGACATATTCCTCAGTTTACTTTCAGCACTTGCATGTTATGATGTGGTTACCCATACATGCTCTGTGGACCCTTTTCTTTTGTAGACCACCCCCTTTAGATAGGTAGTTCAGTTCTAAAACTGGGTCCTACACAGTTTATTTAGGTATCCTACTGGGTCACGAGTTGACGTGCCACGCCTACGTTTTTCAGGTCCAGAGTTAGGGACACCAGATCAAACTCGCGATCAGTCGATCACTCCATCTACAGAGATACAGATGGAGACTGATGCTGATTTTATCCATTTAGATTTCCTTGGGATAGACTAGGGAGTGTGTTGTATGGGTGTTGACACTTTGCGGTTTCTTTTGAGGGTTGGGGTTTCTTTTTGTTTTACCCCCTTTTGTTCTTTTGAACTCTTCTACAGTTCAGAGATATATGTACCTTTATCCAATGTAATGTTCAGTCCAGTGTTTCTTTCAGTACTTATGGATTTTAAATTTTGTTGGAGCTCTGTGTTTTACTTTTTATACTATTCCAGTGTATTGTAGTGGTCTGCATGTTTAATATTATTTAAATCACAATTAATGCCTAGAAGTATTTGGACGTTAAGGACTCGAAGCCCATTATTTGATTACTACGGCGGCCTAGTCAGCTATGCGTCTTCCGTATTTGGGAGAGCGGGGCATTACAGGTTTTTGTGGTGGCCCATATTGGATCTGGATCGTAGCCTATAGGGGGGTGAATAGGCTAATAAAAATATTCGTGCAACCCACGAACAACCACACGCAGTTATAAGCACGGACAGGGCAATAAAATAGCAAACACAAAGTACGCACAGATATACCCTGGTTCGGTCGTCCCCACAACCTACTCCAGCCCCGAAAGCAACTACTAGATAGATATGTAATCAAGTACAGCTACAATGAGTCAAGATCCCAAATCTACTCTCACCTAGCTCGTACGCACACCACGTGCCCTACACTCTCAATCTAGTCAGATGATCTCCCTCCGTGACGACTCCCAAAGTCGTCAGGTCCCCAAAAAGTAACAAAGATGGTAAAATTTCCCCTACGAAGATTTATCACAATTGCTACACAAAATAATAACGTATTGAGTTTAGGAAGCTCAGATTATGTAGCAGCGATATCTTCGTCAATAAGCACGGGTCAGATTTCTTCTGACAAATAGTAGATGTCCCCTGCAACTCTAGTTACGGCTTCGCTCAATGGTGGAAGCTTTCGGCGCTTGGAATTCGAAGTGTGTTCTGCTGCACTGAATTTGCAACCTCTCTTTAAAAATAAGAAATCAACTCTCTTCATGAATTATTCAGGATGTTGCCTTTACTTGCATTAACCAAATAATAGTGCTCCAAAAGTTTTCTTTCACCTGCAACCAAAAAACAAAACGTGGACCTTCACTTTGAACAAAAACAAATATAACTCTCCAATTGTTTTGGTTACTGATTGCCTTTTCAATCTCAAAGAGAAGAACCCCTAAAAATGTGGCCGTAGAGATATTATATGAAGTGCCCCTAAAAATAAATGAATGAAGATCCCTTCAAAAGAATTCGACCAGGGCTAATTTTTGGAACGGGTTGCTCTCAGATTGGAGTTTCAATAGTGCACCCAAAAAAATCGGCAGCAGGTTGCTAAAAAAAAGGTTACGGCCCTTCCCCAGAAAAATTTGTTCCAAAGAACAAAAAGAAAAACTCACAGAGAGGGTCGGCCTTGGTTTTTCTTTGATTGGCTGAAGCAAGTGGAATTTTTCTAATCTACTGCAACCAAAAAAAACTTTGAGACTTGAATAATTACAGAGGAGATCACTCACCTTGATTTTAAAAGAAAACAACTCCCCTTTTTATTTCCTCTTTGCTGCTAGAATGCTTTGTCTCTCTTTTGTATTTGCAACAAAAAAAACTTGTAAGCTCCTGGGATTTTGAGTTGCCTCCGGCCGTGAGTTGTAAAAACAATGAAGTATTGGCCCTCCTCTACTTGTTGCAACCCCAGTCTTCAAAAGTGACGCACAGCCTCCTTTTATAAAAAGAGTTCGGCTGCTAACCCCTTTACAGGAACCCACGGCTGCTAGGGTTTTTTGGTAGTTTTTTTACGCTCTTGTGTCCGGCTCTTTTATTGGGCATGTATCAAGTTGTGATTGCCTTGCGTGAGTTGCCTCTAGGGAATTCGGTTACTCTTAAAAAGATTGGGAGAGATTTGATTTGAATAGGAATAGGATATAGTCAAATCTCTAATTGATATGAATGAATCACATCAGACTTTTTCCATCTCATCCTCTCTTTGATCAAGTCCTCTTTTCGCCTTTCCTGAAACACACTTAACACACACATCAAATCGTTCACAAATGTTTGTCATCATCAAATAATAAATCCTAGATCGTTGTATGCAACAGCCCATGCAGGTCTATTCACACTGGGATATACGTAAGAATAGTACGAGTAAAGCTCTAATATAATAATCCATTAATCTTGTACTAAATTCTCTTTCCTCTGTTCCTTCAAGAATATGGATAGCGGGAATGGAGCGTCCGAGAACAGGACTTCTGCTTCAGATGCAGCATCATCTGAGTCATCATTGATGGCAAAGGTTCTGATAGGCATTTTGGAGCATTTGAGTCAGCAGGATGAGAAGCTAGCTAGCATCTGGCGCAGAAGACGTGATGTTCCAGACTGTTCAGGGCCTTGCACATGAAGTCCTTTTCGGTCAATGGTAGTCCTCTGGAGGTAGACGAGTGGATCAGACACACTGAGGATGACCTGCAGCAGTGGGTTATCCGCATGATGGATGGGTAGATACCACAAAGAGGTAGTTAACACACCAGGCCAAAGATTGGTAAGACGCACCTGAGTTACATCTACTCGACCAGTCTCATGGGAGAAGTTCAAGGAGTTCTTTGAGGCTCAGTTCCTTCCTTAGATGAAGAGGGATGTGTTATGGCTGAGGATCGAGCATTTGACACAGGGACGACAGAGTGTGGATGAATATGATGTAGCGTTTTCATTACTAAGGAAGTTTGCTCTGGAGTTGGTGAAGTCAAGGACTACCAGGCCATACAATTTAGGATAGGCCTTGACTCAGAGTTTAGAGCAGCAATGTCCACACTAGATCTGCTTACACACGAGACCGTATCAAAGGCGGCCAGGAAACATGAGACCCACTTGAGGAGTGTAGGGAGGGCACCCGTAGCAGCAGAGAGACGCCCTACGGGACAACAGAGGAGTTTTCGAGCCCTATTAGGATGTTACCCTTTTATATTAGTTTCATGTATTTTCTTTAGGCATTATTAGGGTTTCCTCCTTCCCTGCCTTGTCATTATTCGATTCAGGAGCATCTCATTGCTTCTTGTCCCAATATTTTGTGACAAGGCATTCTATAATAGTAGATTCCTTAGCCTATAGTTTGAACATTCACACAGGAAGTGGAGTACTCCGCAGTTCTTCAGGATGCCACCAGTGTACTGTGGAGATTTGTGGACGAATGTTGTATGCTGATTTCTTAGTGATGGGGATGCCTCATTTTGAAGCGGTGTTTGGAATGGATTGGTTAGGAATGGTCTCTTACACCATAGATTGTAGACTCGGGATGATAGTATTTTAGATTCTCGAACATCCAGAGTTTGAATTCCTTAGTGGTAGCAGTTCACTCATACCATTGAAGTTCAAGGCCAATTCAGTGGAAGAAGTGATGGTGGCGATGGAAGCTGAACCAGTTCTACCGAGGGTTGTCCGAGATTTTCCTTATGTCATCACAGATGATATCTATGGACTTCCTCCAGACAGATCCTTAGAATGTACCATTGATCTCATACTGGGCACCCAAATGATTGCAAATGATTCATATCGTATGGCTCCTCCAGAACTTGTTGAGCTTCGTAATCAGCTGAAGGATTTGTCGAAACGTGGATTGATTCAACCTAGCGTGTCACCATGGGGAGCGCCAGTTCTTTTGGTAAATAAGAAGGATGTGCATCGATTACCGGGAATTGAACAAGGTTACAATGAAGAACACGTATCCTCTTCCTCGAATTGATGACATCTTTGATCATCTTGGTGGATCACGAGTGCATTCGAAGCTGTACTTGAGAAGTGGACATCACCAGGTGAAGGTCAGAGGATCAGATGTTCTGAAGACTATATTCTAAACTTGTTATGGCCATTACGAGTTCTTAATGATGCCTTTCGGCATTACTAATACAACATCCACTTTCATGAGGTTGATGAACAAATTCTTCTAGGAATACTTGGATAAGTTTATGGTGGTCTTTATTGATAATTTTTTGGTGTATTCAAAGACGAAGGAGGACCATACTGAGCATCTAAAGATAGCCTTGGAGACTCTGAGGCAACATCAGTTGTATGCCAAGTATAGTAAATGCCGGTTTTGGCTATCAAAAGTTGCATTCCTTGGATATATTGTATCAGGTGATGGGATATCCATAGATCTGGAGAAGGTAGTTGCAGTAGAGAAGTAGCCAGTTCTTAAGTTAGTCACAGAAATTAGGATTTTCTTGGGATTGGATGGATGCTATAGAAAGTTCATCAATGATTTTTCTAAGATCCCTGCACCATTGACTCGTCTTACTAAGAAGAATGTTGATTATAATTGGTTAGAAGAATGTCAGCCATTATTTGATGAGCTGAAGAAGAGGCTGATAACTGCATCCATCTTGACGATTCCATATCGCTCAGGCAGATTTGAGATATTCTATGATGCGTCTTGCAGAGGATTGGGATGTGTTCTCCACCAGCATGGTAAGATAGTAGCTTATGCCTCCAGATTGTTGAAGACGTATAAGCGGAACTGTCATACGCATGATCTAGAATTGGCTGCCGTGATATTTGCCTTGAAGTTATGGAGACACTTTCTTCTCGGTGAGCGTGTAACGATATACACAGATCATAAGAGTTTAAAGGACGTGTTCACTTAAAAGGAATTTAATATGAGGCAACGCAGATGGCTTGAGTTGATGGTAGACTACGATATTGACCTTCAGTATCATCCTAGGAAGGTTAATGTCGTACGTAATTCTCTTAGCCATATGCCAGCGGTGATGATGATGACGGTGCAGATAGGACTTCGTGGTGACATTCGTCAGATGGAGATTGAAGTTGTTCTTCCTGGCACATCGGCGATGATGATGAATTTGCAAGTCAAATATGATTTGGTTGAAAGGATTAAAGAGGCTCAGTCTGGAGATGAGAAGTTGAAGAAGATTCGAGAACAAACAGAGACTGGACTTCACATGGATTTTTATAATCATGAAGATGGATCCCTATGTTTTGGAAGTAGGATTTATGCGCCAGCTGGTGATATTCAGGATGAACTTTTGAAAGAGGCTCACAGCTCCACTTACTCTATTCATCCCGGAGGCACCAAGATGTATCGAGATTTATGACAACATTTTTGGTGGCATGGTATGAAGTGTAGCGTACCAGGAGTGTGACTTCATGCTTGATCTGTCAGCAAGTGATGGCAGATCGCCAGAGAATGGCAGGACTGCTACAAACTCTTCCTATACAAGAGTGGAAGTGGCGGCACGTGGCAATGGATTTTTTGACTGGTTTACCTCGTACTCCTAGAGGATATAATGCTATTTGGGTAATCATTGATCGATTGACCAAAAATTCAGCTCATTTCATTCCTTTTAGAATTAGCCAATCGACCGACCATCTTGCAAAGAGATACATGGAGGTAAGATCCTTTTTCTTCCATATATCTATTAAGATTTATTGGTAGTATATATTTTGATTTGAGTTATGTATATAGGAAATCGTGAGACTTCACAGAGTACCTATATGCATGGTCTCCGACCGTGAAACCAGATTCATGTCACATTTCTGGAGAAGTCTGTAGGCCAGTTTGGGAACTCAATTGAGTTTCAGCACTGCATACCATCCTCAGAAAGATGGCCAGTCGGACCAGACAATTCAGATCCTAGAAGACACGCTGAGGGCTTGTATGCTGGACTTCAAGGGTTCTTGGGATGAACATCTACACTTAGTGGAGGTCACATACAACAATAGTTATCTAGAAAGCATAGGCTTGGCATCGTTTGTGGCATTGTACGAGAGGAAGTGTTGCTCTCCTCTCAGTTGGGATGATGTTAGTGACCGTGAATTACTGGGACCAGATATGATTGCTAAGACGGTTGATGTGGTCAGAGTCATTAGAGGCAACCTTCGTATAGCCCAAGATCGTTATAAACACTGGACAGATGCGAAGAGACGACACTTGGAGTTTCAACCATGTGAACAAGTATTTTTGAAGATCTCACCTACGTAAGGATTGATCCATTTTCGTAGAAGAGGGAAGTTGAGTCCAAGGTACATCGGACCATTTGAGGTCATGGCTCCTGTTGGTGAAGTGGCTTATAGGCTCGCACTACCACCATCTCTCGAGAGAGTGCACAACGTGTTTCACATATCCCAACTCAGGAGATGTGTTGGAGATCCTAATCATGTTGTCGACTTCTCTGAGATTGAAGTACGACCAGGCCTGACTTATGATCAGCAGCCAGCAGCTATCTTGGATCGAAGATAGAAGATGTGAGGAAGAAGTCTATCAACCTTGTGAGGGTTATGTGGCACCGAGAGTCACCATGAGAATCCACCTGGGAACTCGAGAATGAGATAAGAGACAAGTACCCCCACTTGTTTACATGATGGTGTATTTTTTGCAACCACTTGTAAGATGATGTATAGAATGGTTCTTCTTCTTATTTTGAAATTCTAATGACGGAATTTATTTTAAGGGGATAGGATGTAACAACCCACATGTGAATATAAGCATATTAGTATGTATTTTTTTAATGTACATGTACGTATAAATTTTCTTAGTATTTCCATAATTATTCCAATTTTTTGTGATAAGTAAATTATTTTTTATGATTTCTAATCACCATTTGGATTTAATTAAATAGATTATATGAAGAGAAATACTAGTATGCGGGGATGTATTTGGTACATGGATAAGTATAATGATTTTTCAAAAAAAAACCAAAACTTTCCCACTAAGCCACCTCCACCGTGAGGTGTCTTAACCATGTTTAATCCCACCTAACTCCACCTTGAGGTAGCATGTTTAGAGGTTTTTAAAGGGGATGAGGTGGCTAATCTTAGATTTAAAAAGGAGAAAATTCTGGAGAAAATCAGAAGAAAAAGAAGATAAAAATAGAAAACACACGCATTCCCTTGTTCCCAGCTCATGCACAACGTCATGTTGCTGCTTTGTTTTCCCAAGCTAAACCCCACAACTCAAACCTTAAGTACTTGAATCTTTGAAAGAAGAAGGAGAGCAAGCTTTTAGAGGGCCTTTAAGGAGAAGAAGGGCCCCAGATTTGTTTGAAGGACATCAAGAGATATGATCTTAACTAGGCTAGTTAGGATTAGTTTAAGAATCGTAATGTTTTTAATTTTATTCACTGTCAAAATTAACAACAGGCAGAAACCACCCGATCGAATTGAGGTCGTGAGTTGATCGTGTTATCACCACACGGTCGAGTCACGACTGTATGGAGGTTGTTTGACCGTTAGGAGAGCCACACAGTCATAAAATGACGGTGTCTTTATTTTTGGCCCTACACGGTCATGTCCCCATTGTCTCATTAACATGTCGACTCAGACGCAATTGTTGGTAGGTGGATGCCCCTCAACCCACACGGTCGTTTAACTACCCACACGACCGTGTGGTCAAATTACTTTTAATTGGGACTGAACCCCCACACACTTGGTTCATCCCCGGGGTGACTCGGTTCCTGATTGTTTACAAGTACAACACACGCCTCCCGTGATCAACCCCCAAGCCACACTTCGACACCGTGCGCTTGCGGTTTATAAATTCTAATTCTAGTATCCCCGTCCCGATTTGCGTGTCAAATGGACGGCCGGTCACTTGGTGAGCGTAGAGTCAATGCTCGGAGTGCTTAAGTTGTACCCTTGTTGTATTAATGCTAGTATCTGCTTTGGGGCTGGAGTAGGCCGTTGGGACGACCGAACCAGTGTAAATCTGTTGTACTCTCTGTGATTGCTTTTTATTTACTCTGTGTCTGGCTATCTGTGCTGAATAAATGCCTGTGTTTGCGAAGAATTTTTATTAGCCAATGCACCCCCCTGACGTTGCCCCCGGTTTGCTAGCCGCAAATGGCCGGGGGACCCGTGTGAGGGTTTAGATATTTGTAACCGCAAGCGCACGGTGTTGTAGTGTGGCTTGGGGGTCAAACACAGGGAGGCTAGGATGTGCTTGTGTCAAGGAGGACTGAAATCACCCCGTCGGTTGATGGGTTGTCACGGGAAATGAATGCAAGGTATGAACAATAAGAAAATAAACCCGGGACTTTGGTTTCCACTCCAACGAGCGACTCTCGCCGATACGGCCTACGGGTAGGATGGCGATCAGAATTAGGGTCTAATGGTAAGACGTTGCCTCTGAAAGTGGTACCGGCATCCCATGGACCCGATATTCCGGTCGGTGCCCAGGATGATACACCGGACTTCCCGGGTTCGATCAGTGGGCACTCCCGTGTCCATTAACACTGATCGATTCCGGGAGCACTAAGCTCGCAACGATAACTCCCAACGTCTCATCATGCCGATCTCGTGCGCTAGGATTCGGCGTCTACGCTAAGGGCGTGAGCTATGGCTAGGGAGTCAACCGCCAAGTTTATTCCCCCTTGGCCCAACGGTTAAAGGCGGTCTTTTTCCCGCCGATGACAATAAAACACCCCGCGTACCCGTTAGATTCCTAATCCCTATAGATTTCCTAACCCTATGGATGCATCGGGAAGAGCCCCCGAAGGGGTTTCCGCCAAAATCCCTGATTTGGGAACTACTCACAAATATTCATTAAAAAGCGATCTAAACGAAAATGAACTGTTGAAATCATAATCAGACGATTGGAATGCGAAGGTAGTAAAGCAATTAAGATAATACTAAAGTTTAAGAAAGATCCGAAAACTTACAATAGAAAAGTAATTAAAGCCGTCACAAATAGGAGAAAACAGTAAAAACTAACAGCTCCCCGTTTCTGGAACCCTAGGGGTCCTATTTATAGGATCTCGTATCACCCGATCGGTTGACAAGTCAACCGATCGGGTGATCTGTTACAAATAATAAACAGAAAACGGCGGAGTTTCACCCGGTCATATGAACCGGTCGGTTGAGTTCTTGGGGTGACCGGTTGGATCTTGGCGCCATCGGGTGAAGGGGTCGGTTAGGTGCCCATGTCTCGGCTCCTCAGCATCAGCTATAGATGAACCGATCGGGTGAGAGTCACCCGATCGGTTGGAATTTGGCTTGAAAAGACAGAGAGTTGGCCCCGTTGAACCGGCCTGTGAACCGGTCGGGTGACTTTCACTTGAGCTCCGGCTGAGACCGGGTGGTGCACGCGTGCATCACCCGATCGGTTGGAGATGACCAACCGATCGGGTGAGGTGCTGAAAGATGTAATCTTTGTCGTTTGACCTCCTGGATCACGCGTGACTCCTCCCGTTGCTCCGGGGACTTGAGATATCGTCGTTAAATGTCCCCTACGCGGGCAATCTCCTGCAAACATGGAGAAACAAAGAAAAGTGAAAGAAAACGAGAAAATACGAGAAAAAAAATTAAATACGGCGGAAAATATGGAAAAACACGAAAGAAAACGTGCGTGAATATATGAAATATATACGCACGTCAAAATCCCCCAAGCTGAACTCGTCCTCGTCCTCGAGGAAGACGAGTGAGAGTAGGAGCTCGGAGGGGAAAATAGAGAGAAAGAGAGAAAAAGAAAAATCTATATCCTAGATCGTCCGTCAGAGCCAACAAAATCAAAAACGACACACCAAGCAAGCAAGCGTCAAATCACATCACTAAACCTAGGAAAACGAGTCCAAATAAGTGTCGTGGGCCCACGCGGTGAAGCGTGTGTGAGTGCGGTCGTGTGCTAGCAAATGGTGTCGCTTTCTACAATGTGCTATGAGCTCATATACGCAAATCCATGAAATGACCCAAATACCGATTCGAATTTGAAATTGCGGTGAATATTAGTTCAAGCATGCATGAGAAGAGTATAAGGATAGAAGCGTATCATGCATCGGGGATTCCACAACTAGGGTTAAGGAAATCACACCACTATAGCCTAGATACTAGCTAAAAAGTTCCTAAGCCAAGTGTTTTCGAAAACGATGGGGGTTGAGATGATGTGGAGTAGAACACTCGGTGCAAATTCTCGTCTTCCCTTTATTCTCGGTAGATAGGAAAAATATTCACACTTGAAATTTTTGGGTTTTGGGTATTTGTATTTTTTTTGGATCTATACAAAAATTTTCTTTTTCTTTTCTTTTTGGGTTTTTCTTTTCTTTTCCCTTTTTTTGGATTTTTGATTTTTCGGTTTTTGGCTATACACATGTGTACTCTCCTAAGTGGGAGAACGGTACACGACGAGGGGATTTGCACCAAGTAAAACAAAAAGAAGTCGGAATCTAAACACTTGGGCAAAGGAAACTATTCTCGCTAAATAGAGCATGGGCTAAATGGGTTATCCTAGTCCTTAATTGTGGAATCCCGACACATGCGAAATGAAGTACACGATATATATATATATATATATATATATATATATATATATATATATATATCATGCAGAAGCAGACAGGGAAAATAAATTCCGCATATTCAAATCGAAGCATGATAATCTAGGGGTCATTCCTGGACAAGTATATAAAGTAAAATCACAAAGTAGAAGCACACCAAACAGATAGGCACGACACACGACTCATAAAAACTAAGAGGACCCACGATGCGTGAAATGCAAGAGAACTCGAAATCCTAGGGTTAGTGAATGTGATTATCGATGCCATGCTAGGTGTGTGTGATTTTGTGGCGATTCATCATAAGGTTCATCTCTAGGAGAAAGAGATAAAAAGAGGAGAAGAGAAAAAAAATAAAAAATAAAAAAAATACACGATGAAAACGACACAAAAACGAAAAAGAAGGACTCAAATGGCGCACACAGTGCGACTCCCCCAAGCTGAAGCTTGCATTGTCCTCAATGCAATAGTAGTGAATACGGGAGGGCAATGAAAATGGGGGGGGTGCACAGACACAAAAAATGAAAAACACGAAAAACACACGAACGAAACTGGAAAATAAAGAGAAAGAAACATACAAAATAAAAGATATAAAACGCAACGAAGGACTTGATTCGGGTTCAATATTACATATTTAAGCCCCCATTTAGCCCTATTTTGTGTTCATGTGATGCTACATTCTTCTCTAATTCATACGTATTTTTTACACATTTATTTATTAGAGAAAACACACTATTTGAGCACAAAACAGCATTTAATGAAGTATTTCTGAACTTTTTATATTTTTCCTAGCATCGTCTCGATCTCACGACTCCAACGACTATTTATTTGTATTTTTCAGAGACCTGTGCTAATTACTGTGTATTTTTGAATGCAGAATACCATTTATTGGAAAATAAATAATTACGCATGAATCTTGGCGCATGCGGTGGCAGCATCAGAGCGGCTCCCGCCCGCATCGGACGGCGCTGAGATGAGGGCGACGCGGCATTTTCTACGCTGTTGGATCTCGATCCAACGGCCATCAGCGACGCTGAACGCAAAGCGGAGCGCACGAGATTTAACGACGACGTGGCTCAGTTGTATCCATTCGATCGTGATCGGACAGCCATGCTCAACCCCGCATTCAGCAGCGTTATCGATGCCGTTGGATTGAAATCCAACGGCGTACATTCAAGATCGACGCGAGTTCAGTTGGCGGCGACGTGGCTACGTTCTAAGCGTCGGATGCCGATCGAACGGTCAGTGTTCTTTCCTAGCTGAATTCGAACTCGAAGAGCGGAGCACGCTTTTTAAAGCACACGCGGCGGCCATCTGTTGTTTTACCTCTCCATCGGACAGACGAGAGCATTTGAGCGAATTGGATGCGAACGGCGAAGCGAGATCCGATAGATGAGGACACGTGTCGAGCCAGCATCAAATCCCGCATTTTTGAAAGTTGATCGAACGGCCACTAATTGATCCGATTTAGATGTGCGGCCTGGATTCGATCGGGCGCGTAAATGAAGCGGGTTTTGAACCCGATAGCAAAGTAAACCCGCAATGATTTATATATAAGCGTATTTAGGGTTTTTGAGCGTATTCAAGCAGTTTGGGGGCGTATTTTGAGCGTATTGGAGGCTCTAGGAGCCGTATTCTCCCCCCCACAAAATTCTATAAAATTCCAAAGGCTTGTTTTATTATTTTCAGAGAGTTTGAAGTCTTTTTAAGGAGAATTGGTGATATATTTCTAAACTTCTACCTCGTATTTTAGTGTTTTTCATCGTATTTTGCTATAATCTTGATGTATTTGGCTATGGAACTTGTTTATTCTGATATTATGAGTAGCTAAAACTTAATTGTGCTTGGTATGGAGTAGTTAGGGGATATTATTTGTGTTTATTTGGTTGTATTCCCCGTGCTAAATCGTTAAAACGTCGCTAAAATTGTAATCTTTGTTCGTAAATCGACTTTTTCAGATTCCAAAAGAATTGATTTAGTTGATGATCGCCCCAAAAGGGTGAGTTTTGATCTCCCCAAAAGGGAGTTTCATACCGTAGTTTTGACCTCTCTAAAAGAGAGTTTCATATCGTATTATAGCTTTAGCGACGATCTTTTTGAATATCGTGTTTGAACCCCCAAAACGGCATCTTCCGATGAATTGCTCCCAAAAGGAGAATTCATTGAGTTATATTGGATATTTTTCCCGGTGAATTGCTCTCAAAAAGAGAATTCATTGTGACATATTCATCAACCAAATTAATACGAATCATTGATCCTAACGAACCCATACCATGTGCAAACTTTTTATAGGCATTTTCATACATGATTTTCTATTTTTATATTGTTCACGTGTTCACATCACCATCACCGTCACCATTGTTGAAGTGGTTAGTTTCTTTTCGTCGGATTTCTATTTGATTTGAATTGTGGTTGCAACAGATTTCTTTCCGTGGATTCGACATCTGGACTCCCAGATTTTACTACTTGTACGGACTCTTGCACTTGAGAGAGAGCACCTTTCCGGTCCCACCAAGTTTTTGGCGCCGTTGCCGGGGAGGAATGGTTTGTGACTACGGTTTATTTTATTTAGAGGACCTTCGGTGAGATCTTTCCACTTTACTGTACATAAACTTTTTTTTATTATTTTATTTTAATTTTTAAAAATGGAATATATGAACTTCTATTGCACAAACAATCTTTATGATGCACGATATGCTAATGCACACAAACATAGAATGTAGAAGCTCAAAATTGTCAATTTTAATCAAACTGACTGTGAAACTTTCTTTCAGGCCTGGAGGAGGTTCACAGACATTATATCGAGCTATCTGCAGCATGGGTACACAAATGAAGAGCTTATGGCGTTCTTCCTAGATGGACTACAACCAGAGCTGCAGGAATTATTGGGAGGCATGACGCCGACAGTGGCGTGGGAATACATGGAGTCTCTGCAAGAAAACAAAGAAACCGTAGAAGAGACTTCAGAGAGCGATTCAACGGAGCCTTCGTGCCTCGATCAAGAAGATCAAAGTGTAGACGTACCTTTGCAATCCTTGAAAGAGGAAGCTTACCAGACTATTCAGACACAGGAGGCCACATCCCATCAATTCCAGGAGAATTTCCTTGCTCGGAGTCGGCAGATTCAAAAATCTATTGAAGATCTTAATTTGATTTCCACTTGCGTAGAAGAAGGTAATGCTTTTGAAACTCAATTTAAAGAATCTAATACGAGTTTATCTTCTATTGCAGGGACATCGAGCGAGCCATGTTACGTTGAGGGCAAAAATAATATCTACATGGCAGAAAGTGTGTGCAAAAGAGAGGACGAGATAGCAATTTTGGATGAACGAGAGGAGGAGACAGCTAGGGACGAGGGTTTTGAGATTATCGCCATGGAGTCAGAACCATGCCCTTCTCCAGTTTTGTCCCAAAATCATTTACCCCTCTCCCCATTGATCGAGCATCGTACAGAGAGTAGTGCAAATCTTTCAGGGAGTAGTCGTCAACTTGCTTTAATTCATTTCATTTATTTTGATGACTACGTTTGGAATAATTTTATTGAAAGGAATCTTAAATTAATTTGGACTGACATAACTCATCTCTCGCAGGACATTGGCAAACAGCTTATAGAGATGCTTGGAGTAGTTTTGCTGGGGTCCAAATTAGTTTTTGGAGGAAGAATAATCGCCGAAGAGCGCAAGGAGCAAATTGAACAACTTCCTCCACCATCAAAGATTCGGGATCCGCCATTTGATCACGGTGTGTTCTTTCCAGTAGTGTAGTTTTTATATGTTTTCTAGGTTGCTGGCTTGAATAAACTCGTGCACCTTCCGACATTGAGGACAATGTCCATCTTTAGTTGGGGGTGTGTGTATGAGACCTTAGGAATTTTGAATTTTTTTTGAGAAGAATAAATCACCAAAACTCATCGTTTAAAAACACCTTCATATGCCTCAAATACGGATGATTACGTACTAATTGAGTTCTAAAAATTGTTTATGGCTTGATTAATTATTTTTCCTTCATGGAATTACCGTTAATATACTATTCAAGAAAATTTCAATTTCCTTGATTAATATCTCAAAATAGTTTGAATATATTTCATGCATGCTAATGTGATGAAAACGCTTAAGTATACACGATTTTTAAGAATAGTCTTCAAGTTGAAGAGGAATTTGGCCTTTGATTCTAATGTTTATATTCAAAGATGGGTTTTGAGTTGCTTACAAAGAAAAAGATGAAGAAAAGAAAGGAAGAAAAGAAAAGAAAAATGAATGCAAAATAAATGATGAAAAATGAATGAATAAGTATGTCACTAATAAATAACTTGGTTGGCTCGAGTAGTACAGTCCGAGGGGTCCTTTTTGGCCTAATGCCCTATTATCGTCTGATTTGGGAGCCATTGACAGGAAACTCACTCATTTGATGGAGCGATCCAAGTTATATATTTTTCTGCGAATGTTGCTTGATGCGCGTTACGCGGAACGAATAAAAGAAAAGAATGGTGAATATACTAAGTAACTTCAATACCCATAATTTGAGTGATTGGTTTGATAGGCCAATTCCTTAGAAACACGAATACTAGTTTATAACGACGCGTTATACTTTCGCTTGCGTAAAACGATGCTTGCATGTTATTTATTCATACTAAATTAAAGAAAATTTCATGTGATTGATTTTGTTCATGTATGTGTATATTGATGGTCAAGATCATGTTGGAATGCGTATTATTGAGCCATGCCATGAGCGATTTGAAAGAAATTATTTTTTTATTACTCATCCGTATTTATCGCTATTTTTGCTAGAGACTAGCAAATCGCTAGTTGGGGGTGTGATTCGGGTTCAATATTACATATTTAACCCCCCATTTAGCCCTATTTTGTGTTCATGTGATGCTACATTGTTCTCTAATTCATACGTATTTTCTACACATTTATTTATTAGAGAAAACACACTATTTGAGCACAAAACAGCATTTAATGAAGTATTTCTGCACTTTTTATATTTTTTGTCTCGATCTCACGATTCCAACGACTATTTATTTGTATTTTTCAGAGACCTGTGCTAATTACTGTGTATTTTTGAATGCAGAATACCATTTATTGGAAAATAAATAATTACGCACGAATCTTGGCGCATGCGGTGGCAGCATCAGAGCGGCTCCCGCCCGCATCGGACGGCACTGAGATGAGGGCGACGCGGCATTTTCTACGCCATTGGATCTCGATCCAACGGCCATCAGCGGCGCTGAACGCAAAGCGGAGCGCACGAGATTTAACGACGACGTGGCTCAGTTGTATCCATTCGATCGTGATCGGACGGCCATGCTCAACCCCGCATTCAGCAGTGTTATCGATGCCGTTGGATTGAAATCCAACGGCGGACATTCAAGATCGACGCGAGTTCAGTTGGCGGCGACGTGGCTACGTTCTAAGCGTCGGATGCCGATCGAACGATCAGTGTTCTTTCCGAGCTGAATTCGAACTCGAAGCGCGGAGCACGCTTTTTAAAGCACACGCGGCGGCCATCTGTTGTTTTACCTCTCCATCGGACGGGCGAGAGCATTTGAGCGAATTGGATGCGAACGGCGAAGCGAGATCCGATAGACGAGGACACGTGTCGAGCCAGCATCAAATCCCGCATTTTTGAAAGTTGATCGAACGGCCACTAATTGATCCGATTTAGATGTGCGGTCTGGATTCGATCGGGCGCGTAAATGAAGCGGGTTTTGAACCCGATAGCAAAGTAAACCCGCAATGATTTATATATAAGCGTATTTAGGGTTTTTTGAGCGTATTCAAGTAGTTTGGGGGCGTATTTTGAGCGTATTGGAGGCTCTAGGAGCCGTATTCTCCCCCCACAAAATTCTGTAAAATTCCAGAGGCTTGTTTTATTATTTTCAGAGAGTTAGAAGTCTTTTTAAGGAGAATTGGTGATATATTTCTAAACTTCTACATCGTATTTTAGTGTTTTTCATCGTATTTTGCTATAATCTTGATGTATTTGGCTATGGATGTCACGCCCCGCTTCCCAAAATAACGGAAGAGAAATGTGACAAGGCCCGCTTAGGCTGGAGCTGTGAAGCTCGGACCCAATAAGCGTCTGTGTGGTACTCCAAGACGAAGGAACAGGTCCCTGCAGGTTAGTACGAAACAACAAAAATACTAAAAGAGATGCATTTATTTTATTCCACAGATATCCAGAAAAGTGCAGAGAGTCTAAACAAAAGCCAACACGGCTACAAAACAACTGGAGTAAACTAATGGTGCAAGCACCCAACCTAAACAGAAAGTAAACGGTGCTACGCACCCAACTAAACTGCAGTGAAACCTCTGAATCAGCAACATGAAGATCCCTAGCTCTGGTCCTCCTCGGACACGTACTCTGGGTCGGTGTCCTCCGGCTCTGCGTACTCTGGCTCCACACCTGACGTACAGCACCAAAAGAAGGGAACTGTACGTCAAGTAAAGTCTACAAAAGAGGTCAGACTCTACTGCAAGTGTACCGAACTATTAACAATGGTTTACTGGTTGATTAGCATGCTGGGGTTATAACAGAGTGACAACAGAAAGTAAACGCAGCAGAAAAGTAAAACGGGACAAGTAGTAGTCGTAGCGTGTGCCACTAACTATGGGACTAGCCTAACCGGTGTCAAGACAAGCCAAGACAAGACAAAACGTGACAGGACAAAACGTGACAGGACAGGACAAGACAAGACAATTGTGACATGAAGGGTTCACGCCTTACGGTTCGAGGGGGATCCGACCCTCTTGCCGTGCGCACGCTCAACCCTACCCCAAACCCCAGAACTCAGGACAAGACAATATAGGGCCACTCACTCTGCTAGGTGAGTGCCTCTATCCCCACGGTCGGTAGCGTATCGCTCACTCTGCTAGGTGAGCGACGAATGCCTCGTAGGTGAAAACGTACAACTGTATAGGACCACTCACTCTGCTAGGTGAGAGTCTCTATCCTCTCGGTCTGCTGGGACACTCACTCTGCTAGGTGGGTGCCGAGCTTCCCATAGGCTGTGAATCAGTACAAGGGATCACTCTCTCAAGCTTGGAGAGTGCCCTATTGCCCGTAGGCTGTGCAAGACGAGACGGGACGTGTCAAGACAGGAAGAGTATTCTAGGGTGTCCACACACACGCACACACATGATAGCCCTACGATGTCAAAAGTTGTTGTCGGGCTCAGACTTCGTCGTCAAGCCTGAGCCGTCAGGATCGTCCCGGACGCTATCATTTCACGTCCGGTTCTATTTGTTCACAGTTATCAGTTCTAACTAACTAAGGCCTAAACATGGCCGAAGGTGCAAGTGAGAAACACTTGCCTGCGGTGGCGAGTGTGTCGTCCGTCCGGGGTGTCTCGTCCAGGCGTCGCGTCTGCGGTTGTCCGTCTGAAACAGGTCACGGCGACGGTGTCATGTCACGATTTTCATCAAGTCCTATTAGGGTTTGTGTCTAGGTTGCGGGACTATCCTATTCGTCAAAGTCACGTTTTGATGTTTATTCAACCTAGATCGACCACTACCCTATGTGCATAGAAAAGTTGTCCGATCGTCGATCTTTCCTACGGTGGGCAACATTTTAAAGATGCAGAAATTAACTTTAGTTTACGTTGACAAATTTTAGATTAGGTTTTATGTTTTGCTATGTGTGGGTTCTTACTACACGTTAGGGAACTAACCTTGTATAACGATTCGCGCATGGATCCGACGTCGGCTTTGGAAACGGTAGCGGATCGCGTCACGACTCCAATTTCCGAAACGTCTCATCACTGGTCTCAAGTATTCACGTGGTCGAACAGAAAGCGTGACTGTCTCTGCGTCATTAGATTCATAATATCAGGCCAAAGAATTTAACTAACTAAATAACATTAAATCTTAAACCTCAAGTATACTAGTATAATGTACACATTTACCTATGATTCTAACGTACATATTCTATAACTTTTAATATAATATGGCAGTACATGTATTTACATTAACTAACAGTGTACTAATTAAGTACATTAACATATAAACTAGCTATGTCACATAATATGAATTAGCATAACACAATTTGGAGATAAACAAGGCAGTCTCTACATGCTAGAAAGGCAAGAAGCTCTGTTATTATTAGGGATTCAATTCAATTGAATTGGTATGCGGAATCTCGAGATAAATAATGTTCATTAATAAGAGACTGGACAAGTGCACAATAAGCATGTGCTGCCACAGGTTAAAGACATTGGCAGTTGGGGCCCTCCCATTAGCTTTTAGGACCCTATATTCTCTTTCCTTCACATGGTCATCAGTCTGACACATAAACTATCTATATAATATCATATAAATTAACATTTTCTACTGTTTACTCCTGCAACTCACCGTTCTTATAAGAGCACGGTGCCAACGCTCTTTTTAACTTGTAGGTGGCGCCAACGGGTAGGACGACAAGGCGGCAAGTGTTGCTGATGGAGGAAAGGAGGTGGCCGCGGCTTGCCTGGGTCGCCGGAGGAGCGAGGGAAGAGCGGACGAGCGGTGTCACGCCACGCTTCCCAAAATGGACGGAAGCGAAACGTGACGAGGCCCGCTTAGGCCAGAGCTTTAGAAGCTCGGACCCAATAAGCGTTTGTAGAGGTACCATTTTAAAAATTTTCCAGGTTCTTGCATTAATAAAGTTTAGGAACAACAAAAGTACGGAAAAGATATTGCACTCATTAAATTAGAGATATAATATCCAACAAGTACAAAGTCTAAAAGAAGCCTAAGCATGGCAACAACTACCAAAAAGACAAACTAAAAGCAGTAACCTCTGAAAGTGTCGACTAAAACGACCTCAAGGTCTGGTCCTTGTCAGGCACGTACTCTGATGACGACGTCCTCGGCTCCATGTACTCCAGCGAGTCTGCCTCGTCCACGATCTCTGTCTGAACACCTGACGTATAGCACCCAAGAAAAAGAAACTGTACGTCAGGTAAAGTCTACAAGAAGGGTTAGACTTTACTGCAAGTGCATCAAACTTTAAACAACGGTTTACTGGTTGATTAGCATGCTGAGGTTCTTTTACACAACAGTTTACTGGTTGATTAGCATGCTGTGGTTATAACAGAGTAACACGTTCTAACAGAGTAACACGACAGGAAGTAACGCAGCAGGAAGTAAAACGGGACAAGTAGTAGTCGTATCGTGTGCTACCAACTACGGGACTAACCTACATGTGTCAAGACAAGACGGGACGTGACGGAAACAAGGCAGGACAAGACAAGTGAGACACGAAAGGGTTCACGCCTTACGGTTCGAGGGGGATCAGACCCTCTTGCCGTGCGCACGCTCAACCCAACCCCAAACCCCAAGACAAGACAAGACATGACACCAGTACAAGGGATCACTCGCTCTAGCTTGGCGAGTGCCCTATTTCCCGCAGGCTGAGAATCCGTACAAGGGATCACTCTCTCTAGCTTGGAGAGTGCCATATTGCCCTTGGACTGTGTATCCATACAAGGGATCACTCTCTCAACTTGGAGAGTGCCCTATTGCCCGCAGGCTGTGAATCTGTACAAGGGATCACTCGAAGAGTGCCCTATTGCCCAGCGGGCTGTGCAAGACGGGACGGGACGTGACAAGACAGGAAGAGTTATACTAGGGTGTCCACACACACGCACACACATGATAGCCCGGCAGCATTAAAAAGTTGTTGTTGTCAGGCTCAGACTTCGTCGTCAAGTCTGAGCCGTCAGGAGCGTCCCGGACGCTATCATTTCACGTCCGGTTCTATACATTCACAGTCTAACAGTTCTAGCAATCTAAGACCAAAGCACGGTCAAAAACGCAAGTGGGTACACTTGCCTGAAACGGCGAGTGCGTCGTCCTCTCGAAGCGTCTCGTCCAAGCGTCTCGTCCGCAGAAGTCCGTCTGAAATATCGCCACGGCGACGGTGTCAGGTCTCAAATTCATCAAATCCTATTAGGTTTCGTTTCTAGGTTTTCGGGACTATCCTATTCGTCAAAAGTCACTTTTTGATGTTTCAGCCTAATCGACGATCTATCCTATGTGCACAGTCAACAAAGTCCGTTCGTCGATTTTCTTTGTTCGTACAACGTTTTACAGGAGCTGGAAAATAAATTTAGTTCAAGTTGACGGTTTTTAGTTTAGGGTTCAGTCAGCTATTGTGGGGGTTTCTACGAGTTTCGGGGAACCAACCTGAACCGGAGTTTGTCGTAGAATGGATGTCGTGTCTGATCGGAGAACTCCTCGGCTTCAGATCTGGTCCTCGCACGATTCTCCAAAAGTCGAAACTTGCGACGAAGGCCTACGACGTGTCGCAACGTCGTAGACGGCAAATCCGTGAAGTAGCACGTCCAAGTGGGGCCCACAGCAGTGCTAGGGGTCCAAGGGGGCCCACAACACCTCAGGAGAACTTGGGGGGCCCACCACAGGAGTTGGTGTGGGAGAAACAATGTTGCGACGAAGTTCTGTCGGTCGGTGCAGGGGTTCCTCTCGGTCAGACCGAGAGGAGATCTCGGTCGTGCAAGTGCAGCGCAGGCGGAGGCGGGAGCTTGGGCGGTGCGAGGGATTCCCTCGGTCAGACCGAGGGATCCCGTCGGTCACAGCGGGGCCGGCCAAGTTGCAACGTTGCAACTTGCAACGAAGCGAAGCAGCACAGGTGCGGGGCGGCCTCTCGGTCGCTGCGGGCGAACCCACCGGTCGGGCGCTTGGCGATGCGGAGCGGAGCGGAGCGGCTGTGGAGCGGGCTGTTCTCTCGGTCAGACCGAGAGACAGCCTCGGTCGGAGCGGGGCGACAGCGGGGAGCGATGCAGTGGGGCGTTGCCAGCGGCGATGCGGAGCGGAGCGCCGGTCGTGCGCTGGGAATGCGGGGGTTGGCTCCGGTCGTGCACTGTGACGATCGTCGCAACGTTGCGACGAACGTCGTGAAGGTGTTTTTGACGGCTAGGGTTTGTGTAATGCGAAAATAATTTATCCTAGGGCTAATATAAATAGATTAGAGCTAGGGTTAGGGTTAGGGTTTAATAAAAACGTAATTAAATAATTAAAATAATTAATTGATAATAGATTTACTCTTCTCTCCCTCACACGAGATGGGTGCGGCCAAAAATTCTGAAATTTGATCAGAAAATTCTTTAAAGCGTTATTATATTATAGGAATTTTATTGTAATTAAAACTCTTATAAAAATAGGTTTTAAAATTATTTAAAACTTTCAAAAAAATGGAAAATAGGTGAAACTAAGTCCAAAAATTGTAAAATAATTTTGGAGTGTTCGAGACGACTAAAGAAAGAGAGTGGAGAAGACAGATCTAAATTTCGACGTCGAGAGACGAAACTAAAAATAGAAACGTCTCTCGTCAAAACAGAAAGTCGCGACGTCATGTCAAATAAGTTAGTATCGCGGAAGAACGACTCGAGATATGTCGTTCCAAAGTTGTTCCTCAATCTAATACTTTCAAAGACGATCACGACGACATATCACACAAAAACGTTCAAAAACAAATAAAGTCTAAAATAAACACGTGCACGATCAAAAGCACGTGCACGAAGAAGGTACGATAGAAACATGCCATTACATTCTACCCTCCTTAGAAATGATTCCGCCCTCGGAATCACTCACACTAATAATAATATTACCCATATAACCTTATACCCGCAACTATCATATCTACTCATAAAGATTTCCAATCCTGTAACTTCGAACAACGCTCCTCAATAATCCCTCATAATCCATCCTTTCACTGGGCAAAGCCACGACTAAATTCACCTCCTAATAATATAGTTCCATCACTACCGTTCCAATTTCCAACTCCAAGTTCTCATAAAAATAATAATCATCTTCTGATATCGTACCACTCCACTAAACATCATCATCGCTCATTAATATCTTTTAATTTTATAAATCTTTTCCCAACATTAATAAATTTCCAAAAAGTGAGATTCTAGTCATCCACCAATCCAAGACAAAAACATTTGTCTATCCTATAATACCTTCACCAGTCAGCAATTGTCGTGTCTTCAATACATTCTCGTCATATCTCTCCATAAATTCATCCACCAAATAATTTGATCTGCCAGAATTACCCCTCATCCTACTCACTATAACTAATCCCAACCAATATTAAGTCTGACTACCTAAACATCCATTAATCTCAACACGTCGTGTTATCCTCAAAGTCTTCTCACGTCAATTCATCAATCAGTCTCAATGCTAATATAAGCTCTACTCAATCTCATGATCATCCTAACTCATACTATTCTCGGCAGTTACTCCTATCTACCACCCGTCTAAGCCTCAAGTCTGATAAGTCATCATCTCCTCGCATTTAATCTCATTCAAACAGAATTCTCCATTGAGTCCGCCACACTCCGGTTTTATAAAATAAGTCTTTGGACGGTCCATTCTTTTCATCCTCAAGACATTCTGATCCATCATCCTTGCGTTCCCAAAATCAATTAATCATTGACATAATAAAACTCATCTCACTCCAAGCCTACCTGCAAACAAAATCCTATAACGATAATAGCTAGGCCCAATTAGTATAACAACCATAAACACGAAAATTCTGTTTAAGGGAGAAAGAAGAGAAGAGAAAGAGAGACTTAAGGCCAAAGAAATATTTTAAAACATTTGAAAAAAAAACGTGTGGTGTTGCGGTAATGGATGAGGGAGGTTAAGTGATTTGTGATCTTGTGAGCTAGTTTTAAAACTTTAAAGATTTGGTTTAAAGAAAACAAAGTTTTGATACAGTCACATACAACCAAGATAAACCATTCATTAAAACTAAAACTAAGTCTAAGGATCTTCCTGCGATAACGCCATTCGTATAAGTATGAATACCGTCATTCAGACAACTTCCAGCATACCATGATTAACACTGAGTACACATTCAAGACACATGAGACAAACATCAGGATCCTAAAGATGACACACTCCTACAGGTCTACACACTCTACCTATACTCAGGCACTGCAACGACATCACCTACCAAAGGGCCTACTCCTAAACTGGAGATAGCATGGATAACTACAAGATCTAATGTCTAGATAAAAGAAGGAAGGAAAACTAAGTCAAAAGCGGAACGAAATAAGATCGGAAAGAACGAGTTCAAATAAGACGGGTGTAAGGAGATAGTTGGTTGGATGAGACAAAATATTCTTCAAAATAATTAGATTGATGACAGGAGAATTACATGTAGAATATGGTATCATATACTTATATATATATAAAAATGTAGGAGGGAGTGAGCAGATGGTAGAATTTTTAAAATTTTGGAAAAATAAGACGAAGGGAGGATGGGTAGGGTGGAAAAACGATTGTTTTGCACATGAAAATAAGTTTACACAAAGATTTTGAAATATGGTCACGAGGAACATAGAACAGATATAATAATAATAATAAAATAATTGAAGTTCCACCTAGTCCAGAAAATATTTTAGAAGTTTGCACTGTAAGTGATTTAGAAATAGATCTAGTAGCCCAGAAAAATATAAATTGAATTATCAAAATGTTAACACGGTTTTAAAAATGAAAATATGAAAGATATCGATTTGAAATAATTACCAGATAGTAACCTGAAGATTGACGACCAAGGAGATTTCAAAATCTAAGAAGGAACTTTCAACCGAAAAGCAAGAAATTTTAAATATATATAATAAAGGGTTTTCAAGGGAGTTAAACCGAGCGGAGAATTTAATAAATGAGTTTCGAAAACAAGAAATAAAAGAAATAAGAGTAGGATGAGTTAGCGATTGTTTGGCAGATGAAAGTAAGTGTAAACAAGGATCCTTGAAGTATGAGCACGATGAACATAGGGCTGTTTATATGTAAAGAAATTTAAAATCCCCCCTTTGTTTTAGAAAAATATTCTAAAGTACGTACGTAAATGGTTAAAATAAATTTCGTAGGTTAGAAAAATGATATATTGAATTCCCGAAATGGTAACAAAGCTTTAAAACTAAAATACGATGGATACTGATTCGAAAATAAGTACGAGGTCGTAACTTAAAACTTTTACGACCTAAAGGTTTCAAAATTTGTGAAAGAATTTTAAATCAACCGAAAGTAAGAAATAAAAGTTTTCTAAGAAGTCAAATTGAGCGGAGAATTTAATAATGAATTTCGAAAATACTTTTAAAGGAAGCAGGTTTTGGGAAAAGGGGAAAATTCGAAAATAAGTACAAGATAGTAGAAATAAATTGTGTAGTTTATAAAAGTAATATATATATTTTGGAAACAAGGCAAATAATGCGAGATATTGACTTAAAAATTTTTGCGTCCAAGAAAGCTCCAGGTCAATTAAGAGTTTTAACTCGATCCAAAACAACAAATTTTTAAATATATAATATAGGGGTTTTCAAAGAAATCAAGCCAGAGCGAAAAGTTAATAAGGAAGGTCAAAAAAAATTTTAGAGGAGGTAGAATTGGTCAAGGAAGGGATTCGAAGAATCGATGATAATCGTCAGGAAACGATCACGAGAATCGAGAGAAAGGAAAAATGATCGTATGAAGAGTACGCGTAAGATATGAATCGTGAAGAGCTACGATGGGACTCTATGGTCGATAGCACAAAATTTGCAAGGATCAGTGGGATGCTAAAGGATAAGGGTTCTAATTATCGGGTCGTCTAAAGATTAGGATATCTCAGCTCAAGGCTTCCTATGAGCTAGACTATACCCAGGATCTAAAGGGAAAGTTACTAAGAGAAACAAGGTTACGTTCGGCTGGCCCGAAATCGATGGAGTTGGGCGAGTGTCTAATTGAAAAAAAAGGACTCTAGATATCTAATACGATCAGAATCAAATGGGGATGCTAAAATAGTCTAGGACGAGGACGACTAAATCTTAACCAAGGCGTCCGACTATCAACCTGAGATGTCTACCTAAGTCTTCCTACTATCTAAGACTGGGAAACAAATTCATACTTGTACGTGGATATCAAATGAATGCGGTACTTTTATTGTTCTGAACTTTTGCAAGACCTGCATGCGCCACCACTAAAACCTGTCACGCCCCACTTCCCAAAATGGACGGAAGCGAAACGTGACGAGGCCCGCTTAGGCCAGAGCTTTAGAAGCTCGGACCCAATAAGCGTCTGTAGAGGTACCATTTTAAAAATTTTCCAGGTTCTTGCATTTATAAAGTTTAGGAACAACAAAAGTACGGAAAAGATATTGCATTCATTAAATTAGAGATATAATATCCAACAAGTACAAAGTCTAAAAGAAGCCTAAGCATGGCAACAACTACCAAAAAGACAAACTAAAAGCAGTAACCTCTGAAAGTGTCGACTAAAAAGACCTCAAGGTCTGGTCCTTGTCAGGCAAGTACTCTGATGACGACGTCCTCGGCTCCACGTACTCCAGCGAGTCTGCCTCGTCCACGATCTCTGGCTGAACACCTGACGTACAACACCCAAGAAAAAGGAACTGTATGTCAGGTAAAGTCTACAAGAAGGGTTAGACTTTACTGCAAGTGCATCAAACTTTAAACAACGGTTTACTGGTTGATTAGCATGCTGAGGTTCTTTTACACAACAGTTTACTGGTTGATTAGCATGCTGTGGTTATAACAGAGTAACACGTTCTAACAGAGTAACACGACAGGAAGTAACGCAGCAGGAAGTAAAACGGGACAAGTAGTAGTCGTAGCGTGTGCTACCAACTACGGGACTAACCTACATGTGTCAAGACAAGATGGGATGTGAAGGAAACAAGGCAGGACAAGACAAGTGAGACACGAAAGGGTTCACGCCTTACGGTTCGAGGGGGATCAGACCCTCTTTCCGTGCGCACGCTCAACCCAACCCCAAACCCCAAGACAAGACAAGACATGACACCAGTACAAGGGATCACTCGCTCTAGCTTTGCGAGTGCCCTATTGCCCGCAGGCTGAGAATCCGTACAAGGGATCACTCTCTCTAGCTTGGAGAGTGCCCTATTGACCTTGGGCTGTGTATCCGTACAAGGGATCACTCTCTCAACTTGGAGAGTGCCCTATTGCCCGCAGGCTGTGAATCTGTACAAGGGATCACTCGAAGAGTGCCCTATTGCCCAGCGGGCTGTGCAAGACGGGACGGGACGTGACAAGACAGGAAGAGTTATACTAGGGTGTCCACACACACGCACACACATGATAGCCCTACAGCATTAAAAAGTTGTTGTTGTCAGGCTCAGACTTCGTCGTCAAGTCTGAGCCGTCAGGAGCGTCCCGGACGCTATCATTTCACGTCCGGTTCTATACATTCACAGTCTAACAGTTCTAGCAATCTAAGACCAAATCACGGTCAAAAACACAAGTGGGTACACTTGCCTGAAACGGCGAGTGCGTCGTCCTCTCGAAGCGTCTCGTCCAAGCCTCTCGTCCGCAGAAGTCCGTCTGAAATATCGCCACGGCGACGGTGTCAGGTCTCAAATTCATCAAATCCTATTAGGTTTCGTTTCTAGGTTTTCGGGACTATCCTATTCGTCAAAAGTCACTTTTTGATGTTTCAGCCTAATCGACGATCTATCCTATGTGCACAGTCAACAAAGTCCGTTCGTCGATTTTCTATGTTCTTACAACGTTTTACAGGAGCTGGAAAGTAAATTTAGTTCAAGTTGACGGTTTTTAGTTTAGGGTTCAGTCAGCTATTGTGGGGGTTCTACGAGTTTCGGGGAACCAACCTGAACCGGAGTTTGTCGTAGAATGGATGTCGTGTCTGATCGGAGAACTCCTCGGCTTCAGATCTGGTCCTCGCACGATTCTCCAAAAGTCGAAACTTGCGACGAAGGCCTACGACGTGTCGCAACGTCGTAGACGGCAAATCCGTGAAGTAGCACGTCCAAGTGGGGCCCACAGCAGTGCTAGGGGTCCAAGGGGGCCCACAACACCTCAGGAGAACTTGGGGGGGGGGGGCCACCACAGGAGTTGGTGTGGGAGAAACAATGTTGCGACGAAGTTCTGTCGGTCGGTGCAGGGGTTCCTCTCGGTCAGACCGATAGGAGCTCTCGGTCGTGCAAGTGCAGCGCAGGCGGAGGCGGGAGCTTGGGCGGTGCGAGGGATTCCCTCGGTCAGACCGAGGGATCCCGTCGGTCACAGCGGGGCCGGCCAAGTTGCAACGTTGCAACTTGCAACGAAGCGAAGCAGCGTGGGTGCGGGGCGGCCTCTCGGTCGCTGCGGGCGAACCCACCGGTCGGGCTCTTGGCGATGCGGAGCGGAGCGGAGCGGCTGTGGAGCGGGCTGTTCTCTCGGTCAGAACGAGAGACAGCCTCGGTCGGAGCGGGGCGACAGCGGGGAGCGATGCAGCAGGGCGTTGCAAGCGGCGATGCGGAGCGGAGCGTCGGTCGTGCGCTGGGAATGCGGGGGTTGGCTCCGGTCGTGCACTGAGGCGATCGTCGCAACGTTGCGACGAACGTCGGGAAGGTGTTTTTGACGGCTAGGGTTTGTGTAATGCGAAAATAATTTATCCTAGGGCTAATATAAATAGATTAGAGCTAGGGTTAGGGTTAGGGTTTAATAAAAACGTAATTAAATAATTAAAATAATTAATTGATAATAGATTTACTCTTCTATCCCTCACACGAGATGGGTGCGGCCAAAAATTCTGAAATTTGGTCAGAAAATTCTTTAAAGCGTTATTATATTATAGGAATTTTATTGTAATTAAAACTCTTATAAAAATAGGTTTTAAAATTATTTAAAACTTTCAAAAAAATGGAAAATAGGTGAAACTAAGTCCAAAAATTGTAAAATAATTTTGGGGTGTTCGAGACGACTAAAGAAAGAGAGTGGAGAAGACAGATCTAAATTTCGACGTCGAGAGACGAAACTAAAAATAGAAACGTCTCTCGTCAAAACAGAAAGTCGCGACGTCATGTCAAATAAGTTAGTATCGCGGAAGAACGACTCGAGATATGTCGTTCCAAAGTTGTTCCTCAATCTAATACTTTCAAAGACGATCACGACGACATATCACACAAAAACGTTCAAAAACAAATAAAGTCTAAAATAAACACGTGCACGATCAAAAGCACGTGCACGAAGAAGGTACGATAGAAACATGCCGTTACATTCTACCCACCTTAGAAATGATTCCGTCCTCGGAATCACTCACACTAATAATAATATTACCCATATAACCTTATACCCGCAACTATCATATCTACTCATAAAGATTTCCAATCCTGTAACTTCGAACAACGCTCCTCAATAATCCCTCATAATCCATCCTTTCACTGGGCAAAGCCACGACTAAATTCACCTCCTAATAATATAGTTCCATCACTACCGTTCCAATTTCCAACTCCAAGTTCTCATAAAAATAATAATCATCTTCTGATATCGTACCACTCCACTAAACATCATCATCGCTCATTAATATCTTTTAATTTTATAAATCTTTTCCCAACATTAATAAATTTCCAAAAAGTGAGATTCTAGTCATCCACCAATCCAAGACAAAAACATTTGTCTATCCTATAATACCTTCACCAGTCAGCAATTGTCGTGTCTTCAATACATTCTCGTCATATCTCTCCATAAATTCATCCACCAAATAATTTGATCTGCCAGAATTACCCCTCATCCTACTCACTATAACTAATCCCAACCAATATTAAGTCCGACTACCTAAACATCCATTAATCTCAACACGTCCTGTTATCCTCAAAGTCTTCTCACGTCAATTCATCAATCAGTCTCAATGCTAATATAAGCTCTACTCAATCTCATGATCATCCTAACTCATACTATTCTCGGCAGTTACTCCTATCTACCACCCGTCTAAGCCTCAAGTCTGATAAGTCATCATCTCCTCGCATTTAATCTCATTCAAACAGAATTCTCCATTGAGTCCGCCACACTTCGGTTTTATAAAATAAGTCTTTGGACGGTCCATTCTTTTCATCCTCAAGACATTCTGATCCATCATCCTTGCGTTCCCAAAATCAATTAATCATTGACATAATAAAACTCATCTCACTCCAAGCCTACCTGTAAACAAAATCCTATAACGATAATAGCTAGGCCCAATTAGTATAACAACCATAAACACGAAAATTCTGTTTAAGGGAGAAAGAAGAGAAGAGAAAGAGAGACTTAAGGCCAAAGAAATATTTTAAAACATTTGAAAAAAAAACGTGTGGTGTTGCGGTAATGGATGAGGGAGGTTAAGTGATTTGTGATCTTGTGAGCTAGTTTTAAAACTTTAAAGATTTGGTTTAAAGAAAACAAAGTTTTGATACAGTCACATACAACCAAGATAAACCATTCATTAAAACTAAAACTAAGTCTAAGGATCTTCCTGCGATGACGCCATTCGTATAAGTATGAATACCGTCATTCAGACAACTTCCAGCATACCATGATTAACACTGAGTACACATTCAAGACACATGAGACAAACATCAGGATCCTAAAGATGACACACTCCTACAGGTCTACACACTCTACCTATACTCAGGCACTGCAACGACATCACCTACCAAAGGGCCTACTCCTAAACTGGAGATAGCATGGATAACTACAAGATCTAATGTCTAGATAAAAGAAGGAAGGAAAACTAAGTCAAAAGCGGAACGAAATAAGATCGGAAAGAACGAGTTCAAATAAGACGGGTGTAAGGAGATAGTTGGTTGGATGAGACAAAATATTCTTCAAAATAATTAGATTGATGACAGGAGAATTACATGTAGAATATGGTATCATATACTTATATATATATAAAAATGTAGGAGGGAGTGAGCAGATGGTAGAATTTTTAAAATTTTGGAAAAATAAGACGAAGGGAGGATGGGTAGGGTGGAAAAACGATTGTTTTGCACATGAAAATAAGTTTACACAAAGATTTTGAAATATGGTCACGAGGAACATAGAACAGATATAATAATAATAATAAAATAATTGAAGTTCCACCTAGTCCAGAAAATATTTTAGAAGTTTGCACTGTAAGTGATTTAGAAATAGATCTGGTAGCCCAGAAAAATATAAATTGAATTATCAAAATGTTAACACGGTTTTAAAAATGAAAATATGAAAGATATCGATTTGAAATAATTACAAGATAGTAACTTGAAGATTGACGACCAAGGAGATTTCAAAATCTAAGAAGGAACTTTCAACCGAAAAGCAAGAAATTTTAAATATATATAATAAAGGGTTTTCAAGGGAGTTAAACCGAGCGGAGAATTTAATAAATGAGTTTCGAAAACAAGAAATAAAAGAAATAAGAGTAGGATGAGTTAGCGATTGTTTGGCAGATGAAAGTAAGTGTAAACAAGGATCCTTGAAGTATGAGCACGATGAACATAGGGCTGTTTATATGTAAAGAAATTTAAAATCCCCCCTTTGTTTTAGAAAAATATTCTAAAGTACATACGTAAATGGTTAAAATAAATTTCGTAGGTTAGAAAAATGATATATTGAATTCCCAAAATGGTAACAAAGCTTTAAAACTAAAATACGATGGATACTGATTCGAAAATAAGTACGAGGTCGTAACTTAAAACTTTTACGACCGAAAGGTTTCAAAATTTGCGAAAGAATTTTAACTCAACCGAAAGTAAGAAATAAAAGTTTTCTAAGAAGTCAAATTGAGCGGAGAATTTAATAATGAATTTTGAAAATACTTTTAAAGGAAGCAGGTTTTGGGAAAAGGGGAAAATTCGAAAATAAGCACAAGATAGTAGAAATAAATTGTGTAGTTTATAAAAGTAATATATATATTTTGGAAACAAGGCAAATAATGCGAGATATTAACTTAAAAATTTTTACGTCCAAGAAAGCTACAGGTCGATTAAGAGTTTTAACTCGATCCAAAACAACAAATTTTTAAATATATAATATAGTTGGGTTTTCAAAGAAATCAAGCCAGAGCGAAAAGTTAATAAGGAAGGTCAAAAAAAATTTTAGAGGAGGTAGAATTGGTCAAGGAAGGGATTCGAAGAATCGATGATAATCGTCAGGAAACGATCACGAGAATCGAGAGAAAGGAAAAATGATCGTATGAAGAGTACGCGTAAGATATGAATCGTGAAGAGCTACGATGGGACTCTATGGTCGATAGCACAAAATTTGCAAGGATCAGAGGGATGCTAGAGGACAAGGGTTCTAATCATCGGGTCGTCTAAAGATTAGGATATCTCAGCTCAAGGATTCCTATGAGCTAGACTATACCCAGGATCTAAAGGGAAAGTTCCTAAGAGAAACAAGGTTACGTTCGGCTGGCCCGAAGTCGATGGAGCTGGGCGAGTGTCTAACTGAAAAAAAGGACTCTAGATATCTAATACGATCAGAATCAAATGGGGATGCTAAAATAGTCTAGGACGAGGACGACTAAATCTTAACCAAGGCGTCCGACTATCAACCTGAGATGTCTACCTAAGTCTTCCTACTATCTAAGACTGGGAAACTAATTCAGACTTGTACGTGGATATCAAATGAATGCGGTACTTTTATTGTTCTGAACTTTTGCAAGACCTGCATTGGCCACCACTAAAACCTGTCACGCCCCGCTTCCCAAAATGGACGGAAGTGAAACGTGACGAGGCCCGCTTAGGCCAGAGCTTTAGAAGCTCGGACCCAATAAGCGTTTGTAGAGGTACCATTTTAAAAATTTTCCAGGTTCTTGCATTTATAAAGTTTAGGAACAACAAAAGTACGGAAAAGATATTGTATTCATTAAATTAGAGATATAATATCCAACAAGTACAAAGTCTAAAAGAAGCCTAAGCATGGCAACAACTACCAAGAAGACAAACTAAAAGCAGTAACATCTGAAAGTGTCGACTAAAAAGACCTCAAGGTCTGGTCCTTGTCAGGCACGTACTCTGATGACGACGTCCTCGGCTCCACGTACTCCAGCGAGTCTGCCTCGTCCACGATCTCTGGCTGAACACCTGACGTACAGCACCCAAGAAAAAGGAACTGTATGTCAGGTAAAGTCTACAAGAAGGGTTAGACTTTACTGCAAGTGCATCAAACTTTAAACAACGGTTTACTGGTTGATTAGCATGCTGAGGTTCTTTTACACAACAGTTTACTGGTTGATTAGCATGCTGTGGTTATAACAGAGTAACACGTTCTAACAGAGTAACACGACAGGAAGTAACGCAGCAGGAAGTAAAACGGGACAAGTAGTAGTCGTAGCGTGTGCTACCAACTACGTGACTAACCTACATGTGTCAAGACAAGACGGGACGTGACGGAAACAAGGCAGGACAAGACAAGTGAGACACGAAAGGGTTCACGCCTTACGGTTCGAGGGGGATCAGACCCTCTTGCCGTGCGCACGCTCAACCCAACCCCAAACCCCAAGACAAGACAAGACAAGACACCAGTACAAGGGATCACTCGCTCTAGCTTGGCGAGTGTCCTATTGCCCGTAGTCTAAGAATCCATACAAGGGATCACTCTCTCTAGCTTGGAGAGTGCCCTATTGCCCTTGGGCTGTGTATCCGTACAAGGGATCACTCTCTCAACTTGGAGAGTGCCTTATTGCCCGCAGGCTGTGAATCTGTACAAGGGATCACTCGAAGAGTGCCCTATTGCCCAGCGGGCTGTGCAAGACGGGACGGGACGTGACAAGACAGGAAGAGTTATACAAGGGTGTCCACACACACGCACACACATGATAGCCCTACAGCATTAAAGTTGTTGTTGTCAGGCTCAGACTTCGTCGTCAAGTCTGAGCCGTCAGGAGCGTCCCGGACGCTATCATTTCACGTCCGGTTCTATACATTCACAGTCTAACAGTTCTAGCAATTTAAGACCAAAGCACAGTCAAAAACGCAAGTGGGTACACTTGCCTGAAACGGCGAGTGCGTCGTCCTCTCGAAGCGTCTCGTCCAAGCGTCTCCTCCGCAGAAGTCCGTCTGAAATATCGCCACGGCGACGGTGTCAGGTCTCAAATTCATCAAATCCTATTAGGTTTCGTTTCTAGGTTTTCGGGACTATCCTATTCTTCAAAAGTTACTTTTTGATGTTTCAGCCTAATCGACGATCTATCCTATGTGCACAGTCAACAAAGTCCGTTCGTCGATTTTCTATGTTCGTACAACGTTTTACAGGAGCTGGAAAGTAAATTTAGTTCAAGTTGACGGTTTTTAGTTTAGGGTTCAGTCAGCTATTGTGGGGGTTTCTACGAGTTTCGGGGAACCAACCTGAACCGGAGTTTGTCGTAGAATGGATGTCGTGTCTGATCGGAGAAATCCTCGGCTTCAGATCTGGTCCTCGCACGATTCTCCAAAAGTCAAAACTTGCGACGAAGTCCTACGACGTGTCGCAACGTCGTAGACGGCAAATCCGCGAAGTAGCACGTCCAAGTGGGGCCCACAGCAGTGCTAGGGGTCCAAGGGGGCCCACAACACCTCAGGAGAACTTGGGGGGCCCACCACAGGAGTTGGTGTGGGAGAAACAATGTTGCGACGAAGTTCTGTCGGTCGGTGCGGGGGTTCCTCTCGGTCAGACCGAGAGGAGCTCTCGGTCGTGCAAGTGCAGCGCAGGCGGAGGCGGGAGCTTGGGCGGTGCGAGGGATTCCCTCGGTCAGACCGAGGGATCCCGTCGGTCGCAGCGGGGCGGGCCAATTTGCAACGTTGCAACTTGCAACGAAGCGGAGCAGCACGGGTGCGGGGCGGCCTCTCGGTCGCTGCGGGCGAACCCACCGGTCGGGCGCTTGGCGATGCGGAGCGGAGCGGAGCGGCTGTGGAGCGGGCTGTTCTCTCGGTCAGACCGAGAGACAGCCTCGGTCAGAGCGGGGCGACAGCGGGGAGCGATGCAGCGGGGCGTTGCAAGAGGCGATGCGGAGCGGAGCGCCGGTCGTGCGCTGGGAATGCGGGGGTTGGCTCCGGTCGTGCACTGAGGCGATCGTCGCAACGTTGCGACGAACGTCGGGAAGGTGTTTTTGACGGCTAGGGTTTGTGTAATGCGAAAATAATTTATCCTAGGGCTAATATAAATAGATTAGAGCTAGGGTTAGGGTTAGGGTTTAATAAAAACGTAATTAAATAATTAAAATAATTAATTGATAATAGATTTACTCTTCTCTCCCTCACACGAGATGGGTGCGGCCAAAAATTCTGAAATTTGGTCAGAAAATTCTTTAAAGCGTTATTATATTATAGGAATTTTATTGTAATTAAAACTCTTATAAAAATAGGTTTTAAAATTATTTAAAACTTTCAAAAAAATGGAAAATAGGTCAAACTAAGTCCAAAAATTGTAAAATAATTTTGGGGTGTTCGAGACGACTAAAGAAAGAGAGTGGAGAAGACAGATCTAAATTTCAACGTCGAGAGACGAAACTAAAAATAGAAACGTCTCGCGTCAAAACAGAAAGTCGCGACGTCATGTCAAATAAGTTAGTATCGCGGAAGAACGACTCGAGATATGTCGTTCCAAAGTTGTTCCTCAATCTAATACTTTCAAAGACGATCACGACGACATATCACACAAAAACGTTCAAAAACAAATAAAGTCTAAAATAAACACGTGCACGATCAAAAGCACGTGCACGAAGAAGGGACGATAGAAACAGGCCGTTACAAGCGGCGAGGCGCTGACGAGGTGAAGATGGGAGGCGGCGTGGGCGGAAAAAGCAATGCTGGGCGGTGCAGATCCGTCGGGGGCGGCGCTGGGTCTCGCAGACGGCGGGCGGCGCAGAGGCTGGCCGGCGACGTTCGGGAGTGGCGGGCGGCGGTCGGGAATCGCAGCAGCAGCCGTGAGCTGCTGCTGCTTGCTGCTGTTGCGTGAAGAACCACCGACGGAGCTGTGACGGTGGTCGAGGGCGGCTGAGGGCGTCAGCGGGATTTGTGCGACAGCCGGAGATGGGTGGCAGCGCCTGGGGAAGGAGGAGGCGCGATGACACTAGGGAGGTGGAGAAAAACTGTGCGATGGGCTCTCGGAGAGAAGAAGAGGCCGCGGCGGTCGTGAGCGAGGGGGGCAGCGGCTTGCGAGGGCTGTGCGTTGTGTTGGTTGCGTGGTGATAAGGAAATGGATGGGGGCGGCTGCTAGCTGTAGGATGGAGGAATAAAGAAAACCTAGGTTTATAATATCTACATATAGGAGTAGGCTGTGCATTAGGTCTGTAGTTTGGTTTCTTATAGGAATATGGTGTGGGTTTTAGATCAGCACGTGACTAAGTGGTGTAGCCAAAGTTTTAAGAATGGGAGAGTATTTGTGGCGGCTGGAAACTAATTTGCCCTAAGGTTGGTTTTGCACGTGAATAAGGTTAATAGGTTTAGGGTTTTTAATATACTAAAGTTTGATATTTTCACCTAGGGAAAAGTAGGGTGTAGTGTAGGAGGTAGAGAGAGGGAGGGGTGCAACCAGGAATAAGCCTAGGGACAATAGAAAACAGTTTAGGAAGCAAATCATGAAATAATTCTAAAGATATAACCAGATCTATCACCGATTCAAATTTGAATTGATCGGGAAATTGACGGTCGAGATTTCTCCGAGCGATATCTTTCAATCCGGGCGTCAGAAAAATAATCCGAAAATACCGGGGCGATTGTGGAGACGAGACGCACAGATCTACGGAGCCTGATCGTGCGTAACGCCTATCAAATTTTTACGTAAAATTGGAAACGGCGTTTTGAGTCAAATGACTAAAACGCCCTTATTGTTCAAAGTCGTTTCGCGAGAAAACGTGCAGTGAAAAGACGTTCCCAATAATTACAATAAAATCCAACATCCCGAAACGATCGCAATGGCATATTGCATCGCATATGCCGGTGCTCGGAAAAATCCAAATAGAATACGTGCACGATAAAGCACGTGCACGCAGGAAATTACAAACGGTCGGAAAGCGGCCGTTACATTCTACCCACCTTAGAAATGATTCCGCCCTCGGAATCTCCTATACTAATAATAATAACATCTATACATACTTTATACCCAAAACTCTCATGTCTACACATATAGATTGCTAATCTTATAACTTCAAACAAGACTCTTCAAATAATTCTTCATAACCCCTCTTTTCACTGGACCATGTCACGACTAAACTCACCTCTTAAATCTTAACTATAGACCCATCACTACTGTTCAAATTTCCAGCTCCAAGTCCTCACCAAGGATTAATAATCATATTCCCATACCATACCACTCCACTAGACATCATTGCTCAAAACAATCATTTAAACTCTCGATCTCTTTCCAATATTTATCAATCGCCAAAAAGATGTTCTAGTCGATCACCAATCGAAGGCAAAAGCTTTGTCTATCTTATAACACCTCTCACAATCAACAATCGTCATGTCCTCAATACATCCTCTGTCACATCTCCCCATAAATTTTCCACCAAATAATTTGAACTATCAAGATCGCATCTCATCCTACTCACTATAACTAATCCCAACCAATACTAAGTCCGACTACCTAACCGTTTATTTATCTCAATGCGTTGTATCATTCCCAAAGTCTTCTCACGTCAACTCATCAACCAAGTCTCGATGCTTTAAATACTCTACTCATTCTCATGATCACCCTAATTCCTACCATACTCTGTAGCCATCCCTATCTACCATTCGTCTAAGCCTCAAATCTGATAAGTTCTCATCCTCACGCATATAATCTCATTCAACCAGAATTCTCCATTGAGTCCGCCACACTTCGGTTTTATAAATAAGTATTGGACAACCCGTTCTTTCCATCCGAAAGAAATCTGATCTAATATCCTTGTTATTCAAACCAACTAATCACTGATACAACGCATCCCATCTCACTCTGAGCTTACCCGTAACATAATCCTATAACAAAACATCTAGTACTAACAACATCATATTAAAAGATAACACTCCCGAAGAGGGAAAGAAAGAATGTTTAAGGCCTAAGACATGTTTTAAAACATTGAGAACAACGTGTGGAGTCGTGATGTTGGATGGGGGAAGATAGGGGGTTGTGATCCCGTGGACTAATTTCAAAAACTCCAAAGGTTTGATTTTGAAGGGAACAAAAGTTTTGTAACATACATAAGCTGCCAAGAATAAGCTAAATTAAAATATGGAAGACTATAACGATGGAGTTACCTGCAATGACGCCATCCTCTACTCTCATGACGTAAGCTCCACGAACAATATCTCCTCTCAGGGCAGGTGCTCTACTTTGAAGTGGATCCGGTGCTCCACCCTCAGCATGGCGATACCTCGGGCAATCTGTAACGGTGTGGGTGGCAGCCCCACATGCCAGACACAAACCCAACTTCTTCCTGCAAGTGTTCTGCTGATGTCCTGGCTTGCCGCAGAAAAAACATGGGCCCTTCATCTGATGTTGTGCAGGTCCTCCAGGCCTCTTGAATGGCACTGTCTGGACTGGCCTCATCGCCGGCCTAGCAGGTGATCGGTACTGCTCCATAGGACGCTTCCCCTTATCAGCTGGAGGGTCAGGCAGAAGAGCTATGAGCTCATGATTCTTTGTAGCATCAAGCACCTCCCTCATAGTCGAGAAACTCGCCGAAGACATAGAAGCCTGAATCTTCGGATGCAGTCCCTGACGAAAGCGATCAGCTATCTTCTCCTCCTTCCTCACCATATGAGGGGCAAAACGGCTTAGCATTTCGAACTCATCTTCATACTCCTCGACAGTCATATCCCCTTGCTTCAGGTCTATAAACTTGCTCAACAGCTCCCTCCTGGCAGACTTAGTGAAATACTTATCCTTAAACATCGGGCGGAAGGTCTTCCACTCCACTGGCTTCAGCAGGCGCCTCTCCTCAATGCTCCACCAGTTCCTGGCATTCTCTGTCAACTGCATCTTTGCTATCTCCACTCGGGTATCATCATGAATCTTCGCAGCAATTAACTTCTCCTCCGTGCTCTGGATCCACTCGTCAGCAGCTAGGGGTCCTTCTTTCCCCGAAAATGTCCTCGGTTGGAGCTCATTGAACTGCTTTACTCCTGGAGCAGCTCGGGGGGCAGGCGGAGGTGATGGCGGTGCAACTGGAGGTGCATGAGTAGCACGGTGGGACTGCTGAACCAACTGGTGCTGCACGTCCAGCATCTCTTTCATCACGCCCAGAAACTGGCGAAACTCGTCACCTCGGCCATCCATGGTCCCGTCAGCTGAAGGTCCAACTCGAGCTTCACGTCCTCCCACCATCCTAACGACAGGAAAAACACCACTTAGACTTGCACCCATTACTGGATAGAAATAAAAAGAATGTTAATACTTCTATCGTCCCGAACTTTCTGCAGAAAAGGACCTGCTTGGGCCACCCTAAAACCTGTCACGCCCCGCTTCCCAAAACAACGGAAGCGAAACGTGACAAGGCCCGCTTAGGCCGGAGCTGTGAAGCTCGGACCCAATAAGCATCTGTGTGGTACTCCAAGACGAAGGAACAAGTCCCTGCAGGTTAGTACGGAACAACAAAAGTACTAAAAGAGATGCATTCATTTTATTCCACAGATATCCAGAAAAGTGCGGAGAGTCTAAACAAAAGCCAACACGGCTACAAAACAACTGGAGTAAACTAATGGTGCAATCACCCAACCTAAACAGAAAGTAAACGGTGCTACGCATCCAACTAAACTGCAGTGAAACCTCTGAATCAGCAACGTGAAGATCCCTAGCTCTGGTCCTCCTCGGGCACGTACTCTGGGTCGGCGTCCTCCGGCTCTGCGTACTCTGGCTCCACACCTGACGTACAGCACCAAAAGAATGGAATTGTACGTCAAGTAGAGTCTACAAAAGAGGTCAGACTCTACTGCAAGTGTACCGAACTATTAACAATGGTTTACTGGTTGATTAGCATGCTGGGGTTATAACAGAGTGACAACAGAAAGTAAACGCAGCAGGAAAGTAAAACGGGACAAGCAGTAGTCGTAGCGTGTGCCACTAACTATGGGACTAGCCTAACCGGTGTCAAGACAAGACATGACAAGACGAAACGTGACAGGACGAAACGTGACAGGACAGGACAAGACAAGACAAGACAATTGTGACATGAAGGGTTCACGCCTTACGGTTCGAGGGGGATCAGACCCTCTTGCCGTGCGCACGCTCAACCCTACCCCAAACCCCAGAACTCAGGACAAGACAATATAGGGCCACTCACTCTGCTAGGTGAATGCCTCTATCCCCACGGTCGGTAGCGTATCGCTCACTCTGCTAGGTGAGCGACGAACGCCTCGTAGGTGAAACCGTACAACTGTATAGGACCACTCACTCTGCTAGGTGAGAGTCTCTATCCTCTCGGTCTGCTGGAACACTCACTCTGCTAGGTGGGTACCGAGCTTCCCGTAGGCTGTGAATCAGTACAAGGGATCACTCTCTCTAGCTTGGAGAGTGCCCTATTGCCCGCAGGCTGTGCAAGACGAGACGGGACGTGTCAAGACGGGAAGAGTTATTCTAGGGTGTCCACACACACGCACACACATGATAGCCCTACGATGTCAAAAGTTGTTGTCGGGCTCAGACTTCGTCGTCAAGCCTGAGCCGTCAGGATCGTCCCGGACGCTATCATTTCACGTCCGGTTCTATTTGTTCACAGTTATTAGTTCTAACTAACTAAGGCCTAAACATGGCCGAAGGTGCAAGTTAGATACACTTGCCTGCGGTGGCGAGTGTGTCGTCCGTCCGGGGTGTCTCGTCCAGGCGTCGCGTCTGCGATCGTCCGTCTGAAACAGGTCACGGCGACTGTGTCAGGTCGCGATTTTCATCAAGTCCTATTAGGGTTTGTGTCTAGGTTGCGGGACTATCCTATTCGTCAAAGTCACGTTTTGATGTTTATTCAACCTAGATCGACCACTACCCTATGTGCACAGAAAAGTTGTCCGATCGTCGATCTTTCCTACGGTGGGAAACATTTTAAAGATGCAGAAATTAACTTTAGTTTACGTTGACAAATTTTAGATTAGGTTTTATGATTTGCTATGTGTGGGTTCTTACTACACGTTAGGGAACTAACCTTGTATAACGATTCGCGCGTGGATCCGACGTCGGGTTTGGAAACGGTAGCGGATCGCGTCACGACTCCAATTTCCGAAACGTCTCGTCACCCGTCTCTAGTATTCACGTGGTCGAACAGAAAGCGTGACTGTCTCTGCGTCATTAGATTCATAATATCAGGCCAAAGAATTTAACTAACTAAATAACATTAAATCTTAAACCTCAAGTATACTAGTATAATGTACACATTTACCTATGATTCTAACATACATATTCTATAACTTTTAATATAATATGGCAGTACATGTATTTACATTAACTAACAGTGTACTAATTAAGTACATTAACATATAAACTAGCTATGTCACATTAGGGGTGGCAATTTTCAGCCCGGCCCGATAGCCCGGCACGGGCCCGGCCCGATAAGACCGTGCCTGGGCCGATAATTTTGGCCCGAAAACCTTATCGGACTGGGACGGCCCGGCACGACTCATTTTCGTGCCGGACCCGGGCCGAGTTATTCGATCATTGGGCGGCCCGGCCCGAAACAAAAACACTTGACACTTGACAGTTTCTGTAATTTGTTTGACAATTGACGAGGTCCCCGCAATTTTTATTTGACCGCCCGCCCATTGCAATGCATTGCAGACTGTACAGTGCCCACTCGGGCCACTCCCCAGTGTCCACTTACAATTAATTAAATATTAAATTAAGAATGCATTGAATGATTGCTTAAGGGTTAATTCTTGGTAATTGGTTTGTTCAGTAACTTCAGTTGCGTCTGTTTCTATTCGAACAAAGCTTGTTTTTAAAAATATATTACTTAGAAAATTAAAGATAACCAACAGAGCTCCCAGTCCCTACCAAGACTTTTCCTTTTGCTGGAATTGTATATGTGATCACATTAAGCGGGGCTCAGTGCAGTAAACACTTGCATGCACTCTCTTTCTATGAAAAGTGCAATAGTTTTTCGACTCGAGCTTAAAGAAATATCATCGACATCCTTTTCCAAAGCCTATACAACAAGGCAAATAAAATTTTAAAAAAAATTAGGCAATGATAAATAAATATAAATAAAGGCAACTGGTAGATTGCTTTGCTTTAGCATTGCATAGCCGGCCCTCCCAAATTCGAACGTGCATCCCTGCAAATACGACTCCATCAATTAAAAAATTGTAAAATAATGTAGAATAAAATAACTCTTTCAACCCTATCGGACCGGGCCGGGCGGCCCGAATTTTTATCGGACCGTGCCCGGGCCGCACCGAAGTGGCACGAAGTCTTATCGGGCCGGGCCGGCCCGATCCTTTAAGAAATCCGGGCAGGGCCGGCCCGGCCCGATAAGACCGGGCCGGCCCGAATTGCCACCCCTATGTCACATAATATGAATTAGCATAACACAATTTGGAGATAAACAAGGCAGTCTCTACATGCTAGAAAGGCAAGAAGCTCTGTTATTATTAGGGATTCAATTCAATTGAATTGGTATGCGGAATCTCGAGATAAATAATGTTCATTAATAAGAGACTGGACAAGTGCACAACAAGCATGTGCTGCCACAGGTTAAAGACATTGGCAGTTGGGGCCTTCCCATTAGCTTTTAGGACCTTATATTCTCTTTCCTTCACATGGTCATCAGTCTAACACATAAACTAGCTATATAATATCATATAAATTAACATTTTCTACTGTTTACTCCTGCAACTCACCGTTCTTATAAGAACACGGTGCCAACGCTCTTTTTAACTTGCAGGTGGCGCCAATGGGTAGGACGGCAAGGCGGCAAGTGTTGCTGATGGAGGAAAGGAGGTGGCCGCGGCTTGCCTGGGTCGCCAGAGGAGCGAGGGGAGAGCGGACGAGTGGTGAGGCACCGACGAGTTGAAGATGGGAGGCGGAGTGGGCGGAAAAAGCAATGCTGGGCGGTGCAGATCCGTCGGGGGCGGCGCTGGGTCTCGCAGACGGCGGGCGGCGCAGAGGCTGGCCGGCGACGGTCTAGAATGGCGGGCGGCGGTCGGGAATTGCAGCAGCAGCCGTGAGCTGCTGCTGCTTGCTGCTGTTGCGTGAAGAACCACCGACGGAGCTGTGACGGTGGTCGAGGGCGGCTGAGGGCGTCAGCGGGATTTGTGCGGCGGCCGGAGATGGGTGGCAGTGCCTGGGGAAGGAGGAGGCGCGACGGAGGCGCGATGACACTAGGGAGGTGGAGAAAAACTGTGCGATGGGCTCTGGGAGAGAAGAAGAGGCCGCGGCGGTCGTGAGCGAGGGGGGCAGCGGCTTGCGAGGGCTGTGCGTTGTGTTGGTTGCGTGGTGATAAGGGGCGGCTGCTAGCTGTAGGATGGAGGAATAAATAAAACCTAGGTTTATAATATCTATATAGAGTAGGCTGTGCATTAGGTCTGTAGTTTGGTTTCTAATAGGAATATGGTGTGGGTTTTAGATCAGCACGTGACTAGGTGGTGTAGCCAAAGTTTTAAGAATGGGAGAGTATTTGTGGCGGCTGGAAACTAATTTGCCCTAAGGTTGGTTTTGCACGTGAATAAGGTTAATAGGTTTAGGGTTTTTAATATACTAAAGTTTGATATTTTCACCTAGGGAAAAGTAGGGTTTAGTGTACGAGGTAGAGAGAGGGAGGGGTGCAACCAGGGATAAGCCTAGGGACAATAGAAAACAGTTTAGGAAGCAAATCATGAAATAATTCTAAAGATATAACCAGATCTGTCACCGATTCAAATTTGAATTGATCGGGAAATCGACGGTCGAGATTTCTCCGAGCGATATCTTTCAATCCGGGGGTCAGAAAAATAATCCGAAAATACCGGGGCGATTGTGGAGACGAGACACACAGATCTACGGAGCCTGATCGTGCGTAACGCCTATCAAATTTTAACGTAAAATTGGAAACGGCGTTTTGAGTCAAATGACTAAAACGCCCCTATCGTTCAAAGTCGTTTCGCGAGAAAACGAGCAGTGAAAAGACGTTCCCAATAATTACAATAAAATCCAACATCCCGAAACGATCACAATGGCATATTGCATCGCATATGCCGGTGCTCGAAAAAAGCCAAATAGAATACGTGCACGATAAAGCACGTGCACGTAGGAAATTACAAACGGTCGGAAAGCGGCCGTTACAATGGAACTTGTTTATTCTGATATTATGAGTAGCTAAAACTTAATTGTGCTTGGTATGGAGTAGTTAGGGGATATTATTTGTGTTTATTTGGTTGTATTCCCCGTGCTAAATCGTTAAAACGTCGCTAAAATTGTAATCTTTGTTCGTAAATCGACTTTTTCAGATTCCAAAAAAATTGATTTAGTTGATGATCGCCCCAAAAGGGTGAGTTTTGATCTCCCCAAAAGGGAGTTTCATACCGTAGTTTTGACCTCTCCAAAAGAGAGTTTCATATCGTATTATAGCTTTAGCGACGATCTTTTTGAATATCGTGTTTGAACCCCCAAAAGGGCACATTTCGATGAATTGCTCCCAAAAGGAGAATTCATTGAGTTATATTGGATATTTTTCCCGGTGAATTGCTCTCAAAAAGAGAATTCATTGTGACATATTCATCAACCAAATTAATACGAATCATTGATCCTAACGAACTCATACCATGTGCAAACTTTTTATAGGCATTTTCATACACGATTTTCTATTTTTATATTGTTCACGTGTTCACATCACCATCACCGTCACCATTGGTGAAGTGGTTAGTTTATTTTCGTAGGATTTCTATTTGATTTGAATTGTGGTTGCAACAGATTTCTTCCCGTGGATTCGACATCTGGACTCCCAGATTTTACTACTTGTACGGACTCTTGCACTTGAGAGAGAGCACCTTTCCGGTCCCACCAGGACTCAAAGACACAAACACACGACAACGACACACGAAAACATGCACACAAAAGTCGATTTCCCCCAAGCTGAACATGACAATGCTAGCAAAATGATAAGATCAATGTGATGCAGAAATATGCTAGGGGAAAATCGGAAAAGAAAGAAATCAGAATGCAGGAGAGACAGTGTGCTCATTCTCCTCGGAAGAGGATGAGGGTGAAATGATAGAAGGGCACGACATGAAGGGTTATTAAGATGCAAAAGCAAATCCTAGATACGCTCCCCTCGCTAATGAGAGGAGACGAGATTATTCAAATCTAAACTAGAAAGCGGTAAATTTTTACACTACTGGATTAGGATACACCTGAGCATAGGCGGATCCAAGATCTGAAGTGGGGCAGTTAGCTGCTCTAACTGCTCCTTATGTGGCTCCGCTAGAAGCGCTGTGCCACGTGTGCCAATGGACCCAAGCAATGCACCTCCAAGCATCCCTCGTAGGTGTCTACCTGTGACCTGCAAAGGACGAGGTGCATTAGTCCATGGCAAGAAATTATTTCCCAAAATAAATGTATCCCAGAGATAATCGTCAACATAAGATGGAAAAATAATAAAAGGGTGACGAATACTCCCTGAGAATGGCTCGCTATCCTCTGTACTAGCGACGACCAAATCCTCGCTGTCCATGAGAAGTGGCTCTCCAGGTGGTGACACACCGCAGCATACCTCAAGGGAAGTAGATCCTGTGTCCTGCGAGAGATATGGCGTGTCAAAAATATATGAGTCTAAAGAAATAGGACGTGAAAATCGAGACTCAAATGTGGAGTGAGAGTGAGTATGAAAATCTCCCTGAATAGGGGCAATATGCTCAAGTAGATGCTCAGCCGCAGAAGAAGTGGAGCGTGACGGTAGAGGTAGATGTGGCTCGGGCTCCATGGAGTGGACCATCGTATCCAAGCCCTCATGCACATCCTCCTTGACGATATGCTCATGCTCCACCATCTGCCCGATGTCCTGAATGACATCCTCATGATTGACCACCGACCAAGGAGGAAGCTGTGACAGATATGGCTATGGAGGTGGATGTGGAGCGGACCACTCGTATGTGGTCGTGGTGTCTTCATCCTCACGCACATCCTCCTCGCCGGTATGCATAAGCTCTGTGGTCTCCTCGGTGCTCTCATAGGACTCATATGGGGTATCCAAATAAAGATGAAAAGTCTCTCCCACAGATCCTAGAGAAATCTCCCCATCCTCACTATCATCATCAAAAAATGCTTCGTCATCCAAGTGGTAGTGTGGGAAAATTGGGGCATCGGCATGAGATGTGTCTATGGTGGCCGATGAGATGGTGGTCTCAACCATGAAAGTGGGTATATCCTCTCCTTCATCCCCTCTCCTTGGTGTCGGCTCGGTGATTGGTACCATAAAGTTTTGTAATATTTGGCCTTGGTTAAACATGGCACTTTCAAGGAGAGACACGAGGCTTGATTCTTCTTGTGTTGGTGGAGGGGTATAAGGTTGAGGAAATGGATGGGAGGTGTTTGGGCTAAGGTGGTGGGAAAATGTTTGGCCTTGTAGTGTGGGGAGGCTCTCAAGCGTAAATGGGCAATCATAATACATGTGCCCCACCATCCCACAAGTCTCACAAACCACAACTGAATAAGGATCGTATCCTCCCATCTGAGCATCGAAATTTGATCTCCACATGGTTACACCAAAGATACCTGGACAACAAAAATAAGAAAACTAGAGAGGAGCGTCAATAGTACAAGAGAATAACAAAAAGATAATATAATGGTGGGGGAAAAATTTCTTGGTTATTGAATATATTTTTTTAAAAAATAAAAAAAAGAAAAAGAATTTTTTTGTGTTTTTATGCGTAGTCTAATGAACCCAAGCTAAGCTAATATCAAACCGAACGCCTCCCCGGCAACGGCGCCATAAACTTGACGTTGCCCCCAGTTTGCTAGCCGCAAATGACCGGGGACCCACGTGAGGGTTTAGATATTTGTAACCGCAAGCGCACGGTATTGTAGTGTGGCTTGGGGGTCGAACACAGGGAGGCTAGGATGTGCTTGTGTCAAGGAGGACCAAAATCACCCCGTGGGCGAGCTAGCCCGGATCGGTTGATGGATTTTCACGGGAAAGGAATGCAAGGTATGAACAATAAGAAAATAAACCTGGGACTTTGGTTTCCACTCCAACGAGCGACTCTTGCCGATACGGCCTACGGGTAGGATGGCGATCGGAATTAGGGTCTAATGGTGAGACGTTGCCTCTGAAAGTGGTACCGGCATCCCATGGGCCCGATATTCTGGTCGGTGCCCAGGATGATACACCGGACTTCCCGGGTTCGATCAGTGGGCACTCCCGTGTCCATTAACACTGATCGATTCCAGGAGCACTAAGCTCGCAACGATAACTCCCAACGTCTCATCCTGTCGCTCCCGCGCGCTAGGATTCGGCGTCTACGCTAAGGGCGTGAGCTATGGCTAGGGAGTCAACCGCCAAGTTTATTCCCCCTTGGCCCAACGGTCAAAGGCGGTCTTTTTCCCGTCGATGACAATAAAACACCCCGCGTACCCGTTAGATTCCTAATCCCTATCGATTTCCTAACCCTATGGATGCATCAGAAGAGCCCCCGAAAGGGTTTTCGCCAAAATCCCAGATTTGGGAACTACTCACAAATATTCATTAAAAAGCGATCTAAACGAAAATGAACCGTTGAAATCATAATCAGACGATTGGAATGCGAAGGTAGTAAAACAATTAAGATAATATTAAAGTTTAAGAAAGATCCGAAAACTTACAATAGAAAAGTAATTACAGCAGTCACAAATAGGAGAAAACAGTAAAAACTAACAGCTCCCCGTTTCTGGAACCCTAGGGGTCATATTTATAGGATCTCGTATCACCCAATCGGTTGACAAGTCAACCGATCGGGTGATCCGTTACAAATAATAAACAGAAAACGGCGGAGTTTCACCCGGTCATATGAACCTGGTGGTTGAGTTCTTGGGGTGACCGGTTGGATCTTGGCGCAATCGGGTGAAGGGGTCGGTTGGGTGCCCGTGTCTCGGCTCCTCAGCATCAGCTACAGATGAACCGATCGGGTGAGAGTCACCCGATCGGTTGGAATTTGGCTTGAAAAGACAGAGAGTTGGCCCCGTTGAACCGGCCTGTGAACCGGTTTGGTGACTTTCACTTGAGCTCCGGCTAAGACCGGGTGGTGCACGCGTGCATCACCCGATCGGTTGGAGATGACCAACTGACCGGGTGAGGGGCTGAAAGATGTAATCTTTGTCGTTTGACCCCCTGGATCACGCGTGACTCCTCCCGTTGCTCTGGGGACTTGAGATATCGTCGTTAAACGTCCCCTACGCGGGCAATCTCCTGCAAACATGGAGAAACAAAGAAAAGTGAAAGAAAACGAGAAAATACGAGAAACCGAATAAAAGACGGCGGAAAATACAGAAAAACACGAAAGAAAACGTGCATGAATATATGAAATATATACGCACGTCACCCCCCCTCTAGGCTTAGATCCAAATCTAACAAGTGGTATCAGAGCAAGTTAGAGGATCCAGGCTAGATGACCATGAATGCATCTGGTTCTGCCTTTGCTGAAGGTCAGTCCATCTCGTGATAGATGGTGTTGATCATGCTTACTAGAAAACTAGGATGAGAATATAATTAGCGTCTGTTGATTATGATGTGTGGAACATTGTTGAAAAAGGATATATACCCCCCCACCAATAAAATTGAAGACATTAAAATTCTAAAACCAGAAGATAAATGGGATGATGCTGATAAAAACGTTTTTCTCTGAATAGTAGAGCTATGAATGCACTTATTTGCTCTTTGGATAAAGCTGAATGTAATCATATCTCTTGAGGTGACATGCTTGAGGTGATACATGAGGGAACATCGCAAGTGGCAGCGTCCAGACTTGCGTTGCTCAGCACAGAATATGAAAACTTCCGGATGCTTCCATCAGAGTCCATTAAGGAGATGTTTGCAAGGTTCACAGACATCGTCTACAAATCTAGCTCTCTTGGAAAGCCATACTCAAGCCCGGGGCAAATAAGGAAGATCTTGAGGGCGTTACCGAGCTCCTTCCGACCGAAAGTCACAGCCACTCAAGAAGCCAAAGATCTCTCAAATATGAGAGTGGAAGACCTGATAGGGAACTTGATGTCACATGAGCTTGAGCTACAGAGCATTGAAACTAGAGAGAAAGCTGAGATTAAAACTTCAAAGGCACTAGCTCTTCAAGCTAAAGAAGAAGATGAGGAGGAGGAGGAGGAAGCACTGCTGGTCAGAAATTTCAGAAGATATATCAAGACCAGCCAAGGGAGAGCTGAAATATAAAAAAAGGTTTAATCGCTCTAACAAATCTAATTCTGCAAAAAAAAATCTTCTGAACATACTGCTACTGATGATGTTCAATGTTTTAAATGCAGAAAGCAGGGACACTTTATGAAGAATTGTCCACAAGCAAAGAACAATACCACGAAGAAGAAAGGAAAATATTTAGCAGTAATGTGGGATGACAATAGCGAGGACGAGACTCAGGAGGAGACTGCCCACTCCTCCCTTTGCTTGATGGAAGAGCTTGACGATGTAAAATCTTGCACAAAAGCTCAACTTTTGAATTCTTTTAAAGAAATGCAAGTTGAAATTGAAAGCCTAGAATCAACTGTAGAGAAACTTGGATCCACAGTAGAAAAGTATAGAAATGCTAATAATGAACTGCAACAAGACAATTACTACATGGCATTAGAAGTTGATAAACTGAAAGAAAAAATTGATGCATGTAATTCTACCATTGATGTGCTGAAAAAGGAAAAATCCAGCTTGCATGAAAAAGATGATTGCCTAAATTTTCCTACTTTAATAAAAGAAAACAACATGCATAAAGAAAAAGTTACTAAGCTAGAAACTGAAAATAAAGATCTTAATGAAAAGGTGTGCATGCTAAAAAATGAGCTTAAAGGAAAAAAAATGATTGATTTTGAAAAGAAAGCTTAAAACATGAAAAAGAATGAAGAGGAAAACAAGAAAGATTTCATTAGTAAATGCACTTTGCTTGTGACCGAAAATATGTATTTGAAATCTAAAGTCACGAACCTAAAATTGACCATAAAGAAATTTGGTGTAGGGAAACAATCTTTGGATATAATTCTTAGAAACCAAATATATGGCAATAATAGGCGAGGACTAGGATATGGTTTTAAAAATGTTGAAAAGTCAAAATATAGGAAAGTTCACATTGAGACAACAAAAGTTGGAAATATTCATGTAAAGTGCTTTACATGTGGTTGTGTTGGTCATACTTCTTATTATTGCAAATATAGGAACAAAAACATAAAGTTTAAACAAATTTGGGTTCCTAAGAGTTTGATGACTAATATGAGTGGACCTTGTT